>JARHVA010003804.1:0-705000 GCA_037957365.1 Torreya grandis | reverse complement strand
TTATATGTTGGAATATGAGTGGAAATATACCTAAATTTTTAAACCTTCTGTATAAACATTTGTTTTTAGAGAATCATCCAAGGGTGTCTTAGAAGATAATGAATTTTAATATTTGTATTATTTGTTATTTTTAGATTTTAGAGTGTTTTTTCAATGTATTTTTTTAATAAGTGTTATTAAATGATCAATATTTTATGAAGTGAAAATATGTTTCTACAGTGAATGTAAATGCCTAGTTTGATACTCTTTTTATCTTATAAATTTTTATGCATGTACTTGATGAATTAGACAAAAAGACATTGTCAGAAGTAAAGACTAAAATAATCTATCTCTAATTTTTAATCCCTTATTGAAGACCATTTTATTGATGTATTTGATCTCCCTAACAATGAGGATGTTTCCCCCACCCTTCACTCGTTCACCCTCTCAACCAAAATTTACCATACAACCCTCAATCACCTACTAGCCCCTTCACTGCCTTCCACCAAAAAACACAAAATCATATCCATCCCCACCAAGGAGGAAACTAGTCATAAGGGCACCTTAACCCTCTCCATGGAGGACTCTATAGGCCAATGAAATAGAGAACTTGGCATTTTTTTGGACAAGCTTGAGAATGTTAGGATGACCATGTCATATCTTATAGCTAACTAGAATCACTTGAATGTGGAAATTATGAGACTAAAAATTGACTTGGATATGGTGATGAAGATACAAGCCACCTCATTGGAAAATACAACTGAACCAATGGTGATCTCTAAAGAATCTCTTGTCAACCAGACCACTTCTCATCAGAAAGGGACCCCAAGCTCAATTCAAAAAAAAACCATCCTCATCTTTGATGAAGGACCCTAAAAATGTATTAAGGGAAAAAAATTTAAAAAAAAAAATCTAAAGGAAACTAGTCAGGAGATGGAGTAGGAAACTACACAAGACAATATTAGGTATGAGGATCTATCTAGTTCTAACTAAGGCAATAGTTTTGGTATTTTTATGTTTGGGTTTTCAATATATTCATCTTTGAATTTTTGGTTTTAGGTATATTTTTGATTGACTGAAGACTTTATTTGAACTGTTGCTAATCTTTGGTTTATATTTCATTTGTATTGCTTTATTTTGGACTAGTGGTTGCAGGATCCATGGAAAACCTACTTTAATCACATATCTAATAAAAAATATTTTCCAAATAAAATATGAAACTAAAAATTAAATTAATCAAATGTATTTTATATTTTTACAATTTTATATTTGTAATGTAAAATAATAAAATGAAATTATTCATTTTTTTCCTCTTTTATGCTTTTAAATTTCAAATATATACAAGGTTAAAAGTGAAACTAGCTAAATGCTTTGATATTTTCTATTTTTAAAATCTAAAAATGCATAGCTGAAATTGAAAAACTAAGTTAATTTATATATGCTTCTTATGAATAAATAATGTGAGGATGAAATTAAAATTGATCAAATTGATGGATTTTTTATTTTCTGATTTTAGATTAATGATGCATAATATAAAACATAGTATATATTTATGTGAATGGACATAAAAGAGAATAAAATAAGAATTTATCTATAAAAAATATGAAAAACAAATTGAATTTAATAAAATTTAAAATAACATGCAATATTTTACATAGATAACTTCTTCAACATAGAAATAAATAATGGCTAATAATTTTAAGATATTGGTGGGTAGAAAAATAAATGAAGAGATATAAAGATAATTTATTTTATATAAATATAGAATAAACTATCTCAAATGTAATTTATAGATGCATAAAAAATAGAATAAATTACAGGAATGTAGACATGCAATTGACATAAGACTAAAATGAATGTATTATCTTAGACACTAAAATCTAGTATTTAACACTTGGTGCCAATATTGACTTAAAATTATCATAAATGACTTGTGCATCTCCAAATATTTCTCACTGACCATTCTAACATACCTATATGCTAGTAATGAGCCTAATACATTCTAATTTGTTATAAGTAACATATAGGAATATTCTAATTTGTAATAAATCATTGAAATATCTTAACTAAACATTCAAAGAATAACATAATTCCATTTATATACCATAGTGTAACATTAGCGTTAGACAACAATGTCGACATTATTAATTTGAGGCTAAAATTACTTCCCTTTGTTGATATATATATATATATATATATATATATATATATATACACACACACATATATATATACATATATATATATATACATATATATATATACATATATATATACATATATATATATATACATATATATATATACATATATATATATATACACACACATATACATATATATATATATATATATAACACTTCCTATAGGTCTTATTATTAACCTATTATGTCTTTGGTGTGGGAAATTACCCAAATGGACTCATATAAATAAAATAAAACCCACACTTAGTTTTAACTTATAAATTATCTATAAAAAATCTATACACTATTAAACATTGTGTAAATCTTCCCTATTTTTTAAAAACTATAAATAAATCACTAAGAGTATTCATCAACTAAGTATGAAACACACTAAGCTATGTCAAGCACCAAAATTTTCAAGATCATAGCCATATTTATAGGTACATTCATAAATAAATATAGTGAAATATGTGTGGATTAAATTTCCTCTTCAAATTATTGGGTGTGTAGGTAACAATAAATCATTAACATGGGTTATTAAGTTCATCTCAACCCAATTAAACTTCATCACTTTTTATACGTATTCATCATTCATAAGTGGATATAAGGTTTCAAGGAAAAGGAATCCAATATTTAGAGTTAAGTATGTATTATAAGGTCACATATATCACATACAAAGACACATCAAAAGGTGCATCAATCTATATGGTCATAGAGAGAAAACCTTACCCAAGTTAGTAACATTAACCCTAATTAATAACATTAATGTTCCTACCTAGGCCTAATGGTATCAACCTTACACGCTAGGATAGTCGGTTCTAAATTTGGATGAATAAATACATAATTTTTATTTGATTCCACTCTCAAAACATAGTCACAACAAATTAGTCAGAAAATAAAGTTAAGTATCTTTATCTCCTCATTAATTTTTGTAAATAGTAATTTACATTATCATATCAGTTTTAATTAGTTATATTAAAATTTATTATTGAATCATTTATGCTGAAATATGATTTGATTCTAAAATTTTATCCTATTATTATTCACACAAATATAAAAATAGGGTAAACATATTGGTGAACCCATATATATATTGAATAGTGACAACCTAGGTTTACTTTAGGATTTATTCCTTGTTTATAGCATTTTCAAATATGCAACTTAAGATTTTATTTTCATAATTTGTTTCTTATTTTATCTCACATTAAAAATAAAAAATGGATTTAATTAATGAACATTTTTCTATTTGTTTACTCAATACATGATTGTAGTTATTTCACATTTTTTTACTTGGTTATGCACAATTTGGATTATATATTTATACACTAAGGCTAAAATGAGTAATGAACCATCCTTATCCTCCCATAACCCACATCCCCTTGATGTATTTATTATGGAAATTGATACCACACATAAGTCAAGGGGATTATATCCAAATCTACCCTCATATGAATACATTTGATGATGAATATGAAAGGAACTTGACCTAATTTTGATGTAGTGGAGGCTAGGGTTCCCAATGAAGATATTATATCAATATGACAACCATAAAATCAATACAATATATCACAAAATTTATTTCATTAATGTAACAAAATTTACTAGATACTCTTAGCTTCTTAGCTTATATAATGGTGTACATGACCCCTTATAATGATGGAGTCACTATATGTCCCTATTCATTTAGGCCACAAACCTCAATGAATTGACTCTCCTCTCCTTCTTTCTAAATTTTTATTATAATATATTTTTTACCTCTATATTTATTTTCTTTTTTATTTTTCATACTAAATGTTAGGCAAGTTCTCACTTTTATAGAATTCACCATTCATTCAATGTCATGTCACCCAAGAAAATGGATATATGTAAGTTGTAGGCCTAACTTAGGGTAGCCTTAGTCCTTAAGAACCTACAGACATACAATTATAATAGTTATTAGATCATATTTAAGTTTTTCAATATCATATTCCTATTCTATCACAACATCTACAATATTTTTTCCATCTATAAAAAGGGATTGGTGTCGATCCTTACAACTAGATGGACATATAGTTTTCTTCCATTGTCTCATTTCCAATTATTTTCACTTAACTTATGTTCTCCCATGATTTAGGTGATATTATTTATCCCCATTCATTATGCCATTGTGATATTTTTTCCTACTCATTACTCTTTTTTTCCTAAAATATGTAGGTTTATGATCCTACCTTGTGAATAAGAAGGGGAGGGTCACATATTGTTCTTCCCTACCTAGATCTGATACTTTCCACCATCCTTCCACCATTCATTTTATTCCTCCATTTCATGGTTATGTGTCTACCCCTATCTATCCACTTTCATCAAGCATTCTTAACACTTATTTCATTTAGTCCACACCACACATCTTACCCTCATACACTCCATCCTCTCTTCTCTCATAGGTTGGCACCCACCTTCATATTTGGTGATATTTTACCTAAATTTCCTACTTATGGGTTTGTTTCTTCATATTTCTATCCAACTCAATATAAAGGTCTTTATACCTTTAGTTTTATTTCTTTAGTGTGTCTTCTAATCTTATGTCATCATCACTTCAAAAAAATTACCTTATGAGATTCAGTTCCAAAATTCATTCCCTTCCTATTTCATGTTCTCTCTTTAGATGATTATCATTTTATATGCACTACTACCTCCACATGATTAACTAAAACCTTATTTCAACTTAAATCTTAGTTATTTTTAGGGTAAATTATATTGGGGTGAACATCCCCCCATTTTTGAAAATTGGGACCCTTGAGATACTTTAAACCTTAACACTAAAAACTCAATGTGATTAGATCATTGTTTAAATTTGAAGATTATCTACTTTGATAAGAATGGCCTATTTTACTTGTAATCCTATTTTGAGATTTCCTAATGTTACTAATAATTGGTCTTCATGTCTTAAAGATATAGGTTTCATGGAGCTCTTGCTGATGGATCATGCTTAGAGCTTACAAATTGGCCGTATTCAGGCTTTCACTAGCCTTTGGTTTGTGAAAACTCAGACCTAAATTCATATTTCGAAGGCTCCCCCTCAAAAAACCTAGCTCAAGCCCTTGTTTCAAATTTAAATTTGGTGGTAGAAAATTGGCAAGAATATTTCAAAATAATTTAGACTTAAGTTTAATTTTCTTGTTAAGGCTTAATCATATTTCTTAACATGACCAAACCTTAACTTGAAAGTCTTACTTGGTCCCTTTTATTTTCCCCATTTGTTTCTTATATTTCTAACCAAATCTAATGTTTGTATTAGCAAGGTTCCTTTTATTTTCTTAATCATGGTACCCTTTCTTACCTATTTAACATAAATTCTTAATCCTAAGGACCTGTTGTATTTCTTAACATGAATAGGACCTTAGTCTTAACACTTTAGCCTAAGTCTTATTTCATCCTAGGTCCTAACTTAAATACCATACACCTTGTAGGATATAATGGTACATGCTTCATCATGCCTCTTGATCCAAAAGAGTGAAGAAGCCCTAATGAACCTAAACATTTAGTTATTTGGACCAATCATGTGTGAGCATATAAATCATGATCGATGACTCATGCCTCATTAAGACCAATGATCCAATAGAATGAATGCAACATTAAAAAGTCAAAAGAGCCTAGGAATCCCCATAAAGCTACCACATGGTGGTCCCACATTAGAATGCAAGAATTTGACAAGCTTAAATTTGGAATTTTCATGAGCATCATTTGACATCTGTGAGGCCATCATTGACATTTGTGAGGCCATTATTTATGTCTACACAACTATCAACTTTAAGGCCACCAAAACTAGGAACTTCTTGAGCTTAAATTTAACATTTGCATGATCATCATTTGACATCTACGAGGCCGTATTTGACATCTACAAGGCCATCAAATTTAATATCTTCAAAAAATTTAATTAGACAAAAGGATCATGTTTTTCTATCATTCAAAGGGATTGCCTTGATATTATGATTTAAAAACATAGTATAAAATTCTTTAACCTAAGTCTTTTCATGTTTATTAATGTGAAATACACTTAGCTAAAAGCATTTTAACTCAAGTCCTTTGTATAGATATGCACTAATTAAAGTCCATGCACCTTTCAAGATCAATAGATCATGCTTTATTAGGCCTAGATGATTTGATGGCACAAAATTGTTGATGATTTTTCAACTGAGCTCTAAGAGTCCAAGGGCTCAACAAATGGTAGATGCTCATTCAATATGTGGCTGGTATAGGATACGAAGCTTAAAAATCCCATGAAAGTGTTAATTGGCACAACCATGAGGGTCAATACCAAGATGATCAATGGCATGCGAGGGCTTAGATCATGATCAATGGCCCACATTAGTCCTCAAATTTTAATCAAATAATGTGAAGTAAAAGGTAGTTTTTAAATTCTAATGGTTAGTTCTTCAAAAGAATTTATGAAAAATGTCATGAAAGTGCTATATATATTGCAAATAAGCACCATGTAAGCACAAAATAACAAAAATGAAGATATTATGTGCTTAAAAATACAAGCATATAAAGGCAAAGGTCAAAATCAAATCTAAGGCACATATGAGCTGAAGTCCAAATAAGCCACCACCATTAAAGCTTCAAAAACCCTAAAACTTGCATAAAAGGCCTTAAGTGAACTTGGATTGATCATAGTATCTAAAATAATTTAAATCTTGATTTGAGCATGAAATAATTAACCTAGAGACCATTTTCAATCTAATTACAAGTAATTTTTAAGTCTAGTAGCCATGGCAGCTTAGAGGCAACAATTGAGGGATAAGATAAAATTGTATTTATATATAGACAATGAAGGGAGGGTCTTTAAATAAATTGACCTAGAGACTATATCCTTGAACACTAGAAATAGTAATTGGTTTGAGCTCTTTTAGACTATTGAGGAGATGCAGGACATCACCAAGGAAGAACAAAGGATTAGCATAGTCAGTAGGAGGTATTATGACCTAGTTGTAGTATAAATAGCTAGTATCCATCATATTGCTACTAAAATAAAGGTACTCCATTACGTTGACATCCTTGCTCTCATTTTTATATATTCTATAATTAAACATGATTAGATCATTCATGAGTGGAGATATAGGAGAATTACATATATTTCCCCACTAGCTTTTGAGAGATACAAAAAATTAGGAAAGTTCCATGTGGACTTGCCCACTATCAAGGAATGGAATAGAAAGAATGACTTAGAAACCATATTTAGGCCTTGGTTACTCTAGGGGAACCATGTAGTCTAGGACCTTGAGGAGAAAATCCCAATTGCCTAATTTAGAGAAAGAATTAGGGTAATTATGAACCTATTGAATAGAATCTCTAGAGCCCCTTCAACCACATATGTCAATAAGAGTTGGGTGTCTTATGTCTAATTCATCAAATAAAAAGAGATCACTCCTTCAATTGGAGAGATGATCAACATCCACCTAGAGAGATAATTTATATCTATCAAGAGGAAGACCAGTAACTAGTTCTTTATGATGTCCTATCTATTATATGCCTTGCTAGCCTCCACTAGGATCCCTCACATATTAAATTGGTCACCTGAGGGTATATTCATAGTCTCCCACCATTATTCAAAACTAAATATTTCAAATATAGACACCACATGTAATTAATTTGTGATTGTGTCTATCCTACTTTAGTAAAATCGATTACAGGGCTCCCCATGCCTAGGATCAACCTCTAATCAATAAATATGTAGAGCTAATGGGAGACATCTGGTTATACCTAGATTATACTATGATCAAAATTTAAGGGATTATAATCCAACCTTACAATTTTCCTACCTATGTTCCCACCAAGCTAAAAAAGAAGGAAATTTCATGTCAACTTCTTCATGGTCTTGATGGAGTGTGCAAGGAGAAAAGGAAAGGTCTCTTCCATCCTTTTCCTTTGATAATTGATAGAACTATTTTGCAAGATTGGAAATATGTGGACACCATTTCAAAGCATAGAAATTCTTTTATATTTTATCTAAATGATCTAAGGCATTGGTATCCTTATGATAGGGTGGATAAGTGTTTAAAGAGTAAGCAACTACCCAAGCTAGTTTATGAACATCAACTTGGCCCCTATGACACTCCGCACATCAAGGCCACCAATTTTGAGAAAGTACTAGCTAGATTCAAGAAACACAATGTTAGAATTGAACATAGTCTAATTATTAATGAAAAGCAACCAGGGGACATGTGTAAAATATGACCTCTTCAATACCATTTACTGCCTAGACCTTCTAGGTGACCTCAAGAGAAATCACAAAAGGAAGTGACATAACCCCAAGCACAAGTTACAAAAGGTCATGGGAAGGAGAAGTTATAAGAGAGGCTTGGTGAGGGACCCTCATCTTTAGCCCTACCTCAAAGACTAACATCTCCCATTCAGTACTTAGACATGATTTCCTTGGAGCCTAATGAAATAGTGGAGGATTCCCTCAAAGTCCTTATTAAAGCATATGGCTTTGATGAAGAGGAGGAACAAGATGAAGAATATTAGGCCCAAGAAAGGGAGGCTAAGAAAGAAAAAGGGAAAGAAGTTGCCCTGGACCTAGTCCCAATGACACCATTAAAGAAGAGAAGGGCAGCATTGGTAATTGTCCTAGTTAGACAAAAGAAGTCAAAGTTGACTTTCACTCACCCCATGAGTAAAGTAATATTTTTTAGTGAGGAATAACCCATCCATGGACCAATCATCCTTTATTGGCTCATCTATGGGAAAATACATAAGATTCCCTCTTTATCCCACTCATGAGATCTGACCAAAATTATCAATGTTGATGTGCATGATGACTTCAAGCCATGGATAAGGGATGTGATGGAGGAGGAAGAGACAAGAATAGTGACCAATGTGAGGTCAAATAAAAAATACATAGATGCTCTATGAGCATCAATCAGTACCTAGATGGAGGCTCCTAAACCTCTAAATTATAAAAAACTAACCACCAAAGGCTATTTCAATCTTGACACAATAGGATTAGAAAGTGACAACTAGAAAAGCCATGGTAGGGACTGAAGAGTTTACCTTTCAAAAGGTCAATCCATTTTCTAGCTTAACTCCAATTAAAGGTCAGAGACCTAGTGAACACCCCACCCATGTAGAAGACATTGAATAACTAACTGAGTCTCACTCCACTTAAGTTAGAGTAGGCATTAGAGGTATGAAACAAAGAATATCTAATTTGGAGAAGGAAAAGGAGAATTTAAAGACACAAGTTGTCTTATCAGTGTTTGAGGCAATGATCAAATTTCTAGATGAATCCTTATATGATATGTTTGAGGCCTTAAAATCAATGAAGCTAAGGCACATTGCATTGACATAGTAGAATACAGTGGCCAAGGGTTTAATAGACCAATGGTAAGATTTAGAGGATCAAATAATAGGTCTAATCAACATTTGAGTTGAAAATTAGATTCCTAGATTCAAAATAGTAAGTTTAGGACATTTGAATGTGAAAGAATCCAAAGTTTGAGTGCTTGGTCACAAGAACTAGAGATACTCATAAAATATGATGAGGAGATAATATAAAGGATTGAAAATCTCCTTGAGACAATACTTAAAGACCTTACATGAAATTACTATCCTAGGGATCATCAAGGATGATGAATTCAAACATAGGGCTACTTTGGTGACTCAAGAAATAAAAAGTAAAAGTCAAGATGAGTCTAGGGGAGTCATTAGTAGGATCCTAGACATGATCCTTAATGTAGGGGAAAGAATAACTAAGGCCAAGGGCATCAAAGAGACCATGATAAAAAATGATAGGGAATTGAATGAGCTTGTTGGTAAAGAGGAAGAATGTCTCTTGAAACTGGTTGTGGACTTAGAGCTAGTTAATGAATAACACCATAGGGATATGAACATCCTTCAGTAATAGCAAGAAGGTTCTCAGGCATAGGGCCCACCAACTAGCTAATTAATATTCCATTTTGTAAAATATTTTTTAATATTTTTAAAGAGGGATATTATTTTGTAAAGGAATATGCTAGTTTGTTAGCATATTTTCCTTCAGGTCAATTTTGTTTGGAAAAGCAAATGTATTCTATAACTTTGTAGAAAAAGGACAGTTTTCCTTACTTGTGTATTTGTATATTACAACTGACAGGTATACTACCTTGTCTTTGTATAAAAGGTAGTACTACTATTTTGTAAAGGAGGTAATTTTGAGCAAAATTTGTATACTTGGAACAATTAATACAATCAAGGAATTCTTAAAGGATTTCTAAGTTTGTTTATGTTAATTGTTACATGGATTTTCTCTTAATTGCTAGTTTGAAGTCTTAAATTTTAATATTTTTTATGAATTCTAAGTTGAATCTTTGATTATAGGGTTGCTAATTTGTGCTTATGCTATATTATTTAAATGATCTTGAATTTGCTTCATTTTATTTGTTCTACATTGGAATGTGCAAATGTTATTTGAGTGTGGTAGCAAATATTTAAAATAAATTCAATTCTTACTTGTACTTATTTATATCATCCTT
This sequence comes from Torreya grandis, assembly GCA_037957365.1. Taxonomy (NCBI): domain Eukaryota; kingdom Viridiplantae; phylum Streptophyta; class Pinopsida; order Cupressales; family Taxaceae; genus Torreya; species Torreya grandis. The sequence goes on along the minus strand of JARHVA010003804.1, from coordinate 694,349 downwards.
GGAGGTTTACCTGGTGCGTAGTGAGATCTGAGCCTATGTTATTTTTCACTACATATTGGTTAAATGCATACTTAGTTATAACTAAAACTTTGTCATAATGTTTGAGGCTAAGATCAGTAATCACTTATTCTCTTTCTACTTTACCCTTCTCTTTTGCTTTTTTTTAACCAGATCACTTTTGTTTAGATTATATTGTAAATGTCCATTTATATTAGTCTATAATTTATGTTTTGATCATAATTATCTAGTATTAACATAGATACAATTTTCAAATATTTGGACCATGGTGCCTCCTAACCACCAATTAATATGAAATTTATGGAATAGTTAAACATTTCTCTATCGCTATTTCACCATAGGTAATATAAGTTGCCAAAACCTTCTACTCATGATCTAAATTCCCATAATTCTAAAATTAGAAGTGTTCTTTGAACACTAAGGACACATGTGATACATTTAGAGGCATCAAAAAATTCTTAGCTACAACCTCCACTCCCTTTTATTTTAGTAATTATTCATATTCCTAACATAAAAAAATTCATTCTCTTCCTTTTCATATTAACCCCTATGCCTTCCAATGGGCACATTTATTTTTCTCTAACATTGGTTATGTAATACCCTCACATATATATTTTCTCCTTAGTTGGTAGTCATCCCCAATTTCTCCTTGGAATATCTTTAAACTCATGATCTTCACCCTTTTTCCTATCATGCACTTTAGGATTTGGTTGTACCAAGGAAATTTTTTATATGGTAACATTCCTCATATCATCAAGTTGCACTTATTATCATGAAAATCACCTCCTCTTTATTTTTTAAAAAATAAATTTCATATTGTTATTCCACCTTATCACAAGTTGTGTTATGGGCCTCTTACCACCTTCCTTTATCCTTTTTGACAACCTTGATGTTATTCATAGCATGTATGTCCACAAAGATCATGTTATTCTCATTCTCTCTTCTCCCTTCCATTACACTTATAAATTTGAAATTTTTATTAATTATTACTTGTGTCACTCTTCCTTATATTGGCCTACCTCTAGTTATAGGTGAATTTTTATTATTATTACAATATGATTTGCACTTATAGGGTAATATTTGATTTGATGTATCTTCTTCCATATTGGACTTATTATCTTCATGGGAAATGAGTATTACACCATCCATATCAATTCTAGGTTGATGGCCAACCCGATTTAACATATCCTCCATGCTTGGTTCAAATATATTTCATACCTCTATTAGTTATAGGCTATATGCCTCTATCCTATCATGTATATCTACACTTTTCATACCCTATATGGGTAATAATAATATTTTTGACTACCTCTAGTGAGATTATATGTGTGTCTTACCACATCTCCATGAGATATTCTCCCTTTGGCATAATTCTCCCATTGTGAATTCTAGTTGGCATCTCCCATTATTTTATTACCATTCCTCATGTGCCTAAATTATTCATGTGTCACTTCATTGTATCTAAGACAAAGGTTCCATAATAGGTTGAATTATACACATTATTTCCCTTAGTATTGATGAAAATGCCTCATATTTACTTACACCATCTTATAATTCTCATTCCTCAAACCCTCTAATTCATATATTTCCTCTACTAGTACTGGATATAGCTCCAAATTCATATGCATCTCACCCTAGCTCTTACTATGAAAAAAAACATCTTAGTTTCACTCTATGTGACTCCCTCATCTAGTGTATCCCATATGTTACACATTATAAAACTTGTTCTTCTCTCATGAATTTCCTTCTTAAATTATTATATCTTGTGCATGTTACTCCTGCACCTCACACTTGCTCTTATGCTTATGTTACTTTGGAGGAATGATATACATATTTCCTTCATAGGGTTATTCCAAAACCTCATGGAGTAATTTATAAAATTTATGCTACTCTCATTTTGATGACTCCCATGCATATATTTGTGTTATAACCTTTTCTACTTCACCATAATTTTTTGGTTACATAGCTCCCCTCATCTAGAATTTGAGACTTCCCTTTCATTTTAATTGGGCTTGTAAATTCACTACTTAGTGTAGTATCACAAAAACCATTTATTTCCATCCATGTATCCTCTCCTTACCCATCCAAATCTTCTTGTATTAAAATTATTTATATCCCCTTGTTGTGTGACCACACAACCTTTTTCATACACACTCTAATCCCATTGATTCTAGTATATATTTAAATGTAAAACTATGATCCCTATCTAAAACCCATTTCACTCCTTCCATGGTACTTCTTCACTAGAGAGATTTTGTATATTATCTCCTTATTTATTACTCATATGCCTCTAAATCCTTTATTTTTATCTCTCACATATATTTCCCTACTCTTCTACATAATGTATCCTTCATGTAGATCATTTTACTCCTCACATTATCTCACCTTGTAGCACCTACATCTTAAAGGCTATCCCATATCAGTCCCCCACACTCCTATTTCTATACCCATCTTCACTTTTATGGAGAAAAATAATTTTCATTACACCTTATACCAAATTATCTAATTTAAAAATGCTCCCACACTCTAACTACATCTTAGTGGATAATTTATTGGATCCCCTAATCAAACCACTTTTGTACTTTTTGTTACCTCCTATCATTTATTCAACATACACTTCCACTCTTTCCTATTTTATACTTAACTACCTCATTTTAGATATTCTACTAGTGTTCCATTTATTTTATTTTTTTATTCTTGATTTCCTCACTATCAATGATTTTTCAAATCCTTCCTCTCATTTTTTTCTATATTTCCTCCTCTCACATATTCGGCCAACACTCATACTCTTTCAATAAAATGCCTCATTTTTAGTGATTGGTTATTTATCTCTAAGTCATCATCTACTCTTAAACTACCTCCTATAAAAATTTCTATTTATGACTCTCATTCTCAACACATCAGTTCTCTCATTTTTTCTTGGACTACATCTTATCAGTGCTTATTTCCATGCACACACTCTCAACACAATGAATACCTCTCATTTGGATTTTTTTAAATGATCCACTAACATATAATAAAATATATAACTCAATTTTGATAGGTTTTTTATAACCCTAATCAAAAATCATCTCAATTTTATTCTCTTTTCCAATCATTGATTTTATACCCACCTTTATATGGTGGAAAACAATACTCTTTGTTAGTTTCTTCACATTCTATAATATATCATCCCTCTTCTCACCATTCCACTAGATACCTCAAAATTAATGGTAATATAGTCTATAATTACACTAAACCACATTCTAATAACTCCATCTAATTTGGTGGTCTTCCAAATTCTTACCACACTCGACTAGCTTCTTCACAATTAGAGGTATGATAGTTCCACATAACACTATGACACACTCTATTAGTATCCTCCCATTCAATGTTATTCCAAATTATCATATCACCCAACTATATGAATCATTATTGACAATATTAAATCCTTTTGTATCATTCCATTTGAGAAATATACCTTCCATGCATCTTCTTAAGGTTTTCAACCTTACTCTATACCAATTAATGCATCCAAGGTTAGGTTTCTTAATGAAGAGACACCATTAAACTTGTAGTCATAAAAGCTACACAATATATCACCAAATTTATTTAATTAATGTAACATAATTTATATTATATTTTTATCTTTCTATATTATACAATAGGGTATAAAATCCTCTTACAATAATGGAGTCATGATATCTCCCTATACACTCAAGTTACAAGCCTCAAAGCCTTGACTCTCCTATCCTTATCTATAACTTTATATTATATCATAGTTTCAACCTATAGAAATGGCCTATATTTTTTTTCTCCTTTTTAAATTTTGTCCCATTTCTCCCTTTTATAATTTTTTTCATTTGTTCAATGCCATGTCACCCAAGAAAATGGATATCTATGATCTAGAACTTACCCTAGATTATCCTTAGTCCTTAAAAACCTTGAGTAGTGTGTTTTTAAAATTAATTGGATCATGTTTTATTTTATATATCTCATTTTACATTTCCATAACATTAGGTACAATATGTTTTCCACCTATAAATGGTTTCATGTGTCAGTACTTGTAGACAGTTATCCATCTAATTATCTTCCACTATCTTGGTTTTAGTTATTTATGGAAAACTTATGAACTCCCATTATTTAGGAACTCCCATATTTCCCCAATCATCATGTCATCACATTACCTTTGGCTCTGCACATTAATATCATACTTTATGCCTCAATTATGTGGGTATAAACTAGATACAATGTGTTATATTTTAGGGGTCCTCCCATTGTGCCTCTTGAATTCATGATTCCTTTACTCACTATTTTATGCATCACTCTCTATTTCTATGTTATTCACTACCTACACATGCATATTTCTTTCATAGTCTAGGACTATTACTCATTTGTTTCCTAAGCCTCCACATAATCTGTCTACCCTTCCTTTACATGAGTGGACTCTTATTCATCCATAAGTGTAAAAAATGTTTCACCATGTAAGATTTTTGGTTTTCATGGGATGATTTTACATCAAATTTCTTGACCAAATCCACAAATTCATGATGCAATGTTTTATGCGTCATAATACTAATATAAAAATCTAATCTAAACTATTACATCTAGAAAAAAATATGACACTATCTATGATATTAATTATATTATTACTATTTATACATCTCACCTCTATTTACATGTGATATCCACATAAGGTGTGGGTGAAACACAAGGTGTGTACACAATATTTTTTGCTCTATCATTTACTAATGATTTCTCTTCTAGTGACTTATCGAGCATCAATATCCCTAAGTACATGCCTTAAAGGGTGTAGTGGGAAAGGGGTGGGGACCATTATGTTTATTTCTAACATGTTTTTATATTTATTTCATGATCATATCATTATTAATACCAATTCAATTTATTTAAATTTGTCTTACTCCTCACCTTCTTCCATCTCATCTTCTTGTAATTATTTCAATTTACATATATTTTGTAGCATAGACTAGGTTGATACCATCTATTTAGAACCTTTTCCCCTTTTGTATTATATCAACCTAACTAATTAAATTTATTTCAACTAACTCCTTTAAATTATATCAACCTAGTTGATGTCATTATCTTGGAGTTTAGGAATTGTTTTGGGTATTAGATCAATATATATAAGGGTTATAGTCCAAACATACCATATACACTATATTTGTTCTTCTTTCACTTTCACTTATGCCCTTAGTTACATTTGGATGAGCTTGTGGTCTACAATCTTGTATTTAAGGAATATTATCTTATGGTAATATTTGGAGATTCAATAGGAGTCATTGGGAGTATTCTTAGGTATTATAATAACCATTTAAATTATTCAACCCAAACTATCTCTTGAGAAGATCCATTTGGTCTAAGGGGGAGACTAATGCTTGGCATATCCCCATATAGGTAATTATTTATAACCTTATACTCTTTCATTTATTTACTCAGTAGATCAGATGTTTCTTTTTTCCTTATGAATGAATGTGTGTGTATCTTTTTCTTTATTCTCTTTAAACCAAATAAGTTTTTGTAATTATAAGATTGCTTCGACTTACCATATTCCATTTTAGGTTACCTATATCCCCATTTTTAGACAATATAACCTTACCCTTATTTATCATTCTAACACCCCCCCCCCTTAATTTACTTTACATTACTTGCATAACTAGGTACATTACTTATTTTAAATCATTTGCTTTCATATAGGTCTACTTAGAGTTATTTCTTTGTGTTATAGGATTAAGATTTGTAACCCTTTCCTCCTAATTTTTTTGATATAGGAAATCCTCTTATACATATTTATATCAAGTGGTTATATCCCAAACACTAAGTATTACAAGACATATCTTATTAACCTTCTCTGAGTTTGGATCTATTTAGATAGGATAGTTGTATTCTGATCCTAGCCCATGCATACAAAAAGGCTTCTCACATAATTCCATATATATGACTAACTACTCCTATAATTTGATGTCTATAAATATTTCACCATCTACCTTACATATTTAAATTCCCCTTTAGTATAATATTGTATATCTACAAGGTAACACATTATTGTTATATTAAGGTACATCTATAACTCTTTATTTACTACATTCACATCCATTACTTCATAACCCTTTAGATCTTGAGTTAGTATCTTATCCCCTAATTTTGGGGTTTTTAGCTCCCAAAAATTCATTATATAATGAAAAAATTGATCTTAAAAAAAACTTTAAATATTTCCATGCATCATGATTATATTATGAAACCAATAACCATTATTTACCAAGTTATTTAAAGTCTAAAAGTTTATGTTTTGAGCTGGTTCTATGATATTATGCCTCACTCAATTAATGCCTTCCTCCATCTATCTAATCAGTTTCTATCACATTTTTATATTGATATCAATGATAAAATATGGTATGCATAGTTTTTAAACTTAATCAAGGGTCCAATGAGCCAATCAATGAACATGCAATTTGATACAATACCATGCTAGCAAATATGACTAATCCTATGGTTGAAAATTAGTTACAAGAGATTTTTAATAAAATATTTCTTGCACCACTTCATGATTCCATATTATTCAAAAAAATAAGATCTTTTGATGAGTTATATCATATAATGAGAGACTAATAAGTCAAACTCCCTGTACTCAATAAAATTATGTTCTAATTACTATTAGTAATTCAAATTCTTGGTTTAAAATCATTCAAAATTAAGAGGGAAAATAAAATGAGAAAAATATTAAAACATTATAAGTAACACAATATCAAAACCTAAAAAAGGATTCTCTTACCTTCTCCATTGGAGGGGTATTTTTCATGCTTACTTCAAACTCATCATAATTTACTAAAAAAAATACTCAAGTTCAATATTTTCTCTCTTTTCACCACTAGTGGCTGATAGACACCTCTATCCAACATTTATGATTAGAATGATTATTGTGATTATCATTTATATTTAAAGAACTATATAAATTTATGATTTAAACTGATGCATGATATATAAGATATTATTGATGATAACATTATTGAATTAGGTACACCAATAGAGGATTATGGACCACTAACAAATTGGAACTATAAATTGAAAATATTTAATTATATTTTTTAAAGAATGAGGAATCCTAAATTAATGATATAAATAAAGTACATAATGCATACCATGCATATCCCCATCCTAATACATACAATCATTGAATTTATTTAAGTATTTACATAATTATGATCATATTACCCTAGCTACCTATTATTACATTCAATGACAATGAGATTGTTTATGATGATTCCAATATCTATGCATTATTCATATGAGATCACATCAATGAACACCTTATACACAATGTTATGGTTGATAATGATTCAAGAAAAAAAATTATACCTTGACCCTTTTAAAATCACTTAGATATAAATAAAAAGATATATAAACTACTTTAAGTTGATAAAAGGGTTTATTGGACATAAATAGAACATCCTCAGATATATTGTACTACCTCTTTAGGTACGACCCACCATAGTAGTTACTTCATTCATGATTATACCAATCAATGGGTTATTTTACATGTTGTAATGCACTCATATTTAGATACTCTATCTAGTATCTTATACAATACATAAATTTGTCAAGTACTTAAAATGCAATAAGGTAGTTATAGTTTTAGGATTTCAATATAGGTAACCTCTTCGTCTAGTTATATCTCCTCCTCCACCCCCACCATCACCAACACATTTAGTTATTTCTCCTATTTAGTATCTTTATATTGAGGAGGTAATTACTCCTATACATATTAGTATTCAAATGTAGTTATTGTACTCATACATTATATATATATACTCTCAATACAAAGGAGAATAGTTTATCCTCCTAAGTATCTAGTATCACAACATTTATTAAATCATAGATCTATTTAGGCATCAAATTGACCTTATCTATTATAACATGAATCAATTTATTTCAATCTTTAGTTCGGCATGTTCCATAATGAACATGGATATCTATGTATTTTAATACTATGAAATTAGATACGCAAAATATTAGATATTCTAAATATATTTATTGTAAATAATATTTTATATAAAATAATGATGATGATTAATTTAAAACATCTAATTCATTTTTCATATTTAGACACACCTGTACTAGTTATTTTTTGTTCTCAGAATATCATCTTTACATTACATAATATAGACACCTCACACAACTATCCCTTTGATGGAATAGTTAGTTATCAGCATTGGACATATTCAAATAAATTCAAGTATACAACAAATAAAATAATCAAGAAAATAAAAAAACATTTGAATATTAAAAAATAAAAAATTATGACATAAGCATGACATGAGTTTATAGATTACATTATTTACATAAGTTACTTATCCCATGTTTGGTATATGGAATATTATTTTCATATATAAATGTATTTCATGAGATAAATGAGTGTGATGCAAAACATAAATATCATACATATACATGAAGATGTTGGATCTTTCTTATACTTAGGGGCTATGCCAATGTTGGGGCCATCTAATTCCACATGTTACATTATCATAGTTTACATTTTTATATTACCTATTAACCATGTTTTTATACATACATTACTTACACATGCCTTTCTAGTTACACATTTCTTACATAGTGGTATAGGTATATGTTATTTACCATGCTATAATACTGATATATATGGATAGTGTAAACTAGTTTTCACTTGTTTTATGCTTCGTCGATGTTGTTAATATTAAATTATAGGATATTTTTGTTTTCTATTATGTGATACCTTATCCTTATTTGTGTTTCCTTAGACTTTATTATTTTGGAACTCATGCCCATTATTTTTGTCACTTTAGCCTTGTTTGTTGAGGAATTTTTTTCCTCATGTTTTGGGATCCTTATCTTTATTTTTAGTAGCATATTTATATCCCTTATATGCATCCCTTTGGAATTATGTGTGGAATTTTATGCTATTGTGTTAAATTGTGTGCTATCATTTTTAATTTTATGTTCTTATTATGTTTATAGGCATCTTGAACCATATCACACATCTCCATAGTTGTGTGTTGTGTCATGATTTATATCATGTAGTTCCTTACTATTTAGCCTTATTCAGTGATAATTAATACAACATAATTGATAGATAATTTTATATTTACATACCACTTCTATTCCTTTGCATTACATATTTTAAATATATGCCTTGATGTTATATACATTAGTCTAAAAATTGAGCACTGACTTTCTTCAGTTGCAAAAACAAATAGGAAATATAGGGGAAATCTCTAAAAAAAACTATGCTTCTCAAAGGTCCAATAAGCCTCCAAATAGGTCTCATGATAACAAAAATAATGTATCATCTGAAAACATACAAATGAGTTTTTATGATATAGATTTGGTTGATCATTGCAATGTATTTGAATAATCTCAAGGTGAAAGGGATAAAATTAAAATTGTGCGTAATCAAGACTTTGTAGCAAGGATATCTAGCTTTATAGGAACTTATAAATCCTTCAGGTAGGACTTTGATTTCACATTTGAAAATTAATATGATTCAATTGAAGAAGTTACATCTAAGATGACTTGTATTCTTAAAAATGCAAAAGAGATTATAATTAAAGACCAAAACAACATCATCATTAGAACATATGTAGATGAAGAAGAAGAGTTGTTAGAAATAGATATGGATCAAGTGCAAAATGATCTGTCTTTAAAAGGTAGCCATAAAGACAACCCACGTCAATTTATTTTTGAAATGGAAAATTATCTTACAGAAGATGATCACTAGAAAAAGTCATACCATTATTTCTTAAATGGAATTAAAGATCTAGAGATCGTTGATTATGAGATAGGACAACACATGGATGCTTCAACTAAGGATTTCACCAATGATCTATATTTCCTATAATATTATACTATTTTGGAGGCCCTAAACCAAGATAACTTGTAGCCGATTGGATATAAGAGTTGCCTTTCTTCAATGAGGATGAATATGAAGCAGGTGAAATAGATCAAACATTGTCATATGAATTCATAAAGAGGTCAAGAGTATGAGACCAACATGTCTCTAATGATAAGATTCTAGATGAGCATCATTTAGTTGATCAGGATAAAGAAGCCTTTTGGGTTGGCTTGGAAAATTTTTGTGCAAATATTGGTAGTCTATGTCCAGCTCAAAAAAAACCTAATGAAGACATTAATCTAAGGATACTAACTAACCTACCATTATTGAGTTAATATGATATAAACCACTATATATCTATGGATGAAGCAAAACTAACACTCTTTCTAAATATTAGAAGAATTTGGGAAGAAGATGATTGGGTCTTAGATTCATATCTTTAAACCATGCATCTGAGGATGTTGATAGGAAACCAAGCTACATCACCTATAATAAAAAACATACACGTGATCCTATTCAAAAGAAGAGGACATTTAATGTAATTAATCATGCTTCAAAGTTCTATATTAGACTAAATAAATTTCTATTTGATCCTAGAGGTAAGTTCTTTATAGAGTTAGTGTGGGTCTTTAGATTAGTTTTTTTCCTATTTTTTTTCCTTCCTATCCCTTGTTTGTAAATAGTGTCTATATATATTTGTTTATTTTTATGATTTGTTCCTTTCTTGTAATAAGTAATTTGTATAGCCTTAGTTTAAGCCTCACCTAATTACTCATCTCCACATGTTCAAGAATGTATGTATGAACCTTAAGCAAGTGTTGACCATGGATTTGAAATGCAAGATATATATTATAGTTTGAAGAAACTAGTAAGGAATAATGGGTAGGTTAACTTTTCATAAGATTTTATACCTTGTTCTAACCCAGGCTTAGTTTTAAGAAGGATTTCACATGTAGGATGAAAACTTAAACTATTAAGACATAGTCAACCTGGGACAAAGTTTATGACCAAGGATGATTGTCTAAAAATCAAACACTTGACCAAATCACTAAAAAAGGATAATTTGGTTCCCAACCTTTTATATAAAGTCAAAATTACTTGAAAAAATACAAAAATAAGATACTTATTTGAAAAATAAAAATATTTCCAAGCAAAGGTGATTTTGGTAATCTCCACTAGGGATATGGATGCCTAGCTAGTAGTAGAGCAATGACCAAGCCTTCCTTGAGCTAAGGTGTGGTTATTAATGAAATCCAAACATGATAAAAGTTAGTTTTAATGATTAAAGCCATAAATTTGGAAGTTTTTCTCTAAATATTTGTCAATTAATAAGTGGAATCAAAGCACACACACAACATGACTAGGTATTGATGTTTAATATTAATTCTACATATGCAAGACTTATTTCAACCATGAACTGATCTTCATAATGATTCCTAATCAAATGGAATACGTATCTTTATTATTAGTCTAAACTAAATTCTTTGAATTCTACCATATTTTTATGTTTCCCTTAGACATCACAATTTGTTAAGGTCAACATATCCCCATTTCTAAAAAATGGGGACCCATGTGTCAAATTGTGAAAATTTGTACCCTAGAACTAAAAATTTGCTTGTTAAAAGTGTCATTATCATTATTACACATTATTTTTTTAATATCATCCACACTTAACATGTCTAACATATTTGTGTATTATTCTAGTTTGCCCTTGTTTAATTTTTCTATTATTAGATCTTTATGTTTTCTAGTTGTAGGACTAATGGAGTGCATTTAGAATAGACAATGTATAGGTTTCATATTTTTATCTCAAATTGATATTTTAATAACCTTGGTCTATAATTTATTAATTAAATTCATACCCTATCCTAATGTTTTACCTAGACCTTTAATTAAAATTAAAATTTGGTGGGAGATTTTTATTTAATTTTAAGTGGGGATAAATTAGTCATACCATGGAATTAGTTTAATTTATACCCTAAAGCTTGGTCATGTTTTTAAATAGAACCAAACCTTAGGCTAAAAATCGTATGATTTGTCTATTTTATATCCCATGATCCTTTTGTTCCCTTTTGTCCTAATTGATCCAAGTAATCATATGGTCTCTTTATTATAAGGCTTAGCTTAAAGTCTTATCTTAAGGTTTATCATATTTATTAATATGATAAAAACCTTAGCCTAAGAATTTGCATTGTCTTTTCATGGGGTCCTTTTGTTATATGTTTATAGCCTTGGTCCATAATATTTATGCCTTGGTCCCTTTTAATTTATGGGGTCCCCTTTAATATGTTTAGAACTTAGATTAATATTTTTATCCTAAGTCTTTTATATATGCTCTCAAGATTAACTTTCATTCTTATTTTTAGGATATATGATTCACATTTCCTCCCATGAAATTGATCTAACAGATCAAAATCAATGATTGAAAAGTCAAGTAGTAGACCCCAGTTTAAACATCAAGAACCTTGTAGAGATTAGTGGTATGCATTAATTCATACCCACTCAATCCAATGGAGTGAGATAAATTAATACTTTTCAACAAAGCTCTGAGTTAACATGAGATTGTCACATGGTTAAAGCATGTAAGCTAATAGAACTATCAAGATGTAGAGCTCAGAAGGCATGTGGGACTGCTAAGTGGCACAATCTTGAAACCTAGTACACATTAAAGAATGAGCACCTTTTGGAAATTAATATCCCATGTTGATTCATACCCACTTGATCAAACAAAGTGAGATCACCAAGTGGTGAAACCTTAGATCCTAGTATAAAGAGTACAAAAGCACCAAGCAATTGACACATAACACATATAGAGTGAAAAATGAACCACAAAATGACAAGTGGTAGGCTTGGAAAATAGTCCCCATAACATTTTTAACATTGATGGTCACATGACCATCAAATACATCCTCATGAATGTCAATTTTAACATAGTAGATAGTCCCCATAATGTGTTTAAAATTAACAGTCACATGACTGTCAAAGACATTCTCATGGATGTCAAATTATAGTCATATGGACATCAATTTTAACATAGTAGACAATCCCCATAACATTTTTAAAATTTATGGTCATTTAAATATCAAATATGTTCTTATGGAAATTAAATGATGGTTACATGGATGCCAATTTTAACATAACAATGAACCTTGATCATGTGTTTAAAATTTAAGGTCACATGACCATCAAAGATGTTCTTGTGGACATCAAATGATGATCATGTGGATGTCTATTTTAAGATAGCTTCTTCATAGCCAATGGTCATATTTTAAATAGTGATGAATAGAATGACATGGGGACACCATGATAATGCCATGTCAAAGTCATGTGAGTGTAATAAGACAAATCAAAGACCCTATAGACCTAGTAATGTAAAGATTGGGATCCAAGCTCATAATTTTTGAATTAGCTACCACCATTGGAGAATTGTTAAAACCTATAGGATTTCCATAGCATGGCATGAGGACCATAACCAAATCTTGTGAGTGTTATAATTAGCCCAAGAGAGGTTAAATTATCAATTTTGTAAAGGTAAGTTAAGATAGAGTCCATTGGTGAGAAGTTTAAAAGGGATTTACAATAACTGGGGGACCTCACCTTTATCCTTGATAAACTTGAAGATGGGACCATGCTTGTATTAGGTAGCATCAGAAAGCATTGAATACCCTACAGTAGTTATGGATCACTTCATCAGCCAGTGGGTCCCAAAGTTAGAAATAAGAATGTTATTTTTGTAACCAACATTGTATAATATTTTAAAGTGAAATATTCTATTTATAAAGGCATGTGTTATTTGTAAAACACACTTCCTATAGATCAATCCATTAGGAAATTCTAGTGTATTTATAGAAAATTTATGAAAAGGATAACGGTCCCTACACTTATAATTTTGTGATTGGATATGACTAACCAACATGCTTCTTTGCACCTTATAAAAGGATCATTGTCCATTATAAAAAAAGGAGGGGAATTCTTAGAACCAAATTATTTTATTAACTTTGAGTAGTTAATATAAGCAAGGAATTTTGCAAAGATTGTCCACTATTTGCTTATGTAAAGTGTTATATGGTTTCTCTCTCATTTATGTGGTTTCAATTTCAGATTTGAATGGTTCTTATGGATTATGGATGTGTATCTTGAATGTAGAGTTTCTAATTTGTTCTCATGCTAGATTAGTTGAAAGTTCTTAGGCTTATTTCATTTTCGACACTTCTTTTGCATTTGGGTTAATATTGTTTGCTTCTAGGAGTGAATATTTAACGTGAAGTTGGTTCCTATTTGAATCATTTCATAAATTCCTTAGAATCTTGCTTGATGTATATTGTGATTTGGGCTTAAGTTGTTTCACTTCATACATTGGTTAAATGCATATTTAGATGAGATTTAAACTTTGTCATAATGTTTGAAACAAAGAACAACATCATCTCTCTTTTCTAACCTACCCTTCCTTTTATTCCTTTTTAACCAAATCACCTTAGTTTAATGGTCATTATAAATATCCATCTTATATTAGTTATTATTTTAGTTATTGATCATAATTCACTATTCTTAGCATGGATACTTCATATTTTGAATAAGATCTAGTATTTGGCTGTGGTGGCTCCCAACCACTAACTAATATAAATATTATGAAATATTCACTTGTTATACCTCTATTCCATCAAAGATAACATGATTATCATAGCCTACAACTCATGCATTGAGTTCTTAGGAATTCTAAAATGAGAAGTGTTTCTTAAACACTCTAGACACATATGGTACACCTTTACATACCAACAATGGGCAAGTGAGATGTTTCCATGTGACATCATCAGTAACCCATGAACTTAGAGAGGATTACATAAAGTGTGAAGACTCTAATCTAGAATGAAATTAGGATGTTTCCATATGGCATCATCTCAATAACCTATGAACCTAGAGATAACCATTCAAGACACTTAGAAGGCTCAAAACATAGATGGATTATCCATTATGGGATAATACCTTCTTATTTTAATGGTTCCAATGACATAAATAATTTCTAGGTGGTAGCATCTAATGCACTATAAGATTAGGCTTGAACATGCCTTAGGTAGACACGTGTAATTAATAACTTAAGAAAATTTCAAGGAGTAAGTTAATATTCATATCCATGTCATAACTATAGTCACTTTTTGATGGGATATCATGGAAGTATTCTAAGTACAAGGCCAAACTAATCTAGAAGAAATTGGGTAGTTGACCATGATCAGTAGTAGTTGTTAATTGTATATCATGTGTCTTGTCTATAATTTTTGAAAAAAATGGGCATAACATTATGGTATCATAGACTAGGTTACAACATTGGGAGCTCTAGGTAATTTAAATTTTTATTAACTTTCTAGTTTATGCATGTTTTCTGATGTTTCTCCTATTAGCATGCAAAATGAGAGGAGGACATTGATCATGTCACAATAACAATTCTATTGGTGAACATGAACCTCCCAATTATTAGGGGTTAAATGATATTGAACCATGACTCCTCTTATCCATATAATAGATGAGGGATATCTTAAAGGAGAGGTTGATTATGGTTCAACATGAATTTGAGTGGAACTCTCCATATTAATCTAAGTATGATCATATTTTAGTTAAGAGAGAGAGGTTTAGAATTCCTCCCCATCACCATTTTGAGGATGGCATAGGTGAATTGCATTTCCATGATGAGTGATGAGAGATATGAGACTTAGACCATCCTCATAAACCTATTCCTAATGAGTTAGTAAAGTATTTTGTTAGGATTTATCCTCATACTTACAATGGGACTTAAGAAGGATTTATAATATACGCTTGGTTGGAAAGCATGAGAGGATGTTTCACCTTATATGATTTTGACTCCAATGGGAAGGCCTTTTTGGCCACCCATATTTTTAGATATGAATCCATGATGTGGTGGGAAGGTGAGGAGAAGACACTCCAATTAAAAATAATATACCTCAATTTGGAATTATTTGAAGAGTGTTTTAGAGCATGCTATAGGTCCCCTAGATATGTTCAAAATAAGGTAAATGAATTACATGAACTTCATAAGGGAAGTGGCACTATGAAATAATATGAGTGTTAATTTATGTATTTAATTAGATATGTGTAGGTTTATATATAAGAGACAATCCAAGTTAATAGGTTCATTATAGGCTTGGATTTGGATCTAGCTAGTGTAACATGCATTTTATCTCATGCAACCCTAGCAACATTAGTTGAAAAGGCTTATTTGGATGAGGAGTATCTTTTAAAGACTCATGATGCACAATAGACATTTTACGGAAAATTATAGTCATAACATGACTCAAGGTTGAATAGCCTTAACCTAGGGGAGGTTGGAAGGAAACTCAATCCAAATTTAGTCCCCCTCATTACCAAAAATATGATAATAATTGCTCTGGCTATGGTCAGAGTAAGAACTAGTTTGATAAATACTACTAAAGGTGAGATAATTCTAAACCATTGGAACATCAATAAATTGAAACTATATGAACTTAGTAGTATAAATAGGTAAGACCATCAAGATCAACTACTTCTTTTGAACCTAGAATAATTAGATCCTCCTTAGGGTGAGACCACTGAAAGGGAATTTATTTCACATGTGTATCTCTTAATCATTTTTCATGAGAATGTCTTCTTAGACCATCAATTTACAATAGGTAGAAGGCCTTGATGTTAGATTAGATAGTGGGTGATGTGGGTTAAGGACATAATATTTATGTAATAATGGATGGCTACCAAGACAAGCACTAGGAAATGGTTATTAAGACCACAAGTATGACTGAAGCAATTTTAATTTTAATTTTTTTTATTTTGGAGCTCCAAAATCCTTTATTTCTCCTTTTATTCTAGACTATTTTGGGCTAGTGTCTATTAGGTAGTTTTAAATTTATGTGATTGAGTTGGCTTCTAGGGTCCAATTGTTTGTTATCTCATTAGTGAACAATTGCATATTAGACCTAGGTGTCTTATCCACCATAATAGACTTTAAAATTATTATTTTAGGCACCTATGATGTTTTATTTGGTATGGATTGGCTTAAATATCATAAAACAAAGATGGATTGACATAACAAGGTTATTTAGTGTGAAGATGACCTTGGGACAATATGATAATATCAGGGGTCAAGAGATCCATATCCCTTCATGTGATCACTGTGATATAAATTAATAAGGGTATATGGATGGGATACCAATTATTTATTATCATGGTTAATAATACATTAGATGAGTTAAAAAAGGATTATTTGGATGACCATCTTGTTCTATGGGAGTTTCCTAATGTTTTTCCATATGGATTACCATGTATGCCCCCTTCATGGGAGATTGATTTTTAAATTGATTTAATACCTAGGGTGGAGCCCATATTGAAAGAACCATATCAGATGACCACCACTAAGTTGTGTGAACTCAAGTTGAATCTCAAGAAGATTTTGGAGAGAACTTTGATTCATCCAAGTGTGTCCTCATGGGTAGCAATAGTCATCTTCATGAAGAAAAAGTATGGATCCCTTTAATTGTGCATAGATTACCTCTAGTTGAATAAGATTAAAATCTAGAATCATTATCCCTTTATTATAATTGATAAATTATTTGATAAAATGTGGGTATACAAGGTGCTCTCCAAGATCAAATTGAAATATAGATACCAATAATTTCATATCATAGAACCTGATATTCATAAAAATACTTTTCAAATGCGATATGGGCATTATGAATTTTTTCTTGTACTATTTGTATTAAGAAATGCCTAAATATTATTCACGAGTCTTATGAATGGATGCTTTCACACATTATTATACCATTTTTTTTTATTTTTTTTATAACATTATGATCTACTCATATAATAAATAAGATCATGAAGATCACTTGAGGCAAGTTCTATAAGTTTTGAGAGAAAACTAACTATTTGGAAATTTACACAAGTGTGCTTTTGCATTGTCTATGGTAATATACCTTGGACATATCATTTTAGTATAAGGAATATTTGTGGATCCCACCAAGATTCATGCCATTATGGAATGGTGAAAAAAATTTAATGTTTCATAACTTCATAGCTTCATGGGATTAGTAGGATATTATATGTACTTTATTGGGAATTTTTCTTTCATTATGAATCCCATCACTTCACATTAGAAAAATGGGATGAAGTTTGTTTAGACAATAAAGTGTAAGGAATATTTTAATTTTTTGAAATAGAGACTCACTATTGTACCAATTTTGGTTGTGCCTAATCCTATGGGATAATTCCTAGTTTGTATTGATGCATCAAAAAAATAATTGGGAGTTATACTCATGCAAGAAGATAGAGTGATAGAATTTGAATCTTATAAACTAAAGGATTATGATATGAGATACACAATGCATGATATTTAATTTTAAATAATCATTCATGACTTTTTAAGGTGGAAACACTTTTTATTTGGTCATCATTTTGTACTCAAGACTGATCACTTAAGTCTGCAACATCTATCCAATTAGCCTAACCTCAATGTGCATCAAAGGTGTTGGATGGAAATATTGTGTGAATATAATTTTGAGATTTTTTACATTAAAGGAAATAAAAATGTAGTCATTGATGATTTGATTAGAATATACCATGAGTTGGTAGAAATTAGTTTTCAAACTGACTTGTAGATTTAGATTCTAAAGTAACTTCTTTAGGATAACATCTATAAAGAAGTAAGATAGATGTTGGATTCTATTATGAATATGAAAGGTAAATTTGATGGATATTCCCTTGAGCCTCATAGTTTTTATCACCATAAGTGGCATATATGTATACCTTCAATAAGTGGCTTGTGTGAGCTAATTTTATCTAAGTACATAGAGATCCTAACCAAGCACACCCTAGGGTAAATAAAATGAAGGTTGATATGAGGTAGTTATATCATTGAGTTATTTTGAGGTGTGATATTGTTGGTTTTAAATATCATTTTTTAGAGTGCAATAAGTTAAAATCTAAGCATCAACATCCATCAAGATTATTATATCCTCACAATATTATAAAATGGAAATGGGACACCATCTCCATGGATTTCATTTTAAGCATGTATATTTCATCATATCATGATGTGATGATGTTCACAGTGGATAATTTGACCAGAGTGGATAGATTTTATCCCATGAAGACCTTTTAATATGCCAATTCAGTGGAAAAGGTATTTCTAGATGACATTATTAGATTTCACAAGGTTCCTCATAAGATTATCTCAGATAAAGATATGGTATATACTTCTCACTTTTGGACTACATTATAGAAAGAATTAGGCACACAACTTAATTTTAGTACTTCTTACCATATTGAGATAGATGGATAGACTGAAAGAGTCAACCAAGTCCTAGAAGACATGTTATACGTGTATGTCATAGACCAATAATCTTATTGGTGTAGTCATACTAAAATATAATTTGTACAATTTGAGCATGACTTGTGACACCCAAACCATAGGTCTTTCCTACTCACTTACACATCTCACTTAGGAATGTTTTCACTATCTCCTAATCATTCAAAGCCTTATATATTCATCCCCTATTATCCTAGACTCTTCTCTTAGGCATAGATCCATCCCCTAAGGTCCCTTTCCCATTGGACAATAGTGCCATAAGTTGGACTACAGTGCTTAGACCTAGGGTGTGTAATTTCTAGTGATTTTTTCCATGTCCACAATAGCCTTAAATAATTAGATTTTCTTGAATCCTTATCTTTTCCCTTGTCAGGCTAATGTGAGTTCATCTAACCCAGGATCACTAGTTTCACTATAAAATCTCATTCAAAGTTCATTTAGAACGGTTGACAATCATTTAAAAGGTGCAAGCTAGAAATATACTAAATCACACTCAAGAAAATATTCTTACTCTCTACATATATCTAACTAATGTTATTTCCAGCCTACCCAAGCTCTTACACCAATTATGAGTCATCTTAGTCTTGCCCAAATTCACATATAATTACATTACATACACATTATTACACAATACACATTGAAATTGGGAGAACTACATTGGCCTTGATCCCTCTTCAGAGTATTGGTATGTAGGTAGTGTGCCCACACATGAGGTGTGATCTCATGCTTAGTGCATATTACCCACTGACCCCTTTTTCTAGTTGGCTATGAGATCACCTATCAAGCATGAAGGGGAACTAGGATCCTTAAATAAAAAATCAATTACACATAGAGATTCATGAATAACCAGGACTTGATATTTTAGGCATAGGGTCTCCCAAAGCAAATGAATAGAACCCAAAAATCTTAGAAAGCTTAGACACTAAGGACTACAATACCAAAACTTAGACTACAACATTGGACCTCTAGGTGTCCCATTTTTTATGCTCTTATCTAGCTAAAAAATAGACTTTTGGATCCTTTTTTTGATATTCTACCCAACTAGATCAGCAATTTGTAGCCTTTGTCTCCTCTGTCTAAGCCCAAAATCAACTAAGTTTTACTCTGTATCCCCTTGTTTGCTATTTCTATAAATCAATTAATCACTTCTAGATTTAATAAAATAGTAATTTAATTAAGGCACATTTATTTAATGATTTTCCCCTTAATCTAGACCCCTTTACTATTTAGTAAATTAAACCTATAGTTTCCAAAATTTAGTAAAACATTTGGTAAACCTGACTTACTTCAAATTTTTGCACAAAAACCATAGAAACCCTAGGGCTAATTACTTCTGATTTTTAGCAATATTTTCATAAATTTAAAAATAAAAAAATACAAATTAATTGAAATATTTTCAACAATTCACTAAAACCCTAGTTTGCACATACTAGGTCCTATTTGCATACAAACACTTTCCAGCCACTAGGAAAAATATATTGCTAATTTTAGAAATATTTTTAGATTTTTCTTAAATTTTTCAATCTCAATTATACAAATTTATAGCAAAATTTTCAAATTATTATATTAATTTTGAAAAAAATCATTTCAAAACCCTAGTTGCATCAACTAAATCCCAGTAATTTTTAAGTAATATTTCACTTATTTTTTGCAAATTTTGATTGAATATTAAAATCAAAAAATCACTTCAAATTTAAAAAATTAATATTAATTCCAAAAAAAATATTTGTCTTAAAACCCTACTTGTATCTACTAGGTCCCACTCAAGCAAGTAATTTTTGAATTTTATCTTTCATACTTAGCTCAAAAATTAATCTCAAATTCAAATGTTCATAGTATTTTACAAATAATATTTTTGAAAAATCTCTAGTTGCATATACTAGTTCTTAATTTGATTTTTATGGTATTACCTTATATGGTTGGCATCTTTGTATCCTTTTTTTTGCAAATTATAAAATAATATTTTATAATTTTGCATTTCTTATATCCAATACTTTCCAATTTTAGGACATTTCATATTAAAACTTATTGTAAAAAATTCAAACACATTACAAAATGTTTTCCTACTTTAACAATGGCCCAATATACCAGTTTTGATGAAATTGATAAAAGAGAGCTTCAAGAACTCTTGATCAAACACCTAGATATGCAAGAAGACATGATTAAAATCCTCTAAGAGGAATAAAAAAAGGTAATCAAAGGTCAATCTTCTCAAATTATAGAGCTAGAAGTTGTACATGACACTACGAGGGTAACTATCACAACAACCCCCTATAGTAGCTCAACCTTCTTCTATGCCACCAACTATAACTAGTATACCCTATCTCCTGATGTGGCATCCCTTGTACATGAGATTTGATCTCTTCAATCCAAGGTGTAACATATTGAGCAAGGTACCACTAGATCTACATAGGCATTAGACTCCTTCACTCTATTCCATACACCTTTGAAATGGCATATAGCTACTACACCCTTACCACCTAGATTTGTACAACCTAAGATCACTCTTTATGATGGCAAGGGTGATCCAAAGACACATTTGAGAGCATTTCATGTATTATGATTAGATTATGTACCAAATGACTTGATATTAACTAAATTATTTTTAAGGAGCCTCAAGCATTATGCATTACATTGGTTTTATAGTCTTTCAAATCATTTAGTTAATGCATTTAATCCTATTTCCAACATGTTCTTAGCACATTTCAATATCAATATCAGTGATAAGGTTTCATATGCCCAAATTTCATAACAAAAATAGAAATAAAATGAGCCTCTCACTAAGTATGTTCTTAGATACAAGACCATATTGGCTAAGATGACTATCCCTATGGTAGATCAAGAGTTATAAGAACTCTTCAAATAGAGTCTTCTACTAGTTTTTCATGAGATAATCATGTTCAAACATTTCTCTTATTTCACTAAATTATGTCACACTTTAAAGAAAGAGAAATCAAACTCATTTCAATGGGTAAACTTAAGTACACAAGTGCACCAAATATAACTAATAAGAGTAACAACAAATCCCCATATAAGGTCAAATTCAATGATAATAAAGGACTAACTCAGTAGATAGTTAATGTAGCTTTAGAGACCTCAAAGAGAGTCACTTTATCAACACCTCCTTATTGATATTTTACAAATCTACCAATTCCTCCATCTAGAGTTTTATAATAGTTATTAGAATGTAACATCATATCTCTTCCTGCTATTAGAGAAATTGATC
This sequence comes from Torreya grandis, assembly GCA_037957365.1. NCBI lineage: Eukaryota > Viridiplantae > Streptophyta > Pinopsida > Cupressales > Taxaceae > Torreya > Torreya grandis. Next base: position 671,897 of record JARHVA010003804.1, on the reverse strand, counting down.
CAAAAAAGCTTCTTCCATGAGGATATGACCAAAATGCATTTTACGACTATCACAGGGTACCAAGCCATACTAAAAATAGATGCATCAGTCTCAGGCATAAGATATAAGATCTAATTAATGATAATAAAATTGATCTAGGCACTTCAGCTAAACCTCCTCTAGCCAAACCAACATAGGATAAGCCACTCAAAATATTTTCAAATCCATTTCCATATCAGGGAAAGTTAGAGACATAAGATACATTAGGTGTACATCATGCATATCAGGAACATCCTCTACCAGTTACATACAAGGCACCAACAACTGATTCACATCTATTGAGCCACATGATTGGTAATTTTCATTCTAGCATTCCAGTTTGGCCTTCCATATCCTTTTCTAAGTAGGAAATTATTGTGGATGACATAGATTATAATGTGTTCTTCATTAGATATTTTATTCATGGTCATCCCATTCATAGTGTTCTAATTAATAATGGATCCAATGTTAACATGTGTACTATGACACTACTACAACACATGGGTTATATAAAGAAAGATATTACTCCAATAAATATAGTTATCAATGGTTTTAGTGGACATAGTTAGACTAAATTGGGTGAGATCCTCATTCCTCTACAGGTTGGTCCTACACACATGACCACCTAATTTACTATAGTTCCTAACATGGGAGTTTTTGACATGTTACTTGGTAGACCTTGGATACAAAAACTATGAGCAATTCCATTTATAGTAGATCGATGTGTGAAATTCATTCAAGATAATTAGGTTATCATAGTTATTGGAGTTCCATACAAGTTGCCACTTCTAGTTTCAAATATAGTTTCAATTCTAGAGCTAGTTTCAGTTCCATTACTAGTTCTAGCTCCACCACCATGTGTTTTCCAAATCATCATTAGACACAAATATGATATCAATCACAAATATTTAGGGTTCATACACCTCTATAGCTTTAGGATTCTAGACAAATTTTAGCTATAGTATTCACACCTAGAGTAGTTTCATTGAGATCTCATGCATCTACACATAAAGCACATGTTTAATGAGTTTCTCCTACTTCTAGATGGGTCCCTAAGATCCCTAAAACTACATCCACTTCTCATAATTATAGAGGGTCCTCATATTTAGTATTTACATTAGATATTTTAGATAATTTACAACATATATTGATTTTAGATCCATAGTCTTAGCATTTCCATCATGCTTCATGATCATGCATGATTCCACTTTTTGATATAGGACACAATGATAGGGAGTCTCATCTAAGACTCATTAGTTAGTATCATTTATTTTTATCATTGATTGTACATATTTTCCTTTGCTTGATTATACATAGCTCAAATATTTTAAAATACAAAAATAATATAATATTTCAAAAATATAAAAACATGTCAATTATATACATCATCTATGTCTTACATTGCTAGCCATTATGCTAGACTTACATTATGCTATTTTATGCTATTGTTTGTTGATTTATCTATATTACCAAGCTTCACTTAATCTTATTTAAGTATGTTTAGTGCATCCAGATCCTTGATTGCTTCACTCCACCCATCAAGGAGGCATCTTTCTTCTACATTCCAACTATATATCAATACATCTACCCATTAGGGGCTTACTCTACATGACTACACCATCCAAGTTATGCCATTATTACATTATACACTCTAGACATCTTATTGTAGTACATTCCTTACTTACACATATATCACATCAACATCCATTAACATATATCACACTTTTGTATTTCATAGTATATACATTAGTCTTGCATTACATATTTTATATACTCTTGCTTCTTGCTTTCCATAGTTATATGAATGTTTATATTTCTAGTACTTTGCATGGTTCCACTCTTTTCTTTGATTAACTAGATGTGTTTGTATTTTCCAGTTCCTATTTTATTCCTACTTGTATTTTAGGACATTTGCCAATGTCCTTTATTCCTGTCTATATGTGTTTAATTTTGGACACTTGCCAATGTCTTTTGTGTGTTCCTTTAATTCGATTTTGTCCCTTGTGCCAATCTTTTCTTCTTCCCATTGTGTGTGTATGCAGCATTTGAACATGATTTGTATGCCTTGTGTGATTATTTAGTCCCTTGGCCACCCTTGTGTGTTTCTTGTTTCTTGCTTTGTATGCTTATTACTTGATTGCTTATCTTTATGTATAATGCCATGATTCCAATCATACAATTACCTTGCTTCTTGGATGCCATGATGGACATCATGTTCCATCCCTCCATGCCACTAAAAACTAATAACTAAAATTTTTAATTCTAGTTTACTCTTATGCACATGCTATTACATTATAATATCTATCTAGGCATACCCTTATGGATCTAAAAATCTCTCTACAACTATTTATATATCTTGAGATATTATATATCAATGTTATATCAAATGTTTGCATAGCTTAACACACTTTTAGGGCTTCTTCTTCGAAGGGTAGTCATTATAGGGTATTCATTCTTACCCTTAGAAGAGGGGTAAACAAATAGGGATTTTGTCACAGAGGTAATAGCTGTTAATAGTCAAAAAAGTAGTTTAAAAATAGTATAGTCTAGAATCCAAAACTCAACATGGCCAAACCAGACTAGATAGACAATAGAGAATATAGATCAATCATCAATTTTGGCTCTGGACAATAGTGCCAAAAAAGGGACTAAAATACTGGACCCCAAAGTGTCTAATTTATAGTGTTGTTGTCCAAATATCAAAATATTCAATTTTTATAGAATCAGGTAGAGAGGTGAGTTCAATCACCATTTTACTAGTATAGTTTAGTCTAAAAATAAATAATTTTAAGCACTTATTTTTCTTAGAGAATATAGATATAGGGGGCATCATGCATGGTATGAGGGTTTCTATTTTTAATTCAAATATGGAAGTTGATACAACTTTTAGTTTAGAATCTATTTTCTAGACACCAATTATTGGGGGAAATTTGTGTGGTACATGTGCCTTCTCTATTTCTAAGTTTATGGAATTTTCTTACACATTATCAGTAGTTACATGCCTTAATCCATCTATAGGTGGTTGGCATCACATTCAAGTAAACTTCCATACAATTTTTCTTGCCATGTACCCAAGTTATTTACTAGCTTCCTAATCCTTGATTCAAGTTAGCTGAGGGACTTCTATACAAGTCCAATCTCCATATTTTGAAGTGGCCAATAGTGTCCTAGTTTCTAATTTACATTTTAATATCCACAACAACATTGTTATATCATAGTACATTTAATGGATCCATGAACCATCTCATATGACCTTCATATATACCAATATTTTCTCATTTAGCTTCACATCATGAGGCAATGATGTATCCAAAGGTATAGTTAACCTTTGTATTATTGAGCTACCTATTCAGAGGGATTGGACACATGGTCCAGACATCAATTAACACACACATGATTCACTAACTTCACATATTTCATGATGATGGAGCCAAAGGGCCTACCCTTTCATTCTTGAGCCAAGTTCTAAGGGATTGAGTGCTTAGCTCATTCATTGATATAACTCTTGGTTTAGCATACTTCCAGTATTACCGAACACAACCCAGTAGTATAACATGTTGTGTATTGGTTCATATACCCGATGAGGTGTATTCATTCAATTCTCTTCTTTCCTCTCTATTTACCTAGCTTTATGTATTGTTCTTTTAAATATTACATATCTAGTAATAATTGATCTACTTTCACTTTCATTTTTGAAAACTTACATAGTACAACATGTTCTTAGTATGCACAACCCAACATCACATAGCTTCTTAGGCTTAGCCTCATAGATAAGTTTAGGTATTCTTCTATTTTTTCCATTATCCTAGTATTTCAGTCAATTATCTACATACTTAGAATAAATGTGGGGTGGGGGGGGGGAATATAGTCATACTAAAATGTAATTTGTAAAACTTGAGCATGAATTGTGACACCCAAACCATAGGTTTATCTTACTCACTTACACAACCCACTTAGGCATGTCTTCATTATTTCTCAATCATCTAAAGCCTTCTATATTTAGCCCCTACTATCTTGAACTCCTTTCCAAATAATAAATATATCCCTTAATGTCCCTTTCCCCTTGGAAAATAGTTCCATAAGTTAGAATATAGGCTAGGACCTAGGGTGTCTACTTTCTAATGTTATTGTCCAAGTCTACAATAGCCTCAGATAGTTAGATTTTCCTGAATCCTTATCTTTTCCCTTGTTAGCTTAATGCAAGTTCATCTAACCTAGGATCACTAATCTCCCTATAAAATCCCATTCAAATGTCTTTTAGAAGGGTTGGTAATCATTCAAAAGTCACAATCTATAAATCTACTAAAGCACTCTCAAGCAAATCTTCCTATTCTCTGCATACAACTAACTACTATTTTTTATAGCCTATCCAATCTCCCACACTAGTCATGAGTCATCTCAATCTTGCTTAAATTTGCATATGCTTGTATTTCATACATAGTATTGCATAATACACATTCAAATTGGGAGAACTACATTGGCCTTGATCCCTCTTGGGAGTATTGGTATGTAGGTATCATGCCCACACATGGGGTGTGATCACATGTTTAGTGCATATTACCCACTAACCCTTTTTTTTAGTTGGATTTGAGATCACCTATCAAGAATGAAGGGTAACTAGGATCTTTGAATATAAAATAAATTACACATAGATATTTTTGAACAACTAAGACTCAATATTTTAGGCATAGGGTCTCCCAGAGTAGATGAACAAAACCTAGAAATCTCAAAAAGCTTAGACATTAAGGACTACAATGCCAAAACTTGGACTATAGTTTTAGACCTCCAGGTTTCCCATTTTTGGTGCTCTTATCTAGGCCAAAAAAAACTTTTGTATCTTGTTTCTAATAGTTTGCCGAGCTAGATCAGTAATTTGTAGCCTCTGTCTTAGCCCAGAATTAACTAAGTTTTACAGTCTATCCCCTTATTTGCTATTTTTTAAAATCAATTAAGCACTTCTTGATTCAATAAATTAGTAAGTTAATTAACAAAAAAAATTTACTAATTTCCCCCTTAATTTAGACCCCTTTACTATTTAGTAAATTAAACCTACAGTTTTTGAAATTCAATAAAATAGTTGGGAAGATTATTTATATCTTGTTGAATTTGCTTATAATAATAATTATAATATTTATATTCAAATGGCACCTTTATATGAATTGTAAAATCAATCCTATTGAACCTAACTAATTTAGAACCAACTCAATGATAGATTCATTATTATCTCTACCATATTATAAGACATGAAGTGTAAATTGGTGGAAATTTAGCATCATCTTGAGACTGTTAGGGATCAGTAGAAAAAGTATGTTGATGTAAAGAGAGTTGATCGACATTTCAATGTTGGTGACAAATTTTTATTGAGGGTGATACCCAACAAGAGCCCCATCCATTAAATAAAAGGGTTAAAGTTATCACCTCATTTTATTATACCATTTAAGGTTTTAGAGAGCATTGGCCCGATAGCTTATAGATTAGATTTGACACGTAGTCTATGTCATGCTCATGATGTATTTCATGTTTTTATTTTTAGATAGTATATTATGATGTTACTCATATTTTGTATTGGATGAGTTTTTAGGTCAAAACTAATGAGGTTATGAATTTGGAGTTCATCAAGATTTTAGCATGTAGAATGCTAGAATTTTGAGGTAGATGCCTGGATCATGTCAAGGTCTAATGGGACAAATATGATGAATAAATATCTACATGGGAAGATATTTTACCTTTGAGGTTTTGGTATCCTCACCTATTTTAGTGACTTTTAGGAAGAATTTTACATAAGGGGAAGGGATGTAAGGCCCCATTCTACATAGTGTTACTCTTTGACAAAGATGATTATGAAACCATGACTTATATGTTTTGATTATTGACTTATATTGTTAAATAATGTATAGCTAAGAAATTAAAAGATTTATGAATGATTTCATGTTTTGGGAACAATAAGAAAGATCTATTGTCAATCATATTTTGATTTTCTTGCTTATGAAAGTATGATGCTTACATTTCATTTACTTAATGTTAATTTATGAATTTTAATTGTGTCTATGTGATATATAGACTTAAATCATGTTTCAATTATTGCTCCTAAGATTATGAAATGGATAATTTTTTATGCATTAGATCATATGAATTATCTACATGGATGTTTATAATCCTTTAATAACTAGCTATGGTTAATTGATTGAGTGTCTTGATCGATTAAATTCCATAGCTTTGGATATTGGGTTAGAGGAATTTGATGTGTGCATCTAGTGTGCAAGAATAGGAAAAGGGCCAATGAAGGAAAAATACTATACTAATCATGGTTATATCACTAATCAATTTTAAACCTTGTTAAAACCTGTGCTAAGTATTTGGTTGCCTAGTTCACCACCTTTTTTTACTTAGAATATATTTTAGGTAGCTAGGATTTAAGAATAATTGGTGAAAATTATTGTCACCTAACATTTAGATCCTATAACCAACGTCTAAACTACCTAGTGGCCATCTAACAAATCTTGGATTGATTATCTTAGTCAAGATCTAGTGGATAAGAGATAAGCTAGTTAGGGAAGAAACCATGTAAATCTCAAAGGTCTTTCATGTGCCTTCATTTAGAATGGAAAAAAGCATCCCTTGATTAGGCATGGCAAGGCAAATAGGGTGTTTGGATTATTCTAAGATGTATTTATATAAAATTCAAGCTCCTTTGGTTGGGGACCTTTACCAAATTGGAAAATAAATAGACTTGGTAGAAGAGGAGAAGGATCATATAAAAGGAATGCACTATGAAAGTCAAGCCTAAAAAAATAAAGGATAACACCTAGGTGGTATGGAGTTCAATAGGTGGATTTCCTATCAATTTATGTTTTCTATAATTCAATTTGAATGGAACAGTTTTATTCTCTTTTTTATCTTCATGATTTGAGGAGAATAAGACCACTTGGATTATTTTGTTTGTTTTATTATCTTGACCATGGTTGTGCATTGGCCACTATGTAGTGCATTGGCCACTATGTAGTGCATTGCCTATTTGATGATTAAGATAGGGAGTGTTCCCACCTTATTCATTATATGTTATATATTTATTATTTTGAATGTGTGATGTTGTGACTCTACATGGTGGATGTCTATGAGTAACATCTTTATGGTGGAAGAATGTCAATCCCTCCTATATTGGGCATGGTGATAGAATTTACCCTCCCATGAATTTCATTGTGGTAGACTATTGATCCCTACCATGATGAACATAGTGGTAGATTTCTTAACCCTCTAATGACCATTGGATGAAATCATTAGAGTGAGATATCCTCTTGCTACTCCAATCAAATGGTGGGCCTTATTGTGCTATGAAATTTGCCTAATTGTAATGTGTTTATGAATTTTTAAGTTTCACTTGAATGATCCTTTGAATGCATGTTGATTGTATTTGGGATTGGGAGTCTCTTTGGGTAATAACTAGGAATAGGACTATAGGTGGTGTATATTCTCTTCGTTGTGTTAAAACACCCTTGCCTAGATAACCACCCTTGCCTTTATCAGGTGATTTAAACATGCTCAGAGTTGGGAGTCTCAAGCTTAGGAGTGATAGAGAAGAAAATTTATGATGAAAAAATGATTAGTAGTGAGCCTTCCTTCTTATGCCAAGTAGATGATTGGAGTAGCTTTGGACCATTACTGAAGACAAATTATTCTTCCATTGTTAAAATTGGCCTAGAGATGTGCCTCTTACTTATATAAATGAATAGATGAAATATTATGTATCATTGTATTTGGAAGAAAGCCTTCTTGTAAAATATTATAAAATATGAATTATTTATCATGTATTGATAAAGTTCAATAGTAGTCATCCTGATTACATTATTTTTGTGAAATACAATCCTTTGTGTAATGACCCAATTGTGGAAAAAGAATTTTATTATCTTGTTGTTGAATCTATTTGATAAATTAAGATGTAATTAAGTGGTGTTTAATTTTCATGTAGATCCTTGGGAAGGATTAATTATGAAAGTAAATATTCCTAAGCCCATTTAGCTCTTTAATAAATATTGACATTTTGCTTCACTTGTCTTAATATTTTTTATTAACATCTTATATTGTGTCTCTCCTTGTAACCAAAAAGTGATGTGAATTATTAGATAAAACTTATCTAAAATTAGGAATCCTCAGTTAGATATCCATGAGGTTGTATTTTGAAATAACAATATATCCATATTATTTTGATCTATATGGCACAGTGTTATATTGTTTAATCCTAGTTGAGACAAGCTTGTAGAATACGCTTGCATCTCTCATTTACTCATCTATGTTGTATATTTTAATGGATTGAGTCTAGTTAAATATGAGTATAACTCAAATAAATGGCTGTGAAAGTATTATTGTGAATTACAATATAGATTTTAAGTTTCATATGAATATTAAAGTTATCCCGATAAGATTATGTCTTGTGAGAGGGATTCATGATGAATATTGAGTAAGCCATTTGATGTGGACCTTCCCCATAAAAAGACAATATTTTAAACAAGGAAATTTTCATTAGTGATTGGATTTATAATGAGAACTATCTAGATTTCAAATTTAAGGTTGGATTCGATTAACTTGAATTATAAGAGTTGGAAGGAAACCATCAAATTAATGAAAAAGAGTTTCATTAAACTTGGTTATTTTATTATAATTTAGCAAGGTAGACTCTTGGTTTGTGCCTCTTAGCTTTTTTAGTATGATTGATTCATACTAAGTTATGATTGATGGATTTAGACCCTGGGGAAAGAGCCAGTTTGGAATGGAAGAATCCTTAACCTTTAAGTTTAATTTGATAAAAATTAATGAAAATTAATTTACATCCAAGTTCAATAATAGTTATTGATATTGAGTATGTCTCTCCCTTTTTTGTTGATGAATCTTCTCATAAATTTGGCTTGTTCATGGTTGAGTAGGAAGTAATTGTTGAGCTATGAAGTTTTATTTCAATAATAATAGAATTATTGATGGATATTTTGATGTGGTTCAGGATTGGATAAAGGTTTGAGTAATTTTTCCCCTAAGCTTTTACAATTGAATTTCCACCTTACCTAGTTGGATAGCTCCATGCCTTACTTAAATCAAAGTTGAACCTTTTTAGGATTATGTTTGATTGAATCCATTTAGGTTTTCTCAAGTTTAGAATAAGTAGTCAATTTTTTTACTTAGTGTATTTTTATTAAGAGTTTTACCTTTGCATCTTTTGATAAAAGTTACTCAAAAGTTATGATCAATGTCAGTTTCAAGTTGTGCATGAGTCTATGGAGTCAATTTTTTTCCAAATAAAATTTATGAAGACGTATTGTTTTTTATTTATTCAGATAGTTTTAAGAATAATTGTTATAACTCATATAAATAATTATTGTGACTCATTATAACAATTATCATGAACACAAGTTCTGATAGTTTGGGCCTTCTAAGTAGAGTTCTTGAAAGTCTTAGATTAGGTCATCAGATGGAAGGTGTCAAATATTTTATCATGAAAATTTAATATAAATTTCATTTCAAAATAAAAGTTTTGAAGACCTTTAAGCCTTCACATAATTTATCATGACTTGGTCAAATCAAAGAGACAATAAAGAAACTTGAAGACCTATTTTTTTATTCAATATTTTTCATTAGCTAATTTATCTCTTTGGACTCTTGATTTGATTTTACCTTAGTCAATTTTTTGACTTTGATGAGTGGTTTATAGGAATCCATGTGTTTTCATCCCATTAACCTAGGAGTGTCATCAATTTGGCCAAATGTTTAATTAGTGTCAGGTAGTATGCTAGTGGGATATTGACACATAATATCATCATGATAACTTGTGAAATAAGAGAGGACTATGTAGAGTAAAATCCTCTAAGATAGAAAGTGAGTGGGATGTTTCCATGTGGCATCATCTTGGAAACCTTCAAACCTAGAGATGACCATTTCAGGATGCTTATAGGGCTCAAAGCATAGAGTTATTAACCATTAGGGGATAATACCCTGATACCTCTTTAGTTCTGATGATGTAAGGAACTACCAAGTAGAACCATATAATGTACTAGAATATTAGGCTTGAATAGACTTGAGATAGACACATGGAATCCACTAACTTAATAAACTATCGAGTAAGAAGTTGATGGTCATATTCACATCATAACTATAGTCACCTTTTGATAGGATATCATGTAGGTATTATGAGTCTGAGGCTAGACTAAACTTGGATTATGTCTATTAATACATTATGGTTATTGAAGAATTATTTTTTGAACGAATGGAATTGGGTGTTTTCCTATGATCAGTGGTAGTTTTTAGTTGTAAATCATGTGTCTTGTCTATTATTTTTGAAAAAACAATGGGCATGATATTACACATAGACATACAAATGTTCTATTTTCCTTTACCCAATGGCCATGTTGATATTAGAGGCATATTTTTCCATAGGTTTCACTATTATAGGTTATATATTTATATGAAATATCTACCACATTGAGCTACCTAGATTTTTTACATGTGTCTTACAAGTTACTCATATTTTAATGATATTACATGAATATCCTATCATATTATGATGTGACATTGATACATATGGATTGTGTAGACAAGTTTATTATTTTGATACTCCATTGATGTTGTTACTCTCTTACATGATAGGATAGTTTGTGGTTATCTATTTTGTGTGGCCCTTTGACATATTTTGTGACATATTTATGTCTCTTGTGTTAGACCTTTAGCCTTGTTTATTTAATATTTTATCTCTTGTGTGTGGCTTGGACTAGTTTTTTTGTCACCTTTATGCATTTGTGTGTGTCCCTTGGATTTTTTTAACATGTTTATTCCCCTTATTTACAACATATCTATATCCCTTATGTGTTTTCCTTTGAATTATTTTTATGACATATTCATGTCCCTTATATGCATCCCTTATCCTTATGTGTGACACTAGCACTTGAGTTTGTTGTACTTGTTGATATTGGTGACATTAAGTAGTGCCATGATCCATATCACACACCTTTACTATGTATTTTTATTAAGATATAATTATATTATATGATTCACTTTTATATATATATATATATATATATATATATATATATATAATAGTTAATCATACAGTATAACTATATATTAATAAGAATACATAGTAAAGGTGTGTGATATGTGACACATAAACACAAACACACACACACACACACACACACACACACACACACACACACACACACACACACACACACACACACACACACACACACACACACACACACACACACACACACACACACACACACATGCACGCGCACACACACACAACATTTATATGCCTTGCATTATGTATGCTAAAAAAGTTCCTTGATTGACATATACATTACTATGATAACATAGTCTCCACATGTTCACATCATGTTATCTTTATACATAAAATGATACAATTTTCTTTTAGGTAAGTGAATTTCAAGACACATCCCTCATCTCAAAATGGGACATTACAATGGGTTTGTCATAAATACATAATCCTAAATGAACAAAAAATTATATCATGGTAAAAATTCCATAGATTTAGAATGGTACAAATATTAGATAGTTTAATCACTTGACATATATTAACACATTAGTATATATTATGGGATCAGATACCATGCATATGCACTCACTTTATAGATACTTGAGTACATATTCATACACATTTGGGTTCATATTCATGAGAATATGTATATAATTTACAATAAAATGAATTACAAGTCTCCACATACACATACATTTGAAATACATGTTCTCAAATTTAATATATAGATGCATAAAATTATATATTAATTGGTACATATTCAAGGGAAATGGTATTGGTTCATTCACATATACACACTTCAAAATTCATGAGACATGATACAGTTCATGCATATATTCAAAATCATAGTTTATAGTTGAATTTCAAATGGTTGCCATTCCAGTTCATGTTTATCAAATTTTTAGTTATGATGGGAACATGAACATTTTTCATTGTATGTCAATCATTCATTTAATCTACATTAAATGAGATTGATTAAAAACATATAATTAAACTGATAGTCATAATGGGGTCATGAATGATTTTCACTAATTTTCAATCATGCATTTTGTTTTACATGGAGTGAATTTGAGTGAACTGATTGAAACTATACAATTACATCTATAATCCATCTATAATGGTTTATTCATTTTATTTTAGTGAACCTATCATGTGGCTCCCTCTTTATTTATTATGTATTCATTTGGGTTATTACATTTTTCACTTATACCCACATTCATGAGGGTTGGGGAATGTTGGATTCCAAACCCAAGGGTCTACATAGTTATAAAAAAATAGGGGCACAATCACCCCAACTCTCCATGTGCTTCACCAAGTAAAAATTTATCCAATTATTTAACACATCATGGTTATCACCAAGACAAAGTGCACACTTTCCTTGTTATTTAATTTCCAAAATTCAATTTCATATTCCAAATTCAACATATGGCATCAAATACACATATTTTTTGTAATATTTTATATTAAGTGACTTACACAATTGGAAATTCATATCAAATATAAAATATTTTTTGCAAAATCAAGTACATATTTTAATTTTACTCAAGAAATTACATTACTTGAATAAAATGAGTCATTTATAAATACTTAAATATGGTATTAAATACTTGAGAATAAAAATCTTGGCATACATTTACCATGTGTGGCTTGAGCACACAAACATGTTCCTAATCCACCATTATCTCATATTTACATGATAACTTTTAAGGTTGAAACTTTCATTTTTTCACCCACCTATAATAACCTCACTATTTATTTTACACCTACCCAATATCCTACACAAACATCTATAGACCTTTAGTTTAGTCCACATGTACACATATTGGTATTGTTAGGTTCAATGAGTATTTATAATTGATATTGACTTGATTTGGTCAATATCAACCCTCTCTCAATAATGGATTACTTTTAAAATTAAACATTTCCTTAGGTTTGAACAATCTATCCAACATGTTGGTGGCATATTAAGGTTAGCAATTAGACTTATATATATCAAGGTCTTACTTAATAAGGGACTTGTCACTTATATGGAACACATTGGTTTACCCTAATTTTGATGAAAATGAGTTAAATAATCTAATTAAGTAAGAAAATTCAAATGTTATTTAGATATTAAGGTATGGTATTCAAGCATACATCTAAGCATAAAAGACTAAGATTGATTATACTAATTTGAAAATTGGTGATGAGTAAGTACAACAAAGGGATGAGTACTTAGAATTTATATATATAAGTTTCAAGCACCTTATTAAGTAAGGATTATATATATATATATAATCCTTAATAAGGTACTTGAAACTTATATATATATATATATATATATATATATATATATATATATATATATATATATATATATATATATATTCTAAGTACTCATCCCTTTATTGTACTTACTCATCACCAATTTTCAAATTAGTATATATATATATATATATATATATATATATATATATATATATATATAATCCTTACTTAATAAGGTACTTGAAACTTATATATATATATAAATTCTAAGTACTCATCCCTTTGTTGTACTTACTCAGCACCAATTTTCAAATTAGTATAATCAATCTTAGTCTTTTATGCTTATATGTATGCTTGAATACCATACCTTAATATATATATAAGCCTTTTTGATAAGGTAATTTACACTTATATATTGTAATGAATTGCTACACCAAAACCTCAAGAGATTAGTAAAATCCACCCATCAATATCATAACATCCCACCACACTTCTGAAGCCTAGACTCTAGAATGGATTTGTGTCTATACCACCAGGATCCCTACATGTACGAGCGCCAGTTGAACACTGCCATGTTGGCAAAGCCACCCACTCCATGACTTGAACCTAGGTGGAGGCTCTAATACAACATGTAACTAACCACTACACCAAAACCTCGAGGTGTTAGTTAAATCCTCCCATCAAGATCATAACATATATAAAAACTATTTTATAATTGGTGATGAGTAAATACAACAAAGGGATGAGTACTTATCACTTATATATATAAGTGTCAAGTATCTTATTAAGCAAGGCTTTATATATATATATATATATATATATATATATATATATATATATATATATATATATATATATAAATCCTTGCTTAATAAGATACTTGACACTTATATATATAAGTGATAAGTACTCATCCCTTTGTTTTACTTATTCATCACCAATTTTCAAATCAATATAACCAATCCTAGTCTTTTATGCTTAGATTTATGCTTGAATACCATACCTTAATATCTAAATCAAATTTGAAGTTTCTTAATTAGATAATGTAACTCATATTCATCAAAATTAGGGTAAACCAATGTGTTCCATATAAGTTCCAAGTTATATATATATATATATATATATATATATATATATATATATATATATATATATATATATATATATATATATATATATATACACACATACACACACACACACACACACACACACACACACACACACACACACACACACACACACACACACACACACACACACACACACATATATATGTGTGTGTGTGTGTGTGTGTGTGTGTCTTACTTAATAAGGTATTTGGCACTTATATGGAGCACATTGGTTTACCCTAATTTTTATGAATATGAGTTACATAATCTAATTAAGATAGAAACTTAAAATGTGATCTAGATATTAAGATATGGTATTCAAGCATACATCTGAGTATATAAGACTAGGATTGATTGTACTGATTTAAAAACCGGTGATGAGTAAGAACAACAAAGGGATGATTACTTAGAATCTATAGGTGATTATCTAACTATCCTTATATTCTATAAGGAAAAATTAGGATATATTAGGCTTGTGATTTATTTAGTTCTATAACTAATTATCTATTCACATATGGTTAATTCTATAGGATTAGGTCAATATCATCAATTAATACTAACCTATGTTAGTTTATATTGACCTATGAGTATATTAGGAATGATTATTATACTATCACCTACACCTATCTATATTTTATATGTTTTTTATCCTAAACCTTGATGATGTGAACAACTCCAAATATCAGTCTCCTTTGGCTTAAAACCCTATGTGTGCTTGTGAGAGATAGAAAAATATTTTTTTTGGGAATGTGTAATGGGTTGTGTATACTCCTATCATATTCATTTGATCATTTACTTTTGCCTATGAACTTGATACTATAAGGAGGTAAATCAAGCCACACATAGCTCTCACACCTACTATAATCATGGAATTCTTCTCCTTCTCTATGTGAATGTAAATAATGATTTGGATTTGATACTTGACAATGATTTATTTTACTTGGATTTATAGTACTTCAAACTTGAATTATAATAATTTATAGTGATACATTCATAATTTGGGAATAATAGAGTATATTTTATCAATGTTTAAGGGTGTATAGATGTGTTGAAGATAAGTCCAAATTAACTTTTAAATGAGACCTTTATTTTTTATATATGATTCAAATTGGTTGATTTATCATTCCACCAAAATAATAGGAAAAGTATCCAATCCTACGTAAAGGATTTTTTTGAAAAAGTGTGTATTTATAAGATCAATCTAGTACCAACCAAATCAAGTCGCTATCTTTTGGTGATACTAAAAAAATATAACGTAATCAACCTGTGTATAGGTAGACTAAACTAAGAGTCTAGATATGCTTGTGAAGGATATTTAAAATATTTTAAATACATAGTGAGGTTATTTTAGGTATGTAATAATATAATATAAGGGTTGAAACATATGATAAAATACATGTATAAGTTAATGGAATATTAATATCTTGTTTGAGTGCTCAAGTCATGTGTGGTAAATGTGTGTCAATCTTGTCATTATCAAGTACCATAGACCATATTTTAGTATCTAAAAAAACCCATTTAAATATAGTAATATAATATCTATATTAAAAGGATAAAATGTATTTGAATATGTATACCACACTTTGACTTTGGTATGAAGCTCCAATTATGAGAGTCACTTATAATAAAAACTTGAAATCATGTGTAGTCAATGTCCATAGAGTGACTATTTTAATCTAAAACTAAGTATTTTTTTTAATTTCAATAACAATGGTTAGAGTACACTTATGTGGTGATGAAAACCATGGTTCCCTTCAAACTTATTGAAGATGATGCTTCCTTGTTTAAATGTTGTAGAGACTTGCACTTCCTTCTAAATCACATGGAGAGTTGGGGTTATTATGCCCAAAAAATAACTATGTAGGCTCTTGGGTTGGTAAAGTACCATGCCCTAACCCTCATGGATTTGGAAAATATTATGCAGGGTACTAACCCAAATAACTATGTTGGTAAATAAAGAATCATAAAGATTATTTTAGTAAAATAAACAATATAAACCACTACATATGGCTTATAGATTCAATAATTTAGTTTTACTCACATTTTCTCTAGTTATCTCCATGTAAAGAAAAATCATGACCTAAATGGAATGAAAACATTTGATGCCCCCATCATGAATGAATGTTTTATTGGATAATTTCACTAAATTCATAATAAAATGGATGATCAAAAGAGAATTAAAAAATTTCATGCTCCCATCATGACATTATATATTATAAGTGCAAAGTGGAATGAAAACCATTATCCATTTAACTATAAATTATGTTGTTGTGTATGTATGCATGAACCAATATCAAACCTCATAAATTTTAAAATGTGTATATATGTGCATGAACAATTATAATGTCCCATAAATTTATTTCAATTTATATATAATTATATGTATCTATATCTTGAATTTGAGAACTTGTATTTCTAATGTATATGGAAACATGTAATTATTATTCTTGTAAATATGTGTATACCCATACATATGCACCCAAGTGTGTATGAATATGTGTTAAAATGTATATAAGGTTAGTGAATATGTATGGAATATACCCATGTGATTTGTATAAATTTTCCAATATCTATAATGTGTCTGAACGGTCTGATGCTTAAACCATTTTTGAATCTCTAAAATCTATACTTTGATCTAATTTTTTTCTCATAGAGGTTTATCTCTATGACAATCCCATGTTATGCCCCCATTTTTATATGATGGGTGTATGATGTAAATCACTCATCTCAAAATTATATTTAATTGTATCATATCATATATAAATACAACATCAAATAATATAATGTGGACATGTAGAGAATATGTCATCATAGTTTTGTATAATTTGATGAATGTATGTATGTAGTAAATGACATGTGTGTGTCATGTGTGTGTGTGTGTGTGTGTGTGTGTGTGTGTGTGTGTGTGTGTGTGTGTGTGTGTGTGTGTGTGTGTGTGTGTGTGTGTGTGTGTGTGTGTGTCTATATGTATATATATGTATCAATATTTCACATAGTATAAGTATATATGAATAATAATATGAAATAGAAATGCATGATATATAGCATGACACCACTCAATTTTAGAAATCTCAACAAGCAGAAGTGTTAGTGTTACACATAAGGCTAAGATATGCATGCAAATAAATATGTTGAAATAATAAAGGCCAAGTACCACATGCAATGTAACATTAAAATGTCACAAATAAGGGACATCAAGGATGTCACATCAAACAAGTCCAAGGGACATAAATACTAGACAAACACAATATTATTATCATGTAATAAACTACAA
The DNA here is from genome assembly GCA_037957365.1 of Torreya grandis. Classification (NCBI taxonomy): domain Eukaryota; kingdom Viridiplantae; phylum Streptophyta; class Pinopsida; order Cupressales; family Taxaceae; genus Torreya; species Torreya grandis. The sequence goes on along the minus strand of JARHVA010003804.1, from coordinate 654,205 downwards.
TAACATTAATGGGACATAAAATATAAAAAAATAGTCTACCCCATTGATATATATCAATGTCACAATGTATTATAATAGAATATTCATGTGTCATTGTGTAAGATATGAGTAACTATAAAGGCATGTGTAAGTAATATACATATCTCAACATGGTAGAATTCATATAAAGATATAACATGTAATAGTGAAACTTGTGGAACAATATGTCCCCAATATCAAAATGGTCATTGGGTAGAGTAAATTTCAACATCTATGTGTCCATGTGTAACCTATATGTCCTACATTCAACTCATATCTCATGATATTCATGTGTGTATGAAAATAATATGACATATACCAAACATGTGATAAATAAGATATGTAAATATGTCACAACCACTTAAAATTCAACTTAAAAAATAATAAATTTTTGAGGTCATGATTATTTTATTCCAACATCAGCCTGCAAATCATATTCAAAAAACTACAATAAGTTGTGTACATGACTAGTCTTACCCTCCATGGTATTTGTAGGAAAGTTTTACTGGCCTATAAGGTTAAATTATTATCACAAATTCCCACATTAACCTCATAGTTATATATTCTACCCCATAATTAACCACTTCATTTTATGAAGTTTCTAACTCTACATCATAATGTACATAATGAAGAACACTCTTAAATATATGATGGATCTACCGATAAGATTTACAAGGTAGGTTATTACCTCACTCAATGATTCTACTCCAACATAATTATTGAAAGATATTATATCACTTGAATTGTTATTTATATCATTACACATAACTTTACCCAATAATATGGCCATAAAGATGAAATTGCCTGAACAATAACAAACCCTTACTTCCATTATCTCAATCTATACAATTAATATTAATGGTAGTAAAAAATAGTGTAAGTATGATGTTTTAAAGATCACCTTGTATACCACTAATGATAAACAAAAATCATGTAATAGCCTTTGGTTAGAGTGAGCCCTTAAACTCAACATATTGTCCAAATGTAATCATATATACTAGAATAGACATTGCCACCAATTCAGAGTTCTACTAGAACAACCAATAACACATCTTAAAATAATTAATTCAATAAATACTAAGGTTATAAACTTATACTATACATATTATTATTAGTTTAATTTAGGGATAATAAATTTTAGTTTTATGTTAATTGCCTCCTAAGGTATTAAATATAAAAATATCAACTTGCACAATTTACATACATCAAATAGAAAATATTAACATTTCCTAGTAATATAACTAATAATAAAACAAAGAACCAATGAATAAATCATAGCCTATGACAAGGTTTAAATTTCCTATGAGAATATTCAATTGTCTATGTTAATTCCAAACATATATAGTACTCATTCCAAGAATCACTAAGTACAACACCACTACTAAAATATAAGTAAATAACACAACAAAGGAGAATACAATGTGACTCATGAGAGATGTAACAATATAACCATAATGAGAGGTTTCACTCATACTTTTCCACCATATGCCTTATTGATGAAATAAAACTTTACATATAAATTAGATGCATTACAACCCTAATTTCCTCTACACTATTTCACCATAAAATCATATGATCTAAAAAATTAGTTAAATACTATAAAATTAATCACATGATATTTATTTCATATAAAATATCTCAAATTAAAGTTTCCCTAATGAGGAATCCCCATGTTTTCACCATGTGGAATAGTACTAAGTACGTAATAAGGCAAGCCAAAAATCCCATTAACATGTTACCGCCAACTTATATAGTTCTTATTCAAAGAGTATGATGAAAATATTCCATTCTATTATCACACATTCATCTTGGAATAACATAATAACTATAATACATCGAAGTCAAGATAGGTTCTATGTAATAATGTAGTAGCTAAAAATGTAGTAATAAAAAATATAGTGGTAAAAATGTAGTATGACAAAAATGTAGTATGATAAAACATCACGAGGACAAAACATAGCGAGGAAAAAATGTAGTAGTATTGGTAATATAACAAAAATATAGTGAGGAGCATAATTGGGACATTTTAGTGATTATCACATTGTTTATTTATTGTCTAGTTAATTTTGGTGATAGAAGTTAACATTTCATGGTGGAAAAGTAATGCACCAAATTTACAAGAAAAATAATAGAGGAAAATGTGATTTCATGAGTTTCAACCTCTAGTTGAAAGTTATGTCATATTCTATGTGAGCACATCCTATGATATGTTTTGTTCCTATGATGTTTTGTCCTTGTTACATTTTGTCCTCACTACATTTTATCCTCACTATGTTTTTTATGCTACATTTTTAATTGCTATGTTTTTGTCCACTACATTTTTTATGGATACTATAAAGATAACTAGATACATAAAATTTTCAAACTAATCACTCATCCTAGATGATTAACCAAGATTACTATATCATTTCCTTCTCATCCTAGATGATCAATGAATATTACTACATCATGTTCTCCTTAAATAACTTTCCCGCATTAATTAGAATCATTACTTCTAACCCATTATTTAATGAGTTAAAAACTATAATGCAAAGAAGCCAATACATGAATATTCATATGCATGTCATAGTCACACTAAGGTTTATCCCTACTTAAGAACCAATCATACATAATACTATCATCAAGTTGTACCTTTATTCCATAGAGAATATTACACTTACAGTTGGGTTTATAAACCTTAGCCTAACTTTAAAACTTTACTTCCATTGTAACATAATCAAATTTATCATTAAATAATTAATAATGACTATAATTTACAACCCTGAGTATGATATATTTTGAAACATAAATATAAATATATATGAAACTAGAGAGAACACTTTATGTGTTACTTTATAAGATTGTGTTCTATTATAAAACAATACACTTTAACAAAAAAAATTTACTAATGTAAAATAAAAAATCTTTATAAAAAATACAAGGTATTACAATATATAAACATTTTGTAACAATAAAACAATCAATGAATAGAGTCAATATAATAATGTAAATACAAAACCAAAATTATCATAAATGAAACATAAAATATCAATGGATTTACTAATTTATATTCTTATGTACAACCAAGTAAGATAACTTCATATGCACATGTACAATAAGATGTCTAATAGTTGAATATTGAAATGTTATAATATTTCAATATTAAGATGATTAACAAGTGCAACATGATCATCACCAACAATGACTCCCTAAAATATAATATGGATATTACATAATATATAGAATTTAGTCAAGATATAAGTTACATAATAAATTCAATAAGACTAAGAGTTGTTTTGGTGCTTCATATATCAATTTAAGACATCATTCATATTTAAGAGATCATCCATAATATATAATCAAAATTTAAGCATTCCAATAATATCCTTTAAAATTAAGGAACAAATATTTACCAGAAATCCACTCAACACCTACACTAGGATATGTTAATGACATAAGTTAGCACATATCTACAAATGTTATAGCCTATTAATATAATCTCTAACAATATATATCTATAATATGCAAAGTAAGTTCCAAAATTAGTTTTAATAAATATTTCCCAAATTCATACCATAAGGTTCAACATGTATTAAATGTTTCATTTTCTTTATTAAACATCATCACGAAATGTGAGGTTACACCACAAAATATATATGCACTAATATCAACATAATTCATTCTAATCTAGAATAACAAAGGCCTATAGAAGAGTGAAATCACTAATGTACAGTTACTTTTGGTTCCTAAAACCATGGCCCAACTATTCAATGAAGCTACACCAAAAAATATATATGCATTCAAAGAAAAAAAATCATATTAATCCAAAATAATAAAGGCCTATAGAAGAGTGAAATCACTAATGCAAAATTACTTTAGGTTCTTAAAACCATGGCCCAATTATTTAATCAAGAATATAAGGTGATTCAAACCTTATTGAAATATTAAGATCACATGGAAATAATATACATGTCATTCTTCAATAATAAATACAAGAAAGTATTTGAAATCATTCTAATTCTATGTCATATATATTTATTCCACAAGGATAAATCTTGAAAACATTATATATTTCAAAGACAATTGTATAGTATTAACCTTCAGATAAAAAATAGAGCATATAATGCATAATGAATGTATTAAACATAAATTAGATACCAATCAACAAAATGTGTATGTTTAGTAAAGGATTTAATCTTATCGTTAAGAACATGTTGAAGCATGAGGATCTTAAAATGGTGGGGTTTACCACTAATTATAGTAAGTAATAAAATGAGAGTCTTTACCTTTACTATCTAATCTACTAAATATTGATATGATATAGGTGTAATAAGATCTACATTATAATGCATGCAAGGATTTAATTAAAGGAGAAACCACATAAAATACCTCAAGGACCAATTGAAAATTAAAATATCTTAATACAAATAAAAATACACTCAGTTCAAGTATTCTTTAGTCACACAAATTTATAATCAAATATAAATAAAATTACTAACTATAACCATATCAACATAGTTAGAGAATAACTAACTCACTTTCATACTAGTTCAAGTCACACTAAAAGGTAACCACATAGAAGTATTAACAAAGATACTTAGATAATGATCCAATTAGCTTATGCATATACATAGGGTTAAAAACTAAACATAGTAGTCTCCATTAATCATTAATATAGGTAATAATAAACCAAGAAACCAACAACATAAACAAAAGGCACAACCTAACTAACACCAATGTATGCACCTTACTCAACTTTTCATAAGTATAAAATTAATGAAAAATATAGTAGTGATTACTTAATTTAATATACATCTAAAAAATTCCATATCAAAATTATGAATTAATAATGTTATGGTATTTTAGTTTTCCATTAATTATATTATAACACATATATATCCTACACCATCACTGTATAACCAACAACAAGTAAATATAAACACATTAGTGTTCAAAATAGGGGATAGGTTTTAAATCCAAAACATAAATCAATTAATTCATAATGGTAGATTAATTTTATTCAATTAAAATTATTCCTCTATAGAGTATTAATTATACCAAAACAAATATCCTTACATGAACATATTCTTCCTAAGGCTAAGTTATAGGCTTGTATATGCATAACTAGGTATGTGTATATGATACTATACTTGAATAGGGTGTTAAACTAAATATAAACTACCATAATTATTATAAGAAAATAATTCAAAAATGATTAATAAGTAGGGTGGAATAATGTGCCTAAAACTAAAGAACAATCTCCCCTTTCCTTCTTTTTTCATAGTTACTTCATTCTATGGGTTTTATTAGAAAACCTATTTATAATGCCAGATGTTTCCTACCTGATAGTGAGAACTAATGGCTTGCTATAGGTTTCCCTCTTTCTCAAAATTTTATTCTAACCTCTATTTTCATGGATTTAAAACTTAACGTGCCTTATTTTCAGAAGATTCCTATGCCATGGCTCAATTGAGTAACAAGAAAAAAGTAAGTAGAGCTCAACAAAAATAGTGCACCATTCCATCATGATGAATTTAACCTAATTAGGTCAAGTTTTAAATGCAGACATGCATAATTATTTTCACTCATTGACTTTATTATAGTCTTAATAAATTTAATTATAAACCTCAAAAACCAAGTAATTACTATCTCATAATTAATGTAAATTCCATAATAAGATCTTAACTATATCATGGCATAACATTGTTTTAACATTAAGACATATGCATAATTAACCTTTGCATATTGTAATATAATCTAACACCATCATTTTAACCTAATTAAACATGACAATATGAATCAATATTTAAAAGCACAAATAGAAATATTATAATCATAAACATAATGATACTTTAGAACCTTTACAAATAGATGATGTCCCATGTTTTACAAAATGTTTTTTCCCACAAACTATTAGTATAGGATATTATTTTCCTTGTATTTATTATTATGGATTATTCCTACACTTGTATTTAGCTTGCTTAGGTGTTATTTTGAGGTAACTTAGGTGTCATAAATGAGGTAATTAAGGTGCACATGAAAATGGAAAAATTGTAGTCAAATTAGTGGGTAAAAATACCCTTACCCACTAATATTGACATATGGAGCACACAAACCATTTGGAAAAAGTCTTGTGTTCACATTTCCAAATGTCTTGTCTCTATGCCTCCATTGTACCTATAAATATTCCTCTCATCTAACTTATTTTTTAATGAGTTATGAATGCAATATTATTATAATTCTTCTCTATTTTGATTTTAGTCTCGACAACAGAGTTTTGCTTCTATTTACTTTGCATCTGTAGTTCATGTGTTTGATTCTATTAGTTGGATCTTTGATAATTCCATCACAAACTAGTTCTCATAAAATCATAGTGATCACAATTATCCATTGGCCAATGATAGCCACTAAGATTGAAATACCACTTTAAATAAGGTATGTCTAGAATTCACATTAAGGTGCCTTAGTAATATTAAAATTAGTGAATATTGCCTTGTATCAAGTGTATAATATGGAGATATGACAAAATAGTGTAATCTAGAAATAATGTTGTGTTCATGTCTTGAATGTTTTTTTCAATATTTGAGTGTTTTTACATTTTTTGATTATTTGATTTATATTTTGTATTTTTAAATATTTGATATTGAATATCATAAATATGCAAGCAAGTCATCCTCATTGATATTGAAGTAAGAATATCCTAGTTTATCTTTGATATTAAGTAATCACATTGATAATTCTACCTATGGTTTTGATTATTTAAACTATATACTTTTATGCCATCTTTAAATATTATGTTTTTGATGGTAAACATCATTGTCTTGTCAAAACATGATCATTATTCATGCATGTGAGAAAATAAGATAGTAATTGCTTGAATTTACTATATATTACATTTCTTATAATCATCATTTCCCTAATGTGAAGGGTAACCTCTAAGTAGGAGGCATGATCCATATGTGTGTGTCGACCACTTTTGGACGTTAAGTTATTGGAAAAATATTATATCCAAGGGGTCCTTTCTACTTTGTGCCATGGTATAATTTATTAATGTCATTTTCTAATTGGTGTGAGCCTTTGACACTACATATGGCATGTTGTATGTTAACATAAAACTAAATATTATTAAAATAGGTACATAAAATGTATACTATAATGGTTAATGTATCTTATCAAGGATGTTCTTTTGTTATAGTACAAATGTTATATTGATGAATCTAAATGTAGATGGTTCATGTTGGTATTTTAATACATTGATAATGGCTTAATTATTATTATTATTATGATTTTTATTTTTTAATGCCTTGTAGTGATCTGTGTCATGTCTCATGATTCTATGATAACCACAATATGACTTGTCATCTTGATGTGAAAGACATACCATAGCTTGATGTTGAGAAGATGATAATGTGATGAGATTGTGATTAAGTAAGGTCTGAAATATTGTGTGTAGTTTGTCCTAGATATTTTTTTAATTGAAATGGTCTTGGAGTCTTAGAATCTATTGTTTCCACATTATTTACTAAAATCTATGATTTCTTCTTTGTCTAGGTCTTATTTTTATTTAGTGTTGTTTGTGTTTAGTGTGAGATAATATTGAAAATATTTTTTTGAATTTATGATGTACTCATGATATATCATTTATAACTTTACTTTTCCCTAAAACTATTTTTCCTAAATAGATTTATGACTTATTCAAGATGATATGAATCATCCCAATATTCTCCAACTGCAACATATGAATAGATTTTGGGATAAATATTGCTCTTGACAATTGAAATTGAAATTTCATATCTGATTATATATCATATATTCCATGTTTATATATTCAACATCATCATTATAATAATGTTTTTCTATGCCATATTAATATTATGTGTTCACTAGTAAAGGAAGATTGGGAATAGGTTGTGGTTGTTCCATACTAACTTATGGTTCATAGTGTACAACTACTTTATATGTTATGATTGGTTCATTCCATTTTTATATAATTAATTAATCCACCTCATATTTATGTATATTAGTTATTGGAATGGGTTTTGATAGAGAAAAAATACTATGATCTTCCAACTATGATTGTGATTAGTCCTCATTAATAGATTAGGCTATTTTGCAATATCTCAAAGGGTCATGATTTATTGGTTCTATATTTAAATATCCTTCATGTATATATTTTATACATATATGTAATTTAAATGTTACTTATTCCATATAATATATCCATGGTCACCCCAAAATCAATTTGTAATATAATTGATTAGGTATAACATGGAAAGTAGTAGGTATAATGTTGGGGCGTAGTTTCACATCCAATGATATGGTTCCAATTATCTAGCATAGAGTGTTATTGAATAATTTTATAATCTGATATGGTTTTTAAATTATAACCATGGTTATTTCCAATAGTTTCAAGAAGGTAGTGATACAAATGTTTAATCTTGAATTGTTGGCTTCCCACACAAGTTTGACCTTTTAAATTTGTACTTGAAATTGAATAAATGATTACATATTATACTATATTGTGTGTTATTTAGTAAGTATTATATGTCGAAGGTGATTATTTTTTTATTACCAATGAATGTATTCATAAGGGGAGAAAATTATATAGGTTTATTATCATTGTGTAGAGTTGTTTCTTGAAATACCTTGTATAATATGTATCTATATACCATTGATATCTTGAGTAAATATAAGATATAATTATTATCATGGGTTTTATTTAGTTTATTTATGATTTCATATCCATTAGGTTGGTTCAATTTCCTTATGGGTGTAGACACTATTTATGAATAAATTAACACCTCATTGTTGTACACTTGGCAAACTCGACCTAGGTTATTCCTCTTAGTGCTATACCTTTTATGCTTTTACATGTCTTGTATTTTATCTTTATTGTTCCCCTTAGCCTATCTCTTAGTTTTAATTATCTTATGTTGATGACCTAGGACTTCTATCTTTCATGGAATTATTAAAATCTTATTATATTATTCCTATACAATTTTTAATACTATACATGTTTTCATGCTCCATAGACACTTGCATCTTATATAGACACCTATGTTGATGTAGGTATCTTAATTCAATGCAAGTTTCTAGTGCCTTAAATTCATCTAATTTTCAAATGAAATATATCTTAATGGTCAACCTAAGTTATTTAATGTGATTTATTCTCCAAAGGGATTGGTATAAATACATGATCAACCCTCATTCATTCCTTACCAAAAAAATTCATACCTACTCACTAAGAAACTTTCCAAAATAATTCAATCAAGTACTAAAGTGAGCAAAGATTACTTATTTTATCCTATTTACATATTAATCATAGGGACAACACATATATTGTTTTGAATTATTGAAGGAGCACCCCAAAATCTATATTTTCTAAATTACAATCTTGGTCACTATTATACTTTATTATTCACATTGCATGACTCACACACAAGCCAACACATATGGGAGAACTACATAAGTCTAAGAACCTCTTCATATTATTCTATATGTAGGCAATTCTCATTTATAGAAGGGTATTTAGGGTAGCTCAACACTGTGTGACCACTAACCCCTTTTTACATAGCCATTATGAGGATGAAAAACTATATTTTGATCATTTAAGGAGGAAAGATAGTCCATTACCCAGATCTAAATGCATCAGAGCAAAGGTGATGAAAAACCTAGAATCATCTAGGTGGTTTAAAATATTCCAAAATGTATTTTTAAAATGACACCTATATTTGACCTAAACACTCTCCTCGACATAATTGTCCTAGGATGACACAAGTGTATGTAGATACATAGGCATTAAATCTAGAATTTGGTGAATATTCTAAAATACTCTTCTAGTCTGGTCCTACCCATTATATATCTATATCTATACTAACATCAAAACTAGCTAAATATCTTTTTTATTTGTCATTTCCATATCTAGCATAGTTTTACTTTGTATTTTTATCATATATTAGCATAATAAATTTATTATATGTTCTATCTAAATTTCATAAAAAATTGACCTGATATAGAGATAGTTTATCACCTTAGTGCCCTAGGCTATCACTATCTCATTTAACCCTAGATTCTCTAATCTAGATTTTAGGGTTAAACATTTGGTGAACCCAATTCATATGAATTTAAATATTTATTATTATTAGGTTTTTTCAATCAACTAGGGTTTCAAATTATTGTATTTTTTTCATTTCCTACTTATATTATTTTTCTTGAAACCTAGGTGTATCCCTAGATTGGGAAGTGTGCCTATTAAACATATTAAGATTCTCATCTTACCACCTAATATGTCTCAAACCAATGATTAACCTAGTCCCATGGTCCATGATGATACCCATGTTTATAATTAATAACATGTTGATGAATTTACCATAGAGGAAGATTAAGAAAATGAAAACCATGGATCCAATGAAACTAATGAATATGAATAAATAAATCATGAGAAAGTGAATTTTTTTGCATTGCTTCATGATTTTATTAATCAAAACCCTAAATATATATATATATATATGAAATCTTAAAAACCATATTACAAACTAAAAACTAAAAAATCATAGATGACTAAGAAAGTCAACCTATTGATCAAACTATTTGAGCTATGGGTAATCCCCATAGACCTAAAACCCTCCCCTTGAGAACATTACCATTTCATACTTCTAATGGGGAAATGAGATATGTATTTCAGCCTTTGTTTTCGAAGAACACTATTACTAAATTTACAATGGAATTACCAATTTCTTTAATTCAAATACTAGTTTCAATGTTTATTACTACTAAAACCATGTTCACTTCCCCATTTCTGACTACTCAACTTTTTAATTTAAACCCCAATGAGTCTATAGTTAAAACACTCTTTAAAGTTATAAATACCTTGGAGGAAAAAGGTACAAAAATTGAACAAAAAATATTTAAATCTCTTCATACTATTGATTCCTAAGATGTGTTGCATAACCATCTTTCTTTTGAGATATCTTTGCACCCTTTTCCAAATGGTTTTTTTTGCACATAATTTCTCATTTTATGATGGAAAGGGTGATCATGGGCAGCATATTCAATATTTATATGTGTCGTGCCTTTATTATTCTTCTAATGATAAAATTTTGACCAAATTATTTCCAAGGAGCCTTAAATATTATGCTTTGAGGTGGTTCTATGATTTACTTATCCAATATGTGAAAGCATTCAAACCTCTTGAAGCTTAGTTTTTGTCACACTTATCTATTAACATTACCAAAAAGGTTTCTTATGCTCAAATTGAAAATAAAATAGTAACCAATGAACTTATTAATGAATATGTCTTGAGGTAAAACACAATGTTAGTTAAAATGACCAATCCTAGGGCTGATAAAGAACTTCAATACATATTCGAGTTAATTTTGCTTTATATTTTCCTGAGTCCAATATTTTCAAAAAAATTAAATACTTTGATGAATTTTGCCATTTTTTTGGGACTATGAAATGAAACTTATATCATTGAACAAACTCAAGTATGTAGAAAACACACTAACTACATTTACATCCATTGCAAATTTACAAGAAAACCAAGTTATAAGGTAAAACCTCTTGAGCCTATAAAGGAAATAACCACCATGGTTAATGTAGTTTCATAACAACCTAATCGGCTTGTCTTATCTAATGTACCAAGGATATAATTTACACACTTACTGGAGTCTCTTGATCCATTACATGACTAATAGAGTGTCATATTATATCTCTCCCTCATCTTATAGAGATTTATATGAGTTAGTCTCTACCCAAAATATATGATGTGAATGATTATTATGATTATCACCAAGGACCAAGGTATTATATGAATATATTTTTTACCTTGAAGCATAAGATCTAAGACCATATTGATGACTAAAAGATTAAATTTGAAGATACTCAAAAGGAATCATGTTCACGACCTGGTGATCACCATAAATAGAAATATTTAACAATGTTTTACATGAATATTTTAACAAACAACCTGAAGTGCAAATGTCATACAATGCACATCTTGCTCCATCATATTATGGGCACCCATTACATGGGATTAATGTTACTTATACATGACATATACCTCTTATGGTTAAAATACCTTATATTAACTTAAATTATAGTGAGACTAAGGATGGTGATTCAGATCTTCATTATTTATTCATTCAAGCATAGCTTGATAGACACCCTATATGTAGTGTTATGATTGATAATGGTGCAAATGAGAATGTTTACACCATGAAATTTCTTATACACTTAGGTTATACTCATCATAATTTTCTCCCTTATCCCAAATTAGTTAGAGTATTCAATAGGACCTCATAATAGATTCTTGGTGGGATTGGCTTAACTTTATAAGTGGGTCCCACATATGTGGTTATTACCTTTTTAATTATACCTCCCATGGGTATCTTTGATATTTTATTGGGATTCCCTTGTATACATACTCTTTTATTAGTACCTTATATAATACATGGTTGTCTTAAATAAATTCATGCCAATCAGGTAATTATAGTTTTTGGAGATCCATATGAGCATCCTCTTGAAAAATAAAAATATATACCTAGACAATTAATTAGCAAGATTACTAAGGTTAATCCACTACAAAAAGGTAAGAAATAGGAAATCTCATTTACTAATAAGCTATTAATTGAGATACCATTACAAGATAAATCCATAATGGGTTCCATGAAATCCCCATCTATTATGCATCATATTTAGATATCTAGAGAACCTGCACTTTTTATTATTGTTGTTGTTCTAAAGAAACCATAAAAAAACTCAATGATGGGTTTAATTAACCCTTTCTCCTATTAATCCTACTATTAATTCATGACTAAATAGTCCCATTATAGATGCATAAATCATCACATATCTTATAGTTACATATATTACACCTATACGTGCTCTTTGACAACATCACCAATTTATACAACAAGTTCACATTAGGGAGATATCTATGAGCATACTTTAAATGCAATCATAGGACAATCTTTGCACATATTCTAAAATACCAAAAAATAAAAAAATTCAAAAATATAAAAATATTTTAAACATATATATTTTATTATATCATTAAAATGTATGTGTTAGTTACATGTTGATGGATATCACATCAATTACTTAAACATACATTTGTTTCACACTTCTATTTGAGTGTGATATAAGCATACATAGATACATGGTATATGCATTTTTGGATATTGGGATTTACATATACTTACATCACTAGGATATTGAGGGCATACACCTATATGATCATGATAGTTATATACTACATAGTTTAATGGTCACTTCACATTATCATGTTTAAGCTCATTTATGTAATTATGCATGCATTTATCCATGGTTATATCTTTCTTAGTGTAATTAATATGCTATGTATTTAATTGTTTTTACTAACACATTTTATTCATGGGATACTATGATATGTTTATTATGGTTACTTGTGATTTCCTTTATGCACTTACTTGAGTGTCTTGCATTGATATTATCTTGTATATTGCAAATTTGAATATGCTCCATTGTTTACAACCCCTTATGTTTTTGTTTGCCTATTTGACATTTTAATATGTCATTTATTATTGTATCGACATTTTAATATGTAATTATTTATTTTTTGTACATTATTATAAGTCTTATATAATAAATTATGTGATATTTGAACATGCCCCTTATTTGTGGTCTCCTTAAACCATTACCTTTTGCCTTACTTTTGAGTATTTTTATGTGGGTGTTTGGTTTTTTGTTGAGCTTGTAATTTTAATATCTATATATTGACATGATATTTATCATTCATATTATTCATTAATGTTATCACACTCTCCTCACTTCAATGATATATTTACCTATACATGCTTTCTTATATGACATATGGTATATTCAAAGTTGTATGGTTATCTTTTTGATGTGAGGTAAAAACCAATTTATGTCTTCCCTCACCTCAAAAGGGGAAATATTAGTGAGGTAATGTAATATATTAATGGATTATACACACATTATAATTTTAAATTTAGTTGGTATCATGTCATAAAGACATGGATTCCATACATTCACACTTATAAATCTATAATCAGGATATGTTTTAGAAACATGTTCTCCACACTTATTTAGCATTCTACATCACCATATTATAGTGGGTACATGTTTTAGAAACATTTAATACACATTTTCACTTATATTATTATTCAATATTTTTCATATATATTGGGGTCATGTTATGGTAACATGTCACCCACACTTGTTCAAATTTCTAAATTGGCAAGAGCACATAGTTATATGATTTGGATACACATTTATGGAAAAATTGTACAAATTGGTACCATAATTATACATAATTAGAAAATGATAAACATTTAAGGTGCATATTATATGTATTTTTTACCTAATATTTCAAAATCCAAATTATTTTCCAAATTTTAAACACTCTCAAGGACTGTCAACAACCACAGGGTTAGAATTTTATGAACTATATTAAGTTAATCTACTATAGTATTTATTTAAATTTTTGGTATGGTTTAAATGATTAAATAACTCAATATTTCCAATATTTTATGTTTTAATTTATTGTATCATCTATCCTCACTATTTTGATAGTGTGAGGTGACTTGGTTCACTCACACTCACTAAATTATAAGTATGATTGGGTTGCACAGTTGAGTTAGTCTCAACTACCAGGTGGTAATTCATCTTCACTCCAAGATTGGTGATAAAAAACTTAGAATATTTGGTTTAAATATAATTCAATAAATAATAACAACACAATTGTAATAATGTTATCTTTGAGAAGAGATGTTTTATTGATCAAATTTGCAGACCCAAACATATGCCTATCTCTGAGAAGAGATGTTTGATTTTCCATTTCAGGTTACATATTAATTTATAAAAAAATTTAAGGTAGGAGGAGGATGTGTAATTTCACCAACCTCAATGTATATTAATTGTTTTGACTTCCATGATTTACAACAATACAGAATTCGAGGAATTACTATTTTTAGACTACACTACTAAAATTGAAATTTGGGGAACTTACATTTGGTTTTCAAGGGTAAAAACCCAATAATAAAATATATATATACCATATCACATTATTCCCCTCATTCTTATCTTTCTAACAGTTCAAATGGGGAGTCAAACGAAGCTATGGTGCAAAAGTTATGACTCCTAAAAGTTCTACCACTAATTGGGGTAGAACCATCACCTGAAATATTGCTCAAATCAATTATGGGAATGGACCCTATTATCTCTCTCTATTTATATATATCCTTATATATATTTACTTTCCTTAGTTATATTATCTTAATATTAATTTTAATGATACATATTTCAAGTCAAATCACCAATAGGAAACACAGTTATATCGATAGACATGTATACTCCTAAAACTTTCTCTTTTAGTTTAAAATCATTTCAATACTTTTAATTATATATTATAGACATTTATTATGTACTATAACATGCTCTTAATTTCAATTTATTCACTATCAAATCACTCAAGTTAGACTCAAGAAAAGACAAGGTGTGTTATACACATGTAGGTACACATTTTTTTCCTTTAAAATAACAATTTAATTACTATATTAAAGGGAATGGGAATGTAAATTTAATTTTTAATTATATATAATGTCAATCTTGTACACTTGTAAAACTTAGACCTTCATTGTTCTTATTTCTAGACATTTCATGCTTCCACAAGTCTCATGTCTCCTCTCTTTTATATCCCTTGGCCTATCTCTTAGTCTAACCAATCTTATGTTGATGACCTAAGCCTTATATATTTCCTATAATACTTAAGACCTATTTATCTTATTCCTCTATAAGTTATGAGCTTGTACCTATTTTCCCTCTCCCTAGACACTTATGTCTTAGATAAATACTTATGTTGATGCATGTGTCTTTCTCTGACACAAGTGTCTAATGCCTTAAAAGTCATCTAATTTAAAAATTAAAAGTATCCTAATGGATAGAATAATTTATTTAATTTGATTTATTCTCTAAAGGGATTGGTATATATACAAGATTAGCATTTATTCATTCCTCACATATAAATTTATTACCTACTCACTAGGAAACTTACCAAAATCATTCAATCCAGCACTCAAGTTTGAAAAGCTTTCCTATTTTCTCCTATTTTCATATTAATCATGTAATAACACATCAACAGGTCTAATTTATTGAAGGAAGAGCCTAATAGATATATTTGACAATTTAAAATCTAGGTCACTAATGCACTTGTTTATCACATATTTCATGATTCATACATAAGTAAAAACATAGGCGAGACCTACATAAGTTTGAATTCCTCTTCAGAGTATGGGAATTTTAGGTAATCCTCATTATTAGAGGTGTATTTTGGGTAGTTTGACACCATGTTCACACTAACTCATTTTCCATATACACTATGAGGATGAAGAAATAGTTTTTTATAATTTGATAAGGATAGATAATCCATGACCCAAATTTGAATGCACCATAGTGAAAGTCATGAAAACTTTAGAAAAATCTAGGTGTTTGCATCATGTTCTAGTAGGTATTCCATATAAGACACCTATGATTGACCTAGACACTAACATCTATTTAATTATCCTAAGATTATTTAAGTGTGTGTGGCTACAAAGGCACTAAATCTATAAGTTAACGGCTATTTTAGAATACTCTTTTAGTTTACTACCTGTTTGTTACATATCTAGATTTTTATTATTATCAAAACCAACTAAGGATCTTATTTATTTATCATTTACATATTTATCATAGTTGTACTTTCTATTTTTAGAATATCTTAGCATAATAAATTTAGTATATGTTTTATCTAAGTTTCACAAATAATTGGCCTACTATGGAGATAGTTTATCACACTAATACCCTAGGCTATCTTTATCCCATTTAACCCTAGATTCCCTAATCTATATTTTTAGGTTAAACAATGGGATGTTGGATGGGTTTAGGAGGAAAATTTTAAACACCTTCATTATTTTATGTATGATTGGGAACCTTGCCTCGTCTATGTTGATAGCTTTGACTGTAAAATCCAAAATAAGTCATGAGTGAATAATGAGAATGATAAGGTAACTAGTACAGCCTTGAG
This sequence comes from Torreya grandis, assembly GCA_037957365.1. Taxonomy (NCBI): domain Eukaryota; kingdom Viridiplantae; phylum Streptophyta; class Pinopsida; order Cupressales; family Taxaceae; genus Torreya; species Torreya grandis. The sequence continues at coordinate 637,146 of JARHVA010003804.1, read as the reverse complement.
TTCTTAGGGAAGGAGGAACAAAGGGATTCAGATAATCCCTTTGGAATTTAGTAGTAATAATAGGAATCTTAGATTGGATGTTACAAAAATAATATTAGAGGAAGGATTGGGATTATTCATTGGTAATTTAAACTTTACTAGTGTTATTATATTATATAATTTTTACCCATTTACTTAAAAAAAAATATATAAATAAGATATACAATCCATGTAAAATAGTATGAAAAGAGTAACATCCTTACTTATGTTAATCAATAATGTTCATTCAACATGGTCATGATAAATTTTTATTATTTATGGAATACTAATAAATTAGGTCTAAAAATGAAACCCTAAGGATAAAATATAAAAACCTAGAAGGATGAAACCCTAATGAAGTTATAAATCCAAAGATGAAAATATTATATGTATAGAAATCAAAAATAAAATCAATGAAACCTTGTGATAAAAAATATTAAAAAAATGTAATGAAATAATAAATGAAATTTCAAATCCTACAACAAAAAAACATAAACCTTGGAAGGATGAAACCATAAGTGAAAAGTAGGTTTTTACACTGTTCAATATTTGTACATGTTCACCAATATGTTTTACTCTAATTTTATTAAGCTGAGTTACTTGATCTATTTAATATATAAAATTGAAATGTAATTTAGATGATAAGATATAGTATAGAAACATGCATTTGAATGTAAAATACTAAGATTGATTATAATTATTTGATGAGAGGCATATTCTAAATATATTACATACAACAAAGGGAAGAGTACTTAACTTTTCCTAGGTGATTATATGGATGTGAATATATTATGGAAGTGAAAATTAGGATAAATAATGAATGTGTTTTGTTTAAATATGTAATCATCTAAAATGTCATTTGAGTGTAATGAGTGCACTTGAGACCACCTTGTCCTTAACTTATCCCTAGACCTATCCTAGGGTCTCTCTTGATCATTGTCTAGATTTTGTGTGAATCTAATCCATTCCCAGTTATACCAAAAGTAACACTAAACCACCTCTTTGGCATATAAGTCTCATTTTTCTTGTTCCTTCCACCTAGAAATTAGTGTAGTCCTTTGGACTATAATTCATTGTGCTATTGACCAAAGGGTAGTGTTAATGTCCCCTTACTCCTTACTCCCCCAATTGATATATTTATATCCTCAAAGCATTCCTAGGGTTGGCATAAACCTATTTCACATCTTGATAAGCACCAGAACACTATATATAGACCACTTTCAATAAATTTTACACTAGATGGAAATCAAATATAAATATTGATAAATAAACTCAAAAATAATTGTGAAATCAAGGTCATTGTTACCTATTATTCCTTAATTCTAAATACACCTATCTAAAATATCCAAGATCTTATATTACTCAAATTTCCAATCTCAAGTCATATTAAAATCACTCTAATTAACATTCATACTAGTATTCACTTGTACTTACACTAGTACTTAGATTGGGATAACTACATTAGGCTTGATCCACTTTTGAGGTATTAATATGCATGAAACAATCAACACATGGGGTGTTGAGGTCACATCCATCCTACCCTACTAACACCACTCTTTTTTTTTAATTATGATCCTCAAATACCCTAAAAACACAAAATCCTAGGGTTTGGCATTGAAATCAATCAAAACAAGTAAAAAATAGTGTAGCAACATCAATGCATATAGGCACACACTCCCTATAAATTTACTATCCCTAATTATAAAAGGATACTAGCACAGAATACAATAAACTATCACAATGCATTACTATCTATAGGACCATATTATCCAAGAGGGTTTTTAACTCTTGGTTGTTATTCACATCTTTCATAATCCTTGTACAACTTCTCATCTTGTCACATGTCTATCTTAGTCAGTTTCTAACTAAGTACATCTCTTATAATTAATTTTCTATTTATATAATAATTAGTTAAATAAATTATTGTATAAATTAGTGGATGTTTATTTTTCTATATTTATTCCCTTAATTATTATTCTATAACTTTAACAACCTAGGGTTTGACACTCTATAAATTCATTAAAGTTAAATCATTTTGTGAACTTGAGTTGCTTCTAATACCATCCAAACCCTATCCATACACACTTTTAGGGTTTGTATCCTTTTTTTTTCTATGCCCAGTAATTAATTTCAAAATATTAGATCTGATTAATTAGTCTATTTCTTAAATCTTTCATAGATTTAATTTCTTAAAAGGTTCAAAATATATAATTTTTTGTTTTTCTACTTTCCAACCTACAATGGTAAAATTCGATAACCAATTTGATGATAATTATAAGAGACATTTTCAAGATTTTATTTGTAAACATATTGATATGTAAGATGACCTTATCTATATTGTTCAATTATATCTCCTAAAATCTACCTTAGATAAATATTCCAACCCCACATATACTAATAATGTTACACCATGGGGATAACTCAAATTTTAAAACAACCTAGTACAACTATCCAATTCTTACCAATGGCACCACCTCTTGTGGATATTACACATCCCCCATATTCATATGTATAATCCCTTAGGTAGGAAATCAATTTTATATAGTGTAAGGTGTTACATATTCAACAAGGTGCTACTAGACCATAGTATGCCTTAGACTCTCATATGTTCCTACGTACACATTTTTCACAACATATAACAACTCCTTTACCCTCTATAATTTTGGCACACAATATTATTTTTTATGATGGCAAGGGTGACCCAAAACATTTCTTATGCACTTTTCACATAGCATTTTTGGACTATATGTCTAATAAGTGGATATTGATCAAGTTATTCCCCCATAGTTTAAAGGATTATACATTAAAATGGTTCTATGATTTTCCTAATTAGTTGATCACAACATTGAATCCAATGGTAGATATGTTTATGACACACTTTTAAATCAACATCAATGATAAGGTTTCATATGCTCAAGTTTCACAACTCAAGAAAAAATATAATGAACTAATAGCTGAATATGTCTTGTGATATAAAAATATATTAGAAAAGATGACTAGCCCCATAATAGATAGATAACTCTAGGACATATTCAAGTAGAGTTTATTAAAATAATTACATGAATTTATACTATTCAAAAAAATTATATCATTCATAGATTATGCCATATAGTGAAATAATTTGAAGCCAAGCTTCTCTCCATAGGCATTTTAAATTACACAACTAGATTAGATTCAACTAATAGTAGATCTAATAAACCCCATATAAGGTGAGACTCACTCAAAAAAGAAATATCAAAATATAATGGTTAATTTAGCCTCAGAGTCATCTCCTCCCATAGTTTCATCAACTCCTCCAAGGATACCTTTCACAAATCTTCCTGAATCGCCAGCACATGTTATCCATCAACTCTAAGAATGTAACGTCATATCTCTCACTCCTATAAAAGTGTTTAATATGACTAGGCATATTTAAAGTAATTATGACTCCAATGCATTTAAAATATATCACAATGAATTATGTCATATTAAAAATAGATGGATCACATTATGACATAAGATACAAGATTTGAATGATACTAATATCATTGATGTGATCCCCCTATATAGGCACCAAAAACATTACCAATTGAAGCAAAAGCATTGAAAATATTATTAGATCCATTTCCAAATCATATGGCTAATGAGATAGTAGGAAATATATGTGTTTATTATACTTATCAGGAGCATTCACCACTAGCATCCTATCATACTCATATGATGGACACACACCCTCTTAATAATATCATTGGTGTGTATCACACTATAGTGCCATCTATACCTCTCATCACTTTATCAGAGTAGGAAATCATTGATGATGACTAAAATTTATATGAATTCTTTATATAATATTACATTGATCATCATCCTATTCATAGTGTCATGGTTGAAAATGGGTCAAGCATTAACATGTGTGTTATTACACTTATACAACAATTGGGTTATTTAGAGTAGGATATTTATTAGACATATAAAGTTATTCATGCTTCAGTGGCCATGTTCATAGCTCCATTAGGGAGATAATAATTATATTATAGGTTAGTCCCACACATGTGGTAATTAGATTCTTAGTTATATGTAGTGTTGGCACATTTGATATGTTATTGGGTAGGACTTAAATATAGAAGCTTTAAGCCATCCCATCCTTTATACATATATTCCTTAAGTATATACATGATAATTAGGTGGTTATAGTTAATGGAATTATATATGAGTATCCTTTACCTATTCCATACCCAATTACACATTAGACACCAGTCACCACTCCAAACACAACTTTTATTTGTGCACCTTTTATATCAGTTGAGCCATCAATGTAGGTGAGGTCTACTTCTATAACACTGCCATGCATGCATACTCTCCCATGGATAACTTTATTAGAGACACACCTACATCAGATACATGTGGATTATAGAGAGCCCCTCTCTACCCCATTATCATCCAAATCAATGTTACAACATAGCTAACCCATGCTAGTAACATCTTATTCTACCATATGGGTCCCCAAGAATCCCATAGTTCATAGCCTATTTCAGTCAGCTCCATAGATTCACATCCCCACTCCACAAGAATTTTTAGCTTATATTACTTGGTACATCTATTTCATAGATCTCAAATACCTCCTTTTATATCATGTGCATTCTCTCTTCCTTTATTTGATATAAGACACCTTGATAATGAGTCTCTTGCAAGACTCACTGATTATTATGTTCTCTAATTGTACATAGTTTCTCTTACCTTTTTCCTTGTATATAGTTTCATTCCCATGTTTATTTTACCTAGATATACTCAAAAAATACAAAAACATTATAATATTTTCAAAAAAATAAAAAAATTCAAATACTTACTTAGAAAATGCAAATTTTAGATTATATGCATTTCCATGTTTACATTCCTTTTATTTTATAGGTATTATATATGATGTGTATGGTAGTATAGTTAGTTTTATCATACATAAATGCTTCACTTATTATTTTCAAGTGTTCACAGATAATTTTAAGACTCAGGTCCTCTACATAGATTCTAATTTACTAATATCTACCCATTTGGGAAACATACATAGATACATATAATCAACATTGATACATTCACCCATTGTGGGCATTGTACTACACAACTTCTGATTTTATAGTTTATATCTTTCTATACTCCATATTATATATTTAACATTGATTGTATCTTGATATTGATAATCCTATACTAAATTTTTTTTAACTATTACTAATATAGACTCAGTTTATGTACATATTTTCTCTTGTATGAATTTGTATCACATGTTCATGCATACTTTCATTTTTAGATTTCCTATTTTAGATATGATTCTATATATTTACTTCTACATCTTCTCAAGGAAATTTTAATATGCCATTATTTTATGGATCTAAACCAATTATTTTTATTGTGTGTATTATTTGGACATGTGCCCATGTCCTTGTGTGCCTTCTTGATTATGTATACAGACATTTGAACATATCCTTCCATGTGGCTCTAAGACAACCTTTATTTATCTATACATATGTGTAAATTTGAACATGTCCTTGTATGTTTTCTATTTATCAAACTAGTGACATGTACCCATGTCCCTTGTATTGTGGCCCCTTAGGCTAATTTGCATGTTTCATGTGTTTATATGTATGATTTAATGTATGCATCATGTACATGACACTTATCTCTTGCTTATTATATTCCTATCTAGGTTTTTATAACATGAGGGACATCATTCATCTCCTCATCCTCTCGGGTGCCATTGATGGACATCTTACCCCATCCCCCTAGGTAGTTACTCAAATCATACTTAAAATTTGTTGTTCATATACATGCTTACATTTTTCTATCTTGACATCCTTGTGAATGTTAGATATAACATACATTGTATATTACCAACTTATGCTCATATTAATTTACATTTTGATGTCTTATATACACATTATATTTGTTTATCACATAATCATATATTCTTAGTCTAACACACATGATGCATAGCTTTTATTTTGAGTATAGTTATTATATAGGTTCAACAACTCCCCTAAAAAGAGGGGACATTCACAAGGTTTTATCATAGGGATCAATCCATCTTAATGAAATTAGAACATAGTTTTAAACACATAGACATAGAATATAGAGCTCAGATTCATGAAAACATAGTGAAAAATAGTCACATATAGATCAGTCTCAATTTTACATAGAAAAAACATAGTTAATAGCATGACATAGAGGACACTATCATAAGGCACTATTGATAAAGGGACCATGCTACTATATAATAGCCCTAAAAAAATAAAATTTTGGAATTGTCAGAAAGGTATAGTAGTTAAAATTTAGATTTACTTAGTCTCAATAAAAGACTATTAGATATGATCAATTTATGTTTAATTTTCACATAGATTAAAAAAAAATCTCATATTAGGGGAATCACACATGACATGATCATTCTTAGTTCAATTTTAAATATTTAGACAGATTATTATGACTCAGTCCACAATGTAGATACAAATATCAAACATGTGAGCATGTACACATCATATTATTCCCATATGTTTAATTTTACACAATATACTCTCGATGTAATGGTAACTACTTGTCATTCTCCACATTGTTACTCTAGACACCATTTACACTAGGTTTACACTAGATTGATGTTTTATTTTATTTTTAATGGTTTGAATTTAAGAGAAATCCATGAACTACATTCCCAAGTGCTTCAGTGAACCTAGATCCATCATATATAGTTTTAATTACATCACACAACTTCAATTACAGTATGAAAATTTAGTTTCAGAAGCATCTACTACACATTGGTAAGCAATGATGGAGTCATATCATACTTGAGTTCTTGAGCCACCTACATAGGAAGGTTGGACAAACCATCAATCTAATCATCGTTAGTCATAGATTATGATCCATTGAGTAGTGGTAGGCAATGATAGAGTCAAGTCCATATTAATTTATTGAGCCACTCACACATGGGGATTGAATAAACTATCAGCTTAGTCTAAGTTATTCATTGTTTGATCACCATTTACACACATAGAGAATGTCACTATTTTTTATCATTGGTTTACATAACCAATGAGGTTTATTCATTCTTTTACTCTTTCTCTTATCTCTTTGGTCAATTTTGTCTTTGATTTTGATATTTCTTAAGTGAGGACTAATTCATTCATTTTTAATTTATAGGATACACAATGGAGAATGCTTTGTAGACTCAGACCCAAATTTATGGGCTTCACCTTTTAGGTAAGTATAGGTACATTTATTTTCCTTTATCTTAGTTGTTTCACCTTTTAACATTTATATAACAAAGGGGGAAGTAAATATAGTCATCTAGAATGTCATTTGAGTGAAATTAGTGTCACTTGAAACCACCTCATCCTTAGCTTAGTCCTAGACCTATCTTAGGGCCTATCTTGAACATTTTCTATATTTTTTAAGATTCTAACTCATTCCAAAATATACCAAAAGAAACACCAATCCACCTCTAGGGAAACCAACTCTAGTTTTTTCTCATTTCTACCACTTGGACATTAGCATGGTCCTTTAAACTATAGTACACTACACTATTTACCAAAGTTTAATGTTATTGTCCCCTTACTCCTTACTCCCCCAAAAAATATATTTATGTTCCTCAAATAAATCTTATGGTTGGCCTAGACCTATTCCACATCCTAAAAATCACTAGAACACTACACACACACACACACACACACACACACACACACACACACACACACACACACACACACACACACACACACACACACACACACACACACACACACACACACACACACACACACACACACACAACTTTAAATACTTATCCACTATATGGAAACTAGATGTAAATATTGATAAACAAACTCAGAAATAATTGAGCAAATAAAGGTCATTGATCCCTACTCTACCCTACCTCTTCATACACCCATATAAAATATCCCAAAGCTTAGATTACTCAGATTTCCAATCTCAAGTCACTTTCAAAGCACTCAAATCCTCACTTAGATTAGTATTCACGTATACTTTTAGTAGCACTTAGATCAATATAACTAAATTGGGCTTGATCCCCTTTCAAGGTATTGGTATGTAGGCAATGCTCAGTATATGGGGTGTTGAGGTCATGTCTAGCCTACCCTACTAACACCACTTATTTCTTACTTGTGCTCCTGAAATAACCTAATAAACATGGATACATAAGATTTATAATTAAAATTATTCAAAATAGGGAACAAATAATGAAACAACATTCATGCATAAGGTATATATTCCCTAGAACTAGGTGAAGGTCCACCCAAAATTTCACCATCCTTACTTGAAAAAGAACACTAGCACAACATAGAGGACACTAATATGATGCACTATTATCCAAAATGGTGCACTATTCTGTAGGAGGGTTTTTAACTCGTAGTTACTATTCATAACATCTTACATAATGCCTTTACTAGTTCTTAGCCTATCACTCATCCATATTAGTCAATTTATAGCTAAGTACATATATGGTAATTCATTTCAAATTTATAGAATAATAAGTTAAATTAATTATGGTACAAATCAGTGGTTTTTTAATTTATATATTTAATCCTTGATTTATTATTTCATAGCTTTAGTAACCTAGGGTTTTACACTCCATAAATCCCTTAAAAGTTAAATCAATAGATGATACTAATTCTTTCTTTTCATAGGGTCAGTATCACTAGTCGATATTGGAATACGGTGGTCAATACTAACCTTTGAATAAATTATAAATAATGAATATATAATAACCTATGACTATTTTTTTATGTTTATGATCATAAATCTTGATGATGCATATAGATATATAAATTACTATATTTTGCCTTAAAACCTTAGGTGTGCTTGTGAAGGATATAAACCTATAAAAATAGTAAAGTTTAATGGGTCAAATTGAATTTCCAATGACTATTGTTTGATGATTAACCATTTCTTAGTTATAAGATACTTGAGGAGGGAAATCAAGCCACGCGTAGTTATCCAAGATAGTGTGATTATGTAATTTTTATCCTTCACTATATGTATATAGTTAATGATTTGGATTTTATGCTTGAAAATGTTTTATATAAATTAGATTTAGATTTATTTGTACTTGGATTGTTACTAATTCTAGTGATAGGTTAATTTTTTTGAATAATAGGGAATATTTTCTCAATGGTAGATAATGTATATATGTGTTCTAGATAAGTCCCAAGTTCATTTTGAATGGGACCTTGATTTTTTTATATATGATTCCAATTGGATAATTTATCATGCCACTAACACACTAAGAAAATGGTTTGATCGTATAGAGAGAGTGATTTAAAAAATTAGTTATTTTTGGGAGAGGGTTAGTACTAACCATACTAGGTTAATATCAAATAGAGATGATAACCAAGTATAATGTAACTAACCTATGATTAAGTAGACTAAACTAAGATACGAATATGTATGTTAATGATATTTAGTAGGTTTGAAATTGATATTGAGGTTTTTATAGGTGTGTAAAATTAGAATAGAATAATTGAATCACAATATATCTTGAAAGAGTTATAAAATGGTGGATTAGAACCTTGTTTGAGTTTTCAATTATTATGTGTTAAATTTATTAATCTTGTCACTATCAAGTACCAAATACTATATTTTATTATATACACACATGTATACACTACCACACATTGAGAAAACATTCCATATTATTCATAGATTATGAATTGATCACTAAGAGTATTTGAAAACCAAGTCTTAAATATACCAAATCCAAGTAAAGGAAATAATTTTCATGTATAGAATACAAATCATAACTTCATACATATAATGAAGGATCGTAATTTAATGATCACACTATTTGGGAGAGCTATGTGTGTCTTGATCTTTATCGTCATAGTATTGGATAATTATGTATCAAAAGATAATAAATTGAGTTTTATTGGATTCATCTCATCCCATTTCACTTTCCAATTTTTAAAGTATTTTATCCCTCATAAGTATAAATAGGGTTTCAATGTGAAGGAAGATATTTTCTAAATTTGTGTACATTGTCAAGGTTTGGCATTACACATACAAAGCCTTTAGAGATATGGGAAGGTGAATACATGATAAAATCATTAATTTACACATATGATAGTATTTACCACTTAGTTTAGTATCAATAATAAATACTCACCCATATCTAAAGGAACCTACTGTTCATAAATAGAAATAGAGATCATGAACATGACGAATCACATGATTGCTTTAGTGTGTTTTACACTACCAAAAAACAATCATTGTTATACAATAAATATATAAAATATAAGAAATTATCCATTTTTTTACTTATTACAATTATCATATAACAATTTTAAAATAATTTCAATGTATTTCAAGTTGTTACATTCAAATTCATGCTTGATTTCCATATTTAGTAATCTGAATAATTCTACTAGTTTTTATCTTATTAGGATTTCTAAAACCAAATTAGTGTAAAACAAGAATTGGTGTTTATTTTAAAATACAATAAAATATAATGAAATAAACCATAGATATAAAATTATGTGGTTCTCACTTTATAATCTTGGGAGTTACAAGATCGGTGCTAGATGAATTGCATTTAGTTTGGGGCATTTTTCCTCCAATCGATGACCTTTGCCTTATTTATATTCAAAATTATAGATTGATCACCATAAATTTATCCATTTTATCCATGAAATTTGGTATGTAATATAAATTATATAATTCTTAAACAAGTAAACATAATCTCAAATAAGTTACAAGGTAACACAATTTACTCACAAACATGGGTTCTCGTTCCTTGTTCTCTTAAGTTTCAGGTTTTAAGTATAATTTAAAGTTTTCAAATTTCAATCTAGGAAATTGAATACTAAATATTAATTTTAAGTTTTTATTGGGTTAAATTTCACATTTATATCCTTCATCCAAATGAATATAGTTTTGTACAAATTCAATTATATCTTTATCCTTTTAATCTAGAATTTTCATTGTAATGTAATACTATAATAAAATGAGGGAGGGGGGAGTTAGTAGACACTAAAATATGGTCTTTGACACTTAAAAATGTCAATATTAATTATAATACATGATTTTTTCATCTTTATATGTTTCTCACTCACCATTACTACACATTTTTATGCTAGATATGATCCTTATCCATTCTAAGTTACTATCAGTCACCTACATGAACATTATAGTATGTGTCAAATCAGTGAAATATCCTAACCATACATTAATATAATACCAAATTTGAGTTTTTGCATATAAAATATTAATTTTAATATTACTACCTTAATTTTTATGTTACCACCATTCACCTCATAATGACTATTTTTAAAAATTAAACCTTTCTTATAGTTCAGCCCATTAACCTAGTGTGTTGGTGGTATGGGAAATTAAAAAAATTGACTCATATAAATAAAAATAAAACCCATAATTTTAAATTATCTAAAAATAATATATACACTTTTGTACATTGATAAAAATTTCTTATTCTTTACAAATTATAAATCAAGCACTAGGAATAGTCATCAACTAAGTTTAAAACACAACAAATGGGATTAAGTGCCAAACATTTCAAGACCAAATACAAATTATATAACAAAATTACACATTCACACTAAGGTGAATAAATACTTTTGTCTTAACTTTCCTCTTTGTATTATTGTATATGCAAGTAAAATTTAATTGTTAATGGACATGATAAGGGTTAGCTCAACCCAAATATGCTTCCTCACTTTTTGCATGTTTTTATCCTTCACAAATAGACTTAGGGTTTCAAGGATAATGAATATTATTTGTGGATTTTTGTATGAAATTTTAGTTCATAGATAATATATAGAGAGAGACATGGTAATCATGTGCATTTCACTGCACTGTCAAAAAGATACAAACCTAACCATGGAAATAACATTAACCCTAGTCAAGAGTGTTGATGTTATACCTAAGTCTTATAGTACCAACCATGTATACCCAAATAGTTAGTTCTATATATAAATGAATCACATTCCCACTTCTAGATTATTTTCATTATGAAAACACAATCACAATTAATTATTAAGATAATAAAGCTAAGTATCTTGATCTCCTTAGCACTTTTCATAAATAATAAATTGCATTACAAAATCAATCATAATTAATTACATCAATAATTTATGCTTGAATTATTTATATTGAAAAATTATTTAATTTTACTAGGTTAGCCTATTTTGATTCAGACTAATAAAAAAATGGAAAATATTTGACTTATTAACAAACTTTTAATGAAGACTCTAAGAAAATTTTAAGAAAACAACACATAAAATATTCCACCAACTTGTCAAATACAAATGATAGATTGGAAGTATGTTCTCTAAATTTTTAAGTATTTTTATCCTTAGCCTAATACCTCTTTATAGTTACTCAATATTGACCCATGGATTATAATTAGCAATAGGGATGTGGGAGGATAAAATTGAAATCAAATGATTGAAGGAATCATGTAGCAATGTTATGGCTATATTTCATAAGAGAAAAACTGTAGTATTTTCTCTCATGAACTTTACACACCAATTCAGAGATGGTGAATTGAAATTATATCTAGTATACGATTGGGATTCAAGGAAACAAAATAAATCAGACTTTGGATCCTTAATATTTGATCAACTCTTTATTTAATTCAAGTTATTTAATGCAATAATATAATATCACATTTTCCAATGTGAGAGGAAAATACAAGAAGTCTATGGTTATTTTTAGTAGTGTTAGAGTGATAGTCATTAATTATTGATTTTTTAAAATCTAATTTTCATTATAAACAAGCTTATTTTTTGAAAAGGGGTAATTTTTGCATGTGTGAGTCAACAATAATTGTTTGGGAGCATAATAAGATTGATATGAATTTGATTAGACTAATATACAGATAATTTAGTTGATCAAAATAAAAAAATTAAAGGAAAAAAATTAAAACATTAAAAAACACATGTTTTGGAAGTTACATGTATAGTCTTAAAAGTGGTGGTGAAATTTTTACTATATGTAAGTGGCAGTTGCACAACTACCAACACAGTTTGCAAATCATTATGGTGGTTATTCAAATAGTCATAGTGGTTTTAATATTCCCCAAGATACTTTAAATTTTGGAAGGTATATCCATTTTTTGAAAATTTGACACTTGGGGGAGGTATATAAATAAAAATAAGAGGAGACTGAAGAAAATTGGTTATGAGCATAATATTTTGATTTAGAAGTCCTCACATCATCATCAAATTTTTATTAAATATAGCACCTTGTAAAATTTGGTTGGGTACACTAACTTGATATACTTACTCTATGATACATCCTACATTGATTCTCCAGTACTTTTCCCATTCCCATTATAATCCAGTCTTTTTTTCCTAACTAATTTTTGTAATACCCTCAATCCCTTCCAATTCCCTCTAAAATCCAAAATTAGTCTCCTCTAGTGGAGGTATACTTCCTCCCAATCTATACTGCATTCCTTATCTTCTCATACTCATATATAACTTCAATATTTCATCTTCAATATGTTTTTTACTCCATATTTCATGTTGTCAAAATTCTTACTCAAGCCTTACAATAATATTTTTGTCTTCTAATTTCTTCTCTTTCATAAGTCTTGTTTTTATTTCATGATTTATATTGGTCTGGTATCCCAAGTTATCATATCCTTCATTCAAATATTGATGGTTATAACCCCATTATACATTTTTAACTAATCCATATTCATGGTAATCAACACTATGTGCTTCTCAACAACCAATATCTTTCACAACACTATAATTTTCTTCAAAACAATTCCTCTTATTCCCCTAAATATAAGTAGTACATAATTTTAAATGCAATGTATTCTTTGAAAATAAACTTAGATAGATACTTATAAATAATGGTTCTTACCAATGATCAATCACATCATCCATTAAATATCTAAATTTTGAAAATTTTCCAACATGACTTCATTCTATTCAATGTTTTTCATTCTATAAATTCAAAAAAAAGTAATGTTCAAGTTAGACAATCACATTACTAATAGTTCAATAAATTTGCACTAGAAAACCTCATAAATATCACCATTCATATGATTGGTAATAATTTCATGGGTATTGTAAATACTAAAATATATTTATTTGTAATTGATAATGACAAGTTGGATACACATTTACCATGCATGACTTGAGCACTCAAATAAGGACCTAATTTCCCATCCTCTCTCACTTGCATGATATCTTATGAGTCAAACATAGTTTTTGTTTTTTACGCCTATAGGTAACTCATTATTTATTTCAAACATTATAAATATCCTACACATAAATATCTAAACTTTTAGTTCAGTCCATTAGTACACATGTCAATTACACTAATAACAATCATTATCACCAAATAATAATGACATGCATTGGTTGGAACTCAAATACTCCTGATAATGTATTTTATAAAATAAAAACCATCCTTAGGGCTTTCCAATAATCTTAGCATGTTAGTATCATGATAAATTATCTATTTGGATCCATATATAAACCAATCAAGGTTTCATTCAAAATGCAATTGGCACTTATTTGTTAAACATTTATACACTATTTCACACTAAGTAAATCTACCTTACTCTTATAAATTTATAAACATATCACTATGAGTAATCACAAGCCAAGTTTAAATAACTTAAAATAAAATATAAAGGAAAAAATTTCAACTACCAATATTGATCATTTAGCTATATAAATATAGTGAAGGAGCACAATTACATAATCACACTAAGTGGTTGAACTATGTGTGGCCTAATTTCATTCTGCAAAGTATTAGATACATAGATAGTGTAAAATCATGTGGTGGGCTTGATTTATATCAGCTTAAAACATTACATTTCCCCCAATTTTTTTAGTTTCTAGTCATCACAAGTATATCTATGGTTTTAAGGCAATTGAGGCTAAGTTTTGGATATATAAATGTCATCAGGGTTCTAGATTGAAAACATAAATCTAAAGAATACACTCATATGTGACTATATATTAACTATGCTAAACTTATACATAGGTTGATATTGATCGATGATACTAAAATAATTCTATGCAATTGACCCAATGAAAATAATTAAACAAATTATAAGCATGCTTATCTCTTATTTTCACTTTTATAATATTTTCATAATTAGATAGTCAACTAGAAAAGATAATTATCATTATATATTTATTAATTTTCATATTTAGCATATGCCTTTATCAAATTAGAAGAATCAATAGTCAATAATTTATATTCAGATATATGTTCGAATGGCATATCTATTGATATAAATTCATTTTCAAAGTTTTATATTAATTATATTAATATAACTCATTAATCTAAATTAGGGTAAAACATATTCGTGAACTTGTACACATATCAAATAGCTCAAAACCTTAGGTTTTTAGACTTGATTTCTAATTTTTCTTAAGAATACATAATAATCATTACCATGTTGAATGAAAATTATTGGTTAACACAATTAATGAGATTAATCTTTTCATATTTTTATACCTAGATAATTTATCTTATTTTGATCAATTACATAGACAAATGGGTAAGAAAGATAAAATATTAATTTGTTAATAATGTTCAAGTTACCGATGAACAATCACAAACCTTCCTTCAATCATATTGTTTTCATATTCTATATGCTATGCCTACTACTAGTACTAGATGCTAAAAGTCTTAAATTATTCCATTTTTTATTCCTACCATGATGTTTTCCAACATATATTATTCACCCTATTTATTGACTTATCATGAGTATTGAGACTAATTATAATACTACTATAGATCAAAAAATGCCTTGGATGGTGAAAAAATAATTGAATCGAAAGATAATTATACATAAGATTGATGTTATGTTTTATGTATAAATAAATGATAAGAATAAGTTGGTTAACTATTATACATAAATTATACAAACCATTAGCATGGTACTACTCCCTTGTCAACACCTCCAGTGACCTATGTGAAATCTACCAAAAATCTAGGGAAACATAAGGTATTCAATAGATTTTGATGTATATCCCTATGCAAGTAACCTTAACTCCATCCATGATGGTTATATACATTTCATTTCTAGCCTCACCTAAGGTACATATCCTCACTTAATGCACATTCCCTTGAGAAATCTATTAAAACTCTACATACCAAGGTGTTACAATTAGAGCAACATGCATCAAGAACTAACCATGTTATGGTTTCTCACCATTAACTCTTGAGATAACAACCTTCCCTTTACCTATATGATTCATATATCACATTATAAATATGGAATGGTGATCCTAAGAAACATCTTAGATCATTCCATGCAACTTGCTTGGACTATGCATATAAGAAAAAAATATTGACCAAGTTATTTCCAACAAGTCTTAAAGACTATGCATTGAGATGGTTTTATGATCTCCCTCTTTAATATATAATATAATTCACCAACTTGGATGACCAATTCCTATCACACTTTTTCTATAAACATATACAATAATTTATTCTACACACAAATTGCTAAGGTAAAGCAAGGATCCGATAAACCAATTAGTGACAATGTGATTAAATATAAGACCATGCTATACAATTTGACCAATGTTATGGATTAAAATAAATTACAAGATATATTCAAACAAAAAAAATTATCACCTTTCAAAAAATCAATAATATTCAAGAGATTCAAATCTTTTATGAGTTATATCATATAGTGAGTGATAAATAAGTCAAGTTAATTACTTTGAACAAACTTAAGTATACATAAAATCCTATGAATACTTCAATAATTAAATTTAAAGGAAAAATAAATAATAACGTTAAATATAATGATAAAATAAAAGAGGCAAAGTCTATAGTTAATGTGATGATGTAACCTACAAACTAATAAAAATTGATAGCTATGTGTGCATGGGCTAGGATGACCTATAACTATCTTCTTTCTCTCAATAGTTATTCATATATTGGCCAATTGGGTAAGGACCAATTATATCCATATATCTAGTATATATTAACATAAAAATCAATAGTCAATAGTAAAGGGTTCTAAATCTTAAGCTTGTGACATAAGGATATAGCTCTCACTAAACCTCAACAAAGGTAAATGATTATAAATATGAAAGTAATTTAAATATTTTAAATTGGATATAAATTAAATTAAATTATGGGTTATTTATTTTAAATAAGGTAAGGTGAAATGGTCAACAAAATGGGGATCTATAAAACCAAAAGTGTTTAATGGAAAGCCTAAGAAACCCTTATATTTACTAGTTATATAGTAAAATGAATATCTTAAGAAAGGATACACATATACATCCAAAAATAAATAATCAACATCTAATATAATGCTTAAAGGTAAGAGTATAGGGATATAAATTCTTACCTTGGGGTAGACCCGTTGATGCTTCAATCTACCCCTTTAGCTCAAGTGGAGATTCTTAAGAGATATTATAGGTGCAATACCTCAAATGGTTGGATGAAGACATATATATCCTTATTTATGAAATCCAAGTGACTCATAATATTTTACTATAATGACACAAAAATACAAGACTAATATAAGATTATAAAACACTAACTATCCTAAATGCTTTCTTAAGTAATAAATATGAGGACAATTTGAGATTATGAATGTGATATTTCAAATTATGAATGAAATATGATGCATATATATATGGTTCTAATACCATAAACTATAATCTAATGATATAAACTAGTATTATATAGTTTTTATAATATAGTATCGGTTAGGTCGATACAATACAAGAGAGGAAAAACCAAAAAATAGATAGTATCAGCTAGGATAATACTTTAAGATATAGGGAAGCTAAAAAATATGGATAACAAGTAGATGGAATGGAAATATAGATATATAATTATATGAGTTCATATTGATATGAGTGATGGTGTGATATAATAGTATGCAAACATCTATCATAAAGTACCATGATTTGATCCCACCCCACTCCCAATGCACCCTTTAAAGTATGAACTTAGGGAAATTTGATGTGTCAACAAACCATTAAAAGAGAAAACACAAGTAATGTGATAAATTTAAAATATTGGATGTATACATATGCCCCACCCTAATTTCATCACGTGTCACAATAGTGTAACATGGGATGGTGCTTTTTCATAGAAACATAGCAACACAATAGAAAATAAGTGAAAAGAAATGTTAAAGAATTAAAATTAAATTAAATTAAAATACGTAATTTAACTTAAAGTTTTGCTTGTAGATAATTTTACATGTTTCATAGGTGACAGAAGGTTCCAATATAAAATAGTGAAAGTCAGACCTAAAAAATAATAGAAAATCCTTTTTTATGAAAAAAATACGTTAGCACATAAAAAATATCTATCTCCCCAAGATTATAAGGATTATTTTGGTTCATGAAAATGACCTATGTAAATAAATATATTGTTTAAAAATATAGAATTTTAATAAATAAATGAAAGATTTGAAACTTTTAATTTTTAATACAAATAAGTAAAAACATCATTTGTGCTTTTTCCCTTTTTGAAAAACTAGAGCTATTAGTCTAAATTTATCATTTTGAGAGACTATGGCTCATAGATGATGAGGGAGATGTGCTAGAGGATGTATTGCAGTTATGGCCATAGATATATAATTAGGTGGTTTATTTATTGTCCATTTTGTCATTTTTGGTAAAAATGAACTAAACTTGGAAATCTAGGCATTCGAGAAATTTATGTAACATAGTTTTCCCCAACAAGCATCGATATAAAGTTATAATTAGGATGCATAATGTGTAGTTAATGAAAGTTAAAAATTAGGTCCAATGGAATTTATTAGTGCTAAGGAAACAAATTGTTTCCCTTATACAACTATAGTAGCCAAGTTGATATAGTTTTTAAGTGGTAAAATTCACTCTTAACCAATATCATAAGTTATCATCGATATAATTAGGTGAATTTTTGGTCATTACTATAAGATATTTATGATACTATATCAATTTTTTCAATTAGGTGATGTCATAAGGTATGTCCAGTAACCTAAGAGAGATAAGCATGGTTAATATAATTTATCACTTGATTGATGTAGTATAAAGAAATAACATGGTCGATACCATTTGGTATGGTTGATGTTTTAGGATGATTAAATGGTTAATACCATATGATATGGCCATTAAAATTGAGTGATGCTATCCAATACCTTATGGATTATACAATTATAACTTGTGTTAGTTGATACCATATGGTATGGATGTTAAATTTATAAGATGTGTTGGATGATACCATATGGTATGGTTTGTGTAGTAGAAATTTTTCCTTGGATAGTACCATAGGGTATGAAAAAATTAATATAAAATATAAGCATGGTTGGTGTAGTTTGAGGATTTTTCAATGCAAATAATAATTGAAAAAACTATTTTAATATTTTGCTTCAGTTTTTAACTTTAATTTCAGATGTTTGGATCAAGATTTTATTGTGCTATGTTGTTTGATATTTTTTAAAGATAACATAGATTATGGAAAAATGTGGATGTTATTTGGCTAATAGATTTACTAGAAAGATTGTTAGCAGTGGAGAAAGCTCAGCTTGTGATGTTAAGCTTTAGAAGTTTTATAAAAGTGTCTTGTTCCTCTTGGTATGAATCTCATTACCATATTATTGGGTTGATGGAAGAGGATGACTGACACCTTTATATGGGTGGTGCATATGGATAAAATTTAGGTGTAAATCACATTGGAAGACATCCTTTCCATTTTGGGATTATATATTAGAGGTACTCCTATGGTATGTGACACACTATAGGCCATGTATAAGATGAGGGAGTTATCTCAATGGGTTACAATGTCATAATAATACTAAGAGTGCAATCTCATCATAAAAATCTTCTAGGTCTACATATTGGGAATTATAAATATTTAGAAATTCCTCATCATAATTATGACCATGTGCATGATATGTAATAATTTTGATGGAGTGTTATCTATGTATAATATTTTCATGTGTTGATCTATGCTAGTGTATACACTAAACCTAAATTATATAGCACTTAAATCTTATATAGTTTGAAATTACTTGTCATGGTTGTATCATTTAGTTATAATACCTTCATTCTATTGAAAGGATTGCATCCACTATCTCTTGTGCCTATTTCTTATCTTTTAGTCTAATCATATGTTATTTTGATGACTAGGCCTTTTGTACTACTCAAAATGTTATAAACCTGCTTATTATCATCCTCACAATTTTTGGACCTATACCTATTTTCTAGCATCCTAGACACTTGCATGCTAGCCAAATGCCTACGTTGATGCTAGTGTCCTATGCAAAACTAAGTGTCCAATGTCCTAAGGTCATAAATTTTTAAAATGAAATGTATCCTAAATGTTTCCCTAAGTGATTTAATGCAAGATATTTACAAAAGGGATTCGTATATATATAGTATCAATCCTAATTCATTCCTCACCTAGCTTAGACCTATCAACTCAAAATTAACTTAATAAAGGCATTCAATAAAGTATTCAAGTGTGCAAAGTTTCCTTATTCTTTCCTAATTAAATATCAATCATAAGGATAACACATCTACATGTTTGATATATTGAAGGAACATTCTATTATACATATTTTCTAGGTTATAAGCTAGGTCACTCTATTTAATTTCTTATCATACATTACATCCCTATGCACACAAAATTAAACATGTAGGGGATAAATACATAAGTTTGAGGCCCTATTCAAAGTATTAGATATGTAGGCAACATCCATTGATAAATGAGTCTTTAGGGTAGATCTTCATTAAATGCACACTAACCCATTTATCCCATATTCAATCCAAGGGTGAGTAAGCTAAGGGTTTTGATAATTTGAAAAGGAATGATATATTTTGCATGATATATAAACACACCAAAGTAAATGTGAAAAAAACCTAGAAGTTTTTAAGTGGTTACAGTTAGATCCAACTAATATTCTATAATGGACACCTATGTCCAAGTTAAATATTATCATTGATGAAAGCATCCAAATCTAATTCAAGTCTTCAAGTCCACAAAATGTAAATTTATATAATTTGATTATCGATATAAGATCTTGATCCAGTCCACTTCTATCATATTTCAACATATATCTATATGTGCACAGTAAACAAGATAAGTACTCTTATTTATAATTCATTTTAGTATCAATCAATAAATGTAATTTCTAGTTTAATAAAATCTTAGTATTATAAATTTATAATATTTTTATCTAATTTTGAAAATTAATTGGCTTAATATAGATCTATTTATCATCCTTGTGTTTATTCATTTATATATTCTTAACTCTATATTATATTGACCCATCTTAATTTATGTTTAAACATTTGGTAAACTTATTTATTTATGAAAACCATAGCTTACCCTATGTTATTCATCCTTATAGGGTTTATCATTTCTTTATTTTTTTAGATTTGTTCTATAATTTATATGTAACCTAGGCATAACCCTAGACTAGCTAGTGTTTTTATTGAACACATAGATCTTCCTCATCATCCACCTAAGATGTCTCAAACTAATGAAGTAACTAATAATATACCTAATTAAGATGATACTAATGAAAACAATGAACATAAACAAAGAGATCAATATTAAGTACAATCTCTTTCTATGTTTCAACACTATATACCAAAAAAACTTAAAGATATCAATGAGCTCCTAAGAACCATAATATAAAATAAAAAAGAAAAAAGCATATATGAACAATCATGTCCATTTATTGATGATGTTATTGGTCTATGGGCCATCCATGTATACCAATAACCCCCCTTTCACACATCACCACTTCATGATTCTAATGGTGAACAATATATGTGTTTACACCATTATTCCCCCAAAAAATCCTACTATTGATACATATTACATGGGAAATATAAATAATTTAATGCAACTACTAGTTTTAATGTCTATATCCACTTAAAATATTGGTATGTCTCCTTTAATTAATTCTCAAATTTAAAACCTTAAATACTAAGAGGTTAAAGAGCTTGTTCAAACTATAAAACTTTTTCAAGCTAAGGTTACTAATATTGAAAAAAAAAATCTATAAAATCACTTTATGATATTGATTCACAAGAGGTGTTGTATAACTGTCTTGCACTTGAAATATCTTTGTGTCCCTTAAAAACTAGTTTTTTTGCACCTAATTTCACTTTTTATGATGGTAAGGGTGGTCTTGAACAACATCTTCAATCTTTGTATATGGCATGCATTGATTATGCATATAATGATAAACTTTTGAGTAAATTATTTCCAAGGATCCTTAAGGACTATGATCTAAGGTGGTTCTATGGTTTACCAATCCAATCAATAAACAAATTAAAACCTCTTGTAGATCAATTTTTGGTACACTTTTCTATCAATATTACCAAAAAGGTTTCTTATGCCCAAATTTAAAAAATCAAACAAGGAATCAATGAACCTATAATTTAATATGTATTAATGTACAAGATAATGTTAGATAAACTGACCAACCCAATGGGAAAATATAGATCTAAATGACATATTTAAGAAAAGTTTTCTTTCCCCATTACATGAGTCCATTTTTTTCAAAAAGTTTATATATTTCAATGAATTATGCCATATTTTTCATGATAGTTAAAGTAAACTTATCTAATTGAAAAAAATTAAGTATGTATAAAACATGCCAAATAAATCAAATACCAAGTTTACTATCAAACTAAGTTATAAGGTAAAACCTACAAAACCTAAAAAAGAAAAAAATACCATGATTATTGTGGTCTCATAATAACTCAATTGGATTGACTTATCTAATGTAAAAACGAGATAATTTATTTGCTTACTTAAGTATCCAACTTAATTATTTTTGAATCTTGTGGAGAGTCATGTCATATCTCTCCCTCATTCTATAGAGGTTGATATAGATTTTACTCTACCCAAAGGATATGATGTCAATGCTTATGGTGACTATCACCAAGGCTTAAAGAATTATATAAACTAATGTTTTACCTTGAATCATAATATCCAAGACCTTATAAATGACCAAAATATTACATTTAGTGATTCTAAAAATAAATCAGGTTCAAAACCTACCAAAATCAAAAAATATTTAAACCTTTATAAGACCATTCTAAGAAGGAACCATAAGTACAAATGGAATATAATGCACATCCTCATCTATCACATTAGGAGAACCTATTATATTAGGTTATTGGTACTTATACATGACATACTCCTACCATGATTTAGAGACATTATATTACTTTTGAAGACAATAAAATTGTGGATGATGAATTAGATAATAATTTGTTATTCATTCAATCTTACCTTGATTACCACCTTATACATAGTGTTATGATTGATAATGGTGAAAGTGATAATGTTTTCACCATGAAATTAATTATACACTTTGTTTATGTTTTACGTATATCTATTTATAGGGGGAGTGAATCATTTGTTTTGAAATATACCTCCAATTTTACTTAACATTCATGAAGCATTTTTTTTCACTTGCATACATCAATGAATGCATACACAAGCATATATGAAAGCAAATAACATAAAGACATGAGATATATGTTAAAATACCTCTAGGGGAATAAAAAACTAAAATTCCACTTGGAATACTATCCTATAATCAATGAATCAAACTTTTAGTGAGGCACCAAACCCACAAGGAGCACCGACCCCTCACTAGTCAAGCATCAACTCAACTAGTCCTTTAGCAATCTCTAACCTAAAAGGAGGATCTAACTCCCTAGGTAACCAAAATAAAATAAAATAAATTTAATATATAATCACCCTTGGGCACCTATTTTTCACTCAACTAAATATTACCTCTTTTTTTATTCTCACGCTTCTTTCTCTCTCAAATAGCCTATTAGGCCTTCTCGCTCAACTAGCCCTTTCTTTGGCAGAATTAGGTCAAATGACATTTTTAAACACATATATACACATATGTATATATTCATGTCATATTTAAAACACCTATTTTATTATATTCAATCCCTTTACCTATTATTCAAAACTCTATATCTTTCACTTGCTCAATTCTCTAAGTAGTCAAAATAGGCCTATTAAACATTGTCTTTATACTTGACTCTTACTCATACCCATATTGGTTAGATAATAACCTTTATACAATTATATAACACTTTAAATATATCAATACACATGTTTTAAAAGTGAAAAAATCACTACATAGGTCATTCATTACCCTTAAGGGCCAAAACCACCATTAGGCCTAATAGAGACCTAATGCAATTAGGCCTTCTCTAAGCACACGTTTCACTTAGAACTCCTTAGAACCATTTGAGCCTCCAAAAATGGATGAAAAAATTCACATGTAACTTTAATATAACCATTATAATATCACCTTATGTCCTCAACACCATTTTTCTCTTTTCACTCCTTTAACCACCCAATTAGGTCTACTTGCAAATAGGCCTTCTTACTACCAAAATGTCTATCTGTAAAATATGATAAATAAAAAATAATTTTATATATAAAATATAAAAAAACATTTATATTATATATATTACCTCATATTAAACATAATTTTCATTATAATTCACCAAATATGGAAAAATACCTCAAACTAATCAACTTTAAAAGCTTACTTAGAACTACACAAAAGCCTAAAGAAACTCGTCAAAATCCTTGAACTTTTTCATACCTTTATAGGAGTTTATCATGAATAAAAATGTGTTAAAATTAATATATGAGGCATATATAAAAATTTAATTGGAATTATATCCTTGAACTTAGTGCAAAATGACTCAGTAACATCATTTCACTCACACACAAAAAATTGCATGTAGTACCAAAAACACAATCATGAAAACTAAGCCTTAGAACATATATGAAAACACTTTTATGATATTAAAATTGGTTTAAATTAACCTTAATAATAATTTTATAATATTTTAAAATATATATTTCATGGTTATATATCAATATTCATATTACAAACCAATCTCACCACTTCACTCTACACAGACTTCACTGTGTTAGACAGACCATTTTGATGCCAAATTTTTCCTTGTGTATGAGAATAATCCATAATTATAAAACAATTTTATATGATTAATATTTTTTTAATAATTACCCAATGAATTTGTATCCATCCCTAGTAATATACAACCAATCCCTAATCTCATTATCATCCTTGCCTAGTTTTCTCACCATCTTACCTACTAGGCCTGTTTAGCGATAAGTCATCTTATATGACCATTTTAGAACATTTTAGGTATGAAAAATACTAATAAAATTTAAATTGAATAAAATAAAAGTCTTACACATCATCCTCCATCCATTTTCATGCCTTTATCTAGTCAACCCTACTCATTATATCAAAATTACTAGAAATAAGGGTTTTACTGTAGCTTTTACTCACTGTCAAGAAAAACCAAAACTACCTAGATAAAATTGGTAGAGTCCTTTAAATTTTAAAAACATAAAATTAGGTCAAAAAATCATTTTTATCCATAACTAAAAATATCTTTCTTATTGGGTCATATGAAGGTTTTGACTAGTTTCCCTTCTTAGTAAACATTTATAAAGGATTTCCCCTAAAATACAAAATGAATGACAAAAAAACAAAGATAGTTACCTTCACCAACTTCATTTAAGTGATAAATATATCATGAAAAGTTTTCACACACCAACAATCTCAATAAATTCCTTCTTGGGTCTACAACACCCCATTCTATACATATAGAGGACCTTATCACCAATTTTCATGTTTTCTTCTTCAAGAAATGATATTAAAACTTTGTAAAAATGCTTAACATAACCTATAATACCTATATAAATTATATCAAGAGATTTGGTACCTTTTTAAATGATTTTGACCCCTCATTAGGCCATATTAGGTTTCTTTGTACACTAGTCTTTACACTGCCAATCATAATTAGATAATGAACATAGCTTGAAAATTATTGAACCAAATTCAAAGTCCCATACACATGTTTTATGACCTCATATAATACTCATAAACTATCCAAATTCATCACAAAAATCTTATAATGATCACCTCAACATGCCACCAATCCTATGCCCTCTGAATAGGTATTTATATGAGGCCTAATCCTCAATACTTGACCTTAAAACTCATATATAAGCTTCTTTTTATATTGATAATGTTTTAAAAACTTTTTATACTCTTTCATTCATGTAATAACACAAATAATTAATCTTTACTGTGACTTTTATTCAAACACCTCTTCTTAGGTTTAGACTAGGCTTCTCAAGACACCTAATACACAATAGTAGCTTACCTTGTACCATGATCCTAACTTTTACGTGCCAACAACCTTAGATAAATTACCATGTTACCTTTAAATTTCCTCTCATTAGATATATAATAGGTTTCCTTCAAATTTTATCTCATCATGAGACTTATTTGACAAATATCATCTCACCATGCATGACCTCAACTCTAACCTTGATAAAACTGACATTTGTCTTGACTTTGACATCAATGATAATAATAATAATGCTTCAAAGAAAACAAAACGAATCATACAAAAAAAAATCCCCCTTTTTCATTGATGGAAAACATTCTAATATAGTATATCATTCTTATTACCTCAAGATAAATCTTCTTTGATACTTATTCTTTTCTACCAAATAGGAACTTTCTCCCCCTTTGACATTAATGACAAAGGGCCATGTTATCAACAACTTATCTAATCATTATACCTAAAATAACACACCTTTTCATTTCAAATGAGATTAACACATATCAAGCTTACATACCTACATTTAGATCATGATTGGCTCCCATTGTCTCCATGAGAATTTAAGACATTTTCAAAACTATGACTTGGCTTGATTAAGTCATCATGCAAACTCTTTGTGACCTATGTCTTGTGATCAAACCTACAATAGACTCATCTGAACCTCAAATTTGAAAGTTACCATAGACCATAAAACTCCCCCTATGATCAACCATCCTTAATGCTTCTTACTTACTAGCTGAGTGCTTCCATGAATCCTAATGGAGTCACCTCTACTCTAGTGAACCAGAACACCATAAAGTTAGAATATTCATAAATCCCCATGTCCTTGATATATTGATCTTTATTCATGATCCTCTTAGGTTTGAATAGTTATTTTGAATTAACTTATGTAATCTCTATTTAAACACCATTCTAACTTGATCTATTTGACTTGACTTTTTTATCCACAAGCTTAGTTGATAGGGAGAATTCTTGGCACTCCTTTGCATCTTTACTGGGATCAAGCATGGAAAATATTCCACTTATAATTGTAGACTAGTCATCAACTTTAGCTACCTTTATTTTCCACTTAATGTCTTGTCTTCTTTCTTGTATTCTAGGAGCCTCAACTTACTTATTTTGTCTTGAGAAATCATTATTACAGTATTTTGAAATATGACAAACCTTATGACAATTGAAACATATTATTCCTCTTGATGGAAACACACCATGACCCATACCTATTAATTGATGACTTTCCTCATAGTTCCATGAATATTCATTCTTAGAGGGCCTTCAATAATGCCTTCATCTATGACTAAGTTGGTTATATAAATAAAAATAACCATTGAAAAGATTAACATACATTATGGTATTAGGTTGCCTAATAGTATTATCCTTCATTATATTATCACCCTCATTCTTTGGTTGATCATTGACCTTTTTGATCACATTAGTGTTCTTCTTTTGGTCTCCATTAAAACCAATGCCTATTTTTCCATTAGTATTCTTTTGACCACTTATAATGTTGTTTAGGTTATTATTACTCTTTTCAAACCTCACAAAGGGCTTGAAAATATTTGATGATTATTTGAATTCATCTCTCAATGAAATCACTTCGATTACATACCTTACACATTCATATTCTTTGGCCTCTAGGCCTATAGTCACAATTTCAGTTTAACTCTATACATGTTTGACTATATCTTAGTGTTCCTTAGAGTTGTTGCTTAGTCTAGATTTTAAAAAAATTGATTTGATCCTCATAATATTTTATAAGATACCTCATCATCCTATTCTTCTTCTTTAACATCTTTAGTTCTTCTAGAGTATTCATTAACTCAACATCAAAGTCCACTTAATCTCCTTCTTCATCTAAATCTACAACAACACCTCCAACCCATATGGACTCTTCTTTATTTAATCAACTTGAATATTCAACCATAAAGATAAATTTATTGACATCAGGGCCATCACCTTCATGGTCACTCTCAGAATCACTTCTCTCACTCTCACTAGATGAGCTGCAATATTCCTTAGTGTAGAAACTTCTTTTATTCTTTAATAACTTCTTATTAACATCATGCCTTCTAAAGTTTTTCTTGCTCTTATCAGACATGTAGGAACTTTTATCATCATCATGGCCTTCATAATTCTCTTCACCGTCCTTAGCTTGTTTTTATGAGTTCACTTATTATCAAAGTGTCCAATATCTCCATAATTAAAACATTTAAAAATAAATTTGCCCTTATATATACCAGAGCTTGTCTTCAACTTTCTTAAAAACATATCTATCAACTCATCATCATAAATATTAGGTTCATCATTAACTTTTAGTTTATTACCTTGTGTTTTCTTCTCTTTTGGATTCTTTTCTTCCTTGAATGTAGCTTCTTTATTTATATGTCTTCCTTCACTTATCCACATATCATAGGTTGTTAGGGTGCCATGAATTCCATCCATCTATAGCTTTTCTAGATCTTGAATTTATTTAATAAAATATATCTTAGAATCAAATTTTGGATTGAGATACCTCAATACCTTTTGAACAATAGTAGACTCTTTCAACTCTTCACCTAGACCTCTTATGATGTTAACCACTTTATCAACCCTTGGTAAGTAGGTTACAATGGTCTCATCTTAATTAATTTTTAGGATTTCAAATTGTATTATATGAGTATTAAATTTGGCTAATTTTACCTTGGATTATCCCTCATTAATAGTCTTAAAATTGTCCCACATCTCTTTGGAAGACATACAATGCATCACTTTAACAAGTTCTACCTCTGATAGGCCACACATAATACCATTCATTGTTTTTGAGTTATTATCACTATCATTCTTCCATGTTACATATATAAGAGTGATATTGGGTGTAGTATGTCCATCCCAGACTAATTTTAAAACATCATGACCTTGAGACATTATATATGTCCTTTTCTTGTAGAGAAACAACCTTGTTCTTGACTATCCATCTTTGCTTGCTTTCAAATCTCCTTTAGGTTGTAAGACCTACTTAAAAAGATATAATTTGATAAAAAAATACTATAATTTCATATAATTATATGGGGGTGAATTATTTTTCTTAAAATATTCTTCCAATTTCACTTAACATTCATGAAGCACTCATTCATTTACATACATCATTCAATGCATACACAAAAATCTATAAAAGTAAATAACATAAAGACATGAGATATATGTGGGAAACACTATATGTGAATTAAAAAAATTTAAAAACCACTTATAATAATATTCTATAATTAATTGATAAAAAAATTAGTCAGGCACAATCCCCATAAGAGCACAAACTCCTCACTAGTCAAACATCAACTTAACTAGTCCTTTAGCAATCTCTAACTTACAAAGAGGCTCCAACCCCCTAGGTAAAAAAGGAAAAAAATATATATATTGAATATATAATAAAATTATGACACATATTTCTCACTCAAATAAATATTACCTCCTTATTTTGTTCTTATCACACTTCTTTCTCTCTCAAACAACCTATTAAACTTTCTCGCTCAACTAGCCCTTTCCTTGGCATAATTAGGTCAAATGACCTTTCTAAACACATATTTATATATTAATTTAATATTAATAAAATATATTTTATTATATTAAATACTTTTACCTGTTCTTCAAAACTCTATATCCTTCACTTACTTGCTTATTTCTCTAACTAGTCAAAATAGGCCTATTAGGCCTTGTCTTTATACTTGACTCTTGATCATACCAATATTGGTTGGAAAATAACATTAATATACTTGTATAAAAATTTAAATATATCAATAAACACGTTTCACAAGTGAAAAAATAACTACATAGGTTGGTCATTACCCTTAAGGGCCAAAATCACCATTAGGCCTAATAGAGACCTAATGCAATTAGGCCTTCTCTAAGCACATGTTTCACTTAGACCTCCATGGGAAAATTTGAGAATATAAAAATGTATGAAACAATTCAAATTTATATTTAATATACCCTATTAATCTCACATTATTCCCCAAAACCATTTGACTTTTTTCACTCCTTGATCCACCTAATTAGGTCTATTTGCAAATAGGCCTTCTTACTACCAGAAAGTTTGTCTAAAAAATATGATGCATACAACCAAAATTGACACATAAAACAAAAAAAACACATTTATATAATATAAATTACCTAATTTTCAACATATTTTTCATTATAACTCATCAAATAAGGCAAAAGACCTTAAATTGATCAACTTTAAAAGCTTACTCAGAACTGCACACAGGTCTTACGAACCCAGTCAAAAGCCTTTGAATTTTTTAACAAATTAATAGGAGTTTTTAATGCAAAAATATTGGTTAAAATTAAAATATGATAAAAATATAATACTTTCATGGGAATTTTATCCTTCAAATCAGTGCAAAATGACTCAATAACATCATTTTCATTAACATACAGAAAACTGTCTGTAGCACTAAAAACACAATCATGGAAACTAAGCCTTAGAGCATTTATGTGAAAAAAATTGTGATATTAAAATTGGTTTAAATTAACCTTAATAATAATTATATCATATTTTAAAATATATATTTCATGGTTATATATCAATATTAGTCTTATAGACCAATCTCACAACTTCACTTTACATAGACTTCATTGTGTTAGATAGACCATTTTGATGATGAATTTTTTATTATTTATGAGAATAATAAATAATTATAAACTAATATTATATTTTTAAAAGGTATTTAATAATTACCCCATTAATTTTTATCCATCCATAGTCCTCTAAAACCAATCCTTAATCTCATTCTCATCCTTGCCTAGTTTTCTCATTGTCTTGCCTATTAGGCATGTTTAGTGATAAGTCATTTTCTACGACCAGTTTAGAAAATGTATGGTATGGAACCTGATTATAAAATTTCATGGGAATAAAATAAAATTATTACACATCATCCTCCATCTATTTTTCTGATTTGACCTAGTCAACCCTACCTGCTATATCAAAATTTATAGAAACAAAGGTTTTCCTATAGCTTTTACTCACTGTCTAGACAAACCCAAACCAATTAAAGAAAATTTTAAGATTAATATATATTTTAAAAACATAAAAATAGTAAAAGAAAACCATTCTAATCCATAACTAAAAATATCTTTCCTATTGGGTCATTATGAGGGTTTTAAGAGGGTTTTAACTCATTTCCCTTTTAGTAATCATTCATAAAGGATTGAACCTAAAATATAGAACCAATGAAATTAAAATAAATATATGTAAATTAAATAATTTACATGAAGTGATTAGGATCTCATGTATAAGTTGCATGTGCCAATGAGCACAATAAAATCCTTTTCAGGTCTATAACACCCCATTTTATGCATACAAAGGACCTTTTCACCAATTTTCATGATTTTTATTCAAGAAATGATATAAAAAGTTTATAAACACAATTAACACAAACTATCATACCTATATCAATTCTCTCAAGATATCTAGTACCTTTCTAAATGATCTTGACACCTCATTAGGCCATATTAGGTTTTTTTGTACAGTAGGCCTTACACTAACAATCATAATTAGATCATGAACATACCTTGAAACTTATTGAATTGATTTTAAAGTACCATAAACATTTCATAAATCCTCATATATTTCTGATACACTATAAAACTTCATCACACAAGTCTCATGCTGATCACCTCAACATTCTACCAAGCCTATGCCTTCTTACTAGGTCTCCATGTGATGCATAAGTCTCAAGACTTGAGCTTGAAACTCATCTAAAGGATTATTTTCCCATTTATCATGTTTAAAAATATTTATGTACTCTCTCATGAATGTAATAACACATATAATTAATAATTACTATGATTTTTATGTAAACACCTCTTTTTAGGTTTAGACTAGGCTTCTCAAGACACCTAGTACATAAAAGTAGCTTACCTTATACAATGATCTTGATTTTTACATAACAACAACCTCAGATAAATTACCAGGTTGCCTTAAAATTCTCTCTCATAAGAGATAATATATTTACTTCAAATTTTCTCTTGCCATGATACTTCTTTGACACATATCATCTCACCATGCATGACCTCAACTCTGACCTTGACAAAACTAACATCTATCTTGAATTTGACATCAATGACAATAAAAATGATTTAAAGACAATAATAATCATACCTTGATAGGTTATAGACATGATAATTTATATCCTTTGACTAAATAAGTTAGATCATTTGATGGAACCTCACAACATGTTCTCAATGAGATTCACTTACCTTTACATATTGGTAAAGCACATGTGGTCAATACCTTTTGTTATCTCTTACGTGTATTTTTTATATGTTATTAAGATGACCTTGGATATATAATATATGTAAATTACCTTATATAGTGCATAGGTATGTTAGATATATTAATGCCAATAAGGTAATTACATTTTCTACAATTCCATATAAACATCTAATTGAATAAAATAAGTGTATATGAAGGTAGTTAATTATGAAACCTATTGAGGTTAATCCTCTATGAAAGGATAAGTAGTAGGCAATCACATTTATTAGGTTTATAGTACTTGAAATACCATTACATCATATACATAGAGTGGATTCCATGGAATCCTTTTCTATTAAGAAAAATATTCATATATAGGGTATATAAACATGTTTCTATTACTACTACTTCAAATAAACCATGTAGCACTTAAAGATGGGATCCATGAACCCATACTAATTCTATTATCTCTTCATGTCCATATATATCTACTATACATGTGTAGAGCATTATAAATCCTATAGTGACAAAAATTTCACCTATCCATGCTCCTTAATAGCACCACCAGTTTATTACACCAGGTTCACAGTGGGGAGATACCTATGAACATCCTTTGTATGAGATCAAATAATAGTCTCTTTTATTGAGTTTTATACACACCAAAACATATTTATGAGGTAATATATAACATTTTGAGATCTCAATGAAGGTTAATTTCACTCCAAGGCATGAGATGTGGGTATTAGGTCTTGCAATGACCAATGATAGAATAACTTGTTAGAGTTACAATCATTGAGAGGGAGGTGAATAAGTGATGAAATAAATTCAATTAAAATTTCAAAACTTCAATCTCTTAACCAATAAACAAAGGCATTCATGAAGTATATAAACCAATTATTTCAAAAAACAAAGGAAGCTACGCAAGATCAACACACATAACACATGGATTATGTGGAAAAATATGATGGGGGATAAAACCCAATCTCAAGTCTACAAACAAGTGTAATACAATCTTATAAGATACTTACAAATAATAAACTTTAGTGAATCACTCATTTCATAAGGATTACCAACCCATAAGCAAAACAAGCACCCACTTGTCCTATATTTTGAGCACCTACATAAAACCTTATGATATTAGCACCTCAATATTTCTTATTACCTTTCAATATGATGGATAAATAGTGAATATAAACTCTCTACAACCCTTCAAGCCTTCAAATATAATCAATGCATCTAAAATAAGCTTTTGGATCACTCTACACTTCTTCACTCATCCTCAATCTTCAACCCTCCAAGAACACTATAATAATATCATAAATATGACCTCTAGGTCACACACATATTCCTCATACTTATATTATGTTTAATCCATCTACCAAGAACACTCAACCTTCTCTTTTCTTTGCTTGTCAACTCTAGAAACCTTCATCTTTTTTTATGTTCTTTATAGAGCCTTCATGATCACCATATTCTTGGTCATCTATGAGACATACCTTAACTCTTAAGGCTTATATCACACTTATAATAATATCAATTTAGTCTACATATTTCATCCATATATTTTTTATATCACTCTTAATCAATAACATCTTTCAATTAGGCCTAAGAAGCCCTTATAGGTCCATGGAGACCTATTCATTCTTTTAAAACTTTATCGAGCAAAACTAGGAACACAAGACCACTTCAAAGCACATAGGTCCTTCCCATATCACCCTAAAACACCCTAAAGTTATTAAATTAATTACTACACACCTCTGCATATGTAAAACCTATCAAATATTTGCCTTATAAATGAAAACACCATGAACGAACCAAAAGTCAACTTTGAAGTGATGGTTCATACTAAAGATGGATTGGTTAAACCTCCAAAATCAATATAAATGATCCTCAAGGAGTATAAAATAATATCTAATAGATAATTCATCTTGAAACATCAAAAACCCATCAATAAAAACTAAAACATCCTTCTCAGTCAACCCCTTAGTCTACTTTAAATTACAATAAGTGTAGGTGTATAACTAGTCAAACCTCCAAATCATTTTTTATGGATTTCCCTTGAAGTTCTATACCACTTTTATTTTCATACCACCATAAAATTCATTCATCATCAAAATTTATTAAAAAAACATTACATACCAGTTTTCCTTTGTAAATTCAAATATTTGAATTCAAATAGTCACCATTTAATGCAAATTTGACTACAAAAACTAGTGAAATCTGCTTGAGAAACCAAATTTTCACTACCATAACATTTTTGAGACATCATGTCAAGACCTAAAATTTTAAATATATTATCTAGTCATTATTATAAACAAACCCATGTGACCACTTTCTTTTTACATCTTCACACATGTGACTTTTGACATCATCAATCTGCTTACTCAAGAAGTTTTGCCAAGATGACTAAGATAACCTAAACATTCACAAGACTACATAGATTAATTGATTTCACTTCCAAAAGTATACCAATAACTATTGAATCCTCATCTTAAACCTCAAACATGGTTAACACATCACCAACATCCATCATCTCACCTAATTAAGCAAACACTACAAGGTCCATGCATGATCACTAAGGCACACTTTGTCATTGAGAACCATATTTACAAATCAACTCATGAACACTCTTGACCACCTTATGGACATATTTTAAAACACCTAAATAATATCCACATTTTTTATTGATGTTAACACTTGTAATTTTTTTCAAAAACAACAACAAAGCTTATGCACATACTTTTTTTCCTCTACAAAAACTTTCTCACCCTTTGACACAATGACAAAGTCGGACTACCTACTGATCCTAAAGACATAATTTTTTTAAAATCCAAAATCAAGAATGGATATCCTATAAGATATGATAAAAACTCACCCTATGACTATGCATACCATTCCTTACCATGACTACCTCAAGCCTACCCATTTATAACACTCTTATTTAACCATGCACTACTATATGAAAAAGAAATGAATAATATGAATCAAACAAGAGTTATCACACCTTGATAAAAGTAAGAGGGACTCCCCCTAAGTAACTTTAACTTGGGAAACCCTTTAGCATCTTCAAACCATCTCCAACTATGATGAAATTTCATAGTTGCCTTCCAATTTTCTCTCACAAGCCACATATAAAATGAAGAGTGGACATTAAAGATATTTCTCAAACATATATGATGCATAAATATAACTTATAAACTTAATCATGGATAAACATACCTTTTTCTTATGAAGAAAATGACCAAAAATCACTCTTATTCACACTAGCCTTGCCTAGAGGCCTAATAACCCTACCTAAACCTTACAGAGCCTATAACTTTTTGTGTATGCACCCTTATGACTTAAAATTTAATATATGGAGTAAAATCAAATCCACCCTCATGAATGCCAAGAATAATCATCCAAATCTTCCTTTGAACCATATCTCCTTCACAAACTAACTTGCCAATTAACCCTCTATTTACACAAAAACTCGAGCATAGGATAAAATATACACTTATATAATATTGTAAATCAATTTATAAAAAAACTTACCATTTCAATAGATTAAGTATCCTCAAACTTCAACTCCTCTGGGAAGGTTACTAACCCATATGGTGTAAAACCTAAGGCATCAAAAAGAAACAAGGTCAACTTACAACCTTCTAGTTAATTCTATATCCTAAAGCTTCTCTCACACCTAAAGGTAAAAAATAAACACTTATGGACAAATTTTTGAGGTTTTAATCCTCTATAAACCCATGAAATCATGAAATGGTTTCTGTCCTGCTAGCCCTTAAGCAAGGGTTGTCATACCCGAGAGCCTTAAAAAAAATTCAACTTGCCCTCAAGAGACCTTCAAAGCATGAAACCACCTATAACATACCATTATGAAGTCAACACAAATTTATATGTAAAAAAAATCATCTTAAACACTCACCAGTATTCATTTGACACCTGAAACCAATCATAATATGCATACAAACCCTATGTATAGCCTTGTCACTATGCCAAAAGACCTTCAATTGATCATGGATGCCTAATGCTATTTCCTCAACATATTTTTCACATTGAAAAATCAAATATAACTTGCCTCTAACCTTGGTTAGATTCATATATCTCAAATTCATAAATTTTGTAAGATGAACACACAATAGGCAATGAACATTGAACACAATGGTCAAATTAAACAAATGGTCATGAATGACTCTTTTGGCTAGCTAAGCACATTTGAACCCATGAAATACACTTGGAAAAGTCTTGTCCACAGTCCATATCAACCTTTACTTAATTATTTGTGATTTAAAATTCTAAATAAAGCATCAAAATTAGACTAAAACATGCTTTTAGGACCAATGTCCCTAAATAGATTTATTAAAGCTTTTCATCACAAACCTATGGAGAAAGCTCATGAAATTGTTTATCCCCCCTTACCCAATGACCTTATAATTATTTATAGATAATGATATGACTCCAAGTCTTTGTCTTAGATATTAAAATTTTGTTTTTGTCAATGGTTTAATCATAATATCTACAAGTTGTTCTTTGGTAGGCACATACTCCAACTTAACACTTTGATTACTCACTTGTTCTCTCAATAAATGATATATAATAGGAATGTTCTTAGTTTTTGATTGCATAATAAGATTATTAGATATACTTATTGAATTATTATTATCACAATAGATAGTACAAGATCCATTTTGTCTTACCTTATAGTCTTTCAAGGTTTACTTCATCCACATTACCTGAGTACAATAAGAATCAAAAACTATATACTAAGATTTTGAAATTGATAAGGATAAAGAGGATTTCTTCTTGCTTATTAAATACACCAAACATTCACCCATGAATAAAACACCACCATTGGTACTCCTCCTATCATCCACACATCTTACCCAATCTACATTAGTGTATGTCCTTAGGTTGAATTCTTTATTCCTAACGTACCATAAACCATATTCTATGGTGATATTGAGATATCTCAAGATATTTTTAACTAATTTCAAGTGAGATTCTCTAGGATCAAATTGAAACATACCTATAAGGCCTACTACTTGCATGATATCAATCTTAGAAGCAGTAGAGTACAAAAGTCTTTTAATCATGGATCTATACAAGGTTTAATCAACCTTTGGTGAGTCATCTTGTTTACTTAACTTGCATCTTGTGATCATTTGATTACTCATTAGATTATAATAAAACATTTAAAACTTCCTTAGCATACCCTTGATGTATTTTACCTAGGAAATGAATATCCCTACATCAAATTAGTTAATCTGAAATCCTAATAATAAAGAAAGTTCTCCCAACATTGACATTTCAAACTCAATATTCATAGCATCTATAAAATATCTACTCATGTTGTCATTATCAGATCCAAAAACTTTGTCATCAACATAGACTACCAAAATTAATTTATGAGTTCCATCTATCTTAATGTACAAATTACTATCAACTACTCCTCTTTTAAAGCCTTGGCTCAATAGATACTTGTCCAATATATCATACCAGTCTCTAGGAGCTTGTTTAAGACCATATAAATCCTTATTTAATTTACAAACACAATCCTAATTAATTTTCATGGAAAAACCTTCAGGTATCTCAATATAGACTTCATCTATGTTGCCATTCAAAAAATCAGATTTCACATCCATTTGGTAAACTTTGAATCCTTTGAAGATTGAATATGATAATAAGAGTCTAATTTATCCATTCTTGACACAAGAGAAAATGTCTCATCAAAATATATCCCTTCAACTTGAGCATTTCCTTTACACACCAGTCTATCCTTATTTCTTGTGACCTATCTTTTCTCATTCATCTTGTTTCTAAATACCCATTTAGTTCCTATCACATTTTTGCCTTTTATCCTAGGTACCAAATCCCATGTTTCATTCTTTACTATTTGATCAAGTTCCTCATCCATTGCACATGTCTAATTTTCATATTTTCTAGCTTCCAATAATGTTTTAGGTTTAATCTTGGATAATAGAGTTTTGTCTTATTTATTTTTATTGATCAACATTATCCTTCTAATCTACAAACTAGTAATCACATCTCCAATTACCTAGGAAATTGGATGATCCTTTTGTATTCTTCTAGATGGAGATTTAGTGTCTAGTCTTACCTATTCCTCTTCATCATCTAATTGATCATATATGCCTTCATTACTTAAATTAAGGTTCTCTATAGTTTTATTTTTTTCAAGTTAGCATTCTTGAATTCATCTACCTCTTCAACTCTTATATTAAGGTTCTCTATAGGTTCTCATTAGTTTTATTTTTTTCAAGTTAGATAAGAACTTTCAATAACCTTATGGATTCTTTTATTGAAACATTTGTAAGCAAAAATTATGGAGGAATAACCCAAGAAGATTCCCTCATCATACCTTTAGTCAAATTTACCAAGATTTTCTTCATCCCTCTTTATAAAACACTTACTCTCAAACACTTTGAAAATTTTGACATTAGTTTCCCTATTTTCACATAGCTCATATGGAGTCTTATCACCATTTACTCTAACTTGGAATCTATTTAAGATGTATATTGATGTATTAGTATCCTCTTCCCAAAAACCATCTAATAATTTGGAATATTGAACCATGGTTCTACTCATTTATTACATAGTTCTATTTTTCCTTTTAACTACCCCATTCTATTGGGGTGTCCTAACAACAGAATACTATCTTATAATCCCTTAATTTTTCATAAAAAGTATCAAACTCATAGGACCAAAATTTACATCCTTTGTCTGATCTCACACAATTTATTTTTTATCCTTTTTAATTTTCAACAAAATCTTTGAATGCTTTAAACTTTTCAAAATCTTTAGATTTATCTTTAAGGAAATATATTTAAGTCAACATAGTAAAGTCATCAATTAATATCATGAAATAGATGTTACATTGAATAAATTTAGTTATCTTAGGTCTACATAGATTAGTTTAGATCAGTTACAATGGTAATATGGTGGAATTATCGTTAGATTTTTAGCTTCTCTTAGTTTCCTTCCCATGAAGGCATGCCTTGCAAAGAGTATGAGGAATCTTAGTGACTTTAGGCATATGCCTCACTAATGATTTTGAAATGATCCTCACCAAATTATCAAAATTTAGATGTCCAAGTATTCTATGCTAAATCCATCTTTCCTCTAATTGATTCATGAAATACTCCTCCCTTTTGGATTCATGGAACACATACAAGTTGTTATTTTCCATGTGAATATTTACAACTAATTTTATAGACTTGGCTCTTCTCACTTCACATTATTTATCATGAAAATTCAAAACATTTCCTTGCTTACACATTTGGATAGCACTTAGAATATTATGTTTCAAACCTTATACATATAAAATATTTTCACTTATAGTATGACCATTATCCAAACTTACAGACCCTTTGCCAACTATATTAGTAGAATATTGTCACCAAATCTCATTGAACCTAAAATGTGTTTTTTTGAGAGAGATAAACTTGGTCTACCATTTATTTTTTTAATCCTCTTGAGAATGTAAGGTAGTTGTAATAAACATCAGATCTTTCTTTGGTTCACTACCTAAATTTTGCTTCTTCTTTTCTTCATTCTTGGATTTGTCTTCCTTAAACCATTTGATGGTGTCAATGACTTGTATGTCCTTTCTCCAATAGGCCCTATTACAATACTTAGATATATGTCCCTGTTGGTTTTAGTTGTATCATAGAACCCCATTTTTATTATTTTAAGATAAAATATAGTCCCTATATCTATGACCATATTGATTACAAGAGTAATAATACCCATTGAAAACATAACTATATTTATTCATGTTAGATATTCCATTTACTTGACTATTGAAAACACAAGAATTTTCATTTTAAGTTCTTTGATAGAGTTAGGATTATACTTGTCCTTAGATAGAATCACTTATATATATGCCATAACTTTACCTTTTAAATGATCCAATCTTTGATTCAGGCCTTTCACCATCATGTCCTACAAATTATTGGCTTTTGTGGCTAGTTTATCTATTTATGCCTTCACACTATCAATTCTTGCATTAATCTCATAATATATTAAGAAAGTTAAATATGAATTATTAATTCCTTTTTTTTTTTTAAATATTTCATTCTCTTCCAATATATGTTTGATCTCTGATAAGGTACATACTAGTTCCCCTTGAAGATATGTCTCAGCCTCTTTGTTATCCATTGTACCTATTATCACCTTAAAGTGGTTAAACTTACAAAGAAGGTATGGCTATGATAAAAAAATTTAGAGGTAAAATCACTAGGGGGGTTGAATAAATTATGAAAGTAATTCAATTCCAATTCCAAAACTTCAAAATTTTAACCAATCAACACAAGCATTCATGAAGCATATAAACCAGTTGTTGCAAAGAATAAAAGAAATTAAGAAATATAAACAAAATAACATAGATTATGTGGGAAAAACTCATGGGGGATAAAACACACTCTCAAGTATACAAATAAGTGTACTATATTCCTATAGGAAATTTATAAATAAGAGACTTTAGTGAAGCACCCACTTCATAAGGAGCACTGACCCCTAAGCTTGAACAAGCACCCATTTATCCTAGATGTTGAACACCAACACAACACTTTATGATATCAACATATCTATAGATCTATTTTAATTTCAATATAATGAGTAAATATTCAATATAAACTCTCTTCAACCCTTTAAGCCATAACACACAAGTAATGCATCCAAAACAACCTTTTGGATCACTCTACACTTCTTCACTCATCCTCAATATTCAACCCTAAAAGAACACTATAATAACATTATAAATATGAATTATAAGTCACACACATAATAATCACATTGATATTCTCTACAATCCATCCAACAATCATATTCAAAATTCTCTTTTCTTCACTTGTCAACTCTATAAATCTTCATCTTTATTTATGCTCTTTATAGAGCCTTCATGATCACCATCTTCTTAGTCAGCTATAAGACATACCTTAACTCTTAAAAATTATATCACATATATAATAAGATAAATTTCATCTACATAGGTCATACATATCTTTGATACATTACACTTAAGGAATAACATCTTTCAATTGGGCCTAAGAAGCCCTTATAGGTCCATAGAGGCCTATTCATCCTTTTAACACTTCATTGAGCAAAACTAAGAACACAAAACAACTTTAAAGCACATAGGTCCTTGGAATATGACCCATAAGACACTATTAAGTGATTAAATTTATCACTACACACCTCTTAATATGGAAACCTATCAAACATTTACCTTTTACATGAAAACACCATGAAGGAACTTAAAGTCAACTCCTAAGTGATGGTTCATACTAAAGATGGATTGGTCAAACCTCAAAAATCCATATATATGATCCTCAGGGAGTATAAAATAATATCCAATTTATAATTCACCTTGAAACATCTAAACACAATTAAAAAAAATAAAACATCCTACTTGGGTCATTTGTAGAAGATAGTCAAACCCTCAGTCAACTTTAAATTGTAATAAATGTAGGTGTATGACCAGTCAAACCTCCAAATCATTTTTCATAGATTACCCTTGAGTTTATATACAAATTTGATTTTTATATAACCATAAAATTAATTCCTCATAAAAATTATTAAAAAAAACATTTTAGACTAGTTTTCCTTTGTAAATTCAAAGATTTGAATTCCAACGGTCTCTTTTTAATGCAAATTTGACTATGGAAACTAGTGAAATCTACTTAAGAGACCAACTATACACTACCATAAATTTTTATATACGTAATTTCAAGACATAAAATTTGAAAAACATGATCTAGGAATAAATATGAACAAAACCATGTGACTATTTTATTCAAATACCCTTACACATACAAATGTTTATGTCACCAATATGCTTACTGAGGAAGTTCTTCCAAGATGACTAGGATAACCTAGACATTCACAAGACTACATAGATGAATTACTTTCAATTCCATAAGTATACCAAGAACTCTTTAATCATCATATGACCCCTCAAACATGTTCATCACATCACCAACATCCATCATCTTGTCTAATTAAGAAAACACTACAAGGTCCATTCAGGATCACTAAGGCACACTTTGTCATTGAGAACCATGCATACAAATAAACTCATGAACACTCTTGGCCACATTAGGTACATAATTTGAAACACCTTAACATAGATATGAAAAATGTAACTTTTAATCTATATGGTTTAGTTATGGATATGGATCTTATATCTACTTGGGTTGAATGGAATGGAGATGGATTTCTCCTAATGTGGGTAGAATTAAAATAAAACATAAAGAGGAGGGAAATAAAAGGTAAAAAGGAAGGCATAAAAAAAATAACATGAATAATTTATAACTATATCCAATATGAGGATAAATACCAAATAAATAATTCTTGTAGACTACTACTTTAACACATAGAATTAACAAACACAATGAAAAGGTTTAAAGGATATGATGTAGTTAGCTCTGAGTTATTAACTATAAGTTTCTTGTTATAAAAACTAATGTAAAATATCTTAACATCAAGATTATAGATAATACCAAAGAGCATCTTTGACTATATATGGATTAATATAGGAAGTTTCATCAAATGGCATCTCTACACAAATTCTAAAGAGTAACTTAACTAGATTGTTATCAAGAAAGGAGATCTATCAACCTAAATTATTAATGCACATTCCAATTGAAAAAATATTATTAATTGATTATTAGATACTTAAAATTTCTATTGCATATATAAATAAATACTGAGTTATTGGTTATATCAAAATTCATAAATGCTATAACACAGCCATGAAAGAGAGAAAATGAGTCATGCACCATAGATTTTTAGAACAACTAGAAGGTCTCTATCTATATTGAGCATAAAAATTTATCCTTCATTTGGAATGTAGGAGATACATGTATATATATTCTTGGGATTGGGGTACCACATAACTCAAACCATTTCTAAAGTTTACATACTATTCAAAAATATCCCATGAAGGTGGTGGGCATGACACATAAAAAGATACCACCAACAACTTACAAGAGACAAGAATACTATTACAACAATTTTGTAATTTACAATGCTAACATAAGATGAAAAAATAATTTGCCTATGATGAGGTATTTTCACTTTATCATACTTGGGTGATGATAGTTATCATTATTATTATAGCTGAATTTGTTTTAATAGTAGGCATGACTGTTGAAGATGATAGTGTAGTCGATACGACTGGTGGGGGTGTCATTTCCTTATAGCCTACTTACTTAAATTTACAATTAGAGATCATGGCTCACATAAAAATCCATATTATTTTATTTAATTACATTAGGGGTCTCTTAAAGAGCTAAGGGAGATTTTCAAATAATTTTTTTATGTGATTTTAATGTATCCCTGATCTGCACATAAAGAGTCTCTATACCAAGGACCCTATTTCTAGAAAAATTTATAAATTATTTTAGGTCATCATGGGTCCTATATATTGTGCCTTTGATCTCTAATCTAATCATATTTTTTTTTTCAAAATGTGGTATTCAAATATTGTCTTAATGACCAATTATCCACTTTGGTTATGTACACCATTAACTCTCATTTCCCCTAGAATTATGATGGTTTGACAACTCATAAATGATGAGTTGTCATACTAAATTTCACATCTCTTAATCCTATTTAATCAAGCTATCTCTTCTAATATACACATAGTTTTGGTCTCATGTAGAATTCAAGGTAGTTATTAAGCTTAGATGATTATAAGCTTTATCCATAGATGCTCAACCCAAAAAATAAAGACTGGGCTCCATCTTCTTCATGTCCTCTAAAAGGGATGAGACAACCCCCCATTTAGGTTATGATTCTTTCCTTACATTTATTACTAATTTAAGGACATCATATAGCTTTTAGGGTACTCCCTAAACACATCCTATGAGGTCACTTGGAGGCTGAATGGTGAACCTTTCTTATAGGGCCTTCACAAATTGAGTATAACCCCTAAACATATACTTTATTACTCCCCCTATAGATTATAAAAAATTATAGGGGTATTTCATATGACTGCCCAAGGTAGAGGTGATAGTTCTATATTTTAAGTAAATTGGAGCACATCTTCTCTTTGATCCAACTCCACCTACTACCCTTCAACCATTAAGGTTTTTATTTTTATCTTATTGATAATCTTAGTTTCCTTATTGAAATGGAACTTGATTATGGGATGTTCCATAATGACCAAGTCATGCCTACTTACCTCTATTTTTTGCATCCTCTATAGAATCTGCATCTTCTTGACCAAGTTTTGAAGTTATAGGTTTATACTCCACTTAATATCCCTCATATTCACCTAGAATGTGTATTATTTTAGTTTAGACTGAACAAATATTTAAAACTTTAGTGTCTCCTGATAGATCTTCATTTGATAACCATTCATCATCAAGGTCACCTTCTGTGGTCTCACTGATGATTTTAGACAATTATTTCTCTATCTTATCTTCCCATTATTCCTT
Organism: Torreya grandis; assembly: GCA_037957365.1. Taxonomy (NCBI): domain Eukaryota; kingdom Viridiplantae; phylum Streptophyta; class Pinopsida; order Cupressales; family Taxaceae; genus Torreya; species Torreya grandis. The sequence continues at coordinate 592,303 of JARHVA010003804.1, read as the reverse complement.
TATATACCATTATATTTCCATGAATTTTCCTTTCCCTTATTCATCACTACCTGATATTTCCAAGGGTTATGCTTCCTTAGAACCTTTTCTTTTATCATTTTCCTCTTCTAAATTATACTCTAAGGTTCCATTTATTAGAGTTCCTTGGGAAGAAACTAAAAGATAATTCTAATTTATATTGGAGAGTCATTAGTGACATCATGGTAATGTCATGGATGTGTCCTAGTGATTGGATGAAGTGTTTTGATAGCCTAAGTAACAATGACAAAGTGTGTAATGTGTTTGTCCTAGTGTACTTAAAGGAGGATTGATTGATCTTTAATTTTGGCTTGATTAGATATGTTAAAGGATGAGTATAGTTATCGGATCATGTAAAATAAGTCCCACATATGTTATCTATGCTTTGATATCTTGTGTACATAAGTGTAATTCATCTGGTAGTCCATAGTTTTTATCTAGACAGTTTGGGTCTAATGGAAAAAATATGAGTAGGCGATTTCATGACATCATAATTGCCATGAGGGAATGAATCAAAGGGAGTTGGTCATATGGTTTTGATCACATCAGTACCTATTTTTTATGTACCATATATTATGTCATGCATTAAAGTGTGGTCAAATATATGAGGGTACAAAGTTGGCTTCTCAGTCAGAATTCATGTTTTCCCATACTTAGCCAAATTTGTGTGGCTAGAAAGAGCTGAGTAAGCATGTTTATAAGGTTATAATTTACACACATAGAGGTGTCAATATAAAATGATCATATGGGTATATTCATTTTTGTGCCTAATTTCTTTTCACTAATTCTTAGATCATATGATAAAGTGTGTCAAAAGATATGCATATGTAAAGTTGTGCTCCCAAGTAGTTAGATTGTGTTTTTCCATACTTAGCCAAATTTGTGTGTAATAAGAAAAGATGAGTAGTCATTTTTATGTTGTTATATCTTTCACATGTGAGGTTATCAATAAAAATTTATCATATGGTTTTGTTCAATTTTTATCCAAGTTTATTTGCACTAAATTTTAGATCATGCACTAAAGTGCATCAAAAGTTATGCATGAGCAATGTTGGCCTTCTAAGAAGATTTTTACATTATTGGATCTGTGATCTAAGATTTTGAGAAGGAATTTTAATTGAAATATATCTCACACATATGAGGGTTTCAGGAGTACTTTGACACATGGTTGGATTCTCCTATGTGAGGAGATCATATGGTCTAAGTTTGAGATCATGCGAGTAAGTGCATAAGAATTTATTAAGGTTCAAAGATGGCCAATAAATAGATTTAAAGGGTCCCAATAGTTAATTTTTCAAGAGGTAATGATTGATCAAGTCTTAAGGAGATCAAAGAAGTGCATTTTCTCTAAGATGTCAAGAAGAAGTGAGATGAGGACAAGTGCACATTGTTTAATTATTGATTAAATGTAAAGGATGAGGATCCAATGGTGATAAGGTATTAATATTTATTGATTGAGTAGTGTAAGCTTATAGTTAAAGACCTAACTAATCCACAAAGATTGATAGAGCATGTTGAGTCAAAGTTTCCATATTACACAAGATGAGGTCAACTGTTAGATGTTTAAAATTTGGCTTTAGTGGAATATGTGTTAAAGTTTAGAAAATATAAATGGTGTCTAATTGATCTAAAGATAAGATGGAATGAGATTCAAGCATAGTGTTCAAAGTTTAACCATGACTATTTGAATTTGAATATATGAATTTTGCAAAGGAAAATACCATTGTTTGGTTTTTGTGCCATATCTTTAAATTTATGTAGAATTTGCTCATGGTTGAAAAAGTGAAGTTGGAGAGGATTTCAAGATGAATTTTTTAATATGAATTTGAATGTATAATTATATATACAAAAAAATATATTGAGATATATAGTTTATTGTTTGTTCATACATGTTTTTCAAGTAAGCCAAGAATAGAAATTGAGCACATTTTGATGTTTTTTTTTATGTTTCATGATGACTTAGACTTTTGGGAGTAGTATAGACTCCATGAGTATGATATGTGTGGTTTTTATGGGTGTGATCAATTATTATTCTATATGAAAAAAATGAAGAAGTTTATTATGTGTTTGTTCATAGTGTTCTTGTACACCAAGTCAGTGATTGAGTTCTTTGAGCATACGTAGAGGTGAGCATGATTTATTATGATCATTTAAAAATGTCTTAGGGAGCATAAAGAGGGGACCTATGTATTTTTAAGTGGTCTTATGTTTATTTATTTTCTTGATGAAGTGATATATGGGTGAATAGATCTCCATAAGACCTATAAGAGCTATAAGGGCCTTATTAAAAGGTGTAGCTACTTAAGGGTGACCCATAAGTGTTATGGCCAACATATGAAGAGTGTGTTGAGTTATGTATTCATGTGAGATATTAATTAAGTGATAAGGCATGCCTAATGTTTGACCAAGGTTCTGATTATCAAGTATGATCTATAAATAGTGAAATCAAAGATGGTGATTTATAAACTTATGAGCAATAAGAGAATTGGGAGAGATTTGAGAGAGACTTGTATGTGAGAAAGTTAGAGAGAAAAATAAAGGAGAGGAGAGTGAGAGTGCCTAGATGTTGGGTTGATGAGTAGATAATATTAAGGACTATGTGTATGATCTATAGGTCATGTTTTTTATGATAGTATAGTGTTCCTATAGTTTAATGTTATGCAAAGAGATTTGAGTGTGTATATGAGGACTATTCAAGTGAAGAAGGAGAGAGATTATGGAATGTCTATGTGAGAGGCTTGTATTAGTTAGAAAGAGTTTATGTAGTTTTCAAATAATCAAAGGTCCATCATTAGGTGTTGAAGACATTAGTATTAAGATGGAAGTGTTAATTTCATGGAGGGTCTAAAGGACTTGATATTCCTTAGGGGTTGTTTCTCCTTGTGAAATATGGTTTCACTAAAGAAATTTGATTAAAATCACTTGATCAAGGTTGTAGGTAAAAAGGACTTGATCATCTTAGGGGTAAGTGATCCTCATAAAACTATTGTTTCACTAAAGGCCTCAGGCTAGAAGGACTTGACCAAGGTTCTTTCTTATAAGGACATGATCAATATCTTGTTTATGATCATCTTATATGATAGTAATCCATGCATTTGTAGGATTTAGAGTGGATTTTATTCCCAAAGAGGATTTCCCATGTATATCTTGTGTTGTGTATGTGATCTTGTGTTATGTTCATTTTTCACGTCTATGAATGGTCTGTATGCTTCATGAATGATTATATTGAATGATGTAGTATTTTTAAGGGTTTGGAAATTAAATTAGATTTTTTTCCACCACTGATTCACCCCCCATCTCATTGGATTGTACCTCTAATAATTGGTATCAAATCAAGGTCTTTTGGTAATGTCTTGACAATTTTAAGGTGATCTAAGGTACAATGGCTAGTCAGAATGTGCAAGGCGGTTTCTCTACTAAGAAATCACTAATGTTCAATGGATCTAATTATGCATTTTGGAGTGCTAAGATAAAGACATACATTATGTACATAGGATTTGATGTATGTCAAAAAAAATTTGATGGTTATGTTGTTACTTCTATTCCTCTATCTAGTGTTGCAGATAAGAAGATATTTGAGAACAAATCTAAGGAAATGAGGGCCATCACTTTTGGTCTTACATAAAATGAGTTCACCAAAGTAATTCATTACACATCTAGAAAGGAAATATGGGATAAATTGAAGACTATTTTTGAAGGATATTCAAAGGTTAAGTTGGTAATGTTACAAACTCATCAAAGACAATTTAAGAGCCTCAAAATGAAAGAAGAAGATTATGTGGCATCCTTTCTATAGAGAGTTGATGAGATTGTAAACACCATTAGAGGTCTTAGAGTGAACCTTGAAGAGGCCACTATAGTTCAAAAGGTATTAAGGTCTCTATCTCAAGTTTGATCTAAAATTATCTTCTATATAATAAAGTCATGATCTTTCTCAATTGAAGATGGATCAAGTGCATGTCACCCTTAGTGCATATGAGATGAGATTAAATGATGATATAACACCAAAAAGGGAATAAACATTCAAAATAGAGATGAAACCAAAAAGGGAGTTCCAAGTTAAGAAACCTAAGGAAGATGACATTTTTGATATTAATGAGGATGAACTAATTGTTTTGTTTATAAGAAAATTGAAAATAGGTTTAGGAAAGTATAAGGTAAGCTACCTTTCAAATACTTCAATTTTGGAGAGGTAGGACATTTTTCTAATAAGTACCCTCATAAGTACAAGAAGGATGTTGATGAAGAGAATGATCAAGTAAATAATCATGGAAAGAGATCATTCATGTCTAATAAAAACAAAAGGGGATTTAGAATGTTTGTAAACAAGAAGAAGTAATTCAAAGACAAGAAAAGTATCTACACCAAAGAAGATTACAACTCATCAGATGAGAGTGAAGATAGTGAATCAAAATATGATCATGAAGATGATGTTCCTACTGAAGATGAAGCTTTGTTCATGGCTAAGGAAAAAAAATTCTCACATAAAAAGGAGTATACATAGAGTGATCAAACTAATGATGAAGATGAGGTGGATTGTATTGATGAATGCTCTTGAAGAACTAAAGATTGAGAAGAAGATCAATAAGAAGATGAAATATAAACTCAAGAACTATGAGGATAAATTTAGTATGTATGAGGCAAGAATGAATGAAGACAACAAAGAACATGAAGATATGATCAAGCATCTCAACTTTCAATTGGAAATTTTATCTACGAGCCTACAATCTAAAGAAGATGAATGTTAAAGTTATTTTTTTGAAATGAGGCTTTTAAATCTGAGTTAAAAAATATATCTAGTAAGGTGAAGACATTTATGACTTTTAAAAATAGCTCATGTTATCTAGATAATATTTTGAGTGGTCAAAAGCATGCTAGTGATAAAAATATTCTTGGATATGAACAAGAATAAAAGAATGTAAATCAAGACAAGATTAAGACTAATGTGAACTAGGACAAATAACCTTTGAATACAAATCATCAAATAAGGAATGATGGTGTAAATAAATTAAAGACAAATCATATCAGACAACCAAATGCCATAAGGTATCAAAATTTTAATGGTTATTGTTATACTTGTAATTATTTTTGGCATAGAGGTAGAGATTATAGAATACATGATAAAAATGAGTTTTCATGTTACTATGATGTGGGTCATCAATCAAAAGTATTAATCAATTTTAATTTCTTTGATTGTCTTATTTAAGTATACTTTATTAAGCATTATCCAAATAAGGAAAGGCAAGATAAGTATTCTTAAAAAAGAGTAGTTTGTTTCAGTTGTCATTAAATTAGAAACATTGATAGTTTTTGTTTGAACAAGGTAAGACAAGCTAGGTTTCCATCAAGGATTATGGTTTTATACAATTATGATTAGAGAGGTCACATTGATAGATTATGTAAGAAAAGGCCATTAAGTCATAAAATATTTTAGTAGGCTCCTAGAGTGCAAGGTAAAAGGCAAGTGAGCTTATGGAGACCAAAGGTGGTAAGTAGGAATTATGATGATTATGTAGGTCTAATTAATATGTTTTCTATGGTGGAGAATTATTTTGAATTTGAAGAGTCCTAAGAGGTCTCATTGTCTGCTCATGTTGAGAATGAAGAGACTAAGCTCAAGGAGAAGACCAAGGTACTAGTTGAGGATAGTTCTAAGGTATGTATGGATCCAAGTGAACATCATACTATTTTTGAGAAAGCTTCATGCAAATAAAATCAATTATCTATATTTAGTACTAAGGTTCTAAGCAACAAGAAAGATTATATAGATGAAAATGAATGTCATAAATCTATGTTGTCTCCATGTATTATCAATCCAATCATAGAAGAAAAGGAGTATAGTATAGTGGTTGAGGAATTTATTTCTCTTAAGCCTAAGAAAAAGAATAAGAATTATAATTATTATATAACCAAAGAGAAGAAGTAATATGAAGAGTTGTGGGCAACTCCTTGTTTGACACCATGGTAGAGCATTGTGGTGTAGAGGAGGTCTCTCTCTATACTTCTTAAGAGACTCCTTTTAGTGGAAAATAAAGTTTGTGTACTCAAGATCATAATGCCAATTTGAAAAGAGACTTGTGTTGATCTCAAAAGTTCTTTAGTTAAGTGGGAGCAATAAATTCATGTGTTTGCTCGATTGGTTTGTGAAGGAGTTGTAGTACAAAGTTAGAATGAGGGGTTTCAGGGGGCTTAATAAGTTTGATACAAATGCCAAGAATATTTTGATGCTAATAAAGGTTTATACACTTATTTATGATGATTTATAAGTGATTTTATGATCTAAAGGTATGTTGAAGGTAAATTGAATATTTTTGAGTGTTCTTGGTTTTCTTAGTTTTTGACTTAAGGAATAGCATGCCTTAAATGGGTTATAGGTAGTCTATGTTCCAAATGGTTTGGAAGCTAAAATATTGGTCCAAAAGTGTGTGATTGGTGTCTTTATGTGTGAAATAAGTGTCAAATGTGTGTATTTACCAAAAGGAGGTTTGTTGACTTTGTTTATTTTGAGATTCTATGGTTTTGGGATATGCTAGAAAAGCGGTCTACCTTATGAGTTGAGGCCTGAATATTCTTAATATGTTTAATGGGACAAATGGGTTGTCAAATCAAGATTTATAGAGATTTGAATTTTTGTGGTTCTCAATTTATTCAATTTGGAGGTCTAGTTGGGTAGTAGGTTTGTGAAAGAAGTATGTTGCATATGATTAATTATTTGTTACAAATTGATATGCTCAAGGGGGAATATGAGAGTGATCTAAATATGAATTTTTAGTTCTTTAAGTTATGTCTACATAAATTTTTGGGTTCTATAAGTTCAAGGTAGGGCTATAAGAGGATTAGATAGGCCTAGTGACAAGAAGAGTGTTTTTGTTCACTTTCTCCAAAAGAGAAAAGCATGAATGTTTCAAGGTGAGTTATCAAGTTGGTTTATAACATGTTTCCTAATTTATGAGTGGTATGATGATTTATTCACCGTCATGGAAGTATCTTGAGAGAGAAGGCTAGTAAGCCTGTGTGGTGGTTCTTCATGGTGTGTGGAGATCTGAAGATGCTCAAATGATGCAATGGATTAGAGGTCTTAGGGGGATTCCCTCTTAGATTTTTATTGGTGAGTTTAATTATATTTTAGTGTTTTTGTGTCTTTTATCTTCATTATTTATTGTGCTTATGAAGAAGAGTGTTGGCATGGAGTAAGAAGAAGTTTGTCAAGGCAAGAAAAGGTAAGCTCAAGGTAAGGGGGAGTTTGTATCATCTTTATAATATGGTCATTTCCTATTTATTAATCTATAAATTAGGTTTATCTTTTAGATAAATCAAATATCTATTTGAAAAATTGATATTGAAACTCTCAATTTCTTGGAATGATATATAATTGGAATGCAAAATTCTTGGAATGAATGAAAGTGGTTATAAAATGTTAAAAAATCATGTCCTAATTTAATACTCCTGATCTATGTCCTTTTAATAATTTTTTATAATATCCTTAGAGTCTCTATAATTCATTTTCAAATTGAGTTTAATAAACTAAAACCCATAAATAATTGAAATAAAAAAATTAACACAAACTTGATAATGGAGTTCACCCATTTTGGGCTACGTATTTGAGTTCATAATTACAAACTGATCCATTAAAATAAGATGTAAATATCAAAAATTCAAAATTACATCTCAATGTGGATTTAGAATATAAAAATAGTGATGAAACTAATTTTGAAGACTTGGAAACTCATCTCCTTGAATTCTGTAGCACCTCTTTATCCTCTCCATGCATTTGGACCTATTTTTCATTAAGAGTATCTGTAAAAATCTTAAAATAGGCATATATTAATTAAGGAGTGTCTCTAGTGTAGTAGACCTACAAATCCTTTAATAAACCCTACAATGTAAAAATACCATTATCCTCCATGGCCAAAGGCCTTGTAAAAATAGAGGCATTAAAATAGTATAATCGAGTTTTTGTGTGTCTTCAAGAGTATAATCACATAATTATATACATATATTATTTTTTACAATGAAGGTATCTCACTCACCCAAGCCCACAAAGCCTTATAAATAAGATGAATATTCTTTGCACACTCAGATTTACCATTTACGTAGTCTCTTACCTCATTGGGACATATATTAATAAGGATACGGTCCTTCATAATAGATGTATTGTCATCTTTAAAAGGGAAGAGGAACCTCCCAGATTAGGTACCTCAGTGTTTGATGCCAAAACCTTCAAGCTCAAGTCTTTTTTGTGCATAATAAAAATACATATTCACAAAATTCAAGACTATGCATTCAATGAAATAGTCACACAACTACCTCTCTTAAATGGATAAAAGGCTTAAGGAAAATAAATGAGGACATATCTTCTAGATTAGTCTACGTATGGAATAGTATTCTAAGCATCTATGGCACGTGGATTCATAAATATCCAATCTCTAGGATTGATTCTATTATACCTACAAATTACAAATTCCTTTATCATATCATAATGGTCTATGCAAACAAATGTCTATGCCTTCTGAGTTGGTCTTAGTCTACTAAATACACAATCATAGTCATAAACATCTCAACTTCCATATTCAGGACTACATATGTCTTATGAGAAAGAATACCACCTTCACCTAGTGTTAATGTATTTATTAAATAGGTGATTAAACCTCTATATATATAGCCTCCTTTTCATGGTTATATACTCTTTTATTTTATAGCCATACACATCTATCTTTCATCACCGAAGGCCATAAAATAGAAGAAAAACATAATCATATTGTCTTAGATTTTCATTCTAAATTTCACCTCTCCAATTTGAGGTTGTTTGCAAGGATAAAACTATATGTCCATCTAGGACCTACATATTATTGCCCAACCTGTGGGTCCATGTATAAAAACCTTTTGAAACTTTTCCATTTGAGGCCTATATCTCAAGCCAACTACCCATCTCAGCCCAACAACAAGCTTCTAATAGTGATATACTTCTTGTCTCAGTTCATATTCCATCTATGAGTTCCACCTTTTATTCTCAGATTGTATATTAACATAAACAAAACCATGAAAATTAAACATGCAGTGTATGTCTACTGAGTCATTCTAATGGTTTTAGCCGATAGGGTTCTATTCCCTTATCTGGCATTCTCATAATTCATAAAGGAGATAATAATCCCACAATCATGGGATGAGAAGGTGTTAAAGGATTTAACTCTTTATGTTCATCATGAAACTCATGGCTTTAGCCACATGTAACCCACCATTTTTCTTCATTTTTGAAAATTCAAATGATTATACTAAATATAAATATCTCAAGACATTGGTTGGTAAATAAAATCTCCACCAACTTAGGCAAAGTCAATCTGGCATGCATTGGAACGTTGAGCTAGCATTGCTAATATCAAACTCAACATAAATAATAAATGACTCAAAAAATACATGGAGGTCATGGTGGTAGGCCATCTGGTGACCTAAGGACCTACTGCATGGTCCTCTCAAAAAATTTCACTTAAAATGCTCCTCCACCTTATTTTTTTTAACCTATTGATACAAATTCAAGAGATTATATCAGGAGCATATGATATCCAATTCACACATTGCAATAGGTTTTGTCAAGATATTGAAGTTCTCTTCTATGTTGAAGTAGTTTTAGGAGACCTTAGAACAATGAAATATGAATAATCCTCCAAATCAAACCTCCCCACAAAGAGGATTTTGGTCTCCAAAAGTCACAATAATTCACTAAAACTACTAAATAGCTCTCTGCATCACATAAAATTATAGAAACTAGAATATATCATAGTGAACATGTTATGAAGTTAAGTTATGCAAATAAACTCCATTTGAAAAACACCAAGTTTACCTTAGTAAAATAAGACATCATAAAAATTTACCTATAATAAGTCAACCATCCAATTGCAACTATAACCTGATTATGGAGAGTAAAACAAACTATGTACCCATTCTAATAATATGACTTATTTCCCAAAATAGCCATAACATATGGTAGATTCGTTCAATCCTTGTACTACATAAAGGCTAAGGTGTTCTCCTTGTTATCAACATTACACAAGGGAAATCAAATTTTTTTGCATACCCCTATAGGACTTGAATAAATTTCACACCTGTATAATTTCATTTTTACAAATGTTTCCCATTTATGGGTCTTTAAAAATACATCTACATGACATGCATAACAAACATACATGTGTGTACAAAAAGAGTTCAATATAAACATTGACCATAATAATGTGGAACTTAAATGTATATGTAAAGTATAAAATGTGCAATGAATTTGTATATCATAAGGTTATAACTACATAATATACAAAATACATGAAAGAATAATCAAGGGAAATAGATGTTATCACCATCCTGTCAACAATATAGTTAAATGTTGTGTCCCTAAAATTGATTATTAAATATTTACATGTACTTGTCAAAATCCAATGTCAACTTAGAGAATTTCCATAATAAGAGCCTCTTTACAAACTCATAACTCTATAAGTAATTATAAGAAAAATATCATATAAACATGAGGATAAAACCAAGAATTTTAAACATGTCTCAAGGTTTCCTTCACCATTGACTGCTCCCTGAATCATACCTCCACAACTCATCCAACTGAGTTAGTTTCCAAAATCTAATCACAATGGAAAACTTAAAAAGGAGATAGTAATAATATTATTTAAAACACAACTTTATCAAAATTCCTTCCCTAGATTCAACAGTTAGGAATTTTTTGAAAATAATGTGTTGAAGGTAAACTAAGCATATTATTCAGTACTATAGTAATGCTTATCCAAAACTATTATGTTAAACCATTTTATATAGAAGGGCTATTCCCTCTTCATGGTTTCCAAAATTGAATAAGAGGTTTCATCTAATAAACTCTATCTTATGAGAGTTAGATGATCAATGTTTCATTTTCAAAAGGCTTTAAAAACAATTCAAAATCAAGGCATATCTTACTTCCAAAGCAACCCAGCCAAAAGATATCTATATTAAACCAAAAATTATGACACATAGTTACATTGAAAATAACTCATGCCTCTTTGCAAACTATGAAGTACACACCTATTGAGAAATGGTTGACATATTTTTGGTGTCTTAAACAACTTCTAGTTTTCTTCCTAAAACTCTTAACAAAATTTTGAAACATAAACCGAATTATGAAGCAATTCAAAATATTAATTTATAAAGTGCAAAAACTTATTCAATATCCTGAACAATGCCTTATTGCCATTTCCATATCTTACCATGGAACTATTCATTTCACTTGTTCATATCATTAAGGACATAGGCATACATAATATGATTACTAATCCAAAATATAAAAGCTACACAACTGGTTATCAAAGACCAAAATATTATGTCAATACAAATATGAAATCAGATTACTATCATATCTTATTCTACCCTCTGTGTAAGAATGGTATAGAACTACAACGGATTAATCATAGATGTACATCACTAAAAATGCCTTGCATTTTATATGAATTCTTCCCAAGAAACAAAGGTTGATCCTCTCTCAAAACCATCTCACACCTTCAAGTGACAAAGTGTTATGTTCTTCATCCATATTGATCCTATAGGGCTAGTGGTTTTAGAATCTTAGCTATTAAAATCTTGTCTTCTTCTATTGAATTGGAACACCTTCCAATTTTCCTTTGCACTAGACTTCCTACATTGAAAAATCAAATAGAAGAACACAAAGCAAGAATATGATTTCTAAAAACTCCAAATGAAGTATACCAACAACTAAAGCAAGTCTTGTATCAACTTACTCTAATACCAAAATTGATTCATAAATCAGGTTTATCTTTTAGATAAATCAAACAAATTTTTGAAAACTGAATATTGAAACTCTCAATTCCCTAAAACGATATAGAATTAGAATGCAAAATTCTAAGAATGAATGAAATTGGTTATAAAACTTTGAAAATTCATGTCTCAATTTAATACTCATAAATTGTGTCCTTTTAATAACTTTTTTTAATATCCTTAGTGTCTCTATAATTCATTTGAAAACTAAATTTAATAAATTGAAACCCAAAAATAAATGAAATGGCAAAATTGACACAAACTTGATAATGGAGTTCACCCCTTTTGGTCTATGTCTTAGGGTTCATAATTATGAACCGATCCATTAAAATAAGATGTAAATATCAACAATTCAAACTTACATCTCAAAGTGGATTTAGAATCTAAAAATAGTGCTAAATTTTATTTTGAAGACTTGGTAATTCATCTCCTTAAATTCTATATCACCTATATATCCTCTCTATTAATTTTGGCCTATTTCTCCATTAAGAGTATCTACATAACTCTTAAAATGAGCATATCTTGATTAAGGAGTGTCTCTAGTTTAGTATACCTACAACTCCTTTATTAAACCTTGTAATGTAAAAATACCATTATCCTCCATGGACAAATGTCTTACAAAAATAGAGGCATTAAAATAGTACAATCAAGTCTCTGTGTGTCTTCAAGATTATAATCACATAATTATATAAATATATTCTTTTCTACACTAGAGGTATCTCACTCACCCAAGCCCATAAAGCCTTATGGATTGGATGAATGTTCTTTGCACACTCGGATCTACCATATACATAGTCTCTTACCTTATCAGGACCTATATTAACAAGGATAAAATCCTTCATAATAGATGTATTATCATCCTTAAAATGGAAGAGGAGCATCCTAGCTAGGGTGCCTTAGTGTCTGATGTTATAACCTTCAAGCTTGAGTCTTTTTTATGTAAAATAAAAAGACATCTTCACCAAATTCAAGACTCTACATTCAATGAAATAGTCACACATCTACCTCTTTTTGATGGCTAAAAGGCTTAATTAAAATAGATGAGGACATCTCTTTTAGCTCAGCTCTATGTATGTAATATTATCCTAAGCATCCATGGTACGTAAATGTATTAATATATATTCTCCACGCTCAGTTATAATGTACATACAAATGACAAATGCATTTACCATGGCCCAATGACATTTGAAAATAAATGTCTACTCCCTCTGACTCAGGCTCAATCTTCCAAATATGCAATCATAGTCATAGACATCTCAAATTCCATATTCATGATGTGTATGTCATGTGAGAGAGAATACCACCTTCACCTAGTGCTAATGGTTTTATTAAATAGTTGATTAAACCTATATATCCATAGCCTCTTTTTCATGATTGCATACTCTTTTATTTAATGTCCATACACATTTATCCTTTATGGTTGAAGGCTGTATAATAGAATAAAACATAATCATACTAGTTCGGATCTATGTTTTGAATGTCACCTCTCCTATTTAGGGCTATTTGCAAGGATAAAACTATACATCCATTTGGGACTTGAATATTATTGACAAACCCATGGATCCATTTTTAAAAACCTTATAAAACTTCTCTATTTGAGGGTTATATCTCAAGTCAACCACCTAACTTAGCCCAATAATGATCTCCTTCTCATCTCATGATCTCCTTCTCATCTCACCTTGTATTCCATTGATGAGCTCCACATTTTATTCCTAAACTATGTAATAACATAAAAACCATGTAAATTAAGCATGCCTTATGTATTTATACTAATTTATTTTTATGGTTTTAGCTAACAGGGTTGAAATCCCTTACCTAGCATTTTTTTAGTTTGTAAAGGAGATAATAATCCCACATTCACAGGATGAGAGGGTGTTAAAGTCTTCAAATAGCCTTACGTTCATCATCCAACTTGTGGCTTTAGAAATGTATAACCCACTATTTTACTTCAATTTTTAAAATCCAAATGTTCCTACTAAATTTAGAGATCTCAAGATGTTGGTAAATAAAATCTCCACCAACTTAGCCAAGGTCGAGCTGACATGTATTGGAACATTGTGCTAGCATTGCTAATCTTGAATCTCAAACTTCACATAATTAATAAGTGACTCAAAAAATACATGGAGGTTATGGTGGTAGGCCACATGGTGACCTGAGGACCCACCATGTGGTACTCTTGAAAAACACCACTTAAAATACTCCTCCACCTTATCCTTTTTTAACTTGTTAATACAACTTAAATGGATGATATCTAGATCATACGATATCTAATTCATGTGTTCCAATAGGTGTTGGAAAACTATTAGAGTGATATTTCATGATAATTATTTTTAGGAGACCTTGGAATAATGAAATGTGACAACTAATATAGATCATTTATGGTCTTTTTAGGTCCTCAAGATCAGCCAGTTCCCACTTTATCATTGTGTCAAAGGGGGAGAAAGTTCTTGTTATGAGAATACTTGAAGAAAGAGAAATTAAGTTGTATATCTCTATATATGATATTTGTTGACATCAATACAAAGGGGGATATTTTTGGATAGTTTTTATTGATGTCATGGAGGTGTCCTGGTGAGTGGATTTGATAGCCTAAGTAATAATGACAAAGTGTCCAATGTGCTTGTCTTAGTGTGCTTAAAAGAGGCTTGGTTGATCTTAAGTTTTGGATTGATTAAATATATTTAGGGATGAGTATGGTGATTGGATAGTGTGAAAGAGGTCCCTAATATGGTATCTATGATTTGAGACCTTATGTGCATAAGTGAAATTCAACAATTATTCCATAGTTTTCATCTAGATAGTTTGGGTCTAGTGGTAAAAAAATTGAGTAGGTAGTTTGATGATGTCATAATTTCCATGTGGGAATAAGTCAAAGGGAGTTGGTCATATGGCTGTGATAACATTATTCCCTCATTATTATGCACCATATCTCAAGTCATGCATCAAAGTGTAATTAAATATATGAGTGTGCAAATTTGGATTCTCAATTAGAATTCATTGTTTTCCCATACTTAGCCAAATTTGCATGTGGCTAGAAAGAGTTTAGTAATCATGGTGATAAGGTTAGAATTAAAATACATGGAGGTGTTAGGATAAAATTATTATAAGGTTTGATCATTTTTGTGCTTAGTTTCATTGTGCTAATTCTTAGATCATGTGAAAAATCATGACAAAAGATATACATATGTAAAGTTAGGATCCCAAGCAGTTTGACTATGTTTTTACATACCCAAATTTGCATGTAACAAGAAAAGATAAGTAGGAATTTTAATGTTTTTATATCTTTCACATGTCAATGTTTCAAAATTAATTTATCATATTGGTTTGTTTAGTTTTTATCCTAGTTTATTTGTGTTAATTTTTATATCATGCACTAAAGCATATTAAAAGTTATGCAAGAGCAAAGTTAGCCTTCCAAGTAGATTTTGACATTGTTGGATCTATGATATAATATTTTGAGAAGGAATTTTAATGATGATATATCTCACATGTGTGAGGGTTCAAAGAGTAGTTTGACATATGGTTGGATTCTCCTATGTGAGGAGATCATATGGTCCAAGTTTTAGATCATGTGAGTAACCGTAAAATAAGTTATTGAGGTTAAAAGTTGAATACTCAGACTAATTGTAAGGCTCCCCATACTTAGTTGATTTTATAAGAGGTAAATATCAATAAAGTCTCAAGGAGATCAATAGAGCATTTTTTCTCTAAGATGTCAAGAAGTAGCAAGATGAGGACAAGTGCACATTATTTAATAATTAAGCAAAGGTAAAAGATAAAGATCCAATGGTGAGTAAGTGTTTATATAGATTGATTGAATAATTTGATCTGATAATTAAAGACCTAACTGATCCATATAGATCAATGGAATGTGTTGAGTCAAAGTTTCCAGATTGCATGAGATGAGGTCAATTGTCAAATGTTTAACATTGAGCTTTGGCAGACTATGCATTAAAGTTTGGACAAGATCATTAGTGTGTAATTGATCTAAATTTGAGAGTACATAAGATGTGAGCATAGTGTTTAAAGTTTAACCATGACCATTTGAATTTAAATATTTAAATTTTGCAGAGGAAAATACCAGTGTCACATTTTTTGTCATATCTTTTGATCTATATAGAATTTGTTCATGGTGTAAAAATTGAAGTTATAGAGGATTCCAAGGTACATCTATAATTATGAATTTAAAGGTCTAATTTTATATATAGATAAATATATTGAGATCCAAATTTTATTAAGTGTTCATGCATGTTCTACAAGTAACCTGAGAAGGGTAATTGAGCTCATTTTGATGTTGTTTTGATGTCTCATGATGACTTAGCCTTTTGAGAGTATTGTAGAATCCATAGGGATACTCTGTGTTATTTTTATATGTGTGATCAGTCATTATTATATATGAAAAAAATTTAATAAGTTGATTGTGTGTTTGTTCATAGTGTTCTTATGCACCAGGTAAGTGATTGAGTTGTTTAAGCATACATAGATGTGAGCATGAGTTACTATGATCATTTAAGGATGTATTAGGGAACATAATGAGTGGAAATATGTATTTATAAGTGGCCATGTGTTTATTTATTTTCTTGATGAAGTGATAAATAGGTGAATAGGTCTCCATGATACCTATAAGAGCTACAAGGGCCTTATTAAAAGGTGTAATTGCTTAAGGGTGACCCATAGGTGATATGGCTGACCTATGAAGAGTGTATTGAGATATGTATTCATGTGAGAGATTCATTAAGGAATAAGACATGACTAATGGCTGACCAAACTATTGATTATCAAGTATGATTTATAAATAATGAAATCATATATGGTTATTTCTAGACTTGTGAACGAGAGACTTGGGAGAGATTTAAGAGAGACTTATATGTGATAAAGCTAGAGAGTGAAGGAGAGGAGAGTAAGAGTAACCAGATATTAGGTTGATTATCAGAGAAGATTAAGGATTATGTGTATGATCTATTGGTCATGTTTCTAATGAAATTATAATGTTCTTATAGTTTGATGTTGTGTGAACAGATCTGAGTGTGCATATGAGGGTTGTTTAAGTTAATAAGGAGAGAGATTGTGACATGCCTATGTGAGAGGCCTATATGAGTTAGAGAGAGAGAGAGAGAGAGCTTTTGTGTATTTTTTAGATAATTAGAGGTCCATCATTAGGTGTTAAAGACATCAGTTCTAAGGTGGAAGTGTTCATTTCAAGAAGGGTCTAAAGGACTTGATCTTCCTTAGGGGTAGTTGCTCCTTTTGAAATAGGATTTCACTAAAAACCTTTGGTCAAAAGGACTTGATCAAGGTTTTAGGTCAAAATAACTTGAAAAAATAGGTGTTCATAAGGACTTGATCATCTTAGGGGTAGGTTCTCCTTATGGAACTATTGTTTCACTAAAGGCCTTAGGTTAGAAGGACTTGACCAAGGTTCTTGATCAAAAGGATTTGATTAGTCTCTTATTTGTGATAATATTATAAGATAGTAGTCCATGTGTTTGTAGGATTGAGAGTGGGTTTTATTCCCCAATAGGGTTTCTTATGTAGATCTTTTGTTGTGTATGTGATTTTGTATTATGTTCATTATTCACTACTATGAATGATTTGTATGCTTCATGAATGATTGTATTAAATGCTTAAGTATTTTCAAGGGTTTAGAAATTGAATTATATTATTTACCACTATTGATTCACCCCCATTCCTCAGTGGATTGTAACTCTAACACTTTCTATGGTACATGAGAGTGGGCCATGTGAGAGTATTAATTATCATAAAAAATGGGAAAGTTGTAGTAAGTGAAACCGAAGGGGTATTGGGTGGTGATGAGGTAATGGTAGTAGTGGATAGAACTTAGGGGAATATCAATTAGTACATGGGATATTGGAATAAAAATTAATAAGAGGGTGGGTTAATCAGTCTTCAAAAACTTTCTTATCAATCTCACTTAAGCAATCATGAAACATTCAAATAATCATATAAATCTTACAAGCATGAAACACAAGAACACATCACATATGTGGGAAAATCTCAAGTGGAAGAAAACACATTGATATTTTAAAATCTATTATATTCCTATAAGACAAACACCTAATTTAGTAAATCACCAACTCCACATGGAGTACAAACCCCAGCTAAGCACCAAATCAACTAGGATTTAACAAGCACCAAATTTCAAGGAGTCACCAACCCCCTAGATGACTCAGCATAAACATAGCCACTTAATTGATTATATCACCTTTAATACACCTTATTTCTCAACTAATTGATGATTACCACCTTTTCATCTCTTCACACTTTTAGCCCTCTCAAAGTACCTTTTAGGTCTCTTCACTCAATTAGATCTCTTCAAGACTGATTATATCATATGACCTTGATCATCATAAATATAACCTATATCAAATATTCATAATATATCCTCTATACTCCTTTCATGGTCTAAAATACCTCCTTCTCTACAATATGTTATTTTATTCTCTTACACTCTTAACACATAAACATGCCTAAAACTATCTTGTATATATACAAGCCTCTTGCTCATACACCTATTGGTCAGACATATACACTTGAATACTTGGATTAAACTTTAATAAGGTTTTACAACTTGTTTCATACATGAATAAAACATTGAAATATGTTGTTCATAGCATATATGACTAAAATCTCTTTTAGGCCTTAAGGAAACCTAATTCAATTAGGCCTTCATTAGTATACATTACACTTTGATATTCTTGGAACAACTTAAAACACATAAAATGGTTGTAAAAAATCATATTACACTTAAATATACCCATAATAATGTCATCTTAGTTCCATGGCACATTTTATCTCCAACCACCACTTGAAGCACACCATTAGCACTGTTCACAAATAAGCTTGTGCATACCCAAAAAGTCTATTTTGAACTACTAAAGATATAAAAAAATAGATTAAAAAATGTAGAAAAAATAAATATTCAGAAACCTCATTATAGACTTCAACTCAAGGTATATAGGCTCAAACTCTTCTCTAGAAAATGCTCACTCTAAACTACCAACTAGCCTCAAAATACAGTCATAGAAACTTGAACTTATGAAACCTAAAGGAACACACTAAATGACTTATAATGTATTAAAATGATCCTAAATTTTTTTAAAAACAACCTAAAACAAATATATCATAATTTATAATGAAATTATTTGTCTTGCAGACCAATCTATTGACCTTTTCTCTCACAATCCTCACTCAGCCAATCAAGCTATTTTGGCTTCAACATTTTCACTACTTTCACTAACTACGAGACCTTATATAAAGAATTTATAAGAAATAAAATTCCTAAATATAAACACCATGTACATTATATGCTTCAACTCAAATCATAGATATCAAACTCATCATTAAAACATGCTTACCCAAAACTACCAGTTTACCTTAAAGTATAGTCATGATGACAATGAGCATCAACCCTTGTATGACCACTCCAAAATACTTTTGATGAATGTGTATGATCCTATGTGATCCTTTTAACATTATTACATATAAATATAATATATTAAAATTTTAATATTGGTTTTGCAGACCAATCTCATGACCTCACTATACACAAACCTCACTGAACTAGACAAGTCAACTTGTGAGCCACTTTTTGATATATAAAATAATCTCTAAAATTTATATCCAACATGAACGTGTATTAAAATTATTCAATAATATATCCATTCACTTGTATTCATAATATTCCATGATAACACATCCCTAATCATCTTCTCACTTCTACCTAGGTTTCTCATTATTTTTACCATTATGATTGTTAGCAATAGGTTATCTTAGATGACCAGTTTAACACCCATAAGGGATATAAAATACATAAAAACCACCATGGACATCAAATAAAATTCTAAAACTTATCCATCCACTAATTTCCATACTTTTACTTTGTCAACTCTAACTACTATAGTAAATCTTTATAAAATAAGGCCTTTTTTATAGGGTCCACTCACTCACCTAAAGACTCAATCACACTTAGATATGACTTGGAGAGTTTAATATAAACTAAAATCATTAAAATAGCCATATAAATTCATTATAATCACTTTAAAACAAATTCTTTCATATTAGGTCACTATTAGGGTTCTTTTAGGGTTTAAACCATCTTCCATTATTAGCAATCATTCATAAAGCTTAGCCCCTCATTCCAAAAAAAAATGCCATGAACTTTGAGATAGGACCCTTACCCATCTACCATGAATATATCAAATTCCCATGCAAAGGTTTGATGTGATGATGAGCATAATTAAACCCTTCTCAAGTAGAGAAAAATTCAGTTTATGCATTTAAAAGATCTTAAAACACTTTCTCAAGACTAATCCTTCAAAATTTGACCTCAAACTTGGTCATCACACTTGGGACACTCTATCACACCACTATCAATTCTCACATGCTAATTATTATCTTTAAATCTCAATCTCATACCTCATTTGGCATCTCTCTCTCTCTCTCTCTCTCTCTCTCTCTCTCTCTCTCTCTCTCTCTCTCTCTCTCTCTCTCTCTCTCTCTCTCTCTCTCTCTCTCTCTCTCTCTCTCTCTCTCTCTCTCTCATTTAGACCTTGATTTGTAAATCACATTAAGCCTTGAAATTGACCTTCATGTCTCTTTCCATATGCTTTACACATCACTCACATAATCAATTAACCTCTCTTGTGATTATAAATAGTCATGTATCCTTCATATGCCTTGAAAACATATCATGATGCCTTATGAGGATAGACAAAGTCTAGAAATGGTCTAGTTGTAGACTTGATCTGTAGGTCCTAGCCATGTAGGTTCACCCTTAGACTCTCATGAGTGATCAAATGCCTCACATTCATGCTCAAAAAACCTTATACATCCATTCATGCTTGTGTTCACTCATTTAACCAAGCCACCAAGCTCATACCTTCTCACAAGGTCTCTTCATGCTATGACTAGTGTCATGACTAGGCTTCTCAAGAATTTGAAATTTGAAAACTAACCTTGAAACACTCCTTTATGCATATACATATTGATAACATGCCTTACATACTCCTAAAACAATTTCATACCTCCACATATACCTTTTTATTCTTATCATACACATGCTCATGATATGACTATGCTTATTATGACTAGACTTCTCAAGATACCTTATACTCAAGGACTAGTACTCACCTTGTACTCAAGGACTAATATTAAAATAAGAATATTCATCAGATTAAACTCTCACACTACTATAACAACCTTGGAAACAACAAACAAAATAATCATTATGTTTCCTTCAAATTCTATCTCAATAAAAGAGACAATAGGTTACCTTCAAATTCACTCATGTCACATGGATTCCATGTCACATCAAGTATATAAGATCATACCTTAGAGACCACTCACCATGCATCTTCATCATATTCATCTTGAAATTATATGCAATCAAAAATGCCTGGTGTGCATGAATTAATCCTGGATCAGATAAGATAAATCACACCTACACTTTTGATTAGGGCACACACTTGTTAAGCAAAAATATGACCAATATGAGGATCCGTTAGACCCTATTATAGGATGACTTGTATCATCTATAATAACACATCATGCTAGGTATGGTTCTAAATCCTATAGTCTAACACAATCATATAACAAACCTAAAATAGTCCTATGGCTTCTATATTCACTTATGATAATAAACAAGAAAGTAAGCTAATCTAATAACAAGAAAAATAAACTAATCTAGTTCTCACAAAATCTTGTGGTACAAAGTAATGGGTTAATGAAAAGTAATCAAATACATGTATACAGAAATTCAAATAAAGTAAGTATGAGTAACACCCTAATACATAGAATATGGGGAGTAATATTATTCAAGCCAACACTTATGCTACTTCTATATACTAAAATAGAGGAGAATAAAGTTATAATATACTTATGTTAATGTGAACATGTTGTAACTCAATATCTCCCTTGACCAATGGGTTTTTTCAAGAGGTTTTTATGGTTTGTAAGGATCAATTTATTAGGCCAAAGCATCTAAGACTTATCCACAAGACTAAGATTCTCCAAATAAGAAACTAAAGTTAAGACTCCTCAAGCAAAATGGTGGAAGAGTAGATTATGAATAAACATTAATAGCCCTTGATTACCTTCATATTTAAATGACTAAAATAACCTTGTATATATAGGAGTATCTAACCTAAAAATCACTCAAACATGTTGGCTATGCTATGTTGATCAAGTTGACCTAGCACATTATCGAGATAATTCTTAAAGTTTGTGCTAGGTCAGCCAAATTGAAACTAGGCCTAAAGAGCTAAAGTGACCCTAAACTGGGCTAGGTCAACCAAGTTGACCTAGCTTACTAAATAGGTAAAAAGGGTACTAAGTAAGGGAAAAAAGGATAAAAAGAAGAAAATACTAGAGGAATGTGCAAGGAAGGAGAGATATCTTAGGGAAAGGGTTTTAGGAGCTGAATGTATAGGGAATAATATGGAAATAAGGGACAAAAAACTTGTGAAGCACCAAAGGTCTGCCTACCCCTTTTCTTGTGCGCACCTTAAGACATGCACTTAGAGAGATTGAGTCATGATGGGTTATTGAAAGATTTAAAGTGTAAATAATTGATAAAAGTGTAAAAATATTATGTGTATACATATGCCCCACTTGAAACTCATCACATGTTACTAAGGTGTAATAGGGGATGGTGATTTGAGAAAGAACATAAGGACACATATAATGTTGATGCTAAAATAATTGTAGTATTTTAAAAAGCGTAAAACAACTAAAAGTAAATGATAGAAAAGGAAACTAGCTAAAAATTAAATAAATTAAAATTAAATGATGCATACCTAAACTTACCTTTATCATGGGATGTTTGTCAACTATGTTTTAGTTTTGATTGTGGAGGGTGCATAGACTACTTTGGACAAAACTAGAAATACAAAACTAAGGAAACAAAATAAATAAATGTAAGAAAATCCAAAATAAGTGGTGATATGTGGATAGGACATACTTGGGAATTTGGTAATATGGGTGAAAATTTCTTTGTTAGACCAAATGACCAATTCAAACAAGAGTAATTTGGGTAGCCAAAAATCCAAGGCTACTAAAGAATGAAAAGCTCAAACAAGTAAACCTCAAGTATGAAAAGGAAAACTCACCAAATCAAATCAGGGATACATGTCAAACAAGATGGTAAAAAGAAGATTCAAAAATAAAAATGGCAAAACAACATTGATGAGTGAGCAGTAACAATCCACATCTCAATCATCAATGGAAAAAGGGGATGCATAAAAGGGAGAACAACATGGTTCAGTGAGAAGTAACAATTCACATCTCACGTAACAGTATAAAAAGGGTGTGAACTTAGGTGTCCATAAAATCAAAACAATAAAATTAAGATAAATGTGAAAATTAAATATAATTAGTTTTATTATATATATATAACATGATGAAAATGATCCAGAGTTTCTCAAACATGTTGTTTTGCATCTAGTGTTAGCATGTTTTTAAGAAATGAAGAAAAAAGAAGTTAAAGAAGAGGGAAAATAGATTTGGAATCATAATTTTTTTATCAAAGGGGGGAATGAAATGGGGTAGAGGGGATAATGAAGGAAAAACCAAGGTAGAGGAACTCTTTATCGAAGTCAAGACACTCAAATTTAGTCTATCAAAATAAGAGGAATGTCAACCTTAAGGACTCCAAAGAACTTCTCTTAGCTACACAAGTCTTAGGTTAATAAATATAGTATATATATCATCTCATGAATGATATATGCATGAAAATTAAAAAGGACCTACCTCCCCATGACATGTTCCCCACTCCTTAGGACCCCTTACATAGTAGTCAGTCTACTACAAAGATTGGGTACTTACATGATAAAGTAGGTAGCAATATAGACTTTTTTGAAATACCCTATTCTAATATACTATCCTACCACACCCCAAAGGACTTCAGCTCTATGTGAAGCCAACTATGGAGTTTAAGATTCTATTGGAGATAGGATATGTTCTATTAATCACATCTTTTGGTGTGATTATACTTTTAAGATTTGTATGTTGCCTCTTAGATATCATTGCCTTTTGTTTTCAAATTATTGGATTTTAAATTTCTTGATGGATTTCAAAGATTCATCCTCCATATAGATTTGGAAGACCAAACATGGGTGCTAAA
This sequence comes from Torreya grandis, assembly GCA_037957365.1. Lineage (NCBI taxonomy): Eukaryota > Viridiplantae > Streptophyta > Pinopsida > Cupressales > Taxaceae > Torreya > Torreya grandis. The sequence goes on along the minus strand of JARHVA010003804.1, from coordinate 568,347 downwards.
TATGACTTTCTTTTGAAAACTTTAGGACAAGGTTGGTAAGAGAGTGAAAATCAAAGAGCATGGGGTCTAAGAGTCTCATAAATCCAACTAAAATAAAAGTGTTATCTTGAATTCAACCTTTTTTTATACAAATGTGGAGGTTAAATAAAGGGGTAAATCAAGAGGAAAATGACACATGTAACAAATTTGAATTTCTTCAAATCACAAAAAATGTGACAAAAGGAAAAAAGGAATACAATGTTAACAAAGGTGTGATTCCTTATCATAAGACTATGGTAAGTGAATGAAAACATGCTAACATAGATTGTTTATAGATTCCATCTATCAAAAGAAGAAAAATATAATGTTTAAATAACAAAGATTGTAAATAACATGGAAATAAAGGTAGTTTTCTAAGGAGGTTTAGGTTTTATCCATGATCTTACCAATCAACTCACAAAAAGAAAATCCAAGGGGTGTAAATAATCAAAAAGTGAGTGAGCCTTTGTATAAATTAGCTCACAAATAAAGACCCAAAGGATGAAAAAATATCATTGGAAAGCATCAAAATAATGAAAAGGAAAAAATGAGATATAAAAAGAATGGTCATTTTATGAAGAGGAACAGGTTTTATCCATGGTCTTACTAAGCAACTCATAAAAGAAAATCCCAAGAGGATGCCAAAAAAACATTGGCAAGCAAAAGGAAAAATGAAAGGATAAGTAAATGAAGACTATGGTACATAAAGAAACCAAAATACCAAAAGGGAGGACTAAAGGTTTGAAAAGAAAGGAAATGAAGACTATGGTACATCAAGAAACCAAAATACCAAATGGGAGGACCAAAGGTTTGAAAAAGAAAGAAACTACTACATAAGGAGAGACCCATGCTAAAGTAACCTAAAAAAATATGTTAGATAGATATATATGAAAATAAGGAAAATGATTCTAGATTAATGGCTAGATCAAGGATGAGCATGTGAGAGACAAGCCTATGTGTCTTGGAAGGTTTATTAGAGTTGAGTTAGTTTGGTAGCATGTAATAGAGAATAAGAGTGGGCATCACAAGATGCACCAAAGGGTAAATGGATGTAGGGATGGGCATCAAAATATGCCCTAAAATATGAAAGGATGTGAAAGTGGCCATCTCAAGGTGACCCAAAAGTTAAATTAATGTGTGGATGGGCATCACAAGATGCCCCAATAACTAAAAAAAGGAAGAAGAGATAGGAAATGATAAGAAGCAAAGAGAACCCCATAGAGTGTCTAAATTGATTTAGGTTGTCCATGAAGATTATAATGAGGTACATGATGCTTGAGGATAAAATAAAAATAATGGTAAGTAATAAGAATAAAAGACATAGATAAAAAAACTAATTCAAGTAGATAGAGAACTAAATTAGACATATAAGGAAATCAAAAAGCTAAATTGGAAAGTATAGAAGAAATAAAATAGTAGAAGGTCAACCAAATTGACCTAGCACAAAATATAGGGTCTAAATATAGTACTAGGTTAACCAGGTTGACCTAGCATAATGTACAGAGGTCAGAAAAAGTACTAGGTTGACCAGATCAACCTAGTATAATAGATAGGAAAATTATTTTGCTTATATCTTTAGTTCTACCCATCCATTTTACAAATTGTAAAATGTGATAGATTCATGATGATGTATATAATGAAAATAAGGAATAAATAAGTGATAAAATGAATGATAAAAGAGAATAAAATAAGTGAAATAAATCATATAAGGGTTTGATTCATGTTGGATTCACCAGAATGTAATGAAGGTGAAGCTAAAGTGGAGCTAATGCTAAATAAAAAAGGAAACAAAAATGGAAATGTGAAGACAATCCAACTAGTGGTGGGATAGGATTCATGTTAGGTTCACCAAAATGTAATAAATGTGAAGATAAATTAGATATAATGCTAAATAAGAAAGGAAACAAAGATGGAAATGTGAAGATAATCCAACCAGTGGTGGGATAGAATTCACGTCAAGTTCACTAGAATTTATGAAATTGGAATGCATGAATTAATATTGGATCAAATAAGATATATCACACCTACACTTTCAATTAGGGCACATACTTGTTAAGTAGGAACATGATCAATATGAGGATCCACTAGACCTGATTAAGTTATCACTTGTATCATCTATCAAAACACAACATGCTAGGAAGGGTTCCAAAGCCTACAGTCTAACACAATCACACAACCAACGTAAAAGAGTCTTATCATTTCTATATTCACTTATGATAATAAACAAAAAAGTAACTAATCTAATAACAAGAAAAGTAAACTAATCTAGTGCTCACCAAAACTTGTGGCACAAAGTAAGAGGTTAGATACAAAGAAATCAAATACATGTTTAGGGAACTTCAAATAAATTAAGTATGAGTAATACCATAATATATGGAATATGAGGAGTAATATTATTTGAGCCAACCCTTATGCCACTTCTATCTACTAAAAGAGAGGAGAAAAAATCTAGAATATACTTACCCAAATGTGAACCTGTCATGACTCAATCTCTCCCTTGGCCAATGGGGCTTCAAAAGAGATTATTGTGGTTCATAAGGATCACTTTTTTAGGTCAAATAATTTAAGACCTATCCACAAGACTAATATTCTCCAAATAATAAACCTAAGCTAAGACTCCTCAAGTAGAATGGTGGAAGAGTAGATTATGAAGAAGCATGAGAAAATAATAACTCCTAATTGCCCTCATATTGAAATGATAAAAATGACCTTGTATATATAGGAGTATAGGGAATAATATGGAAATAAGGGACAAAAATCCTATAAATCACCAAAGGTCTACCCACCCCTTTCCCAATGCACCCCTTAAGGCATGCACTCAGAGAGATTGAGTTATGATGGGTTTCTACAAGATGTAAAGCATCAGTAATTGATAAAAGTGTAAAAATATTATGTGTATACATACATCAGTGATAACACTTCTCAACAAACTCCACCTTTGTCATTGATGTAAAAACATTCTTCAATCGTATCACTCTCATCTCCCCCAATCTGGTCAATCTTCCTTCTTGAACTTTATTCCCCATTGACATTAATCATAAAGGATCATACATACTAAAACTTGTGGAACCACACCTTCTTACAAAAAAATATCAACACATAGAATGTGAAGCATTTATAGGAACATGTTCCCCCTTACTCCATACATACCTCCTTCAAATGAATTTAGCATACAAGGCCACTTCTCAACATAGATCATGCCCAGTCAACAACCTAAATAGCTCTCCCTCAAATCAATCTTCCACCATGCTTCTAATAATTTAAGAGTGTCTCTATGAAGCCTAATGGAGTCACCCATTTTCATAGGGCACTGAAAGAACATAAGCTCAGGAGATTTCCAGATCTCCATGCTCTCACAAGATTGACTATCTTTCAAGATTTTATTAGGCTTGATTTGAGCCTTAGGCTTGAACTTCTCATCAACCATGTGATCAAAAATCTGACATGATAATGAACATTCTCAAATTTATTTCTCATATGATCTATGTTGTACCATAGCAAATAGTCCACTTGAGCTTGTAGACTAATCATTACTCACCTTTATTATCTTTGGTTTTCAAGCATTCATTTCCCTTCTCTCTTGTAGTCTAGGAGCTTCAACCTCTTATTTTGACTTGATGAACTTATAACTCTATTAGGGAAGAATATTGAAATGTGTCCCACACTATCACAACTATAGCAAATAACCTCATGCATACCTCTTGACTGATGTGAACTATGACTCATTTCTTATTCCCATGAGTATTCATTATTAGAGGGTCTTATAAAATCTCTTGACATATGACCAGAATGATTACATACAAAATATTAAACATTAAATGAATTAGCATAACTCATACAATTATGTTGTTTGATTGGTCTCTTCATGTTGACTTTCTTGTCTACAATAGTATTCTCCTTGACTTGAGATACCTCATTTTGGTATTCTTTGAAATTATTCATATTTTTGTCCCAAAAATGTCAAAATGTAAAATAACATAAGGTAGACCCATTAATTTTTTTGAAAAATGTCTTAAATTGACTTAAAACACTCATTTCCCTAAGTAGATGAAAACTAGAGATTGGACTACAATTTACAACTTGTAAACTTGAAAATTGCTTCTAAACATCCATTTCATATAATACATTAGCCAACAAAAAACGGAACCCCACTCATAATTTTCAATTTGAAAAATTTCAAATTTCAAATGGATTTTCACTTCCCATAAACCAAATACACCACAAAAATAGGAGATTGGGGTGCAATTTTCAACTTACAATCTTGAAAATTGCTTCCCAACCTCTACTTCCTATGAAACACTCCAACCAGAGGCTAGAACTCCTATTGAAATTTGCAACTTTTAAAGTTGTAAATTACAATCTGAGTTTTGCTTCCCACCAACCCCCTCACCATGGAATCTAGAACTCAAAGTGAAAATTTTAACTTAAAAAGTTATGAATTATTCCTCGAGTTCCACCTTCCCATTTTTAAAGAGCCAAATTATCCCATGGAATCCAGAGGTCAAAATCCAAATTACAAGGTTTCAAAGTTTATCCTAGACTCTAGATTTACATGCCTCCCACTAACCATCACCTAGGGGATTTTATTGCATATGTCATTTATAAACCTAATTAGGGATTTTTGTAATTCATTATTTAATTTCACTAATTTATATTTTGGATATTTGTACCTTGATTAGTAACCCTACTAATCAACCCAAATCCATGATCCATACATTAAACACCATAATCCATACATTTTCCATCATTTAGTTGAGCCTTACTATCATTGATCCCCTACATGGTATTTTGATTGATCCCCTATGTTTTTCAATCTTTTATTTATAATCAAAATTATTTTCCATTTTCCTAGGTTCCATTATGAATTTAATTACAAATAAGGTTTTCATTACTTATTTAGGCATCAATAGGGTTTTATTAAGGTTCATGGTGTCATTATAGAGTCACCTATCTGTGTTAGGCAAATTTTTGAAACCATTTCCCCATTTTACTTGTCAGTCAACAACTTAACATTTCCTCAAGTTTAATACAAACTAGTGGTAAATATTCCTAAAGGTATTACCAAATGTGATGAATATTACTTTGTAATAATCTCTCATAGTCCTCATGAACTTCACACTTGATAGAAACATCTCCAATCTCTGTCATAGATTTATACTTGCATTTTCAATTCCATAGTCCCATGAAATTTTTCATTCCTTATATCAACCTCAATCTCTATTGGAGTTTCCACCAATGATTATAGGTGTAGTTTACATATCCAATCTCTATTAGATATTTCTACCTAGAAGTGTAATTCTATTTCCCCATAAAATTTGATATGTAATCACAACTCTAATCTCTAATGGAACTTTCAACTATGTTTTGCACCTACAAACTTTGCAAACTCTATACTTGGTTTTCCCCCAACAATTTATCTAGAATCCATGTCTAGGAAAGAGATTAGGTTTAAATCTAAAGGACCTAGTGTTAAACTCAGTCTAAAATCCAATAAAATTGAGATTATAGACATAGAACTAAGTCACATTGACCTAGGTGATTTTTGGACCAAATTTAGTGCCAAATTCAAGAATGACTAGATTTAGAGCATTTATGACTGTGAATTACCCCAAGAAGCATCTTTCCCTCTAACTATGTAAATCCATGAGATGGTGCTTACACTAGAAAAGCATTATGATGTTGATAAGAGAGAGGTACGGAATGATAAAGGGGCAAGGATTTTAAACCTAGACCCAGACTTTATGTTCTTAATACCCAAATTTGAGAGTTACCTAGATATAACTCCTAAGTCATCAGGGAAATTATATAAAAATAACAACATAGGATGTCAAAGAGAAATGAATAGATAATGGATAATTATCCTTAGGGATACATCCACTATATTTCCTAAAACATTGACAATCATTTATTTTAAGGATGAGGTAGGTGATCTAATCATACTACTACATAGGATCATTGGTAACCCTAATGCAAATAAATTCCAAGACTGGATGTATTGACATATTTGGGTAATCCATTAGAATAAGTAATACATGCACAAGGCATATATTATTAATGACTCCATCTATAAATATTTGATAGAGATCCAAAACATTGGGAAATTTTATATGACTTCTTATCTATTTATATATTGGCCAAAGTGAGAGCTTTTCTAGGACTCAACATAGTAGCTGACTAGGAAAATAAGTGTTTAATTATTACCTTGACCTCACTCTTAAGGCTAGTAGGTATCACTTTAAAAGAGGGAATGATCCACTCATCTACTGCATCATAGTTATGTTCAATGAGGAACTAGATATGAAGATATTCTCTGATGTTGACACTTTAGAGATTACCAAATGGGGTTTTTATTTCATCTAGCTCCCCACATACTCATACATTAGAGTATGTAGATTCATCATTTATCCTTACACCCTTCCAAGGTATGTGAGTGATGAATGGGAATTAATGGAGCTTGTAAGGTAACTATTTTAAACTCAAAAGTTATTATATAGCAAACACAAGGTAGAAATTCATTTCCCCATAAGCATAGGTAGGTACACATGCCTTTACTTAGCAAAATAAAAGTATGAAAATGCAAAAATGACATAAATGACCTTGAGAGATTTAGAGGCAAGGCCATTTTATGATGTTCATATAAACATCATTGGTACAATGAGAATTGCAACATATTCTCATGTCCCCTACTATGAATACTACTGGGAGGACTTGGATGATGAAGAGCAAGTAAGATTGAAGGACTATTCAAGAATGAGCTTAGATCTGGTCAAATATTTTAACATGGTACTAATCCCTAAGGACTTGGTAGATAATTAATCCATATTCAACAAGGCCTATTATGATAATAATATCTATGCCTAACCCCTTCCAAAATTAAGGTGGTCTATTCCTAAGTCTTTCTCTTTAATGGATAAAACCATCAACATAATAAATAGAACACTCAACTCACTCAAAAGTAAAGGGGTCCAAGTAACTAAAGAGACAATAAGAATTAGTGTAAAACTACTAGAACTAAGGGAAAATGGGGTACCATCATTAGTAGAAGGTTCTAGTGGTAGAACACTCCTATAATAGGTAGATAGGCCAAAAATTTACCACAAGAGAAAGAAGAAATAAAAGGCAAAGAAGGGACAATCAAGTAGCCAAAGAGTAGTAGTATATCAACCCATAGTGATTTCATTAGAAAATATAGCTATAATTAGAGCAACAATAGTTTTTACTCCCATCTCAATTATAGTTTCAACTCCCATCTCTGTGATACTCCCCCAGTGATTTATATAATTACTTTAGCTTCAAAACCTCCTCCTCCTCCTATATCAACTCTTCCTTCACCTCAAGTGATTCCACATTCCATTCCCATCAGTTTACCTATGTTAATAAGTCCATTGCAAATAGTTCAATTGGACACACAAGTCTCCCCTTAATTGGAAACTCAAGTTTCCATTCCATTTCCCTCTTTCACAATCTCACTCCCCCTTCCATAATTCCTTCCATATCATCTATAATTTCTTCCATTCCTTTAATCACCAACACTACACAATAGTATATAGTTTTGGATTTAGTCATTCTAACTATAATATTGATCACCATCCTAACACTTAGGATAGATACTACTTCATCTTCATCTCCCTTCACCTTTCCCACTTCATCAACCCTAAGTGTACCTAAAAATTTTATTGATTCATTCAAGGATTTGAACTCCACACTTCCATAGGTTCCTCAATTCCAATTCTTTATGTCTAATCCTCCATTGGTATCACTTCCATTCCCTGTACCCACATTAGACACATCTATTTCCAATACCCCCACTTATTCCACTTCCACAATAACCCCAACCCCTAAAAAAGGGATATAAATGGATAAATTCACTAACACAAATATGGACCTTCAACCCATAGATGGGGAAGAGGTTGTAAAGACATCTACCAAATAATTAGTAGTAATATTAGTAAAGGATATAGCACTTGTCACCATGCCAACCAATGAAGCATCTTCTACTATAGATTCTCAAGTGATAGTGTTATCACAATAGAATTCTACTCCTATTTGGTTAGCACATATAGTGGGTAAGAAACATGAACAAATGGTTTACCTAACACATTAGACTTTGGCCTCACAGATGTAGATAATAAATCCAAAAACACTCCCTCAACCATTTCAAGTATATTGTATGATTCAATATGGGAAATTTTGTGAAGATTCTATCCCCCCCACTAGATAAAAAAATAAGATATAGTGATGGGGGATTACTAGGTATCAATATTTCACCTTGGATGTCCTACAAGAGAGGGATTGAAGCATGATGTTCAATCCAACATTAAATCTCTTTTTGAGAAAATGGATAGTGATAAGGTCACTAAAGATGAGATGAAGAACAAGGTTGAGCAACTAATTATTGAATTAAAGAAGTTCATTGAGCCCAATGTTTAACCAACATACCCTATTACTCATATCATAGATCAAGAAACACTTGATGTAGTGATAGAAATTGGTAGCATGGGAAGGGCCACAAAGGAATGGGTAGAAGATCTCATATTAAAAGGAAACAAAGTTACTAAATTAGTAATGGACCATTATATAACTCTAAAGAAAATAAGGGTTACCTTGAGATAGAAAATAAATAAGTATCAAGAAGAGATAGAAATATTTAAACTTTTCTATCCAAAATTATCAGTTATGGATACAATTGAAGTTGAAATCCTTATTGTAGAAATGATACTAAGAAATGAAGTAGAGCAAGAGGAGTTGGATAGAACAACTAAATTTATAATAAATATACTTATAGATAGTGGTAATAAATCTAAGGTTTCACATGACAAGGCCACTGATATGGTATATGACATTGAATATTTGTTGAATAAATTGTCATGTCAAGCAATAGATAAACAAAACTAGGTCCTTTCAGTGGAGAAAGTATAGAATAAATTCAAAAAGGTGATTGAAGGATATTAAACTAGAGATACAACCTTTAACTTGAGCTATATCCACCATTTCATCACGTAGCATAACACATTGGATCAAATGGGAAAAGAAACTCAAGAATACATAGCTTGCATAAGGGAACTCTTGGATATAATAGTATAATGTGATAAAATCAACCTCTAATATTTTAGTCCTAATGAAGATAAAATCTTGGAGATATTTAAGATTTTTGATGTGTATAATGAGAAGATGCACACCAAGAAGGATAAAGACTCCTTAGATGTTTTAGTTATAGATTAATTATCTCTATCAAAAGCATTCTAGTATATTGTATTTTCATTATTGTAAAAATATTGTAAAGTTTAAACTTGTAAAATTAAGTTATAATTTTAATAAGATCTTTTTAAGAAAGAGAAATATGTAATTTCCATATTCCTTTTTGACAGGTTGAAGTTGTAAAAATCAAACTTGTAAATTGCACTTTCCATTTTGACAAGTTTGAGTTGATTAAGTTATAAAATCACATATTGTAATATATAATTCAATTTTTTCAAGATTGTGTGACTTGAAAGTTTTAAAATTCCCAATTGAAAATTACAAGTTAGGGTTTTGCAAAAAGTAAATTAAGTTATCTAAGTATATATTTTGCTCTAAAATTGAGTTTCACTTTGGTACCTCATTTCATGAAGAAGAAGTAGTACCTTGACTAAAGAAGAGAAAGGCATTGCATAAAGTTTTCATATCTTCCCTCCATGCCTCTATCAGTATTAGATCACATTTAGTATTTGCATGTTTTCTTTCAAACCATTCACCTTGCTAAGGATGCCACTAAAGATGAAGATCATGCCCCCTTTCATGGAGTGTCCATGTTTTGCATGTTCTTCAACTGAGCATGGATTACCTTGTTAACTACATCTCTTTCTTGAGATTTTTTATATAAAAAAGGGTACTATGGTGTAGCCCAATTATATTTTTTTTCTATAGATATTATTATACATTTTGAATAACTTGTCTAAATGTTGTAACCTAGAGAATGAGAATAAATTAAAGATTTGTCTTTCTTTTTTATGTAATCTTTGTGTATACAAGGTTATTTAAATATTTGTGGATGTTTTAATTCTTTTTTTATTCAAAATAATTTACTTTTGTTATTATTTACCCTTTTGGAAGATTGTTTTATTTAAAATAAACGATCATGTCCCTTGTATGAAAAATACCCAATATTGCCTCTAGTTTCACATTTGTCTAAGTTTATGCTCCTAAAAATTTCAATATATTTATTATTATATTGTGTTCAATCAAGAAATATTTAAAATCCACTATGAAATATTTGGTGTAATCATCATTTTTAGTTTTGGAATTTCATTCCCAAAACTCTTTTCTCACCATCAAACCCTAGTTTAGGATCAAGATAACTAAGAATCAAAAATTCTACATAGGTTGGTAGTTTATCAGTTGCACTAAATTTAGTGAAAGGAAACCAACCTTTTCTAGGGGTTAACCTCAATTATCTAAGGTCCTACAACTTTGAGGTGATCCCATTGTATCATTAGATTTTTTCACAATGAGATACAACATCAAGAATGGGTGAAACATCTATGTGATAATAGTTTTTGACATGCCCAATGGGACCCAAAAAATTACAAAGAGATTGGTGCTATTTTTAGAAATTATTTTATAAGATCCTTACACATTCTTACAGCACCTAGAAACTTCACTAGCTTATGGATCCAAAAAATCAAGGTTTATGTATACCAAAGAAACAAACAAGATCATGTACTAAAAGTAAGAGATCTGATTTTTTGGAATTGTCATTTCCATCTAAAAAGAGATCAAGATCAGTTGTAACTTACCCTAGAGTATATCCTACAAATTTATTTACATCTCCTTCAAATATTCTTAGTAGTTTCATACCTCCCATTATGTATAGAAATTTAAATTTTGTAGCCTTTAATGGAGGTAGTCCACTCGAGTTGGCCCAGTATGATGATATACATATGTTAGATTTAAAAATCCTTCCATATTTTACTAATGAAACTTCCACCACCCCTATGGAACATATACAAGACATTGTTAATCTTTGTTCAATCCACAACATGGTACAAGATAATGTTGTAATCAAACTTCTAGTCTTCCCTTTTAAGAGTGAAGCCTTACAATGGTATAAAGGCCTACTTCCCAATTCCATCCATGTTTAGGATGACTTAGGCACTGAACTATACACTTAATTTAAATATAAGAGTGACCACCTCTCCCTAGTTGAATAATTAATTGTTATTTAATGGGCTCCTCATGAGCACATGACTAATTTCAATTTTTGCTTTCATAAGACATGGAATAGAATTCTAGTGTTGGTCAATTTAACCCCAAATAATTCTTTCCTATATTGCTTTAGAGCCCTGAATAGTGTTATATCTATTATGATTCAGTCGATGGGTGTCACCACAATTCCCAATGCCTATGAAATTATAATAAGGGCATAAAATTGTCTAATTTAAGAAGGAAAATTTTCCCTAAGGCCACCAATGCCTTTATTTATATAAACACCTCATATACCACCTGTAATTGCTCTAATTCCCACCACAATAAAATCAATATATTTAACTCCCACTCTTATAGATGATTTATATGAGGTTAAGTCACTACTTAAGAGTTTTGGTAATGAGTTAGTAGTAATTAAGAGGCAACAATCCCATAACTACAAGTCTTATCAGCAAGAAAAACAAGCATACCAACCCAATAGTCATCCATACCAAGGAAATTCATAGCCATAAGGTCAAAATATGCAAGAAAAACCTCAAAACATTAGTGCTCTACCTACATCAGGGGATTCTAATACTATATTACCTATTCATAACAACCTAGTTTAGGAGTATGAGTGGCTTTATCCTTGTGCTTAGCCACATAATTATAATACTTTTTCTAATTGTGTCATCATTCAATATTTTATGGTATAAGGCATATAAAACACAAAATGACAACAAGAAGAAGCCAATTCCCAATAAGAAAATACAAAATAAACTCCTCAGGGTGAGGCTATTCTTTTAAACTGGCAAGAGGATGACCTTTGTGGTGTAAATCAAGATGATGTTTTATTCAATGGTGGAGGTCCAATGGCAGCCAATACATGTTCAAAGGAAAGATAAATACAAAGTGATTAACCCCCTAGGGTGGAATAAGCTACAACTTCCAAAGTTATACAAGAAACTACAAATAGAAACATAGTATAAAGGCTACCCTTTGTGCACATGGGCTAGTCCAAAGAAAAATTGTTGACTCTAAATCTTGTAAAGGAAGACATATCTCCTTAAAGGCACTGAAAAAGGTTGGTAATGTTCCTTGAATATCATTATGTGGGAAGCACTATCCATTTAAGTGTAAAAAAAATTTACTACAAAAAACTTCTAGATAATAGATAATGTTACAACTAAGGGACCTAATGCTACAGTTAATTTGTGTCAACCAAAAATTAAAACTAAAGAAAGAAAAAATGATAAGCCTCCCCCATTCTATATTTCACTCATAGTAGGGAAGCATCTTGTTCATAATTGAATCATAAATTTAGTATATAGTAATTATGTCATGCCTAAGAAAATAGTAGATGATCTTAGGATTAAGTATACACCTATCTCAAAAGGTGTGGTGTAATTGGATGGGACTAATGTTCAAATAGTAGAGACAATAAAATGCCTAAATCTCACTATCCACACATGTCCAAGCTTGTAAATTTCCTAAGATATCTTAGTTATTGATATCCCCCCTTATTTTACCATTTACCTTTCATGAGACTTCACTATATAAATGTGAAGATATATATCTATAGACTAATATCACATGTTTCATAGGATGAGATATGAAACAAGGGTAACAATAAGAGCTAAGCCAATCACTAAATACCATATTGATCCATACACTCCTATTCTTGTAGATATGAATTGTATATTATAGGACCAATAAGAGGATATTGATCATGAAGTTGCAACACCTATAGAGGACATTCTTGACACTCATTTAGATGAATGCGGATTAGCTCTCCAATTTGATCCTTATGATTATATACAAAAAACTAGGTTAGGTACATATTGCATTTATGAAAATGATGTAATCATCCTGAATCTTGTAAAACTAGTTGAAGATCTTCAAGGAATGTGGAAATTATTTTTTGGTGCTTTAAAAATAAATAATTGTGCAAGTGTAGGTATTATTTTGATCTCTCCATAAAAGAGAGCTATTTCTATTCTTTCAAACTTTAGTTCAACTACACAAACAATATAGTTGACTATGATGCTTTTATTCAAGGTTTATAGTTTGCCAAGGAGAGAGGGATAAAATACCTATAAATATTTGGTGATAATGAGTTTATTATTCACTAAGTGAGATCCAAAATAATAACTAAGAATAATTTGCCAAGATCTTAAAAACATAGGGTTTGGGACTTGCTAGAGGACTTTACTACTTTAAACATTTAAGTGATACCAAGAGCACAAAATAAAGATGTTGATCAGATGACCTTGGTAGTCTCCCAATATAACCTACCTAAATAAATAAAGAATAAAAATAGTCATCGTGTAAGGTTGATAGTAAGGCCATCTATTCTTGATAATGTGATCGATTAACAAGTCTTCAATAGTGATCAACAAATTATCAACTTTCTAAGAGAAGAAGCTAAATTATCTGATAGGAACCAGTCAAGAATCTAAGATCTATCTAGAGATAAAATCATCTAGTTTAAGATAAAAAACTACCCATGGGTCTTATTACTCTAGAAAACATCTTCAACTCAGATGATGAATTAAAAAGGCAAAAAGAAGAATATCACAGTAATGAAGAATACTATGAGCTAGTAGTCATCTCAGAAAGTAAATCACTAAAGATAAGAAAAGTATGTAATGATTTAAAAAAAATTATTTTATTGAGTTATGTTAATAATTTGATGATAACTTCACTTGGAGTTATCATGATCTAAGGGGGTTTGACCATATCTTATCCCAACATACAATAGAGCTTGACCCAAATACCAAGCCTATTAGATATAAGTAGAGACCAATTAATCCAAAAATAGAACCCATAATGAAGAGCGATCTATACAAACTAATAGAGGCTAACATCATTTCCCCTAACAAACACTCATCTTGGGTTGCTAATTTGGTCCCTATAAGGAAAAAGACTGATGAAATTAGTATTTATGTAAATTTCAAGGATCTAAACAAAGTATCTCTAAAGGATAATTATCCACTTCCACCCATGGAGAAAATTATACAAACTATATCAATATCTTAAAGGTTTTCCCTTATAAAAAATTATTTTGGATATAACCAAATCCTAGTGCATGAATTATACCAATTTAATACTACATTCACCATAAAATGGGGTATGTATGCATATAGAAAGATGCCATTTGGTCTAAATAATGTTGGTGTAACATTACAGAGAGCCATGGATATGGATTTCATAGGTTTGGTACATGATATGATCCTAGTATACCTAGATGACATCATTATTTAATCAAAACATGTTGATGCACACTTGGATCACCTTAGGAAAATTTTTGAAAGGTGTAGAGAATTTGGAGTTTCCCTCAATCCAAAAAGGTGAATTTTTTCATGAAAGGAAACTACTAAGACAAATTATTTCAAAAATGGGTATTATAATAGACCTAAAGAGAATAAGTGTTATATCTACATTAACACTCCCAAGTCATACAAAAGGATTAGAGAGGTTCCTCAAAAAAATCAACTTCGTAAGAAGAATTATTTCAAATTTTGCCTTTATGGCCAAGCCCCTTACTAAAATGCTTAATAAGGGTATCTTTTTCAACTAGACATAAGAAGGAATAGACAACTTTTAAGCCCTCAAATAGGCCATTTCAAAGGCTCCTACCCTAGTCAACCCCAATTATGAGAAAGATTTCATTTTTTATGATTTTGGGGGGGAAGGTATCATCTTAGTTATTCTAACCTAGTAGAATAAAAAATAATTGGAACATCCAATATCTTTTTTCACTCAACCATTTAAGGATTATGAATAAAATTATAGTTTTGTGAAGAAGTAAGTATATGTTGTAATTCAATCTCTCAAAAAGTTTAGGCATATGCTATCCAGTAATAAAATTCATCTGATGGTTAGTCACCAAAGTGTCAAAAAGTTCTTGATGAGCTGAGAAATAAATGAAAAAGAGTAGAATGGATCACAAAAGTCATGGAATATGGTAAGGACATCAAAATTAAAAATCTTGCAAGAGTAAAGGGTTTATGTGAAAAGCTAGCTTCTAATATCAAGACTACTAAAATAGTATCTAAAGAAGTATATGCTCAAAATGCATCCCAACCAACCAATCCACCTCTTTTCAATAGTTGGATCTATGACATGACCATCTTCCTATAGACTAGTGAGTACCTATATGACTTTTAGTAGTAAAAAAAAGGTATTTTAGACTCTAATCCATTTGTTATGCTATTTTTGATGGAATATTGTTTATAAAAGACATGAATGGAGTTATGTTAATATGTATAGAGCATGATCAAGTACCCAAGGTGCTTGAAGAGTTTTGTGATGGTCCATTAGGTGGACACTTCTCTTTAAGACCCTGAGCCATAAAAATAGTGAGAGGGGGCTATTATTAGCCTAAAATATTCAAATATGCCCATAATGGTTAAGTAACTATGAGAAGTGTGATTATTTCATAGGTAAACAAAGATTATTAGCTTTTCCTCTCAGACCAATTCAAGTTGATCAACCATTTGCTCAATGGGGATTGGATTTCATTAGTATGATCAATCCACCATCGAGTGCATACCACAAATGGGTCCTTATAGCATTAGAATATATCACAAGATAGACTAAAGTAGTTACACTAAAATATGCCATGGAGTCATCTATCCTATAATTCATGGATGTCATAGTCTTAAGGTTTAGAGTTCCTAACACCATCATCACAGACAATGACAAATATTTAATGGGAAATCAAGTGAGTGAATGGTTTATAAATCATAATGTATACCTAAGTACTTATTATAATTATTACCTATAGGGTAATGTCTTGACTGAGTCTAATAATAATAATAATAATATCATAATAATTATCAAAAGGACAATGGAGGATAACCAAAGGCCACGGCACACAAAGTTAAAATCAGCACTATGGATTGATAGGATCACTCCTAAGAGAGCCATTGGCAATTCTCCATTTATGTTGGTATATAGAAGGGAAGATCAAGTCCTGATATCAATTGAGTTTCCATATTTAGAACTCAATCATCAATTGGATTTGATTGAAAACAATGAAATGATAGTAAGATTGGTGGAACTCATAGAACTAGAAGAAGTTAGGAACCAGTCAATGAAAACTTTGGATGCAAATCAAGAACAAACAAAAATGAATTTCAACAAAAAATCATCTAAAAAGAGCTCAATGAAGGAGAATGGTTATCAAATGGGATGAAGACAAAGATAAACTAGGAAAGCACACCAAGTTTGATGCAATATGGAGTAGTCCATATATTATATCTCAGTGCAAAGGAACTAATACATTCTAGATATCAAAGCTTGATGGATCAAAATGCCTATCCCAATCAATGAGATATACCTCAAAACATACTTTTGAGGTTGGAATCCATTCCAAAAAATAAAGTTTTGTATAAATTAGGGTTAGTTGTGTTTTCCAAATAAGTGATTTATCACAAGTCAACTCATTAATGTTTTTTTTCCTTGTTTTATTATATTTTTCATTGCTTTGTTCTTATTTAAGCAAATCTTAGTTTTATTCTTCATCAGTTAAAGTGTGTTAAGATTAAAATGACTCAATGCCTAATGAACTATAAGGCTACTAGAAATAAATTGATTAAAAAGCAATCACCCCACATAGGTCACTAAAAATTTTGATATTTTTATTCCAAAAATGTCAAAATGTCAAATACCCTAAGAAAGACCCATTACTTTTTTAGAAAAAATCCTTAAATGGACCTAAAACACTTGTTTCCCTAAGTAAGTAGAAACCAGAGATTGGACTATAATTTGTAGCTTGCGAACTTACAAATTGCTTCCTAACCTTTGCTTCTTGTAATACAATAGCCCATCAAAAACTAGAGATCTAGGTGTAATTTACAACTTGTAAACTTGTAAGTTGCATCCAGACCTCCACTTCTTACAAAACACATAGTTGTTGGAAATTGGAACCCCACTCATAATTTGAAACATAAAAAATTGTAAATTGTGATCAAAGTTTTTCTTCCCACAAACCAAATAACCCATGGAAACAAAAGATTGGGGTATAATTCACAACTTGTAAACTTACAAAAAAAATTCCAACCTCTACTTCTAGCATAGAATTCTAACCATAAATTGGAACTCTGGTTGTAATTTACAACTTGCAATGTTTCAAATTGTAATCTAAGTTTTGCTTCTCATCAACCGCTCTCACAATAGAATCTGGAACTCCAAGTGCAAATTTCAACTTTCAAAGTTGTGAATTGTTCCTTGATTTCCACCTTCCCATTTTCAAAGATCTTAATCATCTTTAAAAATTTGGAGGTCAAAATGCAAATTGTAAGTTTTTAAAATTTAAACTTTGCTCCCATTCTCTAGATTTTCATGCCTCCCACCAACCACCACCCTAGGGGAATTTATTTTAGAGGTTATTTATAAACCTAATTAGGTATTTTTTGAATTCATTATTTAATTTTGCTAATTTGTATTTTGGATCTCCACACCTTGATCTATGACCTGTTAAGCAACCTCAAGCCATGAGCCATGCATTCACTACCACAAGCCAAGTATTTTCCATCATGTAGTCAAACCTCATCACCATTGATCCCCCTACATGGTATTTCAATTGATCCCTTGTGTTTTTCAAGATTTTATTTTTGCAATCAAACTAGGTTTTTATTTTCCTACATTCCATTATGAATTTAATTACAAATAGGGTTTTCATTTCTTTCTAAGGTGTCAATATAGTTTGAGATAGGGTTAATGTTGTCATGGTAGGGTTGTTTATCTATGTAAGGCATCATTTTGAAACCATTCCCCTATTTTCCTTACCAGTCAAAAACTTAGGTTTCCTTAATTCTATATAAAATATTCATGAATATTCCTAGAGATTTTACCAAAACTAATAAATATTCCTTTATAATATTCATTCATAGTCCCCATGGAATTCCCACTTGATATAAACATCTCTAATATTTGTTAGAGATTTATACCTGCATTTACAACCCCATAGTCCCACAAAATTTTCTAGTGCTTAGAATAACCTCAATGTCCAACAAAGTTTCCACCAGAGATCACAAGTGTAATTTAAATCCCAAATCTCCATAAGATATTTCTACTTACATGTGAAAATATATTTACCTATGGACTTTTCACATGTAATTGTAACTCCAATCTCTGATGGAGCTTTCACCTATGTTTTTTACTTTCAAACTCTACCAACTCTAAAGTTTGCTTTCCCCTAGCAAATTCTCTAGAATCCATGTTTAGGAAAGAGATGAAGTTCAAATCTAAAGGACCCAATGTTATACTCAGTCTAAAATCCAATATAACTAATATTATAGACAAAGAACCTAGGTCACATTAACCTAGGTGTTTTTTGGACTAGAGTAAATTTTGAATTTAAGAATGACTAGATTTAGAGCATTTATGACTATGGACTACCCTAGGTATCAACTTTCCCCCTAACTATGCAAATCCTTGAGTTGGTGCTTACACCAACAAAGTATTATGATGTTGATTAGAAATAGGTGCTAAATGATAAAGGGGAAAGGATTCTAAACTTAGACCCAGACTTCATAGACTTTGTATTCTTAATACTCAAATTTGAGAGTTACCTAGATATAACTCCTAAGTAATCAAGGAAATTATATCAAGACAACAACATAGGATGTCATAGAGTAATAAACAAATAATGGTTAAGGATCCCTAGGGATATATCCACTAGATTGCATAAAACATTGGCAAGGATTGATTTTAAGGATGAGGTAGGTGATCTAATCATACTACTACATAAGATCACTTATAGCCCTGATGCAAAGAACTTCCAAGATTTTATGTACCAATATATTTGGGTAATCCACCAAAATAAGCAATACATCCATTGGGTATAGTTCATCAGTGAATCCATCCATAAGTAGTTGATATATGTCCAAAACATAGGGAAATTCTATATGACTTATTATTTAGTTTATATAGTGGCCAAAGGGAGAGATTTCATAAGACTCAACATAGTAGCTGACTAGGAAAATAAAATGTTTAATTATTACCCTAATCTCACTCTTGAGGCTAGTAGGCAACACTTTAGAAGAGTGAATGATACATTCATATACTGCATCATAGTTATATTTGATAATGAACTAGAGAAGAAGAGATTCTATGATGCTACCACTTTAGAGATTACCAATTGGGGTTATTATTTCATCAAGTTCCCCACATACTCATACATCAAAGTATGTAGATTCATCAATTGTCCTTATACCCTTCTAAGGTATGTGAGTGATATATGGGCATTAATGGAACTTGTGAGGTAACTAGTTAAGACTCAAAAGTTATTATCTAGCAAACACAAGGTAAGAATTCATTTTCCCATTAGCATATGTAGGTATAGATGCCTTTCCTTAGAAAACCCTAAGTGTGCAAATGCAAAAATGACAGATTACTTTGAGATCTTTGGAGGCAAGGTCATTCTATGATGTTCATGGCAACATCACTAGTACACTGGGATTTTCAACATATTCCCATGTCCCCAACTATGAAGACTACTAGGAGGACTTGGATGATGAAGAGGAAGTAATAATAAAGGAATATTCAAGAATGAACTTAGATATGGTTAAGGCTTTCAACATGGAACTAGTCCTTGAGGACTTGGTAGATAATGACTCCCAAGTCAACAAGGCCTATTATGATAATAAGATTTATGCCCAACCCCTTCCAGTAGTAAGGTGGTCTATTATTAAGTATTTCTCTTTAATGGATGGAACCACTAACATAATAAATATAACACTCAACTGACTTACAATTAAAGGAGTCTAAGTAACCAAAGAGATAGTAAGCATCAGTGAAAAACTATTAGAACTCAAGGAAAAAGGGGTACCACCATCAATAAAAGGTTCTAGTGATGGAACACTCATAGAATAGGTAGATAAGCCAAAAATATACCATAATATAAAGAATAAATAAAAGGCCAAGAAGAGACAATCGAGTATCTAGGGAGCAACAATAGATCAAGCCATAGTGATTTCATTAGAAGATACAAACAATTGGAGAATAATAGTTTCTACTCCCATCTTTGTGATACTCCCCCCACCTACTTATTTAATTCTTTTAGCTTCAACACCTCATCCTCTTATCTCCACTCCTTCACCCTTAGGTGATTCCACCCTCCATTCCCACCAGTTTACATATATCAATAAATCTATTGACAATGTTTCAATCAACTCAATTAGACACTCAGGTCTCCCCTTAATGGGAAATCAAGTTTCCATTCCACTTTATCACTCCCCCTTCCATAATTCATTCCATCTCATCTATAATTCCTTCCATTCCATTAATCACCAACACTGCACAACAATATATAACCATAGATTCAATCATTTTGATAATAATCCTGCTAGCCACCCCAACACTTGGGATAAAAATTGCTTCATATTTATCTTGATTAATCTTTCCCACTTAATCAATCATGAGTGTCCCTACAAATTTGATTAATTCATTCAAGGATTTAGACTCCAAATTTCCAGAGGTTCTTCAATTCAAACTCCCTATGTCTAATCCTCCATTAGTATAACTTCCATCTCCCACACCCTCATTGGACACGTCTATTTCTATTGTCCCCACCTCTTCCACTTTTATAGTAACTCCAAACCCTAAAGAGGATATAGAGATGGAACAATTCACTAACACAAATGTGGAAATTTAACCCATGGATGGGGAAGAGGTTATAAAGATATCTACAAAATAATCAACATTAATATTAGTGTAGGATATAACACATGTCACCATGCCCACTAGTGCAACATCTTCAGCTAAAAATTCTAAAGTGATAGTGTTATCAGAATATAATTCTACTCCTAGTTGGTTAATACAGATAGTGGGGAAGAAATGTAAGTAGATGGTGTCCCTAAATGCATTAGACTTTGGCCTCAAAGATACACATAAGAAATCCAAAACCACTCCCTGGACCACTTCAAGGATATGGTATGATTCAAGAGGGGAGAAGTATGTGGAGATTATAGTCCCCCTACCAGACAAACAAAAAGAAGATATAGTGGGAGGGGATTGCTAGGTATAAAAATTTCACCTTGGACATCCTACAAGAGAGGGATTGAAGCATGACATTCAATCCAGCATTAAATCTCTTTTTGATAAATTAGATAGTGACAAGGTCACTAAATATGAGCTAAAGAATAAGGTTGAGAAAATAACAAATGCATTAAATAATTTCATTGAGCCCACTATTCAACCAACATATCTTATTACTCAAATCACAGATCAAGCAACACTTGATGTAGTGACAAAAATTGGTAGCATGGGAAGGGCCACAAAGGAATGGGTATAAGAGCTCAACTCAAAGGTCAATAGAGTTATTGAATTAATAATTGACCATTATACAACTTTGAAGGAAATAAGGGTTACCTTGAGAGAAAATAAATAAGTGTTAATAAGAGATAGAAAGGTTGAACCTTTTCTATCCAAAATTGTTAGTTGTGGATACAATTGAAGTTGAAATACTTCTTAGAAAAAAGATACTAATAAATGATGTAGAATAAGAGTTAGATAGATTAGATCAATTCAAAATAAATATACTTCCAGATAGTCCCAATAAAGCTAAGGATGCATAGGACAAGGCCACTAATATGGTTTATGACAATGATGATTTGCTAAATAAATTGTCATGTCAAGAAATAGATTTGTAAAACTTGGTCCTTTTAGTGTAGGAAGTTAATAATAAATTCAAATAGGTTTTTGAAGGAGAATAAGCAAGAGATAAAACCTTTATCTTGAGCTCTATCCACCATTTCATCAATTACCATAACACATTGTATCAAATAGGAAAAGAGACTCAAGAGTACATATCCTTCAGAAGGGAACTCTTTGATACAATAGTAGAATGTAACATAAGAAAATAATACTCTTTTGGTTCGAATGAAGATCAAATACTAGATATCTTCAAGAGTTTTGACATGTATTTTGGGAAGATGCAAGCCAAGAAGGATAAAGAGTCCTCAGATTTTTTTATTGTAGATTAATTCTTTCTACCAAAAACATTCTTGTATATTGTATTTTCATTATTTTAAAAATTTAATAAATTTTTAACTTGTAAAATGAAACTATCATTTTATAATCTCTTTTTGAGAAAGATCCATATCTAATTTCCATTTTCTTTTTTGACAGGTTGAAAGTTGTAAAAAGCAAACTTGTAATTACACTTTCTATTTTGACAAGTTTGAGTTTCTTAAGTTGTAAATGCACATATTGTAAAATGCAATTATAATTTTGTCAATATTGTGTGACTTGAAAGTTTTAAAATTCCCAATTAAAAATTACAATTTAGGTTTTTTCAAAAAGTAACTTAAGTTATCTAATGTTATATTTTGTTCTAAAGTTGAGTTTCACTTTGGTGCCTCATTGCATGAAGAGGAAGTAGAAGCTCAATTGGAGAAGATAAAGAAATTGAATGAAGTTTTTACAAGTTTCCTCTATTCCTATATTAGTCTTGGATCACAATTATTACTTATATTCTTTATTTAAAAACATTCAACTTTTTGTTAGTAATTTGACCTATCAAGGCCAATTTACTACTCCTATCATACAAAACTTTCCTAAAACTGGTCATAACATTTTAAAGTTAGTCAAACCAAATAATTATGGTATAAAAATCACTTTTTGGCTCAAAATATATTTTATATGGGTCATTATCATTTCAAAATAGCATTTCCAAGTTCAAATATGCAGATAATCCATGTACATAAAACAATTTTGAGAGAAAATTGAACATTTTGGGAGCTACAGATGGTTTCAGGAACTCAAATTTTTTATACAAGGTCATTATGATTTGAATAACCTTTTTAAAAAGTTGAATGTCCATTTGATAAGTTGATATACTTATTTTTTTGTAACATTCCTTAGCATGTTTGTTGGAGATCACCATTGGAGTAGGCATCATTCTAGAGTTCCATAGAGGTTTCTAAGTCTAGGTAAAAAATTTAAAATAATTATATGATGTTTTTACATCATAATAATACCTTTAAATATTTTCAAAACTCTAAATTTTAAAACAACTATGCTCATACAGGGTTTTACAACCAAACAGGCATAAAGGCCAAAAAAGGGTTTTTTGACTTTTCAAGCAAAATGTGCTTTCAGAGTATTTTTATAGTATTTAATAGACCACATGATAATTATTTGAATTATTATGAATAATGTGAATATTTATTTTCATTTTGATGAAATTTTCATTTTTTTAGTTCTAGACACCCTTTCTAGCCTCCTGTTTAGATGCTCATATATTTCACCATGTGTGGAGTTTGGATGAAATATATTATTATTTTCTTAGGACACATATTTAATTATAATTCCTAAAAAAAATTATACTATTTTAATGTATGTTCTTTATGAAAAATCATTAAGAGCGTAGGTAGCCCAAAATGCAGCCAAAACCCCACAAACAAATTTCTCCATGTGGTAAATCTTCATATATTTGGAATGGGAACCCAATATTTTCATGGATTTTATGGGTATAATTTTTATACACATAACTATAAATATTTTGGGATTTTTATATCTTTACTTTATGAACCATCATTTTGAAAATTCATCTTCAAAGCCAACCTAAACCCTAAAAAAACTAGTTTTGAAATATGTTGATTTTATTTATATAAAATAATATTGGATCAACATAAATTTTTTAAAATTTTCAATTAAACTAAGATAGGATTCCATAAATTTCAATTTTATGTATGGATCTATACAGATGAGGGTAGAAATCAAGTGTTTTTGGAAAAAAGCATCTAAAATGAAGTATAGGATGGTTCAATGAAATATAATAAATGGATGTAAAATCCTTAAAAAAATTATTCATTCTAAAATTTTAATTTTTTTTTAAATAATCCCATAATTTTCCCAACCATCTCAATCAAAATGGCTAGTTTATAGGAAAATGGAGCAAAATAGGCCTAGTCAACCCTGTTGATTGAATGACAAGTGTTTTCTCATCAAAATCAAATATATTTTGATGAGAAATTTTTATAAAGGTATATTTAATTATTTTTTAATTTTTTATGCCATATTTTTTTAGGTTTAATGGATTATAAATATAATAAGATAGGCTATTAGGCCTAATTAGCCTAATAGGCTTAATTGGCCAATCAAGCAAGTAAAGAATGGCATTGAAAATCTATCAAATGAACTAGTTTTATAGTTAACACATGTATATATCATTAAATTCAATACACAAATATCAATTCATGAAATTTGAGCTCAAGTTGAGCTAACTAGTCTTTAAGGGTCAAATCTCTTCGGTTGACTACTTTGACTAGTTTCATGCAACTCCCATGCTTTTCATGCAAGATAAAGACTTTCAAAAACTTAAAATCACTTTAAATATGGATTTATCTTCCAATTTATTTCATTATTTTCATGAAATGAAGGTTTACAAGTCAACATGGACCCACCACTTCTCAATTATATGCCAAAAATGAAGAACATGGAATTTTTGAAGAATTGGAAGATTTTAAAGCCTTTATTTATTATTATAAAAGTATTTTAGTCTTATTTTAACTAAAATAAGACTAATTATTCTATTTTCCATGTGAATTTGACTTTATTTAAGGTGTTGTAATTATATATTAGCTTTTTGAAGTCTTTTTTCAAGATTTCCTAAAGAAGAGAAAAAAATTTAATTGACACCATTTATCAAATAAAGAAGATTTTTTGCATATATTTTTTTGAATCAAAATATAGTGTAATTTTAATATTTAACATCATAAAAGTGGAATGTAATTTCCATTTTTACGTGTCCTTTTCACACCTACTATGAAAATCACATCCTCTACAAGTCATTTGAAGAGTTAGGATTTGAATTTGGTGTGCAAACTTCTTTCAGGCCTTCTTTTGAAAAACTGATATTCAGGGTTAATTATAGATTTTTATTTTATATTAATATGTGTGTCTTAATTAATTTCATAAATATTTTAGATAATATCAATAATTCAGGTGCATCACCCCATTAAATAGGATTTCCCATTTCAATTTCTTTCTCCCTTTACATTCAAAAAATCATAGTAAATCATATTTAATTGATAAATCTTAATGGAACTAACCCTCTCTGGAGGTTATTCTTAGTAAAAATTCACCCACACTCTGAGAAGATCTAATTATATTAGTTGGATGGAGGATTTGTTTTACACATCTTCAATCAAGGTGTACTCTAGAGTGATAACACTTTCTAAGGATGCCACTAAAGCTAAAGATCACACCCCCTTTCATGGAGTTTCTAGATTTTGTATGTTATTCAACTAGGCATGGATTTCCTTATTAAATACATTTATTTCATGATATTTTTTATATAAATATGGGTATTATGTCATAAACCAATTATCTTTTTTCTGCTAGAGATATTATTCTACATTTTGAATAACTTGTCTACATGTTGTAAATTGGAGAATGAGAATAAATTAAAGATTTGCCTTTCTTATCAGTGTAATATTTATGTATTAAAGGTTATTTAGATATTTTTGGATTTTTTAATTCTAGTTTTAGTAATAAAATTTCACTTGTGGTATTCTTTATCCTTTTGTAAGATTTTTTGATTTAAAATAAAGAATCTTGTTCCTTGTATGAAAAATACCAAATATTGCCTTTAGTTTAACATTTTCATGAGTTTGTGCTCCTAAGAATTTCAATACATTTATTGTAATATTGTTTTCATTCAATAAATCATTGAAATCCACTACAAAATATATGGTTTAATCA
Source organism: Torreya grandis (assembly GCA_037957365.1). Lineage (NCBI taxonomy): Eukaryota > Viridiplantae > Streptophyta > Pinopsida > Cupressales > Taxaceae > Torreya > Torreya grandis. Next base: position 542,448 of record JARHVA010003804.1, on the reverse strand, counting down.
CCATTTTAAATTTTTCAATTTCATTCCCAAAACTCTTTTCTTATAGTCAAACCCTAATTTAGGAGCAAGATCACTAAACAAGATCAATAAGAAGTATAATTTATACATAGTTTGGTAGTTTATCAATTACACCAAATTTAGTGAAAGGAACTCAGCCTTCTCTGAAGGCTCACCTCAATTTACCAAAGTCCTATAGCTTGGAGGTGATCCCATTGTATCATTAGATTTTGTTACAACAAGCTATAACATCAAGAATGGGTGCAAAATCTATGTGATAATAGAAACCAAGACTTGTCTTGTCACTTGCCAACTTTTAACTACTCAAGATGTCATATAGATCCATATTTATCTTTTTAAACTTCACAAAGGTATTCAACTTATTGCATTCTTGATTTAACTCAAATTTTATGTATTTCACTTTAGTTCCATACATGGTGCATTCTTCCTCTTTATCTTTTAAACTATCAATGACTATTTCCATTTGTGCTTCAATCTAATTGATGATCTAATCATACTCCCTAGATGTTTTACATAGTTTTTACTCAATCAAACCAATTTACTCTTCATAGTACTTAGCTAGTGATCTTAGTTTGTGATTCATATTTCTTTTGAACTTCTAACTCTTCTAGAGCACTCACCAATTCTACCTCAAGTTTTACTTCAACTTCTTCTTCATTGGATTCCTCATCAACCATAAGGACTTCCCCATTTGAAAAACCCTCATTGTCTATTTATTTTTCTATTAATAAGTTTTCATTATTTTCATGTCCATCTTCATTACTTTCATCAGCACTATTAGATGTGCTTGTGTAACTTAAACCAGATGAGTTATCTTCTTTGATATAAAAACTTATCTTTTTCTTGAATGACCCTTTCCTACCTTTATACTTACTAAACTCTTTATTTTTTTTCAAGCTTATATAACTTATTATTATCTCCATGATGTTCATCATGCTCAGCCTTATCCTTGTTAGGATACTTAGATCTAAAGTGACCAATCTTACCATAGTTGAAACATTTTAAGGGAAACTTACCCTTGTACTTACTAGATCCAAACCTCAACTTCCTAGAAAATATGGATATTATTTTATCATCATAAACATCTAAACATACCTCATATTTGGCCTTCTTGTATTTTTATTTCTTATTAACTATGAAAGTTTCTTCCTTCTTGGAGGTATTCCTTCATTTTTTCTCATCTCATAGGTAGTAGAGATGCCATGAAGCTCATCCATCTCTAGCTTATCAAAATATTACATCTCTTCCACTGTAGACACCTTAGTTTCAAAATTAGGAGTTAGAGATCCTAACACTTTTTTAACAACAATAGACTCTTTCACTTATTTTTCTAATCCTCTAATGACATTGATAACTTCATCAACCTTTGACATGTAAGATGCAATTGTTTCATCTTTAAACTTTAAAACTATGTTTGGTGGGTTTGTAACTTGGTCATCTTCACCTTGGTGTCTCTGTCATACATATTATTCAATTTGTCCCATATCACCTTATCTGACTCATAATGCATCACCTTCACAAAATCCACCTCCAATAGGCCACATAGAATGACATTCATTACCTTGGAATTGCTCTCACTTTCCTTCTTTCCTATGACATCAGTTGGTGGTGTATAATGTGGAGTGTATCCATCCAAAACTAACTTCCATATGTCATGGCCCATTGACATAATATATGTCCTCATTATTATTCTCTAAAAATCATAATTAGTCCCATTGAAAAATGGATCCTTACTAGTAGAGAAAGCACTTTGAGCTTGTTGAGTAGCCATCCTCACTTATAGGATATCCTTTGGGCCATTATGCATAATTTAAATGACTTGATCTAATAACATATGTTGGAATAAAAATTAATAATATGGGGTGTTATTTATTCTTCAAAAACTTTCTTATCAATCTCACTTAAGCAATCATGAAACATTCAAACAAGCATATAGTGAGAGCATAAACACCTATCCACATAAGCATGAAACACAAGAAAACATAACATATATATGAAACCCTCAAGGTAAATAAAATCCACTGATATCTACAAATGTATTATATATCTATAAGACAAACACCAAATTTCATGAAGAATGAACTCCACATGGAGCACCAACCCCAACTAGTTAAACACTAACTCAATTACGATTTAGCAAGCACCGACTTGTAAGGAGGCACCAACCCCTTAGATGACTCAACACCAAAATATACACCTAATTTATTTTATTTCCTTTATTTCACATTTTTATTCAATAAAATTATTATTAATACCTTTTCATCTCTTCACACTATTATCCCTCTCAAACTGCCTTCTAGGTCTCTTCGCTCAATTAGGTCTCTTCAAGACTAACTAAATCATATGAACTTGATCCTCATACACATAAACTATATAAAATCTTAATAATAGTTCCTATATAATCCTATTATGGTATAAAATACCTCCTTATTCTCTAAAATATGTTATTTTATTTGCTTACACTCTTAACACGCAAATATGCCTAAAACTACCTTGTATATATACAAACCTCTTGATCATACACCTCTTAGTTGGACATATACACTTCCATACTTGGATTAAAATTTAAATAGGTCATATAAAACATTTAATACATTAATAAAACATTTCAATATGTTTGTCATAAAATATAGGACTAAAACCTCTTTTAGGCCTTAAGGAGACCTAATTAAGCCCTCATTAGTACAAGTTACAATTTGATCTTATTGGAACACTTTAAAACATATAAAATAAAATTAAAATCTTATATTACACTAAAATATACCCATAAAAATCTCATATTATGTCCATGACACATTTTAGCTCCAACCACCACTTGAAGCATGCCATTAGCACTATTCACAATTAGGCATGTGCATACCCAAAAAATCTATCTTAGACTACTAAAGATAAAATAATAATTAGCTAAAAAATTAGGGGAAAAAATAACATATTAAAAAAAATCATTATCTTAGGGTCATCACAAAATTTATTATATACTTCAATTTAGGGTATACAGGCTCAAACTCTTCTCTACAAAATGCTCACTCTGAAATGCCAACTAGCCTCAAAACATAGTCATGGAAACTTGAACTTATGACATCTAAAGGAACACACTAAATTAATTATAATGTATGAACATGATCCTAAAAACTTCTTAGAATAAACTCAAACAAAAATATCATAATTTATAATGGCAATTCTTGGTCTTGAAGACTAATTTGTTGACCTTCTCTTTCATAGTCCTCACTCATCTAGTCAATCCATTTTGGCTTCAACATTTTCATGACTTTCACTAAATACAAAACATTATAAAAATATTTTATATGAAATAAAGTCCCAATTAACAACACCATGTACATTGTATTCTTTAAATTAGGTCATAGAGTCTCAAACTCATCCTAGAAACTACCAACTTACCTTAAAGTATAGTCATAATGACAATGACCTTCAACACTTGTATGACCACTCCCAGAAACTTCTGATACATGTGGATGAAATTATTTTACCATTATTATATATAAATATAACATGTTTTAATGGTAATATTTGTATTTTATACCAATCTCATGACCTCACTATACATGTTATGATCTTGGTGGTCGGATTCACTAATAGTCCAGGATTTTGGTGTAGTGGTTCATTACATTTGGTATCAGAGCAACCACCCATGTCTAAGTCACAGAGTGGGTGGGTTACGCTGGCATTGCAGTATTTGTCTGGGGCTCGTACACATAGTAGATCTCATGTACGTGTGCAAAGCTAGCCCCGAGTCTGGGCTTTGGAAGTGTGGTGGGATGTTATGATCCTGGTGGGCAGATTCACTAACAGTTCAGGCTTTTGGTGTAATGGTTTGTTACACATTTTAACCTAATGAGATAGTGTATCAATTTATATGGCTTGGCTATTTATTTATCCTAGAATTTTGTATTTAGACCTAGAATTTCAATGTTATACCTAGCATTTCATACTAGAGGCTCAGTGTTTTATAATATGCATTCAATGCTTCATAATATATACTCATAGCATTACCATAAAAGTGGCTCAGTGCTTAATAACATATATATAGCATGTAGTCTTATAAAACATAGTCTAACTATAGGTGTATGTTGACCCTTAAAAGTTACGTAGACTCTAGAATGAAATGTGATTTTCTAATTATGACATTATTCACTATAAAATATTTCCTACACATTTACTAAAACATAGTCTCTAATTTTTAAAATGTTGTCTAAAACTATTTTAACACTTGGTCTATGTAGATAAGGATATTACAAATAAATATAAAAACATATTCATAATGCACATACAAAAACAATTTATAGATCCAACCTGGTATTCTTTGTAAGATGAATATGCCCTTTCTTTCCTTGTTTTTCCTAAACATTCTCACCATCCTTCACTTCCTCTCCCTGCCTTAATGTATTTTTCCCCCTTTTTAATTTTCAAAAGACTTTATTTATAAAAATAAACCTCTCCCTATATGTTGTGTCATTCACTTTGCATGCATTTTCTCTTCTTGTTTGACATCCATGCATAGCATTCTTTTATTAATTTAACTTTATTAACTAATATTAAATCTCTCAATTTATTCAACATTACACCACTTTCTCAAGTTATCTAAAATAATGGACTAAGTTGACCAAATTAAATAAAGATATTTAAATTTATCTTTTAGTGCAATCTCATGTATGCTTTAAAATACTAAGCTTAATTTATCCTTACTCATCGTTAGTTCATTAGGATAACTCAAACTCTTGAAGGTAAATAAATAAAGGTAATAATTTATTAATAAATAGATAAATAGTTTTATAATTATTTTCAAAATAAGATAATTGATAATTAACTACGATTCTCAAGTATCAATTAAATATCTATTTCCTAATTTATTCTCAAAAATCAAGATAATTAAATTAAAAGAATCTAATGAATATTAAGAGCTAAATTTACATGTTAATATAATCACATAAAATATTTCCCTAATTATGCACTAGCATTTAAAATATATAACATTTTTAAATCTAATGTGTGTAGGGTCATTAGAAATTTTTTTGTCATTGCCCAATCATTCCATCTAATCCATCCTCTCTAATTATACTCTCACTCATCAAGATCTAAGGGTAGGATCTATCCTTCATCCACCTCAAAACAAGTAGGTATTTATTCTGAGTCATCATAAATATCAATCAATGATGCAAAACTAATAAATACATATCCATAATGTACAAAATAATAAAATATAGATATCACATCATGTATACAAATCAACAATATCACTCTCATTATATTATATATCATAAATCTCAAATCAAAGCAATAATAATTAGTTGATAACCATATAAATATATGGATTAAAGGTTATAAATCATAGGGTGAAATTGGGATGTGACATCCTTCCCCATTAAAACTGATCATCACCCCAATGACTCTTATTCAAACAAAATTTTTAAATAATAGACAACATAATAGCATAGTATCAAGTATCATATCATGTGATTACATGCAAAATTTACATGAATAACTCATCATAGTTCTCTTAATTAACACTATTTTTAGAGTATTGGTCCCACAAGACCCTACTCTATGACATTTCTTATTATGCAAATAAGTTTTACAAAATTCACTTAAATTGATTGGTTCTATCATGACCACCCCATGGTCCAAAACCATAATTCAATACTATAATAACTTGGTAAAAGTTTCACTAACTTCCCCAACAACACATGAGATCATCACAAAATCCAAAACAAATGATCATGGAGAGCTACACAAAACCTTTCAGTCCCTATGCACATCTCTCTAAATTAGAGAGTGTATTTCTCATATCAAAGAAAAAGTATTTAGGTAATCTGGAAAGAATGATGTGTATAATTTAATACTATCACTAATTAATGTAGCTTAAGATAAGTATAACATGTCAATACTATCACTACTCCATGTAGCTCTAGATAAGTATGATGATGAATAGGAACTATAAATATAATTTATACAAAATCATGGAATATCCATCCATAGTATACATGTGTATGGATATATGATTGAATTTACAAGTTTCATCTATCAAATCCTATATTTGAAAAGTCCATCTATCAAATCCAACTCAGTTCCAACCGAGTTAATGTGAGGTTAATTAGGATACCATCTCATCACTTATAATTCATGTTCCTAATGCACCACTCTTCCCTTAGGTCTCCACTACCTACTAATCTCTAAAATATGCATGAGGTTCAATGAAACATTAATCTAAACTGATAGATTAAAGAAATCAATACTCTATGCTAAATGATTCTATATTTACTAACATACATACAAGAAAAATCATATAATCATTCTAAGATTGCATTAAGTTGCTACTAATCAAACATAACTAGTATCATAATCTACTACTTAACCTATAGTGTTATATTTATAGTAAATAGGAAATAATATCACAATTAACATAACATACAAAGGCTTAGGGTTGTATTGTCTATACAACCTTGTAAGCAAGATAATGTCTTCTTGCTTACACGAATAGCACACAACAAGTTAAAAAGTTTATCTCAACCCTTTTAGACTATTAATATGTTTTGAACATATCATACCCTACTTGCTAAAAAATAAAGGTACATATATAACTCTTCAAAATAACATGCTTCAAAAGAGAATAGTATCAGTCTAAACAAAGGTATATAATAACATAATGATTATAATCAACTAGAATTAATATAAATTCAATGTTATCCACTCTTCATGGTCAAATACACAAGTTTTGATAAAATATTGACTCTAAAATTCACAAGTGGATAGTACATAACTTAACATCTCATAATTAAAACTCCTACATACCCTCATATGGTAAAAGGTAACATCGTAATCATGTTGCCAATCACTACCTACTTACCAAACTTATAAGTGTAGTATTATAACCTACCTCCATAATCAGAAGGAAAATAACAATCTCAAGGATGCATCAATCTATCCAATCCTATAGCTTATCTCAATAAGAAATAAAAAACACTATCCCATGAACTCAAGGTAATATGATCAAACAACATTTTAGAAACAAGTTTTCTTTTTAAGGAAACACTAAACCAACATCTTGTAAATATGAATATTTTCTCTAGCTTAAAATGATGTAATAGGAAATTGAGAACATAACAACTCACCTCTAATTTAACTAAGAGATATGACTCTTCTTCTCAAGTCTATATAAATGTAAGTATGTTAATCCACATAGCAAACTCCTAACACAAAGGAATTCACAATCAAGACATCTACACTTAATTATAAGGATATTCCCACCACACTAGGTGGTGTCAATCTAGAATGGTCTTATAAGATTCCCACTCCCAGGATTTTTGTAAGTAAAGCACAAAACTAATACATAAATACCTAAGTGGGAAGCACTCTTTTTTGCTTTTTAAAACACTCACAATATACAAACACAAATGGTGAACGTGATTTGATTACCAAGAAATATGTTATCAAACTTGAAGTGTTTAATCTAAAAGATCAATAATATGGTAGGGAACTCTTATGAACAAAGCTATGTACTCTCCTACCCATACACCTTATAAAACCATCACCAACTAGACACTTGATAAACTAACCCTTCAGTAATTCTTAAGGGGGTACGAATGCTCGTAGGATACACACTCAATGTACCATACATACATTCTTAATTTTCCTTTCTTATAAGTAGAAGGATACAAAAACACTAATGGACTCATTAGGTCCTAGATTTTGAGCATCAGCTCTAATACCACATGTTACAACTTCTCAAGTTACACTTTAAAAATGCAATAATTTTTTTTCTTTTTAAAACAATTTACTTAAAATTCAATCCATAGAATAATATGTTACAACATATCTAAACTATAACTTAGAACAATAGTACTTCTAAATTTAAATACCCAATATAATATTTATCTTATACATCTCTAAGAAAAGTAAACACATTAGGACACAGCTATGAATAGACCTCTAATACAGTATATTTTATTCAAATATAACAAATATATATTAAAATTACATTTCCTTCAGACATTCAACCTAATACAATGAATAGATATCAAGCTCTCCAAAGCTTGAGTCGAACCAACCTGTGTATAACTGATAATCTCAAGTGAAGTCTTAAAGTAGTAATATTATATGGAGGGAGAGCATCATCTGAGTGATTTTTCACACCAACCATGGACCAATGATATCCTGCACAATCCCCTATCAAGGAATGGCTCTCCCTTTATATATAGGTAGATAGAATGGTGTGGTAATCTAGAGAACAAGTTAGTACCCATGTGTGTATGATTTTTAAAACTAAACATGTAGTGTATCATTAAAAAAATCCATTCTATTACAAGATATCATAGTGACATATAAATAAAACATACCAAAAGATAATGTCTCACTATACATTATTTAACCACAAGACTCATACTAATTACATCTTCATAGAAATATTATCACATCACATGCTATACATAGGAGTAAGCAAAGTATATATTTATTTCAATAATACATGAATGCATCATACATTATTATTTAACTCATATAGGAAATAATGCCCATAATTCATACCACCCAAGTATGTTTCACAATCATATTAAAATGTAGATTCCTAACTACTAAAATAAGATTCAAATAACTACACCTCATGATATCCTATAATATCATAGTCTACTATTCTAATATGTAACTACTATTTTTCTCACAATCAATCATACAAAGTAGTCATAAATACTTTGAATCAAAAGATTTTATTCAATCAATTATATATATAACAAAGTAGTTGTATAAACACATAAAATTTTACCTAACATTCATTTACACTCTCTCAAGGTTATATGCACGCATACATGATGTCCTACTAACTGTTATAACACATACTATTAAAGTAATAACCAACGCATACATTTAATCAAACAACTTAGATGAGAGTAAACATACAACTACAGTATGTACCATCTAAGCATATACATTTAAGTTAAAATAATCTATGATATCCCATATTATCATATCTCATTGTGCATGAGTACTCTACTCATACATGAAAAATCAATCTTACACTATAATTATTGAACAAGTAAGTATAGGTTTATACCATCTAGGTATACCCTAGATTATACTACACAATAATAATTAGATGAAAACACAATCTCATGGTACACATCATGATGCATTATTTTATTCTAGGAATGTCTAATCACTTGCATATAAAATTACTCTCACCAAAATATAATGCACACAAGTTTTCATCTTTACATGATGCTACAGAATTTGACCCTACTGACATGTTTTCATAACACTACTATGCTACAAATATATTATTTATTTCTACTAACATTCTAAGCAAAGCCATAGTATATATTTAGACCATATAATTATATCACCCAGGATATATTATTAATCAAACATAAGTAATAATAACATTACCATAGAAATTTTGAACTTTACTATAGTTTACACAAAAAATAGAGATATTCTTTAAAACTATAAAACTCTAACCATAGTCATCATATGAAAATGGATTCCAAAGATAAATAGTCATATCTCACTATATTTTTTGACAAAACATCACCAATTAATCTGGCATAGATTAGAGGATCAAAAATAATCATGTTGAAAATTCATTGTTAACATCATCATCATCATCATGAGAACACAATAGAATCTAAAGTGGATTGTCTTCATTTATGGTTCTAATCATGATATAAAAAAGATATAATGGAGATATCTAAATATCACAAGGAAACTCTAGTTAGGTGTAAATATTATGGTTGGCCTCAACATTCAAGGCATATATTACCTTCATATCTTAATTTATATGATCGAGTCTAGTATTATATAGGGAAGCTATGAGTATGATATTTTATTAATGGACACATGCTTTATTTATTAAAATTAGGTATATACGGTGATAAAAAAATTTGTGTAAGAAGTTCCACTGAACATTCGATCTTACATTAAAGAGGAAACATGGTTTCTTTTATTTAAAAGACTCTACTTTTTAATTAAATGATGGCATGTTTTAAATTATTTACTTAGCAGTTTTTAATTAAATATATTACATTCTATTTATAAATATAACCTCAGTGTTTACCACCTTGGTGTTTTTAATTACAATCTTAGCATTTTTAATCTTTTTTACTTAGCTTTGAATTTTTATACTTAGCAATTTTTATATTGGATATGGTAAATAACCAAGTTTTATAGGGACCTAGAACCATGAGAGTGAATTACATTAGTTTAAAAAGGATAACCAAGGTTGAGAAGACAAAAATAGAAAAGTAAGTACTAAGAAATGAAAGTAGGAAACAATAATAAACATTGTTCTAGGAAAAAATTCCCTCCTAAGTATCTTCAGTAGCAATTGTATCCTTTTCTTGGATGGTTGGTTTGTCTTTTAAAACTTTGGCATGAGTACAGTTCCTAGGGCCTTCAGTTGCCTCCCCAGGGAAGATCATTTTGGGTCACACCATGCCTTTCACCTCTAGAGGAGTCTTTTTAAGGGGGACCCCCCTAGGGGATCCTATAGGGGGAGATTTTTGGACCTTGAGGGATTTCATAATAGGGGATTGGGGCCTTTAACTAAGTGAAAAAAGATTGGACAGTGGCCTCAGCCACCTAGTGGAGTTTATTAGTCATGTATAAGCTTTATCAGGCTAAATCCTACTTATTAAACCCTTTAGTTGAAATTTTCTAGAAAAAAATTATTCTTTTCAAAATCCTCTATCATTATGGCCTTACCCTTCTAGCTTGAATGTGTAGGAGAACTAATTTTAATGGGCTTAGGATTAGGGATAAATGTAATTTGAGGGGTAAGTATTCAAGGGGAATGATATAAACTATTTTGGGTAGAATGTTCAGGAGGTTGGTGGGATCCCTCGAGAGGGTCCTCCTTTGAGGAGTCCTCTTGGGAGTTTCCCTTGGAGGAGGATCCCCTAGGGGTGACCTTATAACCTAAAATATTTTGATTATGCTTAACAGGATTTGACCCTGATTGAGAATAGGGTTTGTATCATTAACTTGGTGAAGTAGAATAATACTTTCTATGGATTTGAGAAGGAAATAAGGCAAACTAATTTTAAAACCAATGAAGTGAATCAAGAGTAGGAAATGATGTGAAAAAATTAAGGTATACTTATCTTCTAGATTTATGTACCTCATGACCTGAAGGTAGATATCTAGCCAGTGACGTGGGAGGTCAAAACAAGGGAAACCCTTCTTATCTATTTGCATAAATTCATTCATTCTAAAGATCATTATAGGGATTCTTGCTTCTTGGACTGATCTTTATATTCTTTATCTCTAATTCAGGACATACCTATCGCATCACCAATGAATTCTTCTTAGATGTTGATGGAGATGCCTCACATAGTGACTTTGTGTTTTGTTCATGTTGTAATGAAGTCTTGGACAACCATGGAATTATGTTTAGTAATGCATTCCATAAACTCAATAAGACCCCCCTTCTTGAGTTTTTTCTAGACCTTTTTTTATTCTTGAACCTCTTTACATGAGGTGGGTTCTAAGCGATATTTATCTCCACCTATGGGTATTGGAGTTGTATGGATAGAATGGGAGGGATGAAAGTTATAGATGTAGCCAAAATAGTCAGGGCTCAAATGGGAGGGAATGCCCACTGAAGTCACAATAAAATAACTAGTCCCCCTTCCTTCAAAATGAATGTGAATCATCTGAATCAGGATTTGCCTTGATGAATCGAGGGGTTAAATGTGCAAAGGGATGATATTTTAAGGTTTCATTATTACCTTTCATGTATATAAAATCATTCACCTTAGAGGGGTATTGCCTACATTATGATTTAAATCCTCAATAATTTTTAATTAATATACTTAGTGTTGTATTTAAAGCCTCAACATGTTAATTTAAAGACCTAGATTTGTAATTAATATCTACAATGCTTCCATTTATAGTATAGCATATCAAATTGAATGATTTAATAAATGACATCAGTATTTAAATATTTTTACTTAGTGTTTGAATGTTTATACTTAATGTTTTAATACAATGACCTACTATTTCCAATAGATATTCGGTGCTCTAACTTGTGGTTAAGGCATCCCATATTACAGACTTGACACTCAATGATAAATTCACAATAGTTTATAATATAAACACAGTAGTCTTTTTACATATGCTATGTTCTATTTAAGTGACTTGGCACTTTCATCCATATGACTCAACATTTGAAAAAACATTTCAACATTTATTTTTATACTCAAAGGTTTTAGTATTACTTGGCATTTTCAATAATATATTTGGTATTTTTAATAATATATTTGGCATTTTCATTTATTTTAAACATAGATTTCATTATTTTTACACAGCATTACAATTTGGTTCAAAGAAGTGACTTGGTATTCACCTAAAAGACTGAGCTATCTTTTTTAACTCAGAACTTTATTTGATTAAGGCTCAACATCTTACATATCAAGTAGTGATGCCAAATGTAACATTTTATTTATTTGCAAATAGTTGATTAAAATTTTCTATTACCTTCTGATCTGAGTTAATAGAGTATTCTAACATTGATTTAGGATCAAAGTGATCCTTATAATAATCCCATGATAATCATGCTCATATATAAAATACTCACTCATGCAATATGGGAATCCATGTAAAAACTAAAGTTCCATCGAACCTTTAATCTTGCAGTAAATAAAAACATATTCTTTTAAATGACTCACATTTTAACCTATTGAGATAGCATATCAATTTATATGGTTTAGTTATTTATTTATCCTCAATGCTTTATATTTAAACTTTGGATTTAAATTTTATGTCTAGCATTTCATAATAGAGGCTTGACACTTTATAATATACATTCAATGCTTCATAATATATACTCACAGTGTTACCATAAAAGTGGACTAGCGCTTAATAACATATACATAGTATGCAATCTTATAAAATACATTCCAATTATAAGTGTATGATGACCCTTAAAATTTACACAGACTCTAGAATGAAACACAATTTTCTAATTATGACGTTGTTCAAACAATTTTATACTCACTGTAAAATTTTGCCTACACATTTACTAAAACATAGTCTCTAATTTTTAAAATGTTGTCTAGAAATATTTTAACACTTAGTCTATGTAGATAAGGATATTAAATATAAATATAAAAACATATCCATAATGCACATATAAAAACAATTTGTAGATCCAACTTGGTATTCTTTATAAGATGAATATGCCCTTTCTTTCCTTATTTTTCCTAAACTCTCTCACCATTATTCACTTCCTCTCTCTGCCTCTATGTGTCCAACCCCTTTTTTAATTTTCAAAAGACTTTATTTATAAAACTAAACCTCTCTCTATATGTTTTACCATTCAATTTGCATGCATTTTCTCTTCCAGTTTGCCATCCATATGTAGCATTAATTTATTCATTTAACTTTCTTGACTAATATTAAATCTCTCAATTTTTTCAATATTATGCTACTTTTCTCAAGTTATCTAAAACAATAGACTAAGCTGACCAAATTAAATAAAGATATCTAAATTTATCTTTTAATTCAATCTCATTCATGTTTTAAAAGACAGCTTAATTTGTCTTTACTCACTGTTAGTTCATTAGGATAACTCAAGCTCTTGAAAGTAAATAAATAAAGGTAATTGTTTATTAATAAATGGATAAATAGTTTTATAATTGTTTTCAAAATAAGATACCTGAATAATTAACTACTATTCTCATGTAGTAATTAAAAATCTATTTCCTGACTTATTCTCAAAAATCAAGATAATTAAATTAAAGGAATATAATGCATATTAAGAACTAAATTTACATGTTAATATAATCACATATAATATTTCTTTAATTACTCACTATCATGTAAAACATATAACATTTTCAAATATAATGTGCATGTGTGTAGGGTCATTATCAATTTCTATATCATCATTAAATCATCCCATCTAGTCCATCCTCTCTGATGATACTTGCCCTTGTCAATATCTGAGGGTAGGATCTGTATGCAATTAAAAATGCATCATGTCTATAAATGAATCCTAACTTGGAGAAGATAAATCATACCATACACTTTTGGTTGGGAACACATTTGTTAAGTGGGAACATGACCAATATAGGGATGCAATAGACCTTATTAGGGGATCTCTTACCATAATACATGATGTTAGGGAGGGTTCCAAAGCCTTCAGTCAAGCACAATCATGCAATAACCCTAAGGGAGTCCTATGTTTTGATATCTCACTAAACTAATAATAAGTAAATAAAATCTAATCTAGTGCTTACCAAAGCTTATAGCACAATATGAGGGGTTAGTAAAAAATAAAAACATGCATAGGAGAATCTTAATTAAGCTATGTATGAATAAGATCCTAATACATGGAATAATAAGAGTAATATTATTCAAAGCTAATACTTATGCTACTTATATCTACTAAAGAGAGGAGTGCAGTTAGAGAATACTTACTTGAATGATGAACCCATCAAGACTCAATCTCTCCCTTAGCCAAAGGGGCTTCTTAAGAGGTTTTTATGGTTTTTAAGTATCACTAAAAAAGGCCAAAGCATCTAAGACTTATCCATAAGACTAGAGTCTCCAAGTAGAAACCCTAAGTTAAGACTCCTCAAGTAGAATGGTGGAAGAGCATATTGTAAATAAGTGCAAGTGAATAATAACTCTTGATTGTATATTAAATAATGATGAAATGATCTTATATATATAATTTTATTTGACCCTAAACCCTTCAAAAAAAATTGGCTGATAGGGTCAACCTAGTTGACCTAGCACAATTTTGAACAATTAATCACTAGGTCATGAGCTAGGTCAGCCAAGAGCCAAACTATCACCGAAAACTATACAAGGTCAACCTATTAGATGTATAATCCACTAAGAGTGGGGGTGAATTAGTGGTGGAAAACAATCATATTCAATTTCCAAACCCTTGTAAATACTTAAGCATTCAATATAATCATTCATGAATCATATAGATCATTCATATCAGTGAATAATGAACATAATGTAAGATCATATACATAACACAATATCTATGTGTAAAACCCTATTTTTTAATAAAACCCACTCTAAATAATACAAACACATGGACTACTATCCTATAATATGATCACAAACAAGATATTGGTCAAGTCCTTCTAATTAAGAACCTTGGTCAAGTCCTTCTGACTTAAGGCCTTTAGTGAAATGGTAGTTCCATAATGATCACCTGTCCCTAGATAATCAAATCATTCTGACCACCTATTTATTCTAGTCTTTCTAACCTACAACCTTGATCAATTCCTTTTGAACAAAGGTCATTATTGAAACCCTATTTCATAAGGAGCAACACCCTTAAGGAAGATCAAGTCCTTTAGACCCTCCTTGTAAAGAACACTTCCACCTTAGAATTGATGTCTTCAACACCTAATGATGGACCTCTAATTATATTAAAAATTTACAAACTCTCTCTATATATCATATATTCCTCTCACATAGGCATGCCATAATCTCTCTCCTTCACTCAAACAGTCCTCATATGCACACTCAAATATTTTTACACAACTTCAAACTGTAAGAACACTATACTATCATCAGAAACATGACCTATAAATCATACACATAGTCCAAAATATTCTATAATCATCAATATAATATCTTGGCACTCTCACTCTCCTCTCTTTTCCTTTACTCTCCAACTCTCTCACATACAAGTCTCTCTCAAATCTCTCCCAAGTCTCTCACTCACCAACCTAAAAATCACCATCTTTGATTTCACTATTTATAGAGAATACTTGATAATCAACACCTTGGTGATCCATTATTCACATCTTATCCCTTAATTCATCTCTCACACAAATACATAGCTCAATACAAACTTCATAGGTCGGCCATATCACCTATGGGTCACCCTTAAGTAGCAACACCTTTTAATAAGGCCCTTTTAGCCCTTGCATGTCGCATGGAGAACTATTCACCCATTTAGAACTTTAATAAAGATAATACCAATTCCAAATACATAGGTCCACTCCTTATGTCCTCTATACATCCTCAAATGATCATGGTAACTCATGCTCACCTTTGTGTATGCTTAAACAACTCAATCACTAACTTGGTGCACAGGAACATTATGAACAAACACATAATTGATTTCTTAAGTTTTTTTCATACATAATAACAATTTATAATACCTCCAAAAACCACACAAGGCATCCCCATGGAGTTTAAAACATTCCCCAAAGTCTAATTCATCATGAGCTATCAAAATAACATCAAAACAAGCTCAATTACCCTTTTCAAGTTACTTGTAGAACATGTACAAACACATAGTAAACATTGGATCTCAATATATATATATATATATATATAATTATATATTTAAATTAATATTTATAGATGTACATTAGAATCCTCTACAACTTTTCTATTAACACCATGAGCAAATTCTGTATAAATCAAAAGATATGGCACAAAAACTAGACATTAGTATTTTCCTTAGCAAAATTCAAATATTCAAATTCAAATGGTCATGGTTAAACTTTGAACACTAAGCTCGCATCCCATGTCCTTGTTGCTCAGATGAATTATGTACCATTGATCTTGTTTGAAATTTAATGCATAGGCACCAATGTTTAAACATTAAACCTCAATCACTTTAACCTCATCTCATGTAATCTTAAAAATTTGACTCAACGTGCTCCATCGATCTTGCTCATACTTTAACTTGTGTATAAATTACTATGGGAACATTTTAAATATTCTTGGAAGGCCAAATTTACATATTCATAACTTTTGCCTCACTCACTTACATGTTCTCAAATTTAGACCATATAATCTCTTCACATAAGAGAATCCAACCATGTGACAAAATGATCCTGAAGCCTTCATGCATGTGATATATAATTCCATTAAAATGCCTTATCAAAATCTTCTTTCACAGAGTCAACTATGCTTAAAATTTGTTTGGGAGACCAACTTTACTCTTGCATAACTTTTATTGTGCTTTAGCACATGAACTCAAATTTAGCAAAAATCAACTATGCATAAAATTGAACACACCCATATGATCACCTTCTCTTGACACCTTCACACATGAAATATATAGCGTCATCAAAATTCCTACTCAAGTTTTCTTGTCACACACAAATTTGACTATGGAAAAATATAGTCAAACTACCTGGGAGCCCAACTTTGCATATGCATATCTTTTGACATGCTTTGTCACATGATCTAAAATTTAGGGAAAATAAACTAAATTCAAAACTAAACAAACCCATATGATCACCTTCTTTTTAAATTACCACACATATGATATATTCCACCATCAAAATGCTAACTCAGCTCTTCTTTCCACTTTGTAAATTTGGCTAAGTATGGGAAACATTATCAAAATGCCTGGGAGCCTAACTTTTCACCGACATATCTTTGATTGCATTTAGTTACATGACCTTATATTTAGTTCATAACAACTAGGTACAAATTTTATCACAACCATATGACCAACTCCCCCTGACTCATCAACATGTGGTAATGGTGATGTCAGCAAACTGCCTACTCAGATTTTCTACCACTAGATCCAAACTATCTAGATGAAAACTATGGACTACCAGATGAATTTTACTTATGCACACAAGATCCAAATAATATCTAACATCTTATTTCCCTATTTCACACTCTCTAATCACCATACTCATCCCTAAACATCTCTAATCATGCCAAAACTGAAGATCAACCAAGCCTCCTTTAAGCACACTAGGACAAGCACATTGTACACTTTTTCATTATTACTTAGGCTATCAAATCACTTCATCCACTCATCAAGACACCTCTTTGACATCTCTAAAAACTATCCAACAATCTCCCCTTTTATCATTGATGTCAACAAACATCATATATAGCAATAAATAGATTACCTTCTCTCTCTTCAAGCATTCCCATAACAGGAACTTTCTTCCCTTTGACACAATGAAAAAGTGGGAACCAATGGATCCTAAGGACCTAAAAAGACCATAAATATTAAAGGACCATCTTATAAAGATGATACAAAATCCCCTTACTTTGAGCTTTCCTTTTCTTGCCTTGACAAACTTCCTCTTGCTCCATACCAACACTCTTCTTCACAAGCATAGTAACTAATGAAGACAAAACACACAAAAACACTAAAATACGATGGAAATCACAAATAAACATTTGAGAGGGACTTCCCCTAACATTTTTGAGATATTTCACCTTTTTAGCATCTTCATATCTCCACACACCATGAAGAACCACCATACATGCTTACTAGCTTTCTCTCTCAAGACACCTTCATGACCACCAACAGAGCATCATACCACTCATCAATAATAAAACATGTTCTAAACCAACTTTATAACTCACCTTGAAACATTCATGCTTTTCTCTTTTTGAAAAACTAAACAAAATCATGTTTATTCTCATTAGCCCTGTCTAGTCCTCTTGTAGCCCTACCTGGAACTTATAGAGCCCACAATTTTCATTAGACACTCATTTTAGACCTGAAACTTCATATATATATCACTCTCATATTCCCCCTCAATAACATAAATTTTCATCACCAGGATCATCCTTTATAACATACTTCCTTCACAAACCTACTAGCCAATTAGCCCTCTATATTGACATAAACAAGAATAACTTGAGAAACATAAACCTTAAAATATTTTTGAATCTTGATTTAACAACCCATTTTTCACATTCAACCTATTAAAAATCCTTATACCTCAACTCATAAGGCAAACCACTTTTTTAGTAGAGCCTAAAACCCTAGAATCTCAAAATAAATAAAGTAAACAAACCTCCTTATGGTCAATGCACACCTCTAACACTTATTGCACACATGGAGGAAGCCATCACACAATTTTGGACCAAGATTTAATCTTCCACACCATTGGTAACATAGACTTCCTATAACCCATTTTAGGCGTGCTTGCCCTTAAGCCAAAAATTGAGAAATTTGAGAAGACTCAAAAATCTTCAATTTGCCTTCAACATACCCTTAAACCACAAAAGCACCTATAAAACATAAAAAATAAGTGTATAAACCTTTTTTAGCATCAAAATATTCTTGGAATTTGCATTAAACTTATTAATCCAACTAGAACCCCTCATTATAACTATGTACTATAGCTCCTTCATAAACCAATAGAGAAAACTCATGAAGTTATTGTTCCCCCTTAATTAAAGAACTTATAAGATCAACACAAGTCTCTACTCAAATTGACATTATGATCTTGATCACACAAACTTGCTTCTCCTCTAAAATGGTTCTCTTAAGAAGCATAGATAGAGACCTCCTCTAGACCACAATGCTCTACCATGGTGTGTAACCAAGAGTTTCCCATAACTCTTCATATTCCTTCTCTTCCTTGGTCATCTGATACTTATAGTTCTTCTTCTTAGGCTTAAAATAAACAACCTCCTAAACCACTATAAATTTTTCCTTTTCTTTTATGATTAGATTGACAAAACATGGAGACAACATAGATTCATGACCTACATTTTCATCTACAGAATCTTCCTTTCAACTTGGAACCTCATCACTAGGTATAAACAATTGATGTTCTTTACATGAAGCTTTCCCAATAATATTAATATGTTCACTTGGACCCATACTTACCTTATAACTAGCCTCAACTAGTACCTTTTATCTTTTCCTTAAGCTTAGTCTCTTCATTCTCAACATGAGCCGACAATGAGACCTCTTGGGACTCTTTAACTTCTGAAGCATTCTCCACCATAGCAAACAGATTACTTGGACCTATAGACTCATCATGATTCATACTTATCACCTTTGGTTTACATGAGTTAACTTGCCTTCTTCCTTGCATTATTGGAGCCTAATTGAACATTTTCTGGCTTGTAATCCTTTGCTTTCATAACTTATCAATGTGACCTCTCTATTCATAATTGAATCATACCATAATTTTTACAAGAAGCTCTTTCTACCTTTCCAGATTTGGACAAAATCTTAAAATGTGTGCTTGCATTTCCTTATTTGGATAATGTTTATCAAAGTGTCTTTTATTAAGATAATTAAAGCACTTAACCTTGATTAATCCTTTTTACTAATTACCCCCATCATAGTCCCATGCCAACTCATTTTTAATTGGTCTACATTCTTTAGATCTATGCCCAAACTAATTACAAGTATAGAAATAACCATTAAAATTTGCATACCTCATGACATTTGGTTATCTGATATGATTTGTCTTTAATATATTTGCAACATCATTCCTTGTATGATGATTTGTCTTCAAAGGTTGATTGTCATGGTTCACATTAGTCTTCATCTTGTCTTGAGTTATATTCTTTTGTTCTTCTTCATATCCAAGACTAGTTTTATCACTAACATGCTATTGACCACTAAGAATATTATCTAGATCACATGAGCTCATTTAAAATCTTATAAATTTCTTCACCTTACTATATATCTTCTCTAACTCATATTTCAAAGACTCATTTTTATAAACATACCTTTAACATTCATCATCTTTAGCTTTTAGGCTTGTATAAAAAATTTCCAATTGATAACTGAGATGCTTGATCATATCTTCATGATCCTTGATGTCTTCATTCATTCTTGCCTCATACACACTAAATTTCTCCTCATAGTCTTTGTGTTTATATTTCATTTTCTTATTGATCTTATTCTCAATATTTAGTTCTTTAAGAGCATTCATCAATACAGTCTCACAGTCCACCTCATCTTCATCATTATCTGAATCACTCCAAGTAGACTCTTTCTGATGTGAGCAGCTTCCTTCCTCAACCATGAACAAAGCTTCATCTTTATTAGGACTATCATTTTCATGGTCATATTATGAGTCATTGTCTTCACTCTCATTTGATGAATTTTATTCTTCTTTGGTGTAGAGACTCTTCTTGTCTTTAAAATACTTCTTGTTGTCAAACATTCTGAATCCTTTTTTGCTTTTATTAGACATAAATAATCTCTTTACATCATCATGACCTTAATCATGCTCTTCATCAATATCCTTCTTGTAATTATGAGGGAACTTATTATCAAAATGTCCTACCTCTACATAATTGAAGCATTTGAAAGGAATATTACCCTTATACTTACCTGAACTTGTTTTCAATTTCTTTGTAAACAAAGAAATTAGTTCATCCTCATTAATATCAAAAATATCATCATCCTTGGGTTTCTTACCTTGGAACTCCATGTTTAGATTCATATCTATTTTGTATGTTTCTTCTTTCTTTGGTGGCATATCATCATTTATTCTCATATCATACGTAGTAAGGATGCCATGTAATTGATCCATCTTCAACTAAGTAAGATGATGACTTTCTTCTATAGCAGATACTTTTGGATAAAACTTGAGGGATAGAGACCTTAATACCTTTTAAACTATAGTATCCTCTTCAAGGTTTTCTCTAAGACCTCTTATGGTGTTTAAAATCTCCTCAACTCTCTATAGAAAGGCTACCATAGAATCTTCTTCTTTCATTTTGAGGCTCTCAAATTGTCTTCGATGAGACTAAAAATTTTCCAACTTGACCTTTGAATCTCCCTCAAAAATAGTCTTCAATTTATCCCATATATCCTTGGTAGATGTGTAATTAATCAATTTGGTGAACTCAATTTTTGTAAGACCATATGTGATGGCATTCATTGCCTTAGAGTTGTTCTCAAATAGCTTCTTGTCTACAATAATAAATAGAGCAATATCAAGAGCAACATAACCATCCAAAATTTATTTCCATACATCAAATCCTAGGGACATAATGTATGTCTTCATCCTATCACTCCAAAATTCATAATTGGATCCATTAAACATCAGTGCCTTCTTAGTAGAGCAACCACCTTACAAATTTTGACTAGCCATTGTACCTTGGATCACCTTCAAGATGTTAAGACTTTACCAAAGGACCTTGATCTGATACCAATTATTAGAGGTCCAATATAGTTAGAGGGGCGGTAAGTCAATGGTGGCAAATAATCCAATTTAATTTCCAAACCCTTGTAAATACTTAAGCATTCAATACAATCATTTATGAAGCATATAGATCATTCATAGCAATGAACAATGAACATAATGCAAGATCATATATACAACATAATATCTACATGGGAAACCTTCTTTGGAAATAAAACCCACTCTCAAGCCTAAAAACACATGTAATACTATTCTATAATATGATCATAAACAAGAGACTGATCAAGTCCTTCTAATCAAGAACCTTGGTCAAGTCCTTCTGACCTAAGGCCTTTAGTGAAATAACAATTCCATAAAGAGAACCTACCCCTAAAATTATCAAGTATTTATGACCACCTAATCATTTAATTGCTTTTAACCAAATGTCTTTAATGAAACCTTGTTCCATAAGGAGCAATGCCCCTAAGAAAGATCAAGTCCTATAGAGCTTCCTTGTAAAGAACACTTCCACCTTAGAATTCATGTCTTCAACACCTAATGATGAACCTCTAATTATCTAAAAACTATACAAACTATCTCTCTAACTCATATAGGCCTCTCACATAGTCATGCCATAATCTCTCTCCTTATTCACTCAAACAGTCTTAATATGCACAATTAGATCTCTTTACACAACTTTAAACTATAAGAACACTATACCATCATCAAAAACATGACCTACAGATCATACACACAATCCTTAATCTTCTCTTATCATCAACCCAATATCTAGACACTCTCACTCTCCTCTCCTTTCCTTCACTCTCCAACTCTCTCACATACAAGTCTCTCTCAAATCTCTCCCAAGTCACTCGGTCACCAATTAGAAATCACCATCTTTAATTTCACTATTTATAGAGCATAATTCATAATCAACACCTTTCTTGGCCATTACACATGCCTTAGACCTTAATTCATCTCTCACACAAACACATATCTCAATACAAAATTCATAAGTTGGCTATATCACCTATGGATCACCCTTAAGCAGCTACACCTTTTAATAAGGCCCTTGTAGCCCTTATAAGTCTCACAAAGACATATTCACCAATTTATCACTTTAATAAACATAGGAACACTTCCAAATACATATTTCCACTCCTTATAGCCCCTAAAACATCCTCAAATGATCACAATAACTCATGCTCACCTCTACATATGCTCAAACAACTAAATCATTGACCTGGTGCATAGGAACATGATGAACAAATGCACAGTCAATTTATTAACTTTTGTTCATATATAATAATGATTGATCACACCTCTAAAAACCACACATATCATCCCCATATATTCTAAAATTCTCCCAAAAGGCTAAGTCATTAGGAGACATCGAAACAACATCAAAATGAGCTCAATTACCCTTCTCAGGTTACTTGTAGAACATGCACAAACACATAGTCAACTTTAGAGATAAATATTTTTGTTTGTATATATAATTAGATATATAAATTCATATTTATATATGTTCCTTGGAATCCTCTAAAACTTTTATTTTTACATCATGAGCAAATTCTGTATAAATCAAAAGATATGGCATAAAAACTAGACACTAGTATTTTCCTTTGCAAAATTCAAATAGTCATGGTTAAACTTTGAACACTAAGCTTGCATCTCATGTCCTCACTACTCAAATAGATTACACACCATTGATCTTTTATAAACTTTAATGCATAGGTGCCAATTTTCAAACATTAAACCTTAGTCACTTTAACCTCATATTGGGCAATCTTAAAACTTTGACTCAATGTGTTCCATCGATCTTGCTCAAACTTTAACTTGTGAAAATTGACTAAGTATGGGAACCTTTGAAATATTCCTAGAATTCCAACTTTTCATAGTCATAACTTTTTCCTCACTCACTTGCATGTTCTCAAATTTAGATGATATTATCTCCTCACATAGGAGAATCCAACCATGTGACAAACTACTCTTAAAACCTTCATGCATATGAGATATAATACCATTAAAATTTCTTATCAAAATATTCTATCATAGAGCCAACTATGCTTAGAATTTGTATAGGAAACCAACTTTACTCTTGCACAACTTTTTTCATGCTTCAACGCATGAATTAAAATTTAGCAAAAATCAACTATGCACAAAAATGAACAAACCCATATCATCACCTTCTCCTGACACCTTCACATGTGCAATATATATCACCATAAAAATGTCTACTCAACTTTTCTTATCACATGCAAATTTAGCTATGGAAAAACACAATGAAACTACCTAGGAGCCCAACTTTATATATGCATATATTTTAATGTGCTTTGTTACATGATCTAAAATTTAGCACAAATAAACTAGGATTAAAAATAAACAAACCCATATGATCACCTTCTCTTGAAACATCCACATGTGTGAGATATATCATCATCAAAATGCTAACTCGGCTCTTTTTGCCACTTTACAAATTTGGCTATGGGAAAACATTATCAAAATTCTTGGGAGCCTAACTTTTCACCCAAATATATTTGATTGCACTTAGGTGAATGACCTAAGATTTATCACATATCAAATTGGTACAAATTTGATCACAACCATATAACCAAATCCCCCTAACTCATCCACATGTGGCAATGGTGACATTAGCAAACTGCCTACTTAGATTTTCTATCATTAGACCCAAACTATCTAGATGAAAACTAAGGACTACCAGATGAATTCCACTTATGTGAATAATATTTCAAAGCATAAATATCATCTTAGGGACCTCTTGTACATGCTCCAATCACCATACTCATCCCTAAACATCTCTAATCATGCCAAAACAAAAGATCAACCAAGCCTCCTTTAAGCACACCAAGATAAGCACATTGCACACTTTGTCATTATTACCTAATCTATCAAAGAACTTCATCGACTCACTAGGACACCTCCATGACATCACTAAAAACTCTCCAACATGACCCAGTCAACTTAGTATAGTCAAATATTAAAAGGGACTTAAGGTGAGGAAAAGAGGGATGGAGAGTGGAAAAGATTAGAGGATGGTGTAAAAGAGGAGTAATAGCTTAGGGAATGGTTTTAGGAGTTGGTTGGATAGGTAATAATGAGTCAATAAGGGATAATAATCTTGTGAAGCACCAATGGTCTACCCACCCCTTTCCTAGTGCATCCTTTAAAGCATGCACTTAAAGAGATTGAATCTCGATGAGTTCCTACAAGATATAAAGTGTCATTATTTGATAAAAGTTGAAAATATTTTGTTTATACATATGCCCCACTTGAATCTCATCATGTGTTACTAAGGTGGAACAAGGGATGGTGCTTCAAGAAATAACATAGGAACACATAACACTGATGCTATAAAAAATTATAGTATTTTAAAGCATAAAATAACTAAAAGTACATGAATAAAAAGGGAAATAACTAAAAAGTAAATGTAATGCATTCCTTGACTTATCATTATCATTTCATGATTGTTTGTTTTGTTGTTAGTTTTTATTTTGTATGGTGTAGAGATTGCTTTTAACAAACCCAAAAATGTAAAACTAAAGAGCAAAAACAAAATAAATGTAGGAAAGCCAAGATAACTCATGCTATGTGGATGGAACGTACTTGGAAATTTGGAAAGCTGGGATGATAGGTGTTATGTCAGACCAAATTACCAAGTCAAAAACAAGAGGAAATCAAGAAATCAAAAATCTAAGGCTACTAAAGACTGAAAAACTCAAATAAGTAAACCTTAAGTAAGAAAGGAAAACTCACCAAATCAAACTAAGGATACATGTCAAAAAGGATGGTAAATATATATCAATGTAAAATCAAAAAAAATGGTAAAACAAAATTTATGAGTGATCAATAACAATCCTTATCTCAGTCAATAATGAAAAAATGTGCATAAAGGGGAAAATAATAAAGGAAAAAAGTACATGAAAGGTAGAAATAGACTCAGGCATTCACAAAAAGGGTTGTATAACAATGACAGATGGTAAAAGGAAAACAAAAAAAAGTTTATGAATGTAAATCTATAGTGTAAAGGAAGTAATCCATAGTTACTCAAGCATATTGTTTTGTTTAAAGGATAAATAAAATTGAAACAAAGTAGTGTTATCATGTTTTTAAGATGTGAAGAAGGAAACAAAGAAGATGGGAAATAGATTTGGAATCATAATTTGTCTATCAAGGGGGAAAATGCAATGTGTGGAGGTGATAATGAAGGAAAAACCAAGGTAGAGGAAATCTTTATCGAAGTCAAGACACTCAAATTAGGTTTGTCAAAACAAGAGGACTTTCGACCTTAAGGACTCTGAAGAACTTATCTTAGCCACACAAGTCTTAGGTAAATAAATGAAATATGTAGATCATCCAATAGAGGCTATATGCATGAAAATTAAAATGGACCTACCTTCCCACAATGTGTTCCTCATTCCTTAAGACCCCCTATAGAGTCGTCAGTAACTGCTAAGATTGGGTACTTATATGAGAAAGTAGGTAGCAGTAGAAAAAAAAAATTGTTCTCCTTTTCTAATCTACTAGCATATTATACCCCAATGGACCTCGGCTCTATGTGAGGCCAACTATGGAGTTTGAGATTTAATTATAGATAGGAGATGTGCTTGTAATCACATATTTTGGTGTGATTTGACTTTTGAGATTTGTATGTTGCCTTTTGTATATCATTTCCTTTTATTTTAAATGATTTAGATTTTAAATTTCTCGATGGATTTTTCTATTCCTCCTCCATATGAATTTGGAAAACTAAACATGGGTGCTAAAGATGAATTTCATTTGAATACTTGGGACTTGGTTGCTAAGAGAGATAACTTTAGAGAGTATGGGGTCTAAGGGTCTCATAAATCTAGGTGAATTAAAAGTGCTATCTTGACTTAGACCTTGTTTTATCCAATGTGGAGTGAAAGGAAAGGAAATAAAGAGGAATGACACATGGAATAATTTGAATTACTTCAAATCTCAAAAAAATGTGAAAAATGGCAAAAACAAAAGGATACAATGACATAAAAGTGTGATTCCTTATCATAAGAATGAGGGAAATGGAGGAAAACATGCTAATATATATTGTTTGTGCAAATTCCATCTATCAAAAGAAGCAAAAGCTAAATCTAAGAACAAGGATCAAAAATATGTAACTAGAAAAGGAATAACACGATGGTAATTTTATGAAGAAGGTCAGGTCCTATATGTGGTCTTACACTACAAATCATAAAATATAAACCCATGAGGGTGCCAAAAAGCATGTAAAAAATAAATGGAATAAGAAATATGGTATTTGTGAGGATGGCCAGATCCTATCCATGGTCTTATACTATAACTCACAAAATAGAAATCCAAGGGATGCCAAAAAGTGTGTAAAAAGAGTATGAAAAATAAACAAAACTATAGTACATCATGAGGAAGACCAGTTCTTATCTACGATTTTACAATGCAACTCATGAGATAAAGGGAAACTAAAAGACCAAAAATGAAGGGCTAAAGGTTTGTGAAAAGAGATAATTACTACAGAGGGGGAGACCCATGTGAGTGACCTACAAAAAATGTTAAATAGATAACATATAGAAAGCATGAAAAAAGAAAATGTATAGGCAAAATACTTTTTGAGGAATTGTGCATTGATGGGTTCTTTGAAAACATGGCCTTAATTGGTTTTAAGGTGGTAGGTACTTGGATCAAGAATATCTTTGACTAAATAGGGACCCCACAATTTTTGGGTGTATTTACCTTCTTTATCATGAGTGTAGTCTAATTTGAGGACAAGATCACCAACATTAAACATGCAGACTTTAACATGCTTGTTATGTTGTTTAGAAATATGGGCCTTGTATTGGTAATTATATTGCAAGGCAAAAAGATGGTGTTCATCAAGAAGATCAAGAACATGAAAGTGAGAATTACATAATTCTTCGTCAGGAATGATACCATGAAGAGATATACGAAGAGAGGGAATCTTAACTTCTAAGGGAATTATTGATTCAAAAACATATACTAGAGATAATGGTGTTGCCCTAGTGGTAGTACATATGCTAGTTTGATAGGCCCAAAGATCAGGATAAAGGTGAATGTGCTAATCTATGCAGGTTTCATGAATTGTCTTTTGAAAAAAATTGTTGACAACTTTATTAGTAGCCTCAGATTAACCTTTACATTGTGGATGATAAGGTGTAAAAAGTTTGTGATTGATCTTGAATTTAGCACAAAGTTGTTTAACATCCTTATTTTTGAATTTACCACCATCATCTAAAATGAGAGTATGGTGAATACCAAAGTGGCAAAGGATTTGACTAAGAATCAATTTGGCAATGGTGTTACCAATGATATTAATAAGGGGAATGGATTTAACCCATTTGGTAAAATATTTGGTAGCAGTGATGATAAAAACATGCCCATCTTAGGATTGAGATAATTTATAGATGAGATCTAATCCCCACATGGAGAATGGCTAAGAAGATTTGACAGTTTAAAGCTTAGCTAGAGGTGAATAAATTAAGTCATCATGAAGTTAGAAAGGAGTAAAATTTTTTGTAAATTTGATTGTATCCTTTTCAATAGTAGGCCAAAAGTATCCCATATGAAGGCATTTACAGGTTTCAGCATGTTTGCTACAGTGGCCACCATAAATGCCCCCATGTGCTTGTTTAAGAGGAGAAGGGACCTCATCTTGCATAACACAATGGAGCAAGGTACCTTAAGCAGTACAATAATAAAGGATGTTATATTGAAATATATACTTAAAATCTTATTTACAAATGCATGTTTTTTCATGAGAGTTTAAGTTAGGAGGATAAGTTTGATGTTCCAAGAATTTAATGATGTCTTTATACCATAGACTTTGTCAAATTGTGACAATCTTGATGAAGTAGATAATTGAATCTAGTGGTTGATTAGAAGATGAAGAGTTTATTATTTGTATAAGAAAATTAGGATTGGAAAGAACTTGATGAGGATGAAAAAGAGATGTTGAAGAAGTGAGGGAATTAGAAATGTAATTTTGATCTTAAGGGATAGCTTTATAGTGAAGGAAATGAAATCCTTAGCGAGAGTGGTTTTAATTTGATGATAGGTAATGATATTTGCTCTTTTTCATTGGTAATCAGCATTGACTTAGTGGTAAATAAGTTGAGAGTCACCTAAATCATGCAGGTATTAGATGTCTAAATTAAGAGTAGCTCTCATGCCTAAGATTAGAGCTTTGTATTTTGCCATATTATTAGTGACATCAAAGGTGAAGCAAAAAGCTAAAAGTATGATTTTTCCAAGAGGACTCATAAGAATGAAACCTGCCACAACTCCTTGAAGGAATTTAACACCATCAAAGTGAAGGGTCTAAGTGTCCTCATGTAATTCTACATTAATTTTAGTAATATATTTGATAATTAATTTAGGTTTAGTAATATCAAGAGAAATATTGGATTCATCTAGGTTATTTTCTTCAATGTCAGTGGTAAAGTTATGAAAATAATTTTATCTCTAGGAAGAAAGGATTTAGAGAAGAAATGATGAAGGGGGTCAAAATGAATGATGAGATAAGTGGTCTAGTATATCATGTAATGTTAAAGCTTTTCATCTACAAAATAGATGGCAAGGCAATCATGGTCAACTTTGGTATAACATTTCTCACAAGAAATGAGGCCTCAACTAATGTAATAAATGGTATATTCTCTTCCAATATCATCTTTTTGGGAAAGTATTGCCCTAATTGATATAGGTGTGGAAGAAGTATATAAGATCAAGGGTCGATCATTGGAAGGAAGATGAAGTGTAGGTAGGTGAAGAAATGACTCTTTCATATTATCAAAGGATTTTTTATAAGGGTTCATCCATTATAAGGCATTACCTTTATTAAGAAGATAATTGATGGAGTGGATGTGATAAGCTATCTCAAGGATGAATCATCTAATTGCCCCAATTTTTCCTAAATACATACAAATTTTGGGAATGGAACAAGGAATGGGCATGTTGATGATAAAACTAATATTATTTGGGTCAACATCAATAGTATGGAGAGAGATTACGAATTCCTAATAATTTGTCAGACGTGAAACCAAAGACACATTTGTAAGGATTAAGTCTAACCTTATATTTAAGAAGATGGTTAAAGATGATAGCAAGATCTGAGAGATGAGTTTTGTGACTTTTAGATTTAGAAATGAGGTCATCCACATAGCTTTCAACAATTTTGTGGATAAGATCATGAAATATGTGAGTCATTAATCATTGGTAAGTGGATCCATTATTTTTTAGGTTGAATGGGTATTTTGACATAGAAATAGGTGCCCAATTTCAAGGTAAAAGTGGTCTTATGTTGGTCCTTGAGAGAAATGTGAATATTATTATAGCTTGAGAAGCCATCTATAAGAGACAACATTTTGTAACCATCCATGGAATAAATGATGGCAACTATCGAAGGTAAATGGAAGTTGTCCTTGGGACAAGTGAGGTTAAGATTGCAAAAATCAATATAAATGTGAATGACTATAATAACCTTTTTTTGAATGGGAATAATGTTAGAAAGCCATTTGGAATAGTCCACTAGTTTGATACATTTAACATGAATGAATTTGAAGATTCCCTTATGACATAAATTGAAAACCTTGGGTGGAAATTTCCTTTGCTTTTGACACACAAGTTTGGCATCAAGATAAGTAATGATGTTATTCCCCATAATGCTAGGTTAAATACCAAGGATGTCCTCATAGTACCAATCGAAGATATCATAATATTTATCAAATAATAAGCTAAAATTATCATGTTTGGAATGTAAGATTTCATGAGAAACTATAATTGGTCAAGGGCAGGATGGAGTGTCATACTTAATACGAGTGGTTTCTTTGATAAGCATGTCATTACCATATTGGAAATGGTATGGTGCATTAGGTAAGGAAGAGATTGGATTATTTTTGGGATTAATGCTAGCATTGAAGTTGTTAAAACAAGGGGTTTTAGTTTTAAAATTTCCAATTTTATGATGCTATCCAAGAAGTTGAGGTTCTTGGGCATGAATTATTTCAAGAATATATTCATCACTAGGCAAGGTAGGAAGAGGACCACCATACTCAACATCTAATTTGAGATCTAGAATTTAATTACCATGTTGATCATACTCAGAATGTAACTGATGGGCATTGGTTACCTTGGCATCTAGTGTAATCTTGAGAGTAGGAGAGGTAGATGGATTAGAAGGGATTGGGGTGTTATTAGTTTTGATGAAAGGGTAAGGATTAGATGCAATGATTGGATCTATAGGTGGTAAAGGAGATGCATAAATTTCTTAAAGTTCAAAATTTATAATTTGCTCTACCACCCAAGGAGTATCAAGAAGTGGAAAATTGGTAGGAGGCCTATAACCTTCAGTATTGAAATCAAAAATTGTAGAAATGGTATGAACATCTTCGTTAAATTCATGGATTTGAGCTAAGGTTTTTTGATAGTGTTGGACATCCAAATCTCAAGATTGAGCTTGGGCCATTATGTAATTATCATCATATGTTAGAGAAATTATACATGCTTAAATGTTAGGGGGAGTTTCAACTGGTGAAATCCCAATATTATTGAATGTATGTGGAGACATGATGAGAGGATCTTGAAATAATTTGTCCACTATAAAATCATTTTAAGTGAAGGCATCTTCAGATAAATAAAGATCTTAAGCATTACATGGAGGGGGAAAGTCTATAATCTCATCAATAATAGGAATAATATAGTCCTGAGGTAATAAATAAGGAGGAAGCCACTATGAATGTATGGAGGTAGCTTGGTAGTATTAAAAATATGTTACAATTCATTAGGTTCATCATCATCAAAATTAGTAAGAGTGACCTATAAATCAATATTGATGTTGATAAACTCGGGTAAAGGAGTTGACCAAATTTGACTTCTTGGTCAAATTCGGGTACCCCTAGGAAAAATTATTGGTTTTAAACATTTTAATGGGTCCTAATATTTTTTCATAGGAATTATACTTGTTATATGATGTCATTTGAGGTAACATTAGCTTTAGTCTTAGTCATATTAGCGAATTTGTCCATTAGGGGTCATTTTATGTCATTTTAAGAGTCATTAATGCATTTATCACATTTACCAAGGTTATTATGTGTTTAAATTTAGTTTAAAATGTCCAATAAGTCAATTTATATGTCTAACATGTTAGTTACATCAGATAATTTTAGGCTTCCTAATTAAAATTGTAAAAATTAGCTTAAAAAGAGGAAAAATGCACTTGTATAGATTCTTGGGAATTTTTCCACAAGGGGAAGATTATGGTGGGTCCCTATAACATTATAAAATTAATATCCATTATTTTATTTCTTTTAAATTTCCATTTTGAATCTAAAATTGTTCTACACTTTTTTGCTCTTCTTGGCAGACTGAACTGACCTTCAGGTTTTTGCTCAATACAAGAAGCAAAAGTAGTTTTAGATAAAATAATTTTTGGAGGTTTTTTTACACTCTAATACTTTAATTTTAATATATTTATTTTTAATATTTTTAAAATTTTCTATATGAACAATCTATAACTAGTTGATTATGCATATTTGATAGTTGTTTGGTGAACCCTAATAGTTTTGCTCCATTTCTACTAAATATGTATGAACTAGATACTGGTGTTGGATCCAAAGGATGTTTTATTCCTTATTATATGTTCTCCATTATTTTTTTCATGATTCATGATGTTTGGATGAGAAAAATTGGTCTATCATGCAAGGAGGTGTCACCATGTGTAGTTTCAGTTGGAGTGTTTTGATTTGTTGAGTGTATCTCTCTTGTAGGTGGCTTTTTCACTTGGGAAAGAGTGTCATATAATTCCTTGGGTCATATCACTACTTCCTTCCATGTTTTTATCTCACCATGTCATTCCTTGGGTAGCTTACAATCTTGTTTTTCTTCATTTACCAACTTCATGCTTAGTTTTAGTTAAATTCCACACATAAGCTTGTTCTCCCTATGTATGAAGTGGTAGTGGAGTTTTTTTTATATTTCAAGACTCTAAAGGTCGATTTAAGTTTCCTTTACATGAAAAATAGGGTATTAACTTGACCATGTGTTTATGTTCCAAGCCATCTCAATCATGAAATTCCCTTAGCTATTATTTTCCATGTACATGCAGATGTTTTTTCATGTTGAACAGGGTGGTTGAGGTTGTTTTAAAATTTTTTTGAGGGTGACCATTAATTTTAAGAGTGGTAAATACATTTGGGATGTTAGGAGGCTTTTATCAAACATACTCTTTCACAAATCAACCTTCTCTACCTACACACAGTCCAAAAGGCCATCTATAAGCTCTTGATGACATCATGTTAATGTATGAAGAGTTGAATGACATGGAAATAAAGTCAAATTTTTTATGGATGAAGGATGAAAATATGTTTTTAAGGTTTTAATAAGTCTTTTGATTCTATTCTTGTTCTCTATTTCACATGTTCCTAAGCAAACTATCTCCTCAGTCATATGTCCACCTATAGGAGGGTAAAAATAGGGGACTAAGATGTTCTATGAGTGTCAAATCATGTAGTGAGACTATATTTAGAACACTTGAATATTAATGAGAAAATGAAAAACTTGTGTGAAGTGCTAAAATGACAAACAAGTCATGAGAAGTCTTCCTAAGGTGATGACTAAATTTTTTGGGAATCAGTCCCTATTTTGAGAAAATAAAGGCCCAAGATCTTTTTCAAGATGGCATATAATGTGGTTGACATAAATTTGGAGTAACTAAGTTGATAAAACTTTTGTCCCTATCATATTACTACACCTATGCCAAATATGGAAGTCAAAAAGTAAAGGGAGATAGGTGTTTGAAGGCCTCCAATATGCCTAAGAAAGCACTAAAATACTTGATTGAATTCTACAGGCCTAGAGGGCATATGACCTTTTGTTGCTTGGAAGCAGAAACCTTGGACATTGATATGGATAGAATTTTTTCAATAAGTGAAATTAGGTCAGATGTTTGAAATCATAATAAATTATATGAAGGCTCCCTTGTAATCCCATAAATGCATTGAAATGTACCCTGTACAGAAGATGCATACATATAGCAAGGTTAGGTTAGCCATTCCAACTTTGATGCCTATCTAATGATTAAGGATCCTTAAGGGAGGAATATTATATCAAACATGGTGAATTTTAACCTTAAAGGAGTTTAAGGGAGAATCAAAACATCAGGACTAGAGCCACTAAGAAATCCAACATCCACATATAGGTCTGGTAATAGGGCAAAACCAACACCTACAGCTAAGCATGAGAATAAGATTAAAAACAAGGTGTTTAGGTGAATTTTTTAACAATTCAAGCTGAAGGCAAATACTAGTTTACTCCCAAACCTAAAGTGAAGATTATTTAAATCTAACTCGTGATATAAATGAGCTCAGGGTGACCTCCAGGTAGAAGGTTTTATCTCAATCAATAGGGTATGTAAATAGTGATCTCACTTGGGGCTTATTTGGTGTTTCAAGACCTTCAAGGCTAAGCCACTAATATTAATTTTCAATTAAGTTGTTTCTATGATTCATAATTATCTTCAAAACATTTTGATCAAACCTTATAGATAATATGCACCTATAGAAAAGGGTCTCAGTCAGGTAAAATAAGGGTCAGCCAAAGCAAGTTCTATCCCAGTCATTGAGAAGTGATCAAAGGGCATGGAATCATTAATGATATAGAGGTAAAAACCTAAGTGAAATTATTTTTAATATTTTCATATGACCTTGAGAGATCTTATCAAGTAGAGGGCAAGCATAAAATAGACAAAGAAGGTCTAAATAAGTCACCTATATGCAGGAACCTAATTTGGGATATAGTGCATTAGTATAATGGATGAAAGCTCAATATTAAGTAAAATAGTGAATTATCACATCCATAAGAATTTTATTGGTGCCATCAAACCCTTTCAAGGGAAACATAAATCTACATATGGTCCTAAGATCCCTATATGCACCTACTATAAGGTCTAGAGAAGCAAAGGCTTCAATGAGGTATGAACCCTCTAGGAGTGAAAAGAGGTGTGAGTGACTTCAATAATATTCATAATGAAAAAATTTATTTCATATAAATTCCCAAGGCCCTCCCAAAATTCCAATACATCTTTCTCATTTATAAATTGGACTACAGTCCATACAAACAACTAAGAAACCTCTTTGTTCAAAGGTTCAGCATGGAGAGTACACTAAGGAGAAAGGTTTTGGATGATTTAAAAAGTTAAATGAGAAAAAATTAAATGTTTTTAGCATGTATAAATATAATATTATCATGTAATTTTTTTTAAGGTTACCTACAGGTGGATTTGGACAAAAATGCAAGAAAACATGGTTTTTTAGCTCTTTTTTTAGATAAGTTGAGTTGGTTAGGTACATAAATGATGGATTATAACCTTTAAATTTGGAAAAAAAACTTATTATGATATTATAAAATTACAAAAAATATAATTTTTCCATAGGGATAAGGGATATATCTCACTATTTTGTCTTAGAGATCAGCCACTCATGAAAATCAAAACTTTGGTCTACCAAGCAAAAGATAGAAAAATGAGTGAATGTCCTAAGATAAGGCCTTGGGATATTTAATTAACATTAATTGGTGTGTATAAAAGTTTTAATGATGTTTTATAACACTAATACAATCTATAATCCCTCATAGTGACTTGATTATGCATGCATATAGTCTAATTTGGTAGGGTTTCACTACGCCAAGTTGGCAAAAGAGAGGAAAAGTGATGAAAAGAGTGTTTAAGAGGTCATTTGATGGATTAATGATTGTAAATTAAGTGTGAAATTTTTTAATAAGCCATCCTAAGCATGTTATAATATTCCAAATGACCCAAACTTATAGGGGGTATGCCAAGCCCATTAGGCCTTAAGGAGAATTGAAGCCAAATGGGGGTTTATATGCATTTCTAGGCCTTGATGAGATGTAAAAATGGTTGGAACATGTTTATGTAGTGTTTTTAGATATGTTTGATCTTGTGGAGTGAAAATATACCAACAAAAGAGTAATTTCTATCCTTGACACAATCCAAACATGCAAAATGAGAGGAAACCAAATCAAGAGGTCAACTTGTCAAGCTCATATATTTTCCAAGGCTATGCATGGGAAAAAAAAGGAAATAAATGAATTTATTAGGGTAACTTGGCATAAATTTTGTGTAATTTTGAGGTATTTTTAATGTTCAAGTTGTATGAACAAAGCTTAAGACCTAGAACCACCTAAAACCCTACTAAAACCTTGGTTAGGACTTGATGAGGAAAATGAGCTTAGAGAGCCACCATAATGGAATATTTTGGTAAGGAAACATATTTTATCATGGATAAGACTCACTAAAACTCTCACACATGTAAAGGATATGTACGTAATTATATGGATAGCATGAAAAATAGTGTTTTTCTCACCATTTTATGTGTTTTTTAGGTTCTATAAGGTTTGACGAGATACAATCAAGTTGGAGGGAAAATAAATACCTATTATAAATCAATATGGTCATTTAATTCTATTAAAAAACCTATAAGTGTCCTAAATAGATCTCTCCACTTAGATAGTTGAAACTGGTATGGTGAACATAAGGGTGAAAAGTGTGGAAACCTTAATTAAATGTCCTTTTAAGGTGAATTTGAGGATTATAAGGCCATGTATAATATTTTAAAGTGTCTTTCACTCTCTCCCAAGTATTTTCATGTTAAGGCATGTTTTAAGACAAATGTGAAGGGTAGTAGAAAAGGGAGTTTTTAAGACTACAGGCAATGATTGCTTCTTTCCAAGAGTTTCCAAATGATTGGGATCATAAACAATGCATGTAATTACATGAATAAATGGATTCCCTCTCATCCCAATCATCATATATATCCCTATTTAGTTATGGTATGTTCTAATAGATACAAATTATGAAGGCAGTTTTATGTGCCAGGATTAAGAGTTCTATGCCACTTTTCACAATTTTCATGGCTTATAAGGATAATTAGAATTCCTAAAATTACATGGACAATTTCACGTCTCTTATACATGCATTTTTAACTTATTTTTTGAATTTTACACATGTCCAAGTGACCTTTGGACTTCTTTTACTTTGTCTCTCTCTCAAAAGCTATAAATATGGACTCTTTTGCTTCTTTTTGGTAGCCTCCATTGGTTAATGGGGAAAATCTACCAAATTTTTACTTAAAATACTCTTTAATAAATATAAAAGTTATTTTTACACTCACATTTTTACTATTGAGTGTTGATTACAATCTTTTTGGTCTTGTCTAGTGAAATATTTCCTTTCCTAACGTGTTAATCTTGATTGTCTACCAAATGTGCAGAAAGGTTATTGTTATAAGTCTTTGTTAATATTATTTTCTAAGTATATATGTGTTTTATAAGTGTTTTATGGATATATCCCTTCATGTAATATTCCATTACCCTCCTAAGTATCAAATACCTTCTTGAATCTAACATATGAAACATTGATGTGACAGTCCATCCTAAGTTATGAGTTTTGTGTGAGAGAGACTTTGTTTGTCTTTAAGTAGTAATTATTTAGTAAAATGGGTAGAGATTAAAAATTGGTGCATCACCTTTTTTTGTCTTCTTAGTTTTTTTCTTAACCCTTTTCGTCCACAAGTTAATATTTAAGAAGTCCTTTAAAGAGTTCATCAAGGGAACTAGCCCTTCTAGAGATTCATCTCTCAACATTATCACCCATAGTAAGATGGATGTTTCCATTATGCCACTTGGATGGGGAGATCTAGGCATCTCCTCAGGGGTGCAAATCTAAGTGTCAATAGTTTTTGGCATGCTCATTGGGACTCTAAAGAAGATTGTCTAAGATTAGTACTAGTCTTGGCATAGTTGCAGCTACAAGAGCATCTACATTCAGTACCTAGTTATTCCACTAAAGTTTCCAACTCTTTTTTTTCTAATTAGTTCCTAATTTCCATGCCAAAGGTAACCACTAGGTCTAGTGCTAAATGATTACCTTTTGATTTTGTGTAATTACCCTTATATTCTGCTAGAAGGTTTAGGTTTGTGAACACCCATCCTTATTCAAGAGAATTGGTGTTTAAGAAGTCTAAGTTATTATTTATTTCAATCCTTAATACACAAATTTCACATTCCAATATGGCTATAAATCAACCTTTTTTAGCATTCACTAGATCATCTCCTTTGAATCTTGCCCAATATGACCAAATTCCAAGAGTAGCCCTTACGAGTGTTCCATATTTTAGTGGAGAGGGTCCTATTACTACCATTAAACACATTAGAAACATATCAATCTTCTAGAATATCCATAATACCATTCAAGAAAATGTGGTTATTAATTTTTTGGCATTTTCTTTCAAATTAAAAGCCTTGGATTGGTATGGGACTCTAACTAAAAATTCTATTGGCTCATGGGATGAACTAGGAGATATATTGACTAAGAGGTTTGGAAAGAAGAGTGATCATTTATCTCTAGATGAACAATTGACCACTATCAATAGGGCACCATGAGAGTTTATGCAAGATTTCAACACTAGATTTCAAAAAACATGGGATAGGATCCCATCTTTTATGAGGCCTATTCCAAACTATGCATTCTTGTACTATCTAAAAGCATTGAATAGTGATGTAGCCATGATGATCTAATCCATGGGTGGGAATACACTCCCTGATACCTATGAGATAGCTATCAATTCTAATAATTGTATTTTTTAATCAGATAATATTTCTCCTAAGTCTCTAATTCCATTGTTCCCTAATTTGCAACCTCCTAGTCAAGTCACATTACTTACCTTGGCTCCTTTCCCTAGCCATGAAAAGTCTGCCATTATCCCAAATAATGAGATCCATGAGGTCAAGAGTTTACTCCAAATTATTACCAATTAATTGGTTTCTCTTAAAAGGGAACAATCTCAAAGTTATAGGCCATACCAATCCTACAATTAGTTTGGACGAACCAATAGACCTCTTTTCTAAGCTAATGTTCAAGGACAAGGTCAAATCACCCAAGATAGACCTTATCAAAGCTACAATCCTAATGCTCCTTCAACCTCTAAATATCTTTATCCCAATAAAAATAAATTTTTCCAAGAATATCGATGGTATCCATCCTTTGATCAAAATCAAGAACAAGTTACTTATGCAAATGAAATGCACAACCAAACCATGGCAATGCAAGGTAATCAATCTTTCCAAGTTTCAAGTTTTTAAGGACTAATGCAAAATGGGGTGGAGAATGGTAAATCACTATCATATTATACCCTCATAAATCATTTTTATGGAGAGTTTTGTTCTATTAATTACTTAGGGAATCCAAGTAATATGAATACTAGTGTTGCCTCTAACACTAGGTCCAAGAAAAGGGTTGTTGAAGAGAAACAAGGATAAACTCAAGGACCTATTTTGGTCCCCACTTCATCTTCAATTTTAAGTGTGTCAAATTCATTTCCTAGAGTGAAATAAATTCAAAAGTTTTAGAATGTGAATACAACTCGTATTCACCCTTCTTCTCAAGCAACACCACAAGGAGCTAGTGCTCCTAAAGAGCCCCCAAAGGTGAAAAATTATTCCATTAATATTGTAGACTAGATGAAGAAGCTACACGTGAACATCTCATTTTGTGATTATTTGACAGTACCAGGGTAGAAATATATGCTCTAGAAATAATTTTAAGGATTGGGTAAGCAAGTTGGCTCATCTAGGAATGAAAATTTTGTCCTAGTTAATGGAACTAAACCTATAGATGGTCAAGTGAAAAGGAATGAAAAAACTCATAATTTATACCTATATATAATAATTTATGATTCCTTGGTTCATAATTTCATCATAGATAGTGGGGATAGTACTTCATTTATGCCTAAGTGTATAGTGGATAAACTAGGCCTCAAATATGAGCCAATGACTAGGGGAGTCTTACAATTGGATAGATCACCAGGCAAGACTTTAGGAGTAGTTAAAGATTTGAATTTGATCCTTCATGCTTGTCCTACCTTCTCTATTTCTCATGATGTAGTTGTGGTATATTTACCTCCATATTTTTCCCTTTGCTTTTCAAGAGAGTTTACATCTAAGATAGGTGGATACTTGGTATCCAATTGGTCTTACATGGTGTTTAGGACAAAGTATGGTACTAGGGTGAAGATTGAATCAAAACCTATTCATCATAATCACTTGGATCCTTACACACCTAAAGTGGAAAATGTAAATTATGCCATCATTGATGAAGAGGAACTCCACATTGACCAATCTCCAACATCTTCCCTTGAAGGAGTTTTTGATTTGTACTTATATGAATGGGGAGATGAACATTATGAACATGATCCTTAAAAATTCATGGAGGAATCTAGTCTTGGGGTGTATTGTATACATGAATAAGACTCCTTCATTACAGATTTAATGAAACCAAGTGAACATATAAATGGTTTATGGCAGCTTTTCTTTGATGGTTCAAGGAGCAAGATTGGGGCAGGTGGTGAAGCCATGTTGGTTTCCCCTTCTAAATAAAGGTATTATTCAACTTTCAAATTAAAATTATCATATACTTGTAATTTGGTAGAATATGAGGCCCTCATTCATGGCCTTAAATGGGTAAGTAAAATATGTGTCAAGGAATTGCAAGTGTTTGGTGATAGGGAGTTAGTTGTGAATCAAGTGAGGGGGCAAATTTTGACTAAAAAATATTTGCTTAAGTCGTATAAGCATATAGTGTGGGATATTATGTAAGGTTTCCAAGCTTTTAGCATCACATCTATTTCAAGAGAGGATAACAAGCATGATGATAGGTTGCAATCAATTGGATCTCAATTTGATGTTCCAAAAGGGATAAAAGAGGATAGGAACCAACCATATCTCAAGGTAATTATAAGGCCTTCCATAACAGATAATGTCACTAATTGGAAAGTGTTTGATAGTGACTATAAAATAAATATTTTTTAACAAGAGGAGGCTAAGTTTTCTTCTAAGAATCAATCTAAATTTTAAAAGCAATATGAAGGGTAGATTGTCTAATTCAAATCCAACAAGCTTCCTAAAGGCCTAGTTACTCTTGAGAGCATATTAAATGAGGATGACCAGCTAGAGAAAGAGAAGGTAAGCATGTTTTTCCAAATAATATAACTATGAGAAAGTATAAATCTATAAGGATAAGTTTCTTACACTTGAAAAATTATTCACTATCTAAGAGAAACATGCATTCATTGAGTTATGCAAGGAGTTTAGTGATGTCTTTGCATGGGAGTATAGTGATTTGAAGGGTTTTGATCTAATCCTAGCTCAATATACCATAGAGATAGATGAAAATTCCAATCCTATTAAGAAAATACAAAGGCCAATCAATCCTAAGATTGAACCCCTCATGAAGAAAGAGTTAACTAAGTTGATTGAGTCTAGAATCATCTTTCCTATCAAGCATTCATCTTAGTTGGCCAACTTAGTCCCTATTAGAAAGAAGAATGGGGGGATCAGGTTGTGTGTTGACTTTAGGTACTTGAATATATTTTCTTTGAAGGACTATTATCTCCTCCCTTCCATGGAACAAATCTTGCAAGTTGTGGCAGGTAGTGAGAGCTTTTCTCTCCTTGATGGGTATTTCAGGTATAATCATAGTTTGGTGAAGGAAAGTTACCAATTTAAGATAGTGTTTACTACTAAATGGGGTAAATATGCTTTTAAGAAGATGCCTTTTGTATTTTCTAATGTTGGAGATAATTTTCAATGTGTAATGGATATGGATTTCAAGGACTAATCAATGACATTATGTTGGTGTATCTTGATGATGTAGTAGTTTTCTCCAAGGATATAAATGATCACTTGAATCATCTAAGGCATATTTTTGAAAGGTGTTGAGAGTTTGGGGTCTCTCTAAACCGAAATAAATGTGTGTTTGTTTTCCATGACTATAAACTCTTAGGACATATTGTCTCTAATAAGGGCTTATCCATTGATCCTGAATGGATAAGTGTCATCTTGGCATTGTCTTTGCCTAAACACAAGAAAGGTTTTCAAAGTTTCTTTATGAAAATCAATTTTATAAGGAGATTCATTCCTGATTTTGATAACTTGGTGAAGCCTCTAACCTCCATGCTAAGGAAGGATGAAGTGTTCACTTGGACAAAGAGGAAGGAAAGTTTTGAAGAGATCAAATAAGCCATTACCCAAGCTCCTACTCTTGCAAGTCCTAATTTCTCTAAAGATTTAAATTTTTATACCTTTAGGAATGAAGAGGTAATCTTTGCCATGCTTACTCAATAAAATGATGAAAATTTAGAGTAGCTTATTACCTTCTTTAGTCAAGGTGTAGAAGGCAATGAGGTAAGATACACCTATATTAAGAAGCAAGTACTTTCAGTTATTAAGAGCCTAAATAAATTTAAGCATACATTATCTAATAACAAGATTCACATATTTATACCTCATCCTAGTGTCAAAGAGTTTCTCTTGAGCAAGGATTTTAATGAGAAGAGGGTAGGTTGGATCACAAAAGTGATGGAATATGATGTGGAAATCAAGATAACCAAGCTACTGAAAGGAAAAGGGTTATGTGAGCATCTTGCTTTAGACTTAAAGGAGAAAAAAAAGGTTTTTTTAGTACTTCAAGATGACCCTATGATAGCTACATCTTCACCCATGAGGATTTGGACATAATATATGATTCATTTCCTTCAAACCAGTGAGTTTCCACAAGGTCTTGATAGAGATAGAAGAAAATACTTTAGATTGTAATCCATTCCTTATGTACTTACTAATGGAGTGTTATTTAGGAAGGACTTTTTAGGTGTGTTATTGAGGTGTATTAATTCAGATCAAATTGAAAAAGTACTATTTGAGTTTCATGATGGACCAACTGGTGGTCACTTTGTTCTAAGAAACACAGCTACTAGGATTATGAGGACTGGATAATTTTAGCCTAGCTTGTTCAAGGACACCCATGATTGGGTAAGAAAATGTCAAAAGTGTGTTCTTTTTTATAGAAAACAAAATCTTGTTGCCTTGCCTCTTCATAGGCCTAATCAATCCACCTTTTAGTGCTAGTCACAAGTGGGTGTTGACTACTATAGATTACTTTATAAGATGGGTGGAGGATTTACCTCTCAAGGAGGTAAATGAAAACTCAGTTCTAGACTTCTATGAAGGTATAGTAACAAGGTTTAGGGATCCTTTAATAATAATTTTAGATAATCCATTGGCTTTTCTTGGAATAAGGACAAGTGAATGGGCTTTGAAGCATGGCATCTATCTTAGCACCTCCTCCAACTATTATCCCCAAGGGAATGGACTAAATAAGTCTACAAATAAGAATCTAATTAGGATCATAAAGAGGAAAATAGAAGATAATCAAAGGAATTGGCATTCTAAGTTGAATACAGCCCTTTGGACTGATAGGATTACCCTAAAGAGATGAATTGGGAATTCACCATACACACTTTTTTATGGGAGAGAAGCTATATTTCCTATTTCACTTGAATTATTATCCTTTGACCTTACTTATTAGCTGCAATTTATGTAGAATGAAAGCATGAAAGTCAAGTTATGTGAGTTTATGGAGCTTGAGGAGACAAGAGATCAAGCTATGCAGACTATGAGAACTCACCAAGAATAAACCAAGAGATACTTTGATAAGAAATACATGCCAATAAATTTCAAAGAGGGAGACATTGTCTTAAAGTGAGATGAAGATAGAGCTAAACCTAGAAGACACACAAAGTTTGATACTTTGTGGAGTGGCCCATATGTAATCACACAATGCAAGCAACACGATGATTTATAACTCTTAAGGTTGGATGGAGAGGAGATTCATATCCTATTCAATGGGATATATCTAAAACATTTTTACTAAGGTTATCCTCTCCCCTTGTACATAGTTTCATGATTTCCTTGTGTTCCCTAAGTGCTTATGCACAAGTGTGAGTTTTGTCTTATGTCATGCTTTATTTTGTGTTTGTTTGGAATTACTTTACTAGTGTGGTGTGATTATTTTGTGTTTTTTTTGGAAAATTAATTACTAGTTTTATTCAATAATCCATTGAATCCATTTTCCCTTAGTAGGATAAGGACATTGGCCCTTAGTATAGTAGGCATACTACCCCTCTGAGTCACCATTTTGTTGACCAAATTTGACTTCTTGGTCAAATTTGGGCACCCCTAGGAAAAAAATTTGGTTTTAAAAATTTCAAGCGGTCATAATATGTTTTCATGGGAATTAGAATTGTTATATTTTGTCATTTGAGGTCACATTAGCTTTAGTCTTAGTCACATTAGCCAATTTATCCATTAAGGGTCATTTTATGTCATTTTAAGAGTCATTAATGCATTTGGAACATTTAATAAGTTACATATGTGTTTAAATTTAATTAAAAACATACAATAAGTTATTTTATATTTCAAAAATATCAGTTGCATTAGATACTTGCAGGCTCCCTAACTGAAATTGTAGAAAATAGCTAAAAAAGAGGGAAAATGGCACTTGTATGGATTCTTGGGAAGTGTGACACATGGGGAAGATTTTATGGGATTAATAAAACCTTATAATAGTCATATAAATGTTTTTTTTCTATTAAAGTTCAATTTTTAATCCAAAATTATTATTCACTTTTTTGCTCTTCTTGGCAGACTAAACTGACCTTCAAGTTTTTGCTCAGTATGGGAAACATATGTAGTTTCAGACAAAATGATTTTATGAGGTTGTTTTAAAATATAATACCTTAATTTTAATATATGTATTTATAATATTTTTCAATTGTGTTTTATGAAAAAAAATTAACAAGTTGATTGTGTAGATTTTATAGTTATTTGGTGAACCCTAATGGTTTTGCTCCATTTATACTAAATCTATACAAACAAATTATGGGTATTGTCTATATAGTATTTTTTATTCCTTATTATGTTATCTCCATTCTTAGTTTCATTATTCATGATGTTTTTATGAGCAAAATTGGTCTATCATACAAGGAGATGTCACCATGTGTAGTTTCAATTGGAGTGTTTTGATTTGCTAAGTGTATCTCTCCTGTAGGTGACTTTCTCAAATTTAAAATAGTTTATAATAATTCCTTGGGTCATATCATTACTTCCTTTCATGTTTTGATCTCACCATGGCATTCCTCGGGTAGCTTACAAGCTTATTTTTCTTTATTT
This sequence comes from Torreya grandis, assembly GCA_037957365.1. NCBI lineage: Eukaryota > Viridiplantae > Streptophyta > Pinopsida > Cupressales > Taxaceae > Torreya > Torreya grandis. Next base: position 497,479 of record JARHVA010003804.1, on the reverse strand, counting down.
GTCAACTTCATGCTTAATTTTAGTTGAATTCCACACATAAGCTTGTTCTCCCTATGTATGAAGTGGTAATTTAGGTGTTTTTTCTCTTTAAAAACTCTATATTTTTATTTAAGTTTCATTTTCATGTTAAAGAGGGTATAAACTTGACCATGTGTTCATGTTCCAAGCCATTTCAGTCATGAAATACCCTTGGTTGCTAATTTTCATGTACATGCATATGTTTTCCCATGTTGAATAGGGTTTTTTAGGTTGTTTTAAAAAAAAAATTAGTGATACCATTCATTTCAAGAGTTACAAATACATTTGGGATATTAGGAGGCTTTTACCAAACATACTCTTGTTTAAATCAACCTTTTCTACCTACACACAGTCTAAAAGGCCATCTACAAGATCTTGATGACATCATGATCATGTATGAAGAGGTGAATGACATGTAAATAAGGTCAAAATTTTTATGGATTAAGGATGACAATATGTTTTGAAGTTTCTAATAAGCCTTTTGAGTCCAATATTGTTCTCTATTTCACATGTTCTTAAGCAAATTGCATGCTCAGTCATATCTCCACCTACAGGAGGGCTTAAATAGGGGACTGAGATGTTATATGAGTGCCAAATAATGTAGTGAGACTTTATTTATAACTTTTTCATATTAATGAGACCATTACAAACATGTGTGAAGTGCTAGAATGACAAACAAGTCATGAGAAGTCTTCCTAAGGTGATGACTCAATTTTATGGGAATCAAACCCTATTTCTAGAAAAAAAAGGCCCAAGAGCTTTTTCAATATGGAATATAATGTGGTTGAGTTAAATTTGGAGTAAATAATTTGATAAACATTATATCCCTATCATATGACTACACCTATGCCAAATGTGTTTGAAGGCCTCCAACATGCCTAAGAAAGCACTAAAATACTTTATTGAATTCTATAGGCCTATAGGGCATATGACCTTTTGTTGCTTAGAAGGAGAAACCTTTGAAATTTATATGGATATAATGTTTTCAATAAGTTAAATGAGTTCAAATTTTTTAAATCACAATAAATTATATGAAGGCTCTCTTGTAATCCCATAAATGCATTGAAATGTACCCTGTATAGAATATGCATACCTACAGCAAGGTTAGGTTAGCCACTCCAACTTTGATGCCTATTTTATGCTTTATTATCCTTAAGGTGGGAATATAAGATCAATAATGGTTCATTTTAACCTCAAAGGAGTTCAAGGGAGAATCAAAACATCAGGACTAGAGCCATTGAGAAATCCAAGATCCACCTACAAGTCTAGTAACAGGGCAAAAACAACACCTACAGCTGAGCATGAGAATAGGTTAAAAAAAAGCATTTAGGTGAAATTTTTAATAATTAAATTTTAAGGAAAATACTATTTGACTCACAAACCTAAATTGGAGATTCTTTACATCAAACTCATGATCTAAATGAGCTCAGGGTGACTTGCAGGCAGGAGGTTTTATCTCAGTCAATAGGGTATGCAAACAGTGATCTCACTTGGGGCTTATTTGGTGTTTCAATACCTTCAAGTCTAAGTAAATAATATGAATTTAAATTAATTTTTTTATATACTTTATAATGAGATTCAAAACATTATTATCAAACCTTATAGATAATATGCACCTACAAAAAAGGGTCTCAGTTAGGTAAAAGAGGGGTCAGCCAAAGCAATGTCTATCCTATTCATTGAGCAGTGATCAAATGGAATAGAATTATTGATCATATAAATGTATAAACCTAAGTTAAATTATTTTTAATTTTTTCATATGACATTAATATATCCTTTCAAGCAAAGGGCAAGCATAAAATAGACGAAGGAAAGTCTAAAACAAATCACCTACAAGCAGGAACCCAGTTTAGGATAGAGTGCATTGGTATAATAGATTAAATATCAATATTAAGTGAAATATTGAATGATCACATCCATAATAATTATATTGGTGTCATCAAACCCTTTCAATGGAAACACAAATCTACACAAGGTCCTAAAATCCCTGTATGCACATACTACAAGGTCTGGACAAGCAAAGGCTTCAATGAGGTATGAACCCTCTAGGAGTGAAAATAGGTGTGAGTGACTTAAAAAATATTAATCATGACCATATTTATTTCATATCAATTCCTAATTCCCTCCAAAAATTCCCAAACATCTTCTCATTTAGACATTGGACTATAGTCCATACAAATAACTAAGAAACCTCTTTGTTCAAAGGGTAAGCATGGAGAGTACACTAAGGAGAAAAGTTTTAGATGGTTTAAAAAGTTCCATGATCTCAGATTCAAGGTTTGGATCATGTATAAATATCATAGGATCATGGAATTTTTTTGGAAAGGTTACCTAAAGGTGGATTTGGATAAAAATACAAGAAAACAAGGTTTTTTAGCCCCTTTTTTAGACAAGTTGAGTTGGTTAGGTACCTAAATGAGGTATTATTACCTTTCCCTTTGGTAAATATCCTCATTATTACCTTATAAAAATCTAAAAACTATCATTTTTCCATGGGTATAAAGGCTATATCTCTCTATTTTGTCTCAGAGATTAGCCACTCATGAAAATCAAAACTTTGGTCTACCAAGCAAAAGATGGAAAAATGAGTGAATGACCTAACATAAAACATTGGTATCTTCAATTAACACTATTTTATGTGTATTTAACATGTAATTATGTTTATTAACACTCATATAGGCTCCAACCCCTCAGAGTGACCTTATTGTGCATGCATATAGTCCAATTTGATAGGGTTCTACTAGGCCAAGTTGGGAAAAGAGAGGAAATTTGATGAAAGGAGTGTTTGAGAGGTCATGTGATGTATTTTTGATTGTGAATTAAGTGTGAACATTTTTAATAAGCCATAATAATCATGTTATAATATTCCAAATGACCCAAACTTGTAGGGGGTATGCCAAGCCCATTAGGCCTTAAGGTGAATTGAAGCCAATTGGGGGTCTATATGCATTTCTAGGCATTGATGAGCTATCCAAATGGTTGGAACATGTTTATTTAGTGTTTTTATATATGTTTGATCTTTTGGAGTGAAAATAGACCTATAAGAGAGTAATTTCTAGCCTTGACACAATCCAAACATGCAAAATGAGAGGAAACCAAATTGAGAGTTCAACTTGTCAAGATCATATCTTTTCCAAGGATATTCATGGGAACCATAGGAATTTAAGTAAGTTATTAGGTTAAATTGGAATAAATTTTTTTAAATTTGGAGGTAGGTTCAATTTTCAAGTTGTATGAACAAATATTAAGACCTAAAACTTCCTAAAACCCTACTAAAACCTTGGTTATGACCTGATGATGAAAATGAGCTTAGAGAGCCACCATAATGGCATATTTTGGAAATTAAACCTATTTTTTAATGGATATGAATCACTAAATATCTCAAACATGTAAATTATATGTACAGAACTATACAAATAGCATGAAAAAAAGTGTTTTTCTCACCAATTTCTATGTTTTATAGGTTTTATGAGGTTTGAAGAGAAGCAATCAAGTTTTTAGGGAAGATAAATAGCTATTATAACTCCATATGGTCATTTTATTCAATGAAAAAACCTCTAATTTTCCTAACTAGAGCTCTCTTTTCATCCATTCAAAACTGGCATGGTGAACACAAGGGTGAAAAGTGTGAAACCCTCAATTAGATGTCCTTTTAAGGTGAATTTGAGGAGTATAAATCCATAGATAATCTTCCAAGTGTCTTTCACTCTCTCCCATGTATTTTCATGGGAAAATAAAGGAATTTTTGAAGACAAATGTGAAGGGTAGCAGAAAAGGGAGTTTTTAAGATGGCAGGTAATGATTGCTTCTTTCTAAGAGTTTTCAAATGAGTAGGATCAGAACCAATGCATAAAATTTCATTCCTAAATGCCTTCCCTCTCATCCTAATCATCATATGTTTCCCTATTCAATGTTGGGATGTTCTAATAGATACAAATTATGAAGGTAATTTTCTATGCTAGGATTGAGAGTTCTATGCCACTTTTCAAAATTTTCATGGCTTGTAAGCACAATTGGACTTCCTAACATTACATGGCTCATTTAATTTGTTTTATCCATACATTTAACTTCTTTTCTCAAGTTTATATATGTTCAAGTGACCTTTGGACTTCTTTTTCTTTGCCTCTCTCTCAAAATCTATAAATATGGACTCTTTTGCTTCTTTTTTGCAACCTCCATTGGTTAATGGGGAAAATATAGCCAAATTTGAACTTGAAATACTCTTGAAGAAATATACAAGTGATTTTTACACTCACATGTTGTATTATTTAGTGTTGATCTCAATATTTTTGGTCTTGTCTAGTGAAAGATTTTCTTTCCTAGCGTGTTACTCTTTATTATCTACCAAATGTGTAGAAAGGTTATTGTTCCAAGTCTTTTTCAATATTATTTTCTAGGTATATAGGTGTCTTATAAGTGATTTATGATTTTATCCCTTTAATTAATTATCCATTACCCTCCTAAGTATCAAATACCTTCTTGAATCTAACATATGAAACATTGATGTGACAATGCATCCTCAGTTATCAGTTTTGTGTGAGAGAGACTTTGTTTATATTTAAGTAGTAGATATTCAGTTAAATGAGAGGAGATTAAACATTTTTGCATCACATTATTTGGTTTTATTATTTTTTTTATTAACCCTTTTTATCTACAATTTGATAGTTAAGAAGTGCATCAAGGTAACTAGCCCTTCTAGAGATTCATCTCTCAACATTATCACCCAGAGCAAGAGGGATGTTTCCATTGTGCCACTTTGATGAGGAGAGCTATGCATCTCTTCAGGGGTGAAAATATAATTGTCAATAGGATTAATATTGATCTTAATAATGGTAGGAATATGATACTAAGATTTGGGATTAGGAAGTTGAGTAGTCTATGGGTTGGGATCAGCGTCATGCTTATACCATTTTCCATTATGTAAGAATTTAATTCACTAGCTACCAGAATAAGCAATGGCCCTCATTCTATGAGTCCATGGGTGACCAATAATTATATTATGAGATAATTTTAACTTAAGGACCATAATTTTAGTTTAAACGGTCTTAGGTCTAATGGTTAATGGAAGCTAATTACAACCAAGTGGTTTTTTATTTGTCTTATCCAAACCATGACAGGTAAGATAGGTTTGCTTGAGATGATCCTTATTATAACCAAGTTATTATATTAGCCACAAATATGTCACATTAATACCAAATCCTTCATCAAATAATCTAAAACTCAAAATTATTGGTTAAGAATATTTCAAGAACACACAAATAATAATGCTATCTCTGAGAAGAGATGTTTTTTTGCTCAAAATTACAGATACAACATATGTCTATCTTTGGGAAGAGATGTATGTTTTCCTTTTTGGGATACATATCTATATATACCTATTTTTTGAAGGTAGGATGAGGATTTTTAAGGTCACCAATCTCGAGGGAGATGAAATGGTTTGACTTCCATGAATTACAACATAAAATTTAATAAATTACTATTTTTATAAACTTACTATTTTTAGACTGCACTACTAAAATTGAAATTTTTGGCACTTTCATTTGGTTTTATAGGGTCAAAACCCACTAATAAAATATTGGTTCCATATTACAGTGTTCTCGTAATTCTTATATTTCCAACAATTCAAATGGGGGTTCAAATATAGCTATGGTGCAAAAGTTATGGCTCCTGAAAGTCCTACAACCAATTGGGGTAGGACCATCACCTAAATTATCACCTGGAGTGTTGCCCAGATCATTGCCTAAAGTGTTTTCTAGATCATTCCTCCCCCCTTGAGAATCAATGGTCCCCATTTTAGTAAGAGTCATCATCAAGTGTGGCAGTTATGTCTTGATATAATTCTCTGTGAGCCACTCACCTTGATGGTTAATCTTGCCTCTCTTGACCACTAGATAAAGTAGAATAGAGCACCCTCATATTTCTTTTCTCTAGGTATCCACAATTTGATCCTCCTCCATTTGATAAAAACTCTATATATCAAGCTCACCAATTTCCATTTGTTCTTCTATGACTACAGTGTTCAATAGAGGTGGATGATATGGAATAGCTACATCATTTGGTGTCATGGGTTGGAACCTGGTGCATACTTAGAATGGATTGTGCTTTGTGGAGATTTTTAAGGCCTAATTTTTCACCATTTTTATTTGACCATATATATATGGATGGAAGGCCATGAATTTCCTCAGCTTGGTATCCATTTTCTTCTATTGTTGTGTTGATTGTGTAGTCAAGGCTGCAACATCAGCCCTTTTGGATTTCTATGGCTTGACCACCATGAGAATGAATTTATTGGCACTAATAAAGGAGATAGATGTGGATGGTGGTACATATAGTGTTAGGTTGTGGATCTAAAATCTTCACCAAGATGTAAATAGGAGAAGTTATGGAGGTTGCAGGTGAGTTGCGGAGTGTCACAGACACTGGCGTCGGTCAGGACAACTGACGACGGCAGGAGGGAGACAGGAAGGCAACCGACATCGGTCATGGATCGGCCAGCGTCGGCACCCCCAGGCAGTCAGGGACCGGTGTCGGTCACCTGTGGTTTGAGCTGCGAGTATGTTATGGGCAGTTGGTTGACGAACCAAGTGTTTGCATGTTTAGAGCTATCTTTAGACTGAGAGCTACGAATTTAATTATTGTATTATTGTCTAATTATTGTTTGGATGAGATATATATATGGACTCATGATTGTATTGTAAAATTGTGCTAAAAAGCCATAGAGCTTTTAGAGAGAGCTAGTGTAGCTCCTCCTAGTTCCAAGGGGTGTTGAGTGTGTATGATCAGGGAGAGTTGCAAGGTCTGCAAGGTCAAGGAGCTGATCCACCAAGGTACTGGTTGAAGAATCATAAGGACTTGGTGAGGCAAGGACAAGGGTTATTCAAGGGTGTAGAGACATCTACATGGTGAGTAAGGTCTAGTGATTTGCAGGTAGCAGCAGAGAGCAGGAGATCTACTTGGAGTACGGTTGTGTACTTGGTGAACTGGCAGCGTGTTACTGACTGGTTGGAGAGGTGAACATCAATTCTGTATTGGAGTTGATTGTTGGGACTGAGAGAGAGAGGGAAGAAGGTCTTGAGGTGTGGCGAACCTTTGAGGTGGAGGAAGAAGTGGCATCTTCCTTATTTGTATATTCTTCTGAGTGATTATTAATACAATTGTGTATTGTCTCTCAATTCCTGTGTTGTTTCATATTTCTAGTTACTTATTGATTCTGGTATATTTCTATGTTTAGTTGCTAATACAAGAAGTAATCACATGTGTTTTAATTGGTAGAGCAAGATCCTGACTCAGTAGGGATTGGAGCATGTTTATTGTTCTGTGGTTTCCATGACACGTGGTATCAGAGCTTTTGGTTGGGTTACTAACATGTGGTTTCAGATCTGGTAGTGTTTGTTGATTACAAGTTACTCATAGGGGTTTCTGATTGAGTGGGAGTATAGCAATGGCAGAAGGAAGTAAGCTACGAATGGAGAAACTGAATAGCACGAATGGTCTGATTGATGGAAAGAAAGAGCAGGTAAATAAAGATTATTGGTTGGTTGCAGATCAAAAGGGAGGAGCAGATGTTGCAGGTGGTGTTGCACAAGATGTTCTGGATAAAGTGGAATCTTGGTTCACAGATTATTTTGCCTCTTTCCATGTAGTTTGAAATAGAGCATCTTTTCATGGGTGTGTCTTTGGAGACTTTGGAGAGATTTATTTAGGAGCTGGAAAGCCTTGTCAAATTATTGACAAAGGGGAAGTGAAGCTGAAATTGCAGATGGATGACACACAGTGGTTGAAGGAAGTCATGCAGGTACTAGTCTTGGAGATGAGTCTTATTTCTTCAAGAAATTTGGGTGATGAGAGATGTACTGTAACTCTCACAGCGGATACACTTGAATTAGATGGTGGTAAGAAAGTAGGTATCCTTTATCTATCTACTTATATTACTGATTCACCTTCTATTATAGAGATGCGGCTTTGTAGGCTTGGTTACATATGTAGAAGGAGAATGCAGGTTCTGAAGCGGAAGATAGATGTTTTTGACAAGCTAAAGAACTGGAAAGCCTTGGTGTTCATGGAGGAGATGATAGACAGAGATTAGGTGAGAGAACTAAATTATTCTGAGCAGAGCAGGGTTGATTTGATTAGGATTTTGATCCATGGAGAGCTCACGGGTAAAAAGTTATCACTCACAGATGAACACAGGTACTGGCATCGGTCATACAATAATCGATGTCAACAACAGGAAGACTGACGTCGGTCATGAAGGAACCGACGTCGATAGAAATGATACTGGCATCGGCTAGGGAGACGACGTCGGTAGTCAGGGTCAGTGCAGGGAACCGACATCGGTTGGGAGCAGACTGGGAGATGGCTGAGATCGGTCACTGGAATGGATATTGGGCGGACAGCAAGTCTCAAATGCTCATGTGGAGGTCAGAAAGGGTAAGTGAACCTCATATTCATTGTTCACCTTATTTATATTGCTTACTGATGGTCAAGAACTAGGAGGATGTGAAGAGGCAATGCAAGTAGAGTCCAGATACAGTGGGAGCTAGGCATGAATGAGGAGTGTGAGTCCTTGGAGAAAAACCAAATAGGTATTTGTTGGTAGAGTTGTCAGCTGGAAGAAAGCACTGAGAGAGATGGATTCCCATTTTAGAGAAGAGAGTGGATGGATACATGAGACAGAAGGCCAAGGCATATGGTCTTGAGGAAGCTACAGGACAGTGGTACAGGCTTTGACAGGTGGATGACTAAGCATGGCTTCAGTCAATGTCAGTGTAACTATTGTGATTTTTTTCTTACCAGGTGGATGATGAGTCGCGACATTATCCAGTTACTATATGTGGATGGTTTGCTAGCAGGGTTTGTACATACAGGGATTTACTGAGCTAAAAGGTAAGGTTAGTTCAGAGGTGTGTCATGAAGAATTTGGAGCAGTGAAATTATTTGGCATAAGAGACATGGAGATTTTATCTTCAGTGGGAGCTGATGTGAAGATGGTGTTGGTGAGGTTCATTACGCAGGATGCAGAATCGGTAAGCACACCAATGGCTGGATAGTTCAAGCTTAGCTTGAAACAGGGTTTGAAATCACATGAGGTCTATTGTAGATCTGAGTTTTCCCAAAGCAGTGGGGGTTGTCGGAAAGTATGGAGTCAATTCGGGGAAGGAGTACTGGAGGGCAGTTTAGTGGGACTAGCAGCAGGGATTCTTGTTATGCAGGGTCAAGTTCTTCACTACATGGACATGTAGGTTCAGATGTGGCAGGTTACTTGAATGACAGGTATAGCATCACAGTTGCGTGGTGGTTGGTCTTCAAGATGGATCTTGAAGAGGGATACAAACTAGGAAATAGATTAGATGAGCTACAAATACAGGTACAGGTGCAGCTGTTTATCTCCAAGTGGGAGATTGTTAGGTTGTGGAGCTAAAAGCTTCACCAAGATGCAAACAAGAGAAGTTATGGAGGTTACAGGTGAGTTTCGGAGTGTCACAGACACCGGCATCGGTCAGGACAACCGACGATGGTAGGAGGGAGACAGGAAGGCAACTGATGTCGGTCATGGATCAGTCAGCATCGGCACCCCCAAGCAGTCAGGGACCAGCGTCGGTCACCTGTGGTTCGAGCTGCGAGTATGTTACGGGCAGTTGGTTGATGAACCAAGTGTTTTCATGTTTAGAGCTATCTTTAGACTGAGAGATGTGAATTTAATTATTGTATTATTGTCTAATTATTGTTTGGATGAGATCTATATATGGACTCATGATTGTATTGTAAAATTGTGCTAGAAAGCTATAGAGCTTTTAGAGAGAGCTAGTGTAGCTCCTCCTAGTTCCAAGGGGTGCTGAGTGTGTATGATCAGGGAGAGTTGCAAGGTTTGCAAGGTCAAGGAGCTGATCCACCAGGGTACTGGTTGAAGAATCATAAGGACTTGGTGAAGGCAAGGACAAGGGTTCTTCAAGGGTGTAGAGACATCTACATGGTGAGTAAGGTCTAGTGATTTGCAGGTAGCAGTAGAGAGCAGGAGATCTACTTGGAGTACGGTTGTGTACTTGGTGAACTGGCAGCGTGTTACTGACTAGTTGGAGAGGTGAACATCAATTCTGTATTGGAGTTGATTGTTGGGACTGAGAGAGAGAGGGAAGAAGGTCTTGAGGTGTGGCGAACCTTTGAGGTGGAGGAAGAAGTGGCATCTTCCTTATTTATATATTCTTCTGAGTGATTATTAATACAATTGTGTATTGTCTCTCAATTCCTGTGTTGTTTCATATTTCTAGTTACTTATTGATTCTGGTATATTTTCGTGTTTAGTTGCTAATACAAGAAGTAATCACATGTGTTCTAATTGGTAGAGCAAGATCCTGACTCAGTAGGGATTGGAGCATGTTTATTGTTCTGTGGTTTCCCTGACATATAGTACCCTATAGTACCATGTTCCAAGAGTGAGGGTGATCCTTTAGGTTCTTGATTCATAGATTCCATTTCGATCATACATGAATGGTTAACCAAGAAGTACATCGTAAACATCCAGATTGACCACATCACACAAGACCTCATCTTGGAAAGGTTTTATTAAATATGAGATAAGACATTGGTGAGTGACACAAAATTTTCTCCCTAGACTCAACCATCCAATATTGTATGGCTTTGGGTGAGGCTTCATGGATAGATTTAGACTTTTCACAACATTAGAAGAGATTAAATTCTTTTGACTTCCACTATCAAGAATGAAATGAAAAGGCTTACCTTTCACCCATAACTTAGAGTGAAATAAAATTTCCTTTTCATATGGCCTCTCCTCATGGATTTGTGATGAATCAACGATGACATCGAGCTTAGCATCTACAATATCTTCTTCATTCTCTTTGACTACAAGGTGTTTATGAGGTACAGTAGTAGATGTTGAATATTGTGACTCAAAAATTAGGGACTTGATGGATAAATATTCCTATTTGGAGTGACTTCCACTTTTGTGGTAATCACACCATTTCCAAATCTTTCCCTTCTGTGGTTACTTATCTTGGCATTCCCTTTTCCATTTCGAAGGCTGACTCTTCATATTTTTTCTTTCATGCTTCTACTCAATCTTCACCATGAACTTGTATGCTTCACCAAGGGTTTCCAAATTGAAGAGGTCCATTCCCTCCTATATGTAACATTTTATTCCACCATAGTATTTGAGAACCTTATGTTTCTCACTTTCCTGGATGCCCAATCTCATAAATAATGAATTAAAAATGTCAATGTAATATTGAACAGACTATTCCTTACCTTGATGAAGTTGTTACCACTGTATATACAGATCATCATATCCTCCAATGGGGTAGTATTCTTCCTTTACAACTTCAATAAAATCATTCTAGGTAGGTTCTACCTCAATTTCAATATCATCTTTACTAAACCTCTTTTTATACACTTCCCACCAATTTTTGACAGGCAATGATGCTTTCAAAAGAGAAAAAGTGATCTCTTCATCGGTGAGTTTATTTACAAAAAATAGGAAGACAATTGATCTAACCAATTTTTTAGTGCATCAACATTGATTTTGATTTCAAATATAGGGATATCAAAATTTACCTAAACCTTAAAGGGTGTTGGGGCACTGAAAGGACATGGGGGTGCAGATGAGGAGCCAAAATTTCCCATTGAGATTTATTAGATAATTTGGGCAAATTGTTATATCATCTATGCTTTTTGTTGCTAGAGGGATTCATTCACCACTTCCTTGAAAGGATCATATGTCTTGATTTTTTTTTCCATTTGAGGTCATTTTGAGTGAATAGGTGGATAGTCTGTTGGATCTTATATTTTTCACCCAAGCTTCTTGTAGTCTAACCTTGTCCTCATGATCATACACTCTTAAGACAAATAGATTTGATACCATTGATCTAAAACTTAGAAGTCTTGGTTGAATAATATTTCAAGAACACATAAATAATAATGTTATCTCTGAGAAGAGATGTTTTTCTGCTCAAAATTGCAGATACAACATATGCCTATCTTTGGGAAGATATGTATGTTTTCCTTTTCAAGATACATATCTATATATACCTATTTTTTGAAGGTAATAGGAGGATTTGGAAGGTCACCAATATTTAAGGAGATTAAATTGTTTAACTTTCATGAATTACAACATAGAATTTGAGAAATTACTATTTTAAGAAACTTACTATTTTTAGATTGCACTACTAAAATTGAAATTAGGGGTACTTCCATTTGGTTTTTGGGGGTCAAAACCAATGATCAAATATTTTTTACATATCATGACATTACCCTAATTATTATCTTTATATTAGTTCAAACGGGGAGTCAAATAGAGCTATGTGCAAAAGTTATGATTCCCAGAAGTTCTACCACTAATTGGGGTAGGACCGTCACCTAAATTGTCACCTGAAGTGTTGACCAAATCATTGCTTGAAGTGTTGTCCAAGTCATCAAATATAAATTTATGGATAAGGGTAGTATTAATTTATATTTTAATAAAAAGTGGTGGATCATCAACATGAAAAATAATTTCATCATTGATCATTTCCTCTTCAATAAATACAAAAGAAGGTTTGGAAGAAGGACACATAGTTTCAATGGTATTTACATTGGTAGGTTGAGGTTCAAGAGAAGGTGGTTCTTCATAGATAGAGGATGGATATTCAATTTTTTATAATTGTTTCATAATGAACTTAAAATTATAGGGGGAAGTAAAAACCAACTTCACAAGTGTAATCTTACAAGGCATAGAGTTAAGTTATTCGTGAGAGTTTTAATGATATTTATAAGAAGAACTAGCACAAGGTTTAGGAGGTAATGTAGATTTTGAAGGAATAGATGTGGTTGGAGGTTTGAAAGGAGGAATTGGTTCCTCATGGTCTTCTAAATATATATTAGTAATGGTAGTATCTTTGAGAAGTTGTTCTTCTAAAGATGGCTCCTTAGGTTTGATAACAGGATCTTTGTGAGCTAGCTTGCAACGATAATTGACCTTAGCAGTGTTATCATATTGAGAATCATTATAATATTGGTCATAATTAGTATCAATGGCATAAATCCTTATTATTTGGTTGATTATTGGTTGAAGAAAAATATTTTTAGTTATTTGAGGTAGAAACTTTAGAAACCTATCATTTTTGAGAAGCAACAGTGTAGTCTTGATGACAAAGGTTGATCATGGCTTCATGATTAAAGGAATCACCAAGCATATACAAGATATAAAATTTAGTGATCCATCTAAAATATTCATGAGAATGACCAATTTCATCATGAAACCAACAAAATTTTTTAGGGTCATACCACTTATGAGAATTGTTAGTATACGTGAAAGGTTTAGAGGGTGGTAAGAGTTGTTTCATTTGATGCATATAAAATGGTATGTGAGAAGATGAAAGGATGTCAAATTTAGCAACTCCTAGTTTGGTTTGTGGAGTATTACTAGTGATATTATTGGTATATTTTTGAAAATATCCTTTTAGAATTTTAGGATTAGGTTTGAATTGCTTCATGAGAAAGTCTTGACACTTATCTTGGTCAAGAGCTTCATTAAGTGTTTGGGGAGCAAAGGTTCAAACCTTATATTGAAGATAAGGAGTTAAATTATTTATAAATAGTTTGAATAAGTTATCATTAGTCATGTTATGGTCAAATTTATGGGCTAATAATTTACACCATTTGATAAAGTCATGAGTTGATTCAGTGGGAGATTGCTTATTATTGTGAAGTGGCTAAGACAATTTTAGGGAAGATTTTTGTGTTGAAACTCTTTAACTAAAGGATTGACCAAATCTTCAAGATGCCAAATAGAATGTTAGGGTAATTGGTTGTACCATTCTAATGCATTGCCAATAAAGGTTTTAACTAAGAGTTTAATTATGGAAAAGGTATTAGTTTGGATCCACTCTTTGTAAAGGTTGCCAAAGGCTTTGAGAAATGAGGTAGGGTCTTTAGTCCCATCATAATTGATAGTCGAAGATATGTTACCAATATCAATGGATATAATGAAGGGAGCTAAGGGTTCATTTTGAATATTTTGAAGAATTTAATTATTCATTATGAGTTAGGGAATAACATTACTTGAGGCATCTCTAAGAGGTGAAGGATTGTCATTAAGATTAACTTGAGGATGAATAGTTGGTTGATTAGCCATATTAATCAAATGATGTTGAAGTTGCATCATTTTATTGGTGTTATAGTTTTGAATTATGTTCATTTATAGGATAACTTGGGTAAGAAGTTGAGTTGTATTAGGAGGTGGGTTGGTATTGATAGGAGCACTCCCCAAATTGGTATTAGGGGGAGGGTTATTAAAAGAAGAATTATTAGTAGGATTATTGATTAAAGTTGTGTCAATTGTTCCCACATTAGTTTTAATACTTTTAAGATGACAAGTATCTTGGTAGGTATATAAAGGATCAGACCAATCAATTTCATCTTGAAATGTGATTTGCACCATGTTAAAGGTCATGGATGAATAAGGGGAAGAGGTGCCCCAAGAGTGATGGTACTCTTGGGAAGAAAGGAAAGGGAGTAATGAACATCCCATATACTGTCTAAATGGATTTAAGTTTTCCAAGAATATTTTGAAAGGAGACTTCATGATGATTTAAGAGAAATGAATAGAATGTTAAGAAAGAGAAACAGAGAACCAGATTGACAAATAGAGAAAGTAGAAAAAGGTATAGAGTCGACTGGGTCAAATTAGTAGAGAAAACAAGATATAAAAACTATAAAAAGTTGACAAGGTCAACCTAGTACATAAAATAGGGGCTAGAAATTGTATAGAGTTAACAAGGTTAACCTAGTATAGTAAACAGGGGGAAAATAGATAGTATGTAAGAGATTATGTCGATAGAAATGACTATATACTGAAATAAGAATAATTTTTCAAGTAATTTTGAAAGTAATAAATAAAAGGAAACACATAATCAATTGGGTCAATGAGATTGATCCAATTGAGACACACAGCATAAAACCTTACACCAACACTGGCCAATGGAAGTTTTTGAAATACAACATACAATTGAGCAAAGAGTAAGTAATCAATTTGGAAAATAAAAACTAAGTGGTCAACCTGAATGTTGTTAGATTATTAGAGTATAATTTTAGATGTGATAAGTGTTGGTTATAAGAAAGGAACTAGAAATCAATCTAAGGATGGTTTTAGGATGTTTGGGCTAAAAGGGATGTGTATTGGCAATAGTAATAGCTTGGTATTAGGGCCTACCCCCTCACTTCACACACCACATCAATAAGGGTGTTAGGTGCTTAGCCAAAATATACCATTAACCATGTGTTTATACTTGGCTAGAAAACTAAGTTAGATTCCCCCTTGGTGATGAAATCCAAGTAGGTAGGCCTTGGGTAGACAATTGTTAAAATGCATTTTAATATTCTTTGATTTGGTAGTATGTGCATAAAAGAGAAAATAGTCAAACTAAATGGTATATTTAAAACCACCTAATTAGACTACATGATCTATTCTAAGCATGAAATCAATAATAAATAAAAGTGTGAGCTAATTCCTAACATATAAGGGTTAATTATAACTTTGAAACACAATATAGTTTTAATTTGGTTGATAGTGTATGTAAAGAATATAGAATAAGGTAGACAATATCACCTCTATACTATGGAATCAAGGGTCTAAAATTGAACTATGTCAATAGAGTCAACCTATATTTCCAGACAAAACACAAAATATAGAACTACATCAACAGGTTCAACCTAGTTGACTATATAGGGGTAATTTTAAAGACTATAAACTATGAAAAACATAATTGTAACAAATGATAAAAATGATAAAGAAGGATAGAAATGAACCTTGGTGGGTTGGAAGATGTAAATAAATATGATATTATTGTTGAATAACCTTGATTTGTACTTGCAAATTATGTTAACTATGTTAATTTGGTTAACCTAGCTTTGCAGATCTTATTGCTAAAAACCTAAAAATGTATAGGGTTGATTGGGTCAACCTAGTATGCTGAACTAGATGCCTAAAAATATGTAAGGTTGACTAGGTTGACCTAGTAGCCTAAACCTATTAAAAATCTTGCATAAATATAATAGAGTCATATTGATGTGATTGTATGTAAAACCTATGCACAAAAGTTAAAATTGTGTCAATATAGTTGACTTAGTATTGCAAAGATATGATAATAAAAATGATAAAATAATAAAATAAGTGAAACAAAAACATACAAGGGTTAGGTTCACATCGATTTCACTAGAATGTATGCAACTAGAAATGCACCATGTCTATAAATCAATCCTAACTCGGAGAAGATAGATCATACCATTCACTTTTGATTGGGGACACATTTGTTAAGTGGGAACATGACCAATATGGGGATCTGCTAGACCCGATTAGGGGATCTCTTATCATAATACATGATGCTAGGGAGAGTTTCAAAGCCTCCAATCAAGCACAATCACATAATAATGCTAAGGGATTTATGTGTTTTGATATCTCACTAAATTAAATATAAGTAAATCAAATCTAATCTAGTGCTCACCAAAGCTTGTGGCACAATATGAGGGGTTGGTAAACAGTTTAAGCATATATAAGAGAATCTAAATTAATCTATGTATCATTAAGACCCTAATACATGGAATAAGAAGATTAATATTATTTTAAGCCAATATTTATGTTACTTATACTAAAGAGAGGAGGAAATTTAGAGAATACTTACCTAAATGATGAACCCATCGTGACTCAATCTCTTCCTTGGCTAAAGGGGATTTACAAGAGGTTGTTTTGGTTTATAATGATCACTAAGAAAGGCCAAATCATCTAATAATTATCCATAAGACTATATTCTCCAATTCAAAACACTAAGTTAAGACTCCTCAAGTAGAATGGTGGAAGAGCAGGTTGTAAAGAAGTGCAACCAATTAATAACTCTTGATTGTATATGAAATAATGACAAAATAATCTTGTATATATAGGCATATTTAACCCTAAACCCTTAAAAAATTCTTGGTTGACAAGGTTGACCCAATCGGCCTAGCATAATTTATTATTATTATTCACTAGGTCATGAGCTAGGTCGGCCAAGAGCCAAACTAGTTCCTAAGTGAAAATCACCCAAAATTGTACAGGGTCCACAAAGTCAACCTAGTATAGCCAACTATCAAAGGGGACTTAAGGTGAGGAAAAGAGGGGTGGAGAGTGGAAATATTGGAGAGGGTTCAAAATAGGAGTAATAGTTTATGGAATGGTTCTAGGAGCTATTTGGATTGGTAATAATGTGTCAATAAGGGACAACAATCATGAAAAGCACCAATGGTTTACCCACCCCTTTCCTAGTTCACCCTTTAAAGTGTACACTTAGAGATATTGAGTCTTGATGGGTTCCTACAAGATGTAAAGCATCAGTATTTGATCAAAGTTAAAAATATTATGTGTATACAAGATCTATCATGCATCCACTTCACAACAAGTAGGTAGTTAGTCTGAGTTATCATAAATACAAACCAGTGATGCAAAACTAACAAATACATATCCATAATGTACAAAATAATAAAATATAATTGTCACATCATGTATACAAATCAATAATATCACTATCCCATTATAGTATATGTCATAAAACTCAAATCAAAGCAATAATAATTAGCTAATAACCATATAAATCCATGGAATAAAGGTTATAAATCATAGGGTGAAATTGGGATGTGACAATGCCCATCTTTTGGTCTTAATATGCTTCCTTGGGGAAGGTGTCTACCTGTATAAGGTACACCATTTATTCTTCTTGGCATCCTTAATCATATCAACTTCTTCTCATTCTAGTGTTTTTCTTCTCTTTTTCACATGCTTTTTTTATATTGTGTCTCATATTCTTATAGTTTTTAGTCTCAGCTACCATCATTGATTGTATTCAATATTTTTGCTATGAAAATAAAGGGCACAACCTAAATATAAGTTATAAATAAATTATTTAGGTTTAAAATAGAGTTTTAATTGTATTCAAACTCTTTGTATAGTGTAGCCCATGTGACTTTAACTAAAATAAAGGCTAGATGATTCTTATTAGCTACCCTATGTGTTAATCTAATGTTGTTTTTGTATTTAATAGAGTAATGGTTAAAGAATTAAGGTATATGGTTACACCAATATAGTGAAGACATTTTATTTGAGGTATAAGTAGATTAAATCACAATCCATATTTCCAATGATTCATTTATAGTCATGCCATGTTAATTCCATTCCATCTATTACCATGCTTTAATCATAATCCTAAAATGTTTATGCCACTTCATCCCACATTTTTAATTCTTCAATACACCATCCACTACCTATCTCAATTTTTATTATAATCTTATTTTCAATTTTTTCAATTTCTATTTATGTTTTATAATTTATTAATTAATTTATAGATTATAACTAAGTTTTACATATTTAATGGTTCTTACTTAAAGTGATTTAAAGAGCCATAAAATAGATAGGTCTCTGACAAACGTTTTTCCCACCATTTCACCATGTTACAATTATGCACCGATACCTACTTAATTAATGCCACATCAACAATAACTTGAAAACTCAACATTATCAATTTTGATTGATGGCATAACTAAACTATCACATGCTGAATAAATGGTCATTGTTATTTAAATACAATGGCCCATATAGATCCATTGGGTTTCAAAGCCAATGATACATAATTTAAGGATTCTATGGTCAAAAAATGCAATTAATCATGCTAAAAACTCTTGTTGACCAAACACATATACCCATATTCTCTTAGATTATATGTTGGAATTCAAGGAATTTCAAGTATACATTACACTAATGGTTACACACATTGTCATGTACATTTCTATGACTCATAATAATATTTTTTGAATGCTCTGTAACCACAACCTAACCCAAAAGACAAAGTAATGTTGAGAAAATCAAATAATCATCAAACTAGATGTTAGTACTCATGCCAAGACAGACAAGGCATGTGTCCTTATTTGTCATGATTTCACCTCATTCAATTGGATTCTCTCTCTCCTACCCATAATTCTATCTAGATCTTCCTCTCTAGTGATTCTCTCCCTTACACTAAGGGGGTTATATCTACATCATAAACAAATTAATAGATGATAATTATCTAGGTCATGATATCAAAATCACATGATATGAAGTAGTAAAATCATGATAAATAATAATTATTCCACATATTTATATAATATTTATCATCTAATATAATTACCTTAATTTTATCGCATAAGCATGAGAACATGATAACATCAATTGATTGAACCAAAATCATATAAAGCAAATAAATCAATCTTTGATAACCTTAATTATACATAAACTAATATTTCCATTATTAATTATGTTCTATAATGCTAATCATAGATAAATGTCTTTAGAATCTCACATGATAACATTGGGATGTGACATGTTGTTCGTATCTCCTCACATATTAGTCATATTGCATTTCTTTTTATTGCACGTAGTATTAATATTTATTTGTATGTTGCACATATTATCATCCAAATCACACACTTTCTCATCCAATAAATAAAATATTGTAGTATAAGCACCACCTGATCTGAACTAAGACTCTATTCTCTTTGTCAATCCTAAGCCAACCCTATATATAAATGATCTTATATATACTCTACTATGCAAGGAAAGACCCTAATACAAATATGAAGATAAATAAATGATCGTAAAACTTAATTAAAGGTTACACCAGCCACAAGTTGACCACACATAATCCAATACACATTATTGGTTAAGGGTGTAGCAGTGAAACTATCCACATTATGTGTGTTGAATTAGAGAATGTGTACGCATATATTGGATTTTCCAGAAGGATTTAAAGGCTTGGATCTCAACAAGATCTATTTGGAGTCATGTGAGTAACTAAAATCTCTTCTTGAGAAGGATATTAAAACAACATTCCTGCACAAGAGAGTGTGTGTGGGCTAAAATGCTCAATAATATAAGGATATTCAAATATAAGGAATGGTAGATGACCATAAAATATCAAAAACAATACAACATGCCATTCCTGAAGATCGTAAGGAATCTATACAATGAACTGACAAGCATAGACCTAACTAGAACCAAGATGTAAGAGGTGTAAACTAAAGTGATCAAAGGAAAGATAATACCATTACATTGTAACCAAGAGGTATTTAATACAAGGGTTGTAAGGGCATCATTATATGGTAACCATGAGGTGTAAATAAAAGAACAAATCATGTAAGATAATAATATACTAACAAACATAAACTAACTTAGCATGGAAGACAATAACATACAGATATAAAATATCCACTAATTTATATAAAGAAAGGGTATAGGGGTATAAGTACTTACCTTGGGTTAACTTTTTGGTGCATCAATCAACCCCTTGATACAAATGGAACTTTGTGATATATGTTATAGGTGAAGCTTAAACTAGAAATAAGAAGACCTAAGTATCTTTATATAGGGACTCTAAAGATTAGTTGTACATTATTGGTTTAGTTTCCCTACTTGATATATTCAAAGACTTTATGTAAATAAGTTTTTATTAAATTTAAACTTTCAAGCCTTAATTCATCTTCTTCCTACTAAGATAGATTTTTGTGTATGAGCATAGTAGATTGGATATCTTGCTTATGAGAAATGATAAATGGAATCCATATAAATATGGCTTGAAACCCACAAAGAAAAAATAAACTTAGGTGAAGTCATCAACCAAGTCAATGTAGTATAAAAAGTGTTAGTAGACATAATACTATGTCATCCCAAATATTAACATTGGCCAAGGGGAAAACACTATTGAACATCATTGATTGGGAACATGAAAATAAGAATAAGAGGAATAAAAAGGGAGAATGAGAACAAATAGAGGACAAGTACGAAGATGATATGAAATATAAGGTAGATATAATAGATGCTCATCAAGGAAACTCTCATGAAGCACCATGAACTACCCTTGATTATAGTGTACTTCTTAACATTGAACTAGGGTAAATTGATGTGTTGACAAGTCTTGTAAGATAAATGGACAATAAATGAAAAATGAGGTGTATGTAGTCATGCCTTATGACACATAAGCAAATGGCATGGGTGGGATGTGAACCTTGTGACCACTCACATCTTTTTACTTATACCACCTTATTTAGTGTTCCCACACCTTTCCTTATCAGTGATCCTTGAGGTCATTAGTTTGTTTAGGTCATTTAAGCCTAGTTGTGTCATCAGGATCATTTTGTCTACTTGGGCCACATAGATTTGTAGTTAAAGTTTATTTGACAACCTTTAGTCATTTCTTGTTGTTTTTGTGTTGTAATGTGGTAAACCCCTTATGAAAACTTACTAAAGAACAATTTCCATACTTTCCCTTTTGTTCTTGTATAAATTTTATGGGAATTACACTTAGTATTAGAGCACAACTTCAACACTAAGAGATCAAGGGACTTTTCTTCTTGCTTTTCCTTTTCTCTTGAGTCTAATACTTGTCTTAATTCCTATGTAGGATGGAACCCAAGTGTAGACACTAAAATATATTATTATACTCTTGGAAATTTTAGTCATGACCTATATTTAACTTACATTATTTATGTGTACACATATGGCTCTTGCACACCTTTTCTCCTATCCACTTACCTTCTATGGGCCATGCCTTCTCGATTTGCTATCAATACCCTATTGGAATTCCATAATTTGTGCCTAACCTTCTTATTATCATTACAAAACTATTTCTTGGCCATCATATTATTGTTCTCATCTTTTTGGATGCCTCAATTTGTACTTATATGGCTTCAAAATTATGGAACCATCTAGCTCTATCAAACTTGTATGCCTACCAAGCATTGGGCATTGTTAACAAGGGTAAAGGGACTTGTTATTAATTGTAATAAAATATAAAAATAGATATTATATGTCAATAAGGAGTTAAAGAGTCATTTCAAAATAAGAGTCGAGAAATAAGATGAAGAGCCTTTATAGGTAATTGTGTGTAGAAGGTGAAATGAAACCATTTGTTGAATAAGAAATATCATTTATGGTATCATTGAGTAACTGGTTTATTCTTCTTCTTTTCTTGTGATTTGTTTCTATCATTTGCTCTCTTAGTATATTTTCATGTATTTCATTCTTATTGCTAAAATACTACCAATAATGTGGTTGTTGTTCAATAGCATTGGTCTCCCACTTTAGGGTTTGCATTTGGTTTTCTTAAGCTTGAGGATGAAGGATATGAATCCTCATACTCCCATTGGATTTTTTTAATTCTAAATCGGACATGAAATTTATTATTATTATTATTATTATTATTATTATTATTATTATTATTATTATTATTATTATTATTATTATTATTATTATTATTATTATTATTATTATTATTGCATATAACTGAGCATTCGATCTTCTAATCTTTAGTTAAGTTTTTTAATGAGTTATAAGGTTGGCTGTGTTGGGTGAATATTTTGTCGTCAACTAACTGATGACAAAATGGGGATATCAGCCACAGCATAAGGGAGATTTACACCATGAGGAGTGTGGCTTTACCAGATCTAGACGAGGTAAATCTCTCCTCTCATCAAGGGGAGGTTCCCTATCAATTCTTACGTGCCAGATATATAATTAAGCAGAAAATAACACATGGGGGGTGATATAACAGCATCTACTTCTCTTTTTTTAGAAGTAATGTATGAAGAACAAAAGAGAAAAATCCTTGGTCTAAAGCTAACAACACTCCTCTTCTTTCAGAAATAGTGTCAAACGAAGAGCAAGAGATCACCTGAAGTAACAAAGTCCATAAGAATGCTCACGCAAGCGCAAAGTCTTCCGTAGCTTCTTCACGAATTCGGAACAAGTACAACCATAGAGTAAAGTGAAGCACAAAGTCTTCACCTGAAACTACCAAAAGATAAAAAGAATCTCAAAATTAAAAGTAGCACAAAGTCTATTTTCTACCCTCAAGAAGTGCCCTTAGATAATAAAAACACGCCCACTGCTTACAAGATCAAATAAACAAGATATTTCTAGGAAAATTCATAAGAACTATTTCCTAAATCACACAGATAATCTCAACACAAGGTCTGAAAATAACCTGCTTCTCATTTATTTCATCAAAATATGATTTACAAGTTTGAGCACAAAGTCTCAAAAGTTGTTTCAATTTCAGTAGTGTTTGCTATTTAAATTTTCTAGAAGAGCGATTACAAATGAGGTCTCCACTATATATAGGGAGAAAATCCTCAAAAACAGAAAATAATAAGATATAAAATATCCTGGTCAAAGATGACTCATCTTTGACTTTTAGATATTTTCCAAAATATTTACAAGTAATTACATATTACAAAAATGTATGCATTCTGTACAAAACAAAAATGCATAAGGACAGAAAAAGAGAGAAGGGGGAGATGGAGAGTCAATTTTTGCTGCCGGACTTCTTCAGATGAGCATCGTACATGGTGATCGATGCCTGAATTCTTACGTTGTCAGGCATAGCTCTGTTTTTGGAGACAACTCTCGCTCTGATTAGCATGTCTTTCAATGCTGTGATGGCTTTAGAATGGCTAGTTAACCTGGATTTCAAATTCTCCAAAGTTAACTGAGCATCTAGAATATTGTCCACTGAAATCATTGAGAAAGACGCTTCTTCAAAATTCTTCTGGATCATCCCTTTGAAAATTTGAATCATTTCCTCTGCAGGAAGGAACTGATGGTCCTTGAAGGTCAAGTTGCATCGCAGCTCTTCTAACTTGTTAAGCAGGTTCAAGTCACTCTTTTCGTTGGCTTCTTTGAAAGCGTTGAGATCATCAACTAAGTCTTTGAGTACCTGAATTCTGAAGACTATTGACTCTTTGATCTCAACATAGGAATATTTGTTGGGGATGACGTCGATAGTTATCAGGGTGCTCTTTTTGAGATTCTTCATTTCTTTCCACCTGATAAGATCTTTCTCTAAGCCATCAATTTCCTGAGAGATAAGGGAGACAAAGTTGTCTACCTGAGTTCTCAATCTCTTCATTTTACCTATTTTTTCTACAACTTCTGACAGTAAAGAGACTCCCTGATTGTGCATCCTCTCAATATATTCCTCCATGACTTTCTCTTTTAAATAGGTCTTTTCGGCTTTTTGAATGACTGGATCATCCAAAGAAAAGGCCTCTGGAGTCGTTGTTTCAAGGGGAATAGTGAATCTTCTGATTACTGCTGTTAATTGCTCAGCCTTGGCTTTGTAAAAATCCTTCATTTCTTTTTCCTTGTCAAACTTTTAGACCATAATGTCCATTACTGCCTGAAGATCACTCTTTGCCCCTTCGTGAGTAACTTTGCCAAGTTCAACACGAGAGAGGGAATAACTGCTCATTTCAAAACCCTCGAGGGCTGTGTCCTGAGGAGGTTTGGCAATTTCTAAAAAAATTTGCCCCTTTTCTTCGACCAACTTGGAGAGGATTTTTGGCCTTTTAGGAGCCTTTGCTTTTGCCGGTATTATTTTACCAAAGTCGAATTCATCTGGGGAGATGGCCATTTTCTTTCTTTTAGGTGTGAAAGTAGACATCCATGGCGGGAGAGAAGTGCCTGTTGCAACAATAGTCACCTCTGTCGGTGTTATTGTAGTAGCTTCTATACTACTGGTTGTGATAGTGGTTGTAGTTGGAGTAACCGGTGAAACCGTATCAATTATTGGTTCCATCTCAGGTGCAGGGCTTGGTGGAAGGTTTAAAGACAGAGATGAAAGACTCGGAATGGACCCGAAAGAGCGGGGAGAACCTACTGAAGGGCCCTGAGGATCACCAAAAATAACCCTAGAAGGAGAAGCAGCTCTAGAAGATAGAACACTGATTGGAGAGATAGGAGAAGCAGGTACCGTGGGAGACTGAGGGGGAGAAAGAGAGGCACTCTGGGTCGGCTGTGCTTGTCCCAGCAAGATCAGAGACTCAACACTTGGTCTTTCTGAAGGTTGACCCTGTGTCTCCATGGGTTGAGCTGTCTATGCCTCGGGGCTTGGTTCTTTAGTTTCTTCAGCTACTGCTTTAGGCTCTTGTGCAGGTTTAGTCTTTTTGGAGACAAAAACAATTCCAGGTTTGCGAAGCTGAGATGGAGAAGGAACGTCTCCTTTGTTCTTTGTTTGGTTTTGTGCCTTTCTCTTCAACTCTGCTTGGTATTCAGCCTCTGATCCTATGATGAATTCTTTCAGGGTGATTCCTTTGGCTGCTAACCAATCATTGGTGTTAGCCAATATTGGTTTGAATCTTTTCCTCAGAGAAGTCAGTTCTTTTTTAGACTAGTTAATTGGAGGGAGAGGGGAATCAGCGACCTTTTCCGCCAGATATCTGCTGTTTATGATATTCCCATCATCGACTAAACCTGAAGGAATATCTATGAGCCCGATGTACTCTATCTGTTCAAGTGTGAGATGGCAATAGTCCATTTTCCTTATCTCATCAGCCATCCTCATGTCTACCCAGATATCTTCAATCATGGGCTCGTGGAACTGGGTTTTCCTTCGGATCGTCTCTTTGACTCCTCTATAGTCAAATTTCTCCCATCTTTTGAATGGTTTGATGGTAACCATTTACATTTCTATTTCCATGACCTTGGCTTTAGTTGATGTAGCAACTGAAAATCTGCCAATCTGGACAGGGAACTTGAAACTGGGTCTCTTGAGTTCCATCTGCTTTGTGTGTACGAAAGACATTTGTCGGCAAAGCTCCATTAGTACTAACCTGTCCAAAGGGAATTTTGGGAGCATGTAAGGGTATCCTTGGTAAAAACCCACCAAAAGATAGTAAAAGGTAGGAAACTGGAGGAACATGCACCCAAAACTATTCACTACTGCCCATGCCTCGTCTGATATTCTCTTCCACTCCAGCTGAGGGTTGAAGAGACACAAAAATACGGCGAAGAATGCATCATTTATCTACCTAAAATGACGTGTTGACCCTTGAAGCATCAGCTGTGGATAGTATGAGTAGACCGGGGTGGTCCTTCTATCCCCCTCTGTCGTCAAACCTGGGAAAGATCGCATGGCAGTAGCTATATAGACCAGGTACGAGGTCATGTAGAATTTGAAAGAGGTTTGTACCCTGGTCAGTTGCTCATGGATAGCATTACTGATCTGTTCCCCCCAAAAGATGGTTTGTTTGCCTTGAAGGATGATCTTAATGAAAGGATACATCCATTCATGAAACTGTGAAGAGGACAGGAGGCCCCGTATTCTGCTAAGGAGGGTGATTAAGTCACCAACCTCCTCGATGAAATCGCTTCTGGGGAAGCTTTTCGGCCATCTAGATAGATTGGTCTTTGAGGTTTTGAGCCATTTATAGTTCATGACCTTTTTTTCCCTTTCGGGGTCTTTGTCGTACTCCTTTTGTGCATCTTCGAAACCAATTTGGGTCACTTCAGTGGCCAGAGGACACAAGAAAGCTTTGTCGATAAAATTGGGGTCCAACCGAATTATCATGCTGCCATTGGCATCTGAGACCGATCTGGTCTCCTTGTTATAAAAATGTGCACACTAGAGGACAAACTCTACATGATGCACTGCTACTGGAAAGGCAACCACCAGGTGGATGTTGCTCTCAACAATTCTTTTTATCCCAGTGCTGGGATTGGTTGCCTTAGTTCGCCCCAGGAATTCGGCCATGTCCACGTGGCCGATCTCTGTATCTCAAATGTCATCAACATTTGAGGTGACTGATGTGAGTGGGAAGACGCCCTGGTATTTGTATTTCATTGTCTTCACCTTTGAGGGAGATGCTTCTGTTATAGGGGAATATCTTGATTGGACAGGAGCAGGTGTATAAGAGCTCGCTGAAGGTGCTGCTGCCATGGATAAAAAGAGAGTGAGCAAGAGAGGGAGAGTGAAATTTAAGTGACATGGGCTACTAAAGGTCACTTAAATAGGCCAAGTTAAGCAAAGGGGTGGAAAACAAGGAAGAAAAAGTGCGAAAGGGACAACTCGGAAGAAAATTTGGGAGTTAGCTGAAAAGAGGAAGAAAAATGTAGGGGCAGTGAAAATCGCCGCCCTTGCATAAATTGGATGAAAATGCAATGGTGGCAAAAATCACCGCCCTTGCGGGAAGGATGCAAGGGCAGCGAATTTTGCCACTCTCGTAGCAATCACAAGTGCAAAGGCGGCGATTTTCACCACCTCTGCGCTGGGCAAGAAAGCGTTTGAAAGGGCGGCGTAAATCACCGCCTTTGCATGGGGGTCAAAAAGACGTGGGCGGCAAAAATGCCACCCGCATTAGGCTGCGGCAGAAAAAATTGCGAGCAGAGGGAGGGAGAAGGAAAACTAAATAAAAACTAAGCTAGAAAAAAAGAAGAAAAAGAAATAAAACTGAAAGACAAACCCTACCTGGAGAACACGCGCACCACGAAGTCAAATCCGTGAGCTAATGCGTCGAAAAGTCCCTTGGGGCACTCAGGTGCAAGAGGTAGGAGGAGGAGAGGAAGCAGTGAGAGGAAAGAGGCTCAAATCGGAATATATAGGGTGAAAAACTCACCCCAACAACCTGCCGTGTGCGGCCATAAATGCCTTGCATAGAAATTGAGACATGCAAGGGCGGTGAAAATTGCCGCCCTTATATGTAGTCAATCTCTTTTGCAGGGGTGGCGAAAATCACCGCCCTTACAAAAAAATGCACAGGGGCATGCAGGGGCAGTGAAAATCACCACCCTTGCAAGAAAAATGCACAGGGGTGGCGAAAATCGCCGCCCACACAGGAAAATGCAGGGGCGGCAAAAATTGCCGCCCACGCAGGGAAAATGCGCAGGGGCGGCAAAAATTGCCGCCTGCACAGGAAAATGCAGGGGCAGTGAAAATCGCCGCCTTTGCAGGGAAAAATAAAAAGAGACCAACTCCTAGAAAGAGGAGAAAAAGGAAAAAGGGAAGAGAAAACTTGGCCCTGATGGGATAGTAACCACTCCCCGATCCGACCAAGATGAAAATGAATTAAAGAATTTGTATCGAAAAATGAACTTAGAGAGACAAAAGATGAAATGGACAAGTTTTGTAGGGGGTTGCTTCTAAAATGAGCCAAGCTAGTTTTAGAAACAATAGCTGGCTCCTGTTAGGGAAAATCTACTTAATCAAAAAGATTAGCGGAAGTAGAATCCAGTCTCTAAGTGCCTTCCTCCAAGCCATTGGGCTACGGAGTCGAGCGAGAAACAAAAAAGAGAAACAAACAACACATAAGAACTGTACATATGCTACAAATGGACTCATTCGAGTTTCAAGGGTTGAAAATCTTTAGATGCTGCCCATTATGAGGTAGTGTAAATGGCGTTCCATCTTCATACTCCAACAAAAAGCTGGCCTCGCCATAGAGCTGCCAAATGGTGAACGGACCCCTCCACAGGGAGTCGAATTTACCGTGCATCCCTTTTGGTTCACGTCACTTGTCCCATAACAAGACTTGATCTCCAATTTGGAACTCACGCGCTTTAGCCTTTTTATCAAAAAGCACTTTCACCTGGTCCTGATGTTCCTTGATCCGATCTACCACCATAACTCGTTGTTCATTCAGCTCGATCAGACACATGATCCGCTTGTCAACTGAGCTTTCGAAGGTTGAGTCTTCGATCACTCTGGTTAATCTAAGTGTTGGTAGTTCAAGGGTGATGGGAATTTCTGTATTTTGTCCATATAGGAGTTGGAAAGGTGACATACCTATAGCTCTTTTGGGTGTTATCCTATCGGCCCATAAAGCATCATATAAAGCTTTGTGCCATGTTCTCTGATTGTCGTCCACCAACTTTTTGATAATGGTTACCAGGTTTCTGTTGCTTGATTCTGCTTGTCCATTTCTTTGAGGGAAATAATCTGAGGTGTGAGACAAGGTAATCCCATAATGGAAACAAAATTGAGTGATTTCATGCGACGAAAAATAGGCCGCATTATCCATCATAATTTTTAGTGGAACCCCAAACCTGGAGATGATATTTTCTTTGAGGAAGTTGCATACTACTTCAAATGTAGCATGTTTGGTTGGTATGGCCTCCACCCATTTATTAAAATAATCCATCGTGGTGAGGACATAATTATGTCCGACACTTGAAGACGGGTTAACTGCGCCAATGAAATCAACACCCCATTGCTGAAATGGTTCTTCGATCACAACTGGCTTGAGGGGCAAAGCAGGCAGCTTTGGCTTTCCAACGAATTGTTGACATAGCTCACACTTACGCACCCATTTATAATCATCTTGAAAAAGTGTGGGCCAATAGTACCTTGCTCGTAGAATCTTGTGCATCGTCACCGGTGCGAAGAAATGTCCTCCACAAGCCAAATTGTGGAAAGATTCCAAAAGTCTTCCTTGTTGAGTTTTGTCAATACAACGAAGAAATGCCTCATCCAAGTTTCTCTTATAAAGACCATTGTCCCACAGAACATAACTAACTGCTTTCAATTTAACATTCCATTTTTATTTAAAAGAAAGATGAGGAGGACACTCGCCATACGTTAGGAAATAAGCAATGTTAGAATACCACTCATCAATAGTGGCAACAAAGAGAACTGCGGGCCAGCTTTTGACATCTTGTTCTTCACTTTTTAATTCATCTAGAATGTTGTTGGCGATCAATTGGCAGAGACCCCTTCCTCGTACGAGCTTAGTTGCTTTGATGTCTAGATCAAATTCCTGAGTTTTGGCAATCTAGTTACCTTTCTTGGTACCGAACTCTTGTTGAGTCAAAATAGACTTTATTGTGGTATCTGGTACAAGAACTTCGGTGTGAGAATTTAGGATATAAAACCTGAAATGCTTGATAGCCTTGACCACGGTGTATGCATGTTTTTCCATAAGGGAATATTTCAATTCATGATTTTTGAGTGGGCAACTCATGAATGAAATTGGAGATTCTGCATTTTCTAAATTGGGCTGAACCAAAATAGCTGATAGTGTATGCTCAGAGGCATAACTATATATCTTGAAACCTTTAGTATAGTCCGGACAGACCAAGACTGGTGCCCGAGCAATTGCTTCTTTAATTTCTTTGAACGTTGCTTTGCCCTCGACAGTCCACCTAAATGTGGCATTGCTCTTCATCATGTTGACAATGTGATGGGTTTTCTCAGCAAATTCTAGAACAAATCTCCTAAGGAAATTCACCTTTCCAAAGAAAGAATGAACTACGGTCTTGCTGGTAGGCAGAGTAAGTTCCTGGATGGAGCTAACTCTTTCTGAATCAATTTTGATGCCTTCTCAGGACACTATGTGTCCGAGGAGTTTCCCTTTAGTTACTCTAAAGATGGATTTCTTTGGGTTTAACGAGATGTCATTTTGACAACAGCGCTCCAGTACCTTTTGCAAATGGTGAACATGCTCGGAACGCTATTTTGAAAATACCATCAGATCGTCTGGGTATACTAAAATGAATTTTCCCATTACATCTTTGAAAGTGAGATCCATAGCCCTTTGAAAAGTGGCGCCTGTGTTTATTAGACCGAACGGCATCCTGTGGTAAGCGAAAGTGCCCCAGGGGGTGGTGAACGCTATCTTGTGTTGATCTGCTTTCCCGACCTCAACTTGATTATAACCCAAAAAACCGTCAAGCATTGATAACATTTCTGAACCTATTACCATCTGTAAGACTCGATCCATAATGGGAAGGGGATAGTTATCTTTTAAGGACAACTGATTCAAGTTCCTGAAATCTACACAGATTCGAATCTCACCATTTTTATTTCTGACGGGTACTATATTAGCAACCCATGTTGAGTGATGGATCGGAAAAATTATCCGAGCATCCAGTATTTTTTGTATCTCAGCTAAAATAGTTCCTGAGATTTTTGGATTATATTGCCTAGATTTCTGTTTGTAAGGCACAGAGTTCGCTTTGAGGGGAATGTCATGATGGATGTCATGTGGCCTAAGAGATTTCAAGTCATCATAAGAATAGGCCAACACATCCCTATATTGATGGAGTAAACTAGCAATTTCAAACTTTTCTTTGGAAGTATAGCATTTCCCAATGTTTACCATCTTAGGATCGTGCTTGGTTCCCAAGTTGACTTGATCAAAATCTTGAGAAGAATGTGAATCTGTTCGTTGTTGTTTGATGAACCTGTCATGGTCATCAAACAGCTTCTCTAGGGAAACCAAACCTTTGGGAATTTTATTCCCCTTGAGCTGTAGAAAATCTTCACCTGTATTGGCCTGGGTTTCAGGGGTCAGCCCACACTCCTGGGGCTTGCTACCTTCAAAACACAGTTGTTTGAAAGCATCCTTTTGCTCCAAGAAGGCGATGATTTGATCATCATTGTTAAACACTTGCCAGTGGTCAACATTATCTGGTACACTTGGTCGGAAAACTAGCTCGATAGTATACTTATCTCCCTTAAAATTAGGGTGGGGAATCAGGAGGGTGGCAGAGACAGCTAATGCATCTGCTCGATTATTGAATTCCCTTGGAACGGTGGAGATATTGAAGGCATCAAAATTTTTAATCTGATCCCATACCAGATTATGGTAATGGCGTAACCTCTCATTCTTGGTCTGATAGAGGTTCCTTACCTGACAGACTATTAACTCAGCGTCTCCTTTAGCATGGAGTTTCCTAACACCCTTTTCATTGGCAACTTGTAGTCCAAGCAACAGGGATTCATATTCGGCCGTGTTGTTAGTATTATTGAATTGCAATTTGTAGGAAAAAGGAGTAATTTCTCCCTGAGGGGATACCAACACAACTCCTGCTCCTGATCCAGTAGAAGAGCAACTGCCGTCGAACTCCAAAGTCCATAGCTCATTAGGTATTACTTTTTCAATCAAAACTTTTTCGCTTTGGGGAAAGGGTTGTTTTATGTGTTCATTTTGCTTGGGTATTTCGCCCTTTGCGTCGGCTGAAGCCAAAACCAAATCATCACCCGTAGGAGTTTCATTTAATGCACCGTGGATCTCATTCGTGGATAAGAAATAAGTGCCCATGCCGGATGACTCAAATAAAATCTGAGCTTCAGGTGCTGCGGAACGGGTAACTACATACCTGGCTTCTTTTTCAGGAAGCAATATTTTCATGACGGCTTGAACTGGAATCCTTGCTTTTGATAGGTCCATGCTTAACTTGCCCCCAACATCCTTACATAAATTCCGCCCAAGCAGGATGCCGTAAGACGCTGGAACATCGGCTACTAGAACCGTCATTTTTATTCACTTTTTTGGAAAAGCCGCAAAGGCGTATTGGGCATCTTTTATTTGGCCAAGGAGGGGAACCTGTTTGTTTTCCATAGAAAAACACCTCCCAAAATTTTTGGTCAAAGTTAGGTCGAGAGAGTCTGCTACTTTGGCAAGCATAACATTATCTGAAGCCCCAGAGTCTATAATACAATTACTTAGTTTGTAACCATTTATAAGCAGGAAAACATAGAAAGGTTCTATTTTTTTGGGTGCAATAGGAGGAGTCACAACCAGATTATTTTGGGCTGGTTGGTCTTTGGGGAGATCAGGAATAGCTTTCAAAGAATCTTGTCCTACTGGGGTAGCTTTATTCTTAACATATTCGGCTAACCTATCGAACTATTCTAGGTTAGATCTCAAATATTCAACCTCTGTCATTTGAATCTTAGTCTTTCTAGCATGCTCAATTATATCAAATGATTGAAAAAAAGTTGAGACAGAAGGAGAGATTGCATCATCAGAGGCTTTGACATGTACCCCACTGGCTTGAGTAGCAGAAGAGGGGGATATCGAGTGATTGGGAGTACTTACTTTTTTATGAGTTACCTGATCTTTGGGTTGCGGGGGTAAGGGAGTCCCGCATCTGGCTATAAAAACTGCTTGTTGAGGTTCTCCATCTGGTGTCTTTCCTTTGTCAGTTTGTGAAGCCGACTGATTTTGAGATCTGGTAAAAATAGCATAAGTTCCCTCTGAATCTTCTCCTTTATCCTCGGCTTCATCTTGATAATCTAGGAAACCAATATTGGAGTTGCCAGCTAGTTCCTCACCCTGTTCATCAAAAAGATTAGTATCTTCTTGGGGGTCTAGCTATGGTTGAAAGGAGTTGTCGCGCTCTGCTTCTAAGTATCCGACTGCTGAATTGGCAGGCACTGCTTCGATGGCTAGTCTTCCAGAAGGGGGAGGTAGACGGTTTGATTGTCCTTGGGTCCAGACAGCATTACCTTGATATTGTTGATTCTGGAATGTCCTCCTGGGTGCATCTCGATAGGTAGGAGTGGACGTCCCTTGGGCAATTTGCCTTTTCAAAGCTATCAATTTATTTGTTAATTTTTGCACCATAGGATCTGTAGTGCCCATAAAAGAGCTTTCTACCGATGAAGGGAATTTATTTTTATTAGACTCTTTCCTGATCTTGCCTGCCAAGATAAGGTTGTCTTCAATCTCGGTAGCCAAACCTTGAGCCAAGGCTAGGTCCATAGGGCCAGCTCGCCTTAACAGGAAACTTACTTCAGGAAGCTGCGAGTTGATGAAAAAGTACTTGAGATTTTCCGGTGTGGGCTGGGCCACGATTGGAATTTGATTTCTCAATTTGTTGAATTTGGCTATGAAATCCCTCATGAGTTCCTGGGATTCTTTCTTTAATTGTGTCAGTTGAGCTAACAAAGCATGTGCATCTTCAGCGGGCTTAAATCTAGCTTCAAATATGGACTTTAGCGTATCCCAGCTTGTCACTGACCCAGCCTGCAGGTGATAAAACCAATCTGTGGCAGCTCCTTGTAAAGTTTCCACAAAGAGTCTTACTGCCACATCTTCAAATTCGACCCCAATTACGCCACATGCTATGGAGAAAGTAGTAATATGCTCGTCGGGATGAACCTTTCCATCACCAAAAAACTTAGGAAAATTTTTTCTAGAACTACGAGGTAGTTCATGTAGGGGTGGGGTCAAGTTAAGAGGGCCGAAGGAGTTACCCCATGGGCCTTGAGCCATTATGATAAGAGGGTAAAAAGGTGGGATAACAAACCTTGGTGGAGTGTTTATAGGTAGGTGGCGATTAACGACAGGAAAAGGAGTTCTACCTTGTGTTGGTGACCTAACAAGGCTAGAAGGAAAACTCCTAGACCATCGAAGAGAAGCTGATGGAGGAAACAGATTGAAATTACTCTGTTGTGCCAACTCGAACACAGGGTCAACAACGCCCTTAGATCTCTGACTCCTGGTATAGCATGGAGTTGCTAGATTTTTAAAACAAAAATGGGACCAAAAAAACTTTAAGTTGAAGCTTGAGGCTTCAAAATGCATGTTCTTCCCAGTAACTCTAGTTTTGCAGACCAGATAATGTAACAAAGATGGTGGTAGATGGTAAGGCTACAATGATAATGGGTAATACATGAAATGGAGTCGCCAGATTATATAATGGATAAGGGTAGGGACTGCTTCAATCTGAAACTTGAGGTTTCAGACTGCACGTCCGGTCCCCAGCAGAGTCGCCAAAAACTATTGGGTGAATATTTTGTCGTCAACTAACTGATGACAAAATGGGGATATTAGCCACAGCATAAGGGAGATTTACACCATGAGGAGTGTGGCTTTACCAGATCTAGATGAGGTAAATCTCTCCTCTCATCAAGGGGAGGTTCCCTATCAATTCTTACGTGCCGGATATATAATTAAGCAGAAAATAACACATGGGGGGTGATATAACAGCATCTACTTATCTTTTTTCAGAAGTAATGTATGAAGAACAAAAGAGGAAAATCCTTAGTCTAAAGCTAACAACACTCCTCTTCTTTCAATAATGGTGTCAAACGAAGAGCAAGAGATCACCTGAAGTAACAAAGTCCATAAGAACGCTCACGCAAGCGTAAAGTCTTCCGTAGCTTCTTCACGGATTCAGAACAAGTACAACCATAGAGTAAAGTGAATCACAAAGTCTTCACCTAAAACTACCAAAAGATAAAAAGAATCTCAAAGGTAAAAGTAGCACAAAGTCTATTTTCTACCCTCAAAAAGTGCCCTTAGATAATAAAAACACGCCCACTGCTTACAAGATCAAATAAACAAGATATTTCTAGGAAAAGTCATAAGAACTATTTCCTAAATCACACAGATAATCTCAACACAAGGTCTGAAAATAACCTGCTTCTCATTTATTTCATCAAAATATGATTTACAAGTTTGAGCACAAAGTCTCAAAAGTTGTTTCAATTTCAATAGTGTTTGCTATTTAAATTTTCCAGAAGAGCGATTACAAATGAGGTCTCCACTATATATAGGGAGAAAATCCTCAAAAACAGAAAATAATAAAACATAAAATATCCTGGTCAAAGATGACTCATCTTTGACTTTTAGATATTTTCCAAAATATTTACAAGTAATTACATATTACAAAAATGTATGCATTATGTACAAAATAGAAATGCATAAGGACAGAAAAAGAGAGAAGGGGGAGATGGAGAGTCAATTCTTGCTGTCGGACTTCTTCAGATGAGCATCGTACATGGCGATTGATGCTTGAATTCCTACGTTGTCGGGCATAGCTACATTTTTGGAGACAACTCTCACTCTAATTAGCGCATTTTTCAATGCTGTGATGGCTTTAGAATGACCAGTTAACCTGGATTTCAAATTCTCCAAAGTTAACTGAGCATCTAGAATGTTGTCCACTGAAATCATTCAGAAAGACGCTTCTTCAAAATCCTTCTGGATCATCCCTTTGAAACTTTGAATCATTTCCTCTGCAGGAAGGAACTGATGGTCCTTGGAGGTCAAGTTGTATGGCAGCTCTTCTAACTTGTTAAGCAGGTTCAGGTCACTCTTTTCGCTGGCTTCTTTGAAAGCATTGAGATCATCAACTAAGTCTTTGAGTACCTAAATTCTAAAGACTATTGACTCTTTGATCTCAACATAGGAATCTTTGTTGGGGATGACGCTGATAGTTATCAGGGTGCTCTTTTTGAGATTCTTCATTTCTTTCCACCTGCTAAGATCTTTCTCTAAGCCATCAATTTCCCGAGAGATAAGGGAGACAAAGTCGTCTACCTGAGTTCTCAATCTCTTCATTTTACCTATTTTTCTGCAACTTCTGACAGTAAAGAGACTCCCTGATTGTGCATCCTCTCAATATATTCCTCCATGACTTTCTCTTTTAAATAGGTCTTTTCGGCTTTCTGAATGACTGGATCATCCACAGAAAAGGCCTCTGGAGTCATTGTTTCAGGGGGAATAGTGAATCTTCTGATTACTACTATTAATTGCTCAGCCTTGGCTTTGTAAAAATCCTTCATTTCTTTTTCCTTGTCAAACTTTTAGACCATAATGTCCATTGTTTCCTGAAGATCACTCTTTGCCCCTTCGTGAGTAACTTTGCCAAGTTCAACACGAGAGAGGGAATAACTGCTCATTTCAAAACCCTCGAGGGCTGCGTCCTGAGGAGGTTTGGCAATTTCTAAAAAAATTTGCCCCTTTTCTTCGACCAACTTGGAGAGGATTTTTGGCCTTTTAGGAGCCTTTGCTTTCGCCGGTATTATTTTACTAAAGTCGAATTCATCTGGGGAGATGGCCATTTTCTTTCTTTTAGGTGTGAAAGCAGACATCCATGGCGGGAGAGAAGTACCTGTTGCAACAATAGTCACCTCTGCCGGTGTTATTGTAGCAGCTTCCATACTACTGGTGGTGACAGTGGTTGTAGTTGGAGTAACCAGTGAAACCGTATCAATTACTAGTTCTGGCTCAGGTGCAGGGCTTGGTGGCAGGTTGAAAGATGGAGATGAAAGACTCGGAATGAACCCAGAAGAGCGGGGAGAACCTGCTGAAGGGCCCTGAGGATCACAAAAAACAACCCTGGAAGGAGAAGCAGCTCCAGAAGATGGAACACTGATTGGAGAGATAGGAGAAGCAGGTACCGTGGGAGACTGAGGGGGAGAAAGAGAGGCGCTCTGGGTCGGCTGTGCTTGTCCCAGCGAGATCAAAGACTCAACACTTGGTCTTTCTGAAGGTTGACCCTGTGTCTCCATGGGTTGAGCTGTCTGTGCCTCGGGGCTTGGTTCTTTAGTTTCTTCAGCTGTTGCTTTAGGCTCTTATGCAGGTTTAGGCTTCTTGGAGACAAAAATGATTCCAGGTTTGCGAGGCTGAGATGGAGAAGGAACGTCTCCTTTGTTCTTTGTTCGGTTCTCTGCCTTTCTCTTCAACTCTACTTGGTATTCAGCCTCTGATCTTGTGACAAATTCTTTCAGGGTGATTCCTTTGGCTGTTAACCAATCATTGGTGTTAGCCAATATTGGTTTGAATCTTTTCCTCAGAGAAGTCAGTTCTTTCTGAGACCAGTTAATTGGAGGGAGAGGGGAATCAGCAACCTTTTCTGCCAAATATCTGTTGTTTATGATATTCCCATCGTCGACTAAACCTAAAGGAATATATGTGAGCCTGAGGTACTCTATCTGTTCATGTGTGAGACAGCAATAGTCCATTTTCCTTATCTCATCAGCCGTCCTCATGTCTACCTAGATATCTTCAATCATGGGCTCGTGGAACTGGGTTTTCCTTCGGATCGTCTCTTTGACTCCTCTATAGTCAAATTTCTCCCATCTTTTGAATGGTTTAATGGTAACCATTTGCATTTCTATTTCCATGACCTTGGCTTTAGTTGACGAGCAACTGAAAATCTGCCAATCTGGACAGGGAACTTGAAATTGGGTCTCTTGAGTTCCATCTACTTTGTGTGTACGACAGACATTTGTTGGCAAAGCTCCATTAGGACTAACCTGTCCGAAGGGAATTTTGAGAGCATGTAAGGGTATCCTTGGTAAAAACCCACTTGAAGATAGCAAAAGATAGGAAACTGGAGGAACATGCACCCAAAACTATTCACTACTGCCCATGCCTGGTCTGATATTCTCTTCTGCTCCAGTTGAGGGTCGAAGAGACACAAAAATACGGTGAAGAATGCATCATTTATCTGCCTAAAATGATGTGTTGACCCTTGAAGCATCAGCTGTGGATAGTATGAGTAGACCGGGGTGGTCTTTCTATCCCCCTCTGTCGTCAAACCTAGGAAAGATCGCATGGCAGCAGCTATATAGACCAGGTACAAGGTCATGTAGAATTTGAAAGAGGTCTATACCCTGGTCAGTTGCTCGTGGATAGCATTGCTGATCTGTTCCCCCCAGAAGATGGTTTGTTTGCCTTGAAGGATGATCTTAATGAAAGGATACATCCATTCATGAAACTGTGAAGAGGACGGGAGGCCCCGTATTCTACTAAGGAGGGTGATTAAGTCGCCAACCTCCTCGATAAAATTGCTTCTGGGGAAGCTTTTCGGCCATCTAGATAGACTGGTCCTCAGGGTTTTGAGCCATTTATAGTTCATGACCTTTTTTGCCCTTTTGGGGTCTTTGTCATACTCCTTTTGTGCATCTTTGAAATTGATTTGGGTCACTTCGGTGGCCGGAGGACACAAGAAAGCTTTATCGATAAAATCGGGGTCCAACCGAATTATCATGCTACCGTTGGCGTCTGAGACCGATCTGGTCTCTTTGTTATAAAAATGTGCGCACTGGAGGACAAACTCTGCATGATGCGCTGCTACTGGAAAGGTGGCCACCAGGTGGATGTTGCTCTCAACAATTCTTTTTATCCCAGTGCTGGGATTGGTTGCCTTAGTTCACCCCAAGAATTCAGCCATGTCCATGTGGCCAATCTCTGTATCTCGAATGTCATCAACATTCGAGGTGACTAATATGAGTGAGAAGATGCCCTAATATTTGTATTTCATTGTCTTCGCCTTCGAGGGAGATGCTTCCGTCATAGGGGGTGATCTTGATTGGACGGGAGCAGGTGTACAGGAGCTCACTGAAGGTGTTGCTGCCATAGATAAAAAGAGAGTGATCGAGAGAGGGAGAGCACAATTT
Source organism: Torreya grandis (assembly GCA_037957365.1). Taxonomy (NCBI): domain Eukaryota; kingdom Viridiplantae; phylum Streptophyta; class Pinopsida; order Cupressales; family Taxaceae; genus Torreya; species Torreya grandis. The sequence continues at coordinate 458,723 of JARHVA010003804.1, read as the reverse complement.
AAGTGACATGGGCTACTGAAGGTCACTTAAATAGGCCAGGTTAAGCAAAGGGGTGGGAAATGAGGAAGAAAAAGTGCGAAAGGGACAACTCAGAAGAAAATGTGGGAGTTAGCTGAAAAGAGGAAGAAAAATGCAGGGGCAGTGAAAATCGCTGCCCTTGCATAAATTAGATGAAAACGCAATGGCGGCGAAAATCGCCGCCCTTGCGGGAAGGATGCAAGGGTGGCAAATTTCACCGCTCTCACAGGAATCGCAAGTGCAAAGGTGGTGATTTTTGTCGCCTCTGCGCTGGGCAAGAAAGGGTTTGGAAGGGCGGCGTAAATCACCACCTTTGCACGAGGGTCAAAAAGACGTGGGCGGCAAAAATGCCACCCGCATTAGGCTGCGGCAGAAAAAACTGTGGGCAGAGGGAGGGAGAAGGAAAACTAAATAAAAACTAAGCTAGAAAAGAAGAAGAAAAAGAAATAAAACTGAAAGACAAACCCTACCTGGAGAATGCGCGTGCCATGAAGTCGGATCCGTGAGCTGATGCATCGAAAAGTCCCTTGGGGCGCTCAAGTGTAAGAGGTAGGAGGAGGAGAGGAAGCAGTGAGAGGAAAGAGGCTCAAATCGGAATATATAGGGTGAAAAACTCACCCCAACAACCTATCACGTGCGGCCATAAATGCCTTGCATGGAAATCGAGACATGCAAGGGCGGCAAAAATTGTCGCCCTTACATGTAGTTGGTCTCTTTTGCAAGGGTGGCAAAAATCGCCGCCCTTGCAGAAAAATGCGCAGGGGCATGCAGGGGCGGTGAAAATCACTACCCTTGTAGGGAAAATGCGCAGGGGCTGCAAAAATCGCCACCCGTGCAGGAAAATGCAGGGGCGGCAAAAATCGCCACCCTTGCAGGGAAAATGCGCAGGGGCGGCGAAAATTACCGCCCGCGCAGGAAAATGCAGGGGCGGTGAAAATCACCGCCCTTGCAGGGAAAAACAAAAAGAGACCAACTCCTGGAAAGAGGAGAAAAAGGAAAAAGGGAAGGGAAAACTTGGCCCTGATGGGATAGTAACCACTCCTTGATCCGACCAAGACGAAAATGAATTAAAGAATTCGTACCAAAAAATGAACTTAGAGAGACAAAAGACGAAACGGACAAGTTTCGTAGGGGGTTGCTTCCAAAATGAGCCAAGTTGGTTTTGGAAACAACAGGCTGCTCAAAATAAATATATATTTTTGTATATGTTGTAAATTTTTACACTGTAATTTTTAAGATTTTAACATATTTACCTATAGATGTTGAGTAGTATGATAGAAAAAATAACTTAAGAAAAGTGTATTAGGAAAGGTTATCGTGTTCTTGTCAAAATTTGAAAAGGAGATACAATTTGATATGAGGCTTAAAAGAGATATTATTGACAAATAGAGCCTCTTTATATTCCAAAAGAGTACTCAATATGAAGATATGAGAGGTTTTGATGAATATAAGGTTCCATTTCAAAGATCATTAGCTTATAATCGCAAGATGATGACCTTGACTTGGTATAACTTTCTCAAAAACCTCACCACCATTTGTTTATAAATAAGATGTTCCTATGATTATTTCTAATTATTTTATAGGAGGATAAATGAAGGTTATAAATATAAATTCCAAATGATACTCTCCAGTGTTCTTCCACATCATGATCTACTCAGTTTGGTGAGGAGGAGAGAATGCATATGGGATATGAATTTGAGAAGTAGATGAATCTAGTGTACCACGCACAACATTAAAAATCAATATGGTAATTTGGTGAAGATGAAGTTTCTCTAAAAATGGTGTGTTAAAGAAATTTTGTAGAATTTTTTTTTAGAACCTTTAGGGAGAATTTGAGCTAATGACAGGCAAAGGAATTTTTTGGTTTTGTTTCTTTTCATCTCATGATGTAGCTATGGGGCATATAAATGGTTTGAGTAATTTAATATTTCTAAGTGAATGGTGCCAATATCTATTATTAGTTGCATTTAAACTACTCATATTGTTATTATGATCTTTATATCAATTATTTCATGTTTTTTTGGAAACTCCTAGTGGTGCATATAAACTAATGGGACTAGGAAAAGGTATGTTGAATTTAGAAATCTGTAATAATAGTTGACAACTAGATAATTTGGTTTAAAGATAATTAGGTGGAATTGATAAGCTTCATGTAGGATTTCTATGCCCCAAGAGTTATGGTGAAAGAACTGGGAGTACCTAGTTTGAGACACTTTATATCAAGAAGAACTTCATGGAAAATGGTGAGCATGTGATAGGGTATCGATGATGCTTAATGGTAGCATTCCATCATATTTTATGAAAGATGATAATATTGATTCTATTCTATGTGATGTCACTATTAGGATAGATAGCTATGGGTTTGATGGACATAAACTTTTGGTATTTTACAAATAAATAAATAGTTACAGAATTTTTGTAGCTTGAACACTCACCTCACAAGTTATATTGATGCTAGATAGAGAAAGAAATAATAGGTTGGGAAAAACATTGCATAAGAATGTGGATCCTAAATCAAATAATGGAGATGATTCAGAAGACAAGGAAGGGAAAGTGATAGGTTTTAAAGTGTCTGGTGGTCTCAACTACATCATCTATACATGCACAAAATATGGCCTATTGTGGTTGGTTGAAAATTAACCAAGGGTGGAAGGTAACTACAATTTTCTTAAAAATTCTTGCCTTTAAGCAAAAATAATAATGTAATGGTGGAATAAAATAATCAATATTTTCTTATGGTGAATGCAACGCTCGGTTTATAGCTACAGACTTTGTCTCTCTCAATTTTGATAAAGGCTTTGGCTTGACTCTCTCTACATGATTCATTTATTTTCTAATTGATAATATTTTATTATGTTTGTAATTATTCTTACCTAGGAGATGAATAAGGATATATATTAAAAGAGGTTTGAACAAGAAAAATTATTTATAAGCTTTTAATATTATTAATGTATTTGTTGTAATAGATAGTTAGTGTAGAGGATATGGAAATGGGAGAGGAGAGCAAGAAGAGGCTACCCCTAATAAGGAATTGTGTAAAATGGGATGAGAGGGCCTAGGAGTAAAGAGGAGTGATATTAGTTAGGAGTATATTAAATGGAAAAGAGAGGGGAGCTCAAGGAGAGGCTTCCCATAGTAGGTAGATGGTTGTCTAAAATGCATTTGTAATGGCACAAATTTGTTAAAACTTGATTTATTAAGGCCTTTATATGTCTTGGGATGAGACACCTATTTAATTCTAGGTGAGTGTTAGCAAGGGTAAAGGGACTTTTTAGTAATTGTAGTAAAATATAATATAGATATATGCGATGTCAAGGAGTCAAAGAGTCATTGGAAAATAAGAGTCGAGAAAGAAGATGAAGAGCCTTTATAATAAATTATGTGTAGAAGGTGAAATGAGACCATTTGTTGAATAATAAATATCATTTATGGTATCATAAGTTTTTAGTTTCTTCTTCTTCTATTTCAGTTTATTTGCATCATTTGATTGCTTAGTATCTTTTCATGTACTTCATTCTTGCTGATAAACTACTACCAACAGACATTTTATAAATTCAAAACATCTTTATGGGTCATCCCATATATCCACAATTAGTAGCTTAAGAAGTTACCCAAAGAATCATCTATTTATATATAATACTTATAATCATATTCCCTATCTAACACTTATATGTAACTTATCAACAAGACAACTATACATATCTGAAATCATAAATTCATGAAAGGAATATGCCCTAGCCAATTTTGAAATACGTCCTTTAGATGTTTAATTATAGTTTTATATGTTAAACTAGTCTTATAAACTTGAAAAATATCACTCAAGGATCTACCCTTATGTTATTGACCTTCCTTGTAGCTAATAATCTCACATTCACCATCTCACTGGGCCAAAATGCTTACCTTGTACTCTGACCTTATGATTCTAATTATCTAGATCACTTATAGCCCATAATAGACTTAAACTCTGATATATATCCTTCACTATCAGTTACATAGCTCCAATAATGTTTTATGTTCTTGGATATTTGTGTTCAAACTTGGATAGTAGCATTGATGCTACTATCAATTCTCATATGGAAGTGTTTGTGCCTTCTAAACACTCAAATTTGCAAATCTTTTAATATGTATGACTTGACATATTATGTTTCATTAACCATTCTTTGAGGAAGTTTCCAAAATAAGTGGTATAAATATAATTTAATTTCAACTCATTATTTTTTAATAAAATACCAAATAATAACATATTCAAGCTCATTCCATCAATTGCACAATTGAGTTTTAATACCTTATTCTTCCATATTTTTATATATCAATTATATGAGCAATCATATTACATGTCTAAATCATTCAAATAACAAACCATGAGTAGTATTTTTCAATTTATAAGTTATATCACTACATGCACTTGTATATAACATTCTACACCATTGTTCACACATAAACCAACACATAGGGGAGAACTACATATGTCTGAGACCCTATTCTGAGTATTGGTTATGTAGGAAATACTCATTGATAGAGGGGTCCTTGAGGTTAGCTTGACTTTATGATCCCACTAACCCATTGTTAGTAAGGTGACAAGACCCAAGAGGAGGATCTAGGTTTTGAACTATATTATGATATCAAAAGCTTGTGTGCATGATCTAAACTCATAATCTAAAATGCAAAAAAACCTAAAAAGACCTAGGTGGAAGTTTCAATCAATAGTCAATACTTTGTACAGGATAGGTGCATTGAAGCATCGATAATAGCATTGATGCAAATGTCCACAAGGTAAGACAAGTATCCATGATGATAAAAAGCCAATTTTTAGAATTTGATGACTAGATAAAAATCATCATATAACCTATTTTTACACCTAAATTAGTCATATTTTCATGTGCATCAGTGTATAACCTAAGTATAATTTCTCCTTTGTATTTTTATTATCAAAATATTTAATGTTGTACTTTCTATATTTGATATATGCTTAGATTTAATATTTCTTATAAGAATATTAGTAGAATCTAAATTCATTAATTGGCCTACTTATTAGAGTATCTCACTTGTTTGATTAGGCTAGTCTTTCATTATTAATCCTTATTTTTGAAAAGGATTAAACATTTGGTGAACCTAACCTCTAACCCTTTTCATGCAATACTAGTTTACTCTAGGGTTTTCATCCTTCTAAGTTTTTGCTTGTTATATCTATTCATATTTGTTCTATCTTTTGCATTCAACCTAGGCATATTCCTAGATAGGTGGTGTTCTCATTGAAATCTTGAGTTACCCCTTGGGCCACCTAAAATGTCTCAAGTTAATTTCATGTCAAATTTTGCTAATAATGAGAGTGTCAATAATGACAATGAGTAAAATAATGAAAAAATACTTATAGAAGTTAAATCTGATTATGAGAATAATGAAACACATGAAAATAATGAGCATGAATAATTAGATCAAGAGCAAGTTAAATTTATTGAATTATTTCAAGAATGCATTCATGAAAATCTTGAATATCTCCACAAGATCATTGATACTATATTGGAAGCTAGAAAAAAAAAGGTGTTGGTGAACAACCATTGCTCTTTATTGAAACAAATATTAGAGCTACTTGATATGCCTTTCATGCATCTATTATAATCTCCCTCTCCTAGAGCACAACATTACATAGTACATCTAGTATGGGAACATGATGGATATTCAAGCCATTATTCCCCAAAGATCAAATCATTATTACTACATCCTCCATGGGAAAAATTAATACTTCAACTCAATTATCGATTTCAATTCCCTTTGGTAACTTATAAAGTTTTAAATAAAAATACTAATGGGTCTACTATGCACACTCTTTTATAAATTATTCAAGCTTTGGAAGCTAATTTTACCAACATTGATCAAAATGTTATGAAATCAACTTGTGTTATTGATTCACAAAATGTATTGCATAATCCTCTAACACTTGAGATATCTTTGCACCCTTTGCCAATTGGTTATTTTGCACCCAAGTTCACACTTTATGATAACAAGGGTGATCCTAAACATTATATTCAATCTTTATATGCACCATGCCTTGATTATGCTTCAAATAATAAAAAAAAATTGACCAAATTATTTCCAAGAAGTCTAAAGGACTATGCTTTGATATGGTTTTATGATTTCCCAATACAATTTGTAAGAGCATTTAAGCCTTCAAAGAATTATTTTTTAATACATTTTTATAACAACATTATAGAAAAGATGCCATATGCACAAATTGTAAAGATAAAACAAGGAACCAATGAGCCTATTAATGAATATGTCTTGAGGTATAAGGAATGTTGGTCAAAATGACAAATCTAATGGTAGATAAAGAGCTTCAAGATATCTTTAAGCAAATTTTTCTTGCTCTCTTACATAATTCTACTATTTTTAAATAATTTTAAATCTTTTGATGACATATTCATTATTTTTCAAGATGGAGAAATTAAACTTATTTCATTGAACAAGCTTAAGTATGTAGTAAACACACCAACTACATCTAGTACCAAGTTTCATATAAAACTAAGCTATAAGGTCAAACCTTATAAGGTTAAAAAGGAAATAACCACCACATTTAATATTGTGTCACAATAACATAATTATTTTCTCTTATCTAATGCACCTAAGAGATAATTTATATGATTACGTAAGTCTCCAGCTTCACTACTTCCTAGGATTATGGAGTGTCATCTCATATCTCCCCCTCCTTCTATGGTGATTGATACAAGTTGACATCTAACAAAAAGATATGATGTCAATGCTTATTGTGAATATCACCAATATGCAAGGCATTCTACAAACAAAATTTTTAAATTGAATCACAAGATTTAAGATCTTATTGGTAGTGATATACTCACCTTTGAGGAATTCTTTAATGAATTTGAAATCACAACCTAATGATCATCAAAATAAAAATATATGCAATAATCCATTATAAGATCATTTTGAGAAAACCCCAAAAGTGAAAATGGTATATCATGCACATCTTCCTTTACCATATTATGGGCACCCATTAGATGAGATTATTGGTACACTTATATGCAAGATATATTCTATGGTAAAGGCCTTTTATTTCATTTGATGACAATGAGACTATGGATGATGACTTAGATTTTATTATTTATTTATTAAGGCACATATTAATCATCAACCTATACAAGTTATTATGGTTGATAATGGCTCTAGTAAGAATGTATGTACCATGACATTACTCACACATTTGGAATACACACACTATTATTTATTTTCTAAAACTAAAATGATCAAATCATTTGATATTGATTTAGATTTTTAGGTTTATGGAGTTTAAGCCCTAGGTTGTTAAAGGGGTTGTTTATAGTGAATTGGGTAGTAAATAATCAATAAATATAGCTAATAATTTGTAATAGAATTAACCTAGTTTTACCTTTATAAAAATATCAATAAATTATGAAAATAAGTACTTAGCTAGAAATTGACTAAGATAGATGATATAGAGGCTGAAAACTAAGAAGAAAGTTGATTATGAATGTCACAAATAGGATCTAAGTGTCAAAATGCTTCCTAGATATTAGTTCCCTAACTAGATAGTATTATCAATGGCACTAATGTCATCCTTTTGGCCTAAGTGTCCTCTATGTAGAATTGCTCTGAGATTCTAGGTATACCTATGTTAGAGTCTACCAATCTTGTTCTTGTGCGCACAAGTTTTTATTCCTTATCGATAACATTTTTTGACTAATTATTCATGTAAAACCCTAGACTTATATGTTGTTAGGGCATTTTATTGGCACAAGTAGAAAAGTGTGATGTTAGTGAGTAGGTTGGACATCCTCAACACCCCATTGTGATAAGAGTTTCCCACATACCAATACTCTAAGGAGGGATAAAGCCCTATGTATTTCTCCCTACCTAAGTGTGGGTGTAAGTACAAGTGAAGTTAGTATGATTGATGGTTTGAGTGATTTGAGTGGGGCTTGAGATTAGAAATCTAAGTATTCTAAGCTTAGGAAGGCTATAGATGACTGTATGCAGAATAGGGTAGAATAAGGATTAATAACCTTGATTATGCACAACTTGTTCTGAGTTAGTTTATGTTATTATATTTGATTTTCATCTATTGAATAAAGGGATAACAAACATGTATATATACTATTATATTGCTTGTGCATGTCTTAAAAGAAGTCCAGGATGACCCTAGGTGGTTGTTAATTTGAAAAGATATTTTTTAGTGATAAAAAGTGAGAAAAGGATAATAATGACTAAACTAGGACACGAGCATCATTGGTACTACTATTCAAGTTATTATTCTAGTATCCAAGTGGCAGAACCCAAGGAACTAGGGGTCAGGATATTAAAGTGAGGGTTTGGGACTATTTAGGGATGTTTATGGATATGTGTGACCCACATGAAGGCTAGATAAGTGTCTAAATATCCCCTAAGATAGGAATGGGGCTAAGTTGTGGATTGGTGGTCTAAATTAACATTATTATCACTTAAATAACATTTTAGATGACTATATTTGCCCCCCAACTTTATTCTAAAAACCATACTCTAAGTGCATTTGGATAACCCAATCTCTGTGACAAACCTCTATATATGTCCCCTCTTTTGAGGGGAGTTTTTTAACTTGTGTAAGAACTATCCTAAAAAAATAAAGCTGTATAAAATGTGTGTTAACCATATTATATATGATATCTACGTAATAAACCAATATAATGTGCATATATGACATTGGAATGTAAGATAATCTAAGCATAAGTTTGTAATGTGTGATGTATGTTAGATCTAGCATTTAAAAGGATATCAAGATAGATATAACAATATAAACATGTATATGAACCAAAAATTTGAGAAACAAACTGATTAACTACCTAGGATATGGGGCATGATGTCCATCAAGGCATCCAAGGAGGAACGGGATATGCATGAGTTCTATCATGGCATATAAAATTGGAGTGTGCAATGAGCAAGATAAGTGTCATGGCCATGATGCATACATGAAAGCATACATACAAAACACATGAGCCATGAAAAGTAGACCAAGGGACCATAATACAAGGGACATGGGCACATGTCACTAAATTTGAGAAAATAATACATATAAGGACATGTTAAAATATCCATATACATAAAGGGCAAGTAAGTTGGATTAGAGCCACATGGAAGGACATGCTAAAATTTATGCATACACAATCAAGAAGGCTCACACAAGGACATGAGCACATATCCAAAGCATACATATAATGAAAGGAAGTGGCATAGAGTTGTAGAATGATGACATATTTAAATTTCCTTGAATAGATGTAAAATCATAGAGACAAAATCTAGTCTAAACTGGTAAATCTAGAAATGAAAGTATGCATGAACATGTAGTAAAAATGTGTATAAGAGCAAGGATGTACATAAACTGAGTCTATAGTGGTAGTTGATGATAAATCTAAATAGTGTAGGATGATCAGTATCAAGATATAACAATACTAAATTTATGATATAGAGTTTAAAAAGATGTAACTAGCAATCAAAATTATGTATAGGATGCCCTAAAATGGGTGAATGTATCAAATGAGGAATTTGTGTATCTATGTATATGCCTCCAATGGGTAGATAGTAGTAAATCTAGATTTGTGTAGTGAACATGGGTCTTGTAAGTATCTGAGAACATGTGAAAAAAACAAGTGAAGCATGTATGTGTGGTAAAACTAACTATACTAAGATAGCTCACATATGTAGTACCTAACAAGTATAAGAAATGTAGACATAGAAATGCATACAATCTATAATTTATATTTTCTAAGCAAATATTTGAATGTTTTGTGTTTTTAACATGTTATATTTTTTTGTATTTTATAAATATAAGATATGTATGAGCAACATGAAAATGAAACTATATACAAGGATTAAGGATAAAATAAACTATGTAAAATAAGGGAAGAACATATTAACTGATGAGTCTCACAAGAGACTCACTATCAATGTGTCATGTATCAAACAAAGGAAGAATGATCATGTGTGTTGTGTGAAAAGGTATATGTGGACTAGGGACTAACTATGTTGAGTGATCTATAGCTAAGCCTATGGAATTGATATTTCTCATGGTGTACTACTAGTAAATAAATTTGTAGACTCTGTAGAAAATATCTTAATCAGCTATCATGTTGAAATAGTGTTCAATTGTGCATCATGTCTTATAGATATCTTAATTAGTTATCAAACTAAAACTATGTTTTGATCTTTGTGATCTCTGCTAGATATTTTAATCAATTATCATTCTAAGATTGTGCTCCAATATTTGTGATTGTTTCCAAATATCTTAATCAGTGGGCGAACTAAGACTATGCTCTGATCTCTATGATTATTGCCAAATATCTTAATTGGTGGGTGAACTAATATTATGTTATGATATTTATGATTTTTACCAAATATCTTAATTGGTGGTCAAATTAAAATTATGTTTTGATCTTTATGAAATGGTTGCCATCTCTTTTGAATATATGAAACATGAGATCTCACATAATTAGGTGTCCTAGAAACTACATGGCTTTTACGATGAATAACCAATGGTTCCTTAAAATTAACATCCTAGGATAACTTAATCATAGTGGAGTGTGATCTATAAGAGTGTGGAGAAGGAGATATCGATGCCCCCTATGTGAATGTTATAATTCCTCTATCAACACATTGGTCAATACAATGTTTGAGTGCACAATAATTATTGTCCCAATGTCTATTGATTCTATGATAATTAAAGTATGTTTTGTTTCTCATTCTTTGAAAATGATGTGCTAGATGATGTTGAGTATGAGGAAGGGTGATCATCCCCCTATGTAGTAATGTGAATAATATGTCATGAGGCCTATCTATGTCTAAAAATTGTATGGCCCTATTGTTGGTGTCATGTGATCTATCCTCTATAGGAGATGCTCTATAAAGTGGATCTTTGCCTTTGTTGAGTATCTTGATTGGTTTTTATTGTTCCACTTTATCCTTAATCATAGGTGGATTAGGTTCTTATACCATATTGGATGATTATGACTATGAGAGATCTAAATCCAAATTTGTCTATGAATGTGTCTCAACTAGTCCCAACTTCTTCTCTAATGTCATAGTTATATAACATAGATGTTGGAATGATTTGGATGTCTCATATAACAATTTCTCCTTAAGAGGAAAAATGAGGCCTCTGGAAAATATATATTATACCTCTAAATCTGTCGATCAGTAGATCCACTATTGCATACATGATTTGAATCATAGAATGTAATCATTTATTATTTTTTACTTACCCTTGTGTAGTGAAGGTAGCCTCTAATATGTGGTTTGAGGTCCCTTAGTTTGAATATAATACATGATAAAGACTTCTTGTAACTCATCTTATGTGTGTAATGAACCACTAGAGAGAGAATGATGAAACAAATTCAATTCCTCGCCCTCTAGAGTATGCGAAAATAACTACAAGAGAATCAATCAATGAGTGACATGTGGCATATCCTTTTTATAGGATTCAAGGTGAAAGTATGGATCTTCATGTCCATTGAAACTTGGTATTGCTAGTATCTAAAAAAATGATGGTAACTTTGTATTAAATATTTTGTGTGAGATAGTATTATCATGGATGGCATTAGAATCAACCCAAGAGTAGTATGCTTTACTTTCCAAGGTGATTTGCTATACTTGTTTTTGTAAAGCACCCATGGCATGCATCAAGGATATTACCTATTATGAATAAATATTAGCATCATCAAGAGGTTCATTTAATTCTTGAATCATATTATTAATTTTATCCATTGGTACAATGCATTAGAGATCTTTGGTTTTGCTCACCATAACCTTTGGAGGGGTGATAGATTGGACATTGTGAGATGGAAATGAGTTATCACCCTCATGGAGGTTAGAATGAGTAATGTTTTTTATTTTATTAAGGGGGGTTGAGGGAGATTCATTGGTATGTCTTATTTTGTTAATTTTCAAAGAAGTTTCACATGATAATGGACTATAAGATACATTATTTTCATGTGAATGTAAGTTGTGTAAACTATTAACCTAAGTATAAGTTAATTTGTGTTTATCCAAAGGCATATTACCATTTTAAGTATCATTTGATAAGAAATAAATTTTAACATGAGGGAGGGGTGAAGTAGGGAGAAGACTAGAAGGACTAGACTCAATATCTTCTTCACTAGAGTCACAGTAATCATCATTATTCCAAGTTTCATCAAAATCAGAATTTAATTCAATTGTAGAGGTAAGAGTATAAGAATTATAATTTCCATTCTTAGAAAGTGGAAGAGCAGAGGAATATTTTAAATTTTTTATACTATGTAATATATCATCATGTGCAGGTTCAATGCAATGCATGTCTTCACTAGCTATAAGTGGAATGCATATATGATCATTATTTTCAATCTTGGATTTAAGGGTAGAAGAAGTATCAATAATGTTTTCATTTGAAACATTATGACATGTAAGATAAGAGTTAGAGATATTTGAATTATCTACATTTTTCAAAGGAACCATTGTGTTGATCTTAAAGTGTTAAAGAAGGTGATAAAATAATATCATCCACTTTAGTTTGTGCATTAGTAAAAGGTTCAATATCATTTATACATAATTTTTAAAATTGAATTGAGATTGGTAAATATTTTTCATTTTAATTTTCTATGTTATGAATATCATGTATAATGTTACTTGAACTATTCAAAGATAAATTGATTTTATTGTTCTTGTATTACTTTAATTTGAATAAGGATGTAGAAAAAGTGGTTGAAAATCGAGGATCACATTGAAAAAAAACACTAATAACAAGGGGTTATTTTGGCCTTATATTATTAGTTTGATTTTTAGAAGTATGAGAAGAGAGAGGAGAAAGAGAAGAAGATGCATCCAATATATCCTCATCAATATTTTCATTGTCATGCTCATAGTAATCATCATATCCATCGTTACAAAAATAATAATCACCATCAGGATAAATGAAATCATGTTAATTTTCATGTGTTAGTGTGCAATCTTGAAAATTTATCCATTCATTTGTATAATTATGTGAAAATTTTAGAAATTGATCAACTAGGTGAGAGGAAAGAGGTATCTTGGAAGTCATTTTAAACTTGCCAAAAAAGAGAATGTGAAGAATGAACCATAAACAAATAATATGGAGAATATAATCCAAAATAAATATATTTGAAATTATACTAAATATTCTATCTAATGTGTAGGAAAAATTAGAAATTTTCTTGAAATCCTAAGGGCTAATTTTTGAGTGTATGAGGACTTAGTATGCAAATCTAGGGTTTGAAAGGTTTTAGATAAAATTTTGAAATATTTAATCAATAAAACCCTAATATAAGACTAATATGGATCTGTTAGGTGGTGTAAAAATTAATAAAAAGCAAAATTTAATAAACCCTAATTTATTACACAAAAATGGAGAAGGCAAACCCTATGTTGGAACTAGAGTTTTAAAGCAATATTCAAAGTAAGATGGGTTTACCAAATGATTTAACTTTTTAGGGTTATTGATTTTAAGCCCTATATTTTTAAATGGGATAAGTATAGTAAATATAGTAAATATAAAATAAATATAACCATTTATTTGTAATAGAATTGACCTATTTTAACCTTTCTAAAAATAGCAATAAATGATACAACAAGTACTTATTAGAGGTACAATCACTAAGAGGGGGGGTGAATTAGTGAGCCTACATATTTCAATTCCAATTATAATACTTTAAAACTATTAAATACACAACATATATCAACTTGACCAAGTAACATTAATAATAGAGCTCATTCATTCAATGCATACACAAGATCAAACACATAACATAGTTCCTATGGGAAACCCTCATGGGGAATAAAACCCACTCTCAATACCAAAACACATGGACTACTTGTCCTATAATAAATAACAAACAAGAGACTGGTCAACTATTTTAGACCAAAAAACCTTGATCAAATCCTTCTGACTAAAGGCCTTTAGTGAAACACCTGCTTCACAAGGAAGAATTGCCCCTAAGGAAGACCAAATCCTTTAGAGCCTCCTTGAAGTGAACACATACATGTTAGTATTGATGTCTTCAACACCTGATTATGGATCTCTGATTAGCTAAACCTTGTATAAACTCCCTTTTTATCTCATACAAGCCTCTCACATAGGCATGCCATAATCTCTCTCCTTCACTCAAACTATCCTCATATGCATACTCAGACCTCTAGGCATGTCCTCAATCTATAAGAAAAATAATTTGTCATTAAAAGCATGACCCATAGGTTATACACACATTCCTTAATCTAATCTAATCACCAACTCATCTATTGGGCACTCTCCCTTTCCTTAACTCCACAACCCTCACACATACACCTCTTGCAAGTCTCTCACAAGTCTAGAAACCATCACATTTGGTTTCGCTACTTATAGATCATTTATGAATTATAAATTCCATAATATTTATTTTTTAGCCAAAACACATGCCTTCACCCTTAATTCATCTTATATGGGTCACACTTAAGCACAACTCTCTTTCAAATAAGCTTAAGTCACTTATTAGGTCCTATGATGACCATTCACCTCTTTGACACTTCTATGAGCAAACCAACAGTATAAGACAACTTTAAAATGTATTAAACCATTCCACATGACCCATTTGACATCTTAAAACAATAATATTTTCCAAAACACTCTTTTGATAAAGCACAATTTGCTTAAACAACACTATGTGCACACAGTCACCATGAATGAATACACAGTCAACTTCTAAACCTTTGTTCATGATTCATACAATTGATCAAACCTTAATAATACATAAATATGGTCCTCATGGATTATAAAACATGATAAAATATATAATTAATCATTAGACATACAAAAAACAAAAAAATAAGCTTGCACATCCTTCTTGGGTCACTTTCAGAGCATAGTCAAAGACAGTCAACTTTGGAACTCAATATCTTTAACTGTACATATATTCAGACCTTATAACTAGGTTCATTAGATTTTCCATGGAGTCCTATTTAACTTTGATTTTTATATAATATTTTAATTTGTCTTGGATAAAATACAAATCACTAGTTTTTCCCTTTGCAAAATTAAAATATTCAAATACCAATGACCATAGTTAAACCTTAGACACTTTGTTATCATCTCATGTCCTCATTGCTTAGAAAAATCACACACCATCAATATTATTATAAGTATTTATACCTTTAACAATGTTAAACTTTAAATATTTTGACCACTTTGACTCCACTCACGTCATTGATCTCAATCACATGATTAAATGCAAACCATCAAATCCTTATCCTTTACCTTTGCTCAGCATTAAACATGTACTTCTTACCATCTTGCTCAACACACATTGATAGATTAAAATTTTATGATCACCCACACACTGTTGGATCTTCATTTTTCTTGATCTTAATCTCTTTCAAAATTTATTAAGTATGGGGACCATTTTTATCTGCCTGAAAGGCCAATTTTGGACCGTCATAACTTTTGCCTCGCTCACTCATATGTTCTAAAATTTGAACCATATGATCTCCTTACATAGAAGAATCAAAACATGTATCAATATTATTTTTTAACCCTCACATGTTTGATATATAATTACATTAAAATTCATCCTTAGAATTATCTATCATAGAGCCAACTATGCCTAGAACTGTTTGGAAAGGCTAATTTTGTAGATGCATAGCTTTTGATACGCTTCATAGCATGATTTGAAATTTAACATAAAAGAACTAGGTATAAAATTTAATAAACCCAATTGATAATTGTATCCTCTCACCTTCACATGTGCTAAATATAAAACCATCAAAATTCTTACTTAGCTTTTATTATCATATGCAAATTTGGCTAATTATGGGAACACATTGTCAAACTGCTTGGGAGCCCAACTTTGCACTTGTATATCTTTTATCATGATTCATCACATGACCTAAAAATTAGCACATATAAACTAGGAAAAATATTTAAAAAAAACATATGATCAAATTCTCTTGAAACATCCACACTTGCAAGATATGCCATCACCAAATTGCTTACTTGGCTTTTTCTTGCCTCATGCAAATTTGGCCAAGTATGGGAAAACATTGTCAAACTACTTGAGATCCGAACTCTGCACATACATATATTTTATTGTCATTCATCACATGACTTGATACTTTTTTAATATAAACTAGGGTAACCATATGACCAACTCTCCTTGACTCATCCACACATGGCAATGGTGATGTCAGCAAACTACCTACTTAGATTTTCTGCTACTAGACCCAGCATGTCTAGATGAAAACAATGATTAACCAGATGAAATACACTTATGCACATAAAAAATAAAATCATTATAAAAATTTTATAGGGCCCCTTTCATATCTTTAAATCACCATACTCTCCTTCAACATCTCTAATCATACCAAAACTGAAGATCAACCAAGCCTCCTCCAAGCAAACTAGGACAAGCACATTACACACTTTGTCATTATTACTTATACTATCAAGGAACTTCATACACTCACTAATACACCTCCATAAAATCACCATGACATCATTTATAACTCTCCAACAATCTCCCCCTTTATCATTGATGTCAACACCCATCATAAATCAATATACAACTCACCTACCTTCTCTCTCTTCAAACACTCTCACAATAGGAACTTTCACCCCCTTTGACACAATGACAAAGTGGGTACAAACTAATCTTGAGGACATAAAAATACCATCAATATGAAATTACCACCTTATAAATATTATACAAACTCCCCCTTACCTTGAGCTTACCTATTCTTTGCTTTGACAAATTTCTTTTGTTCCATGCCAACACTATCTTCAACCAAGCACTACAACTAATGAATAAAGAACATAAAAAAAATATATAAAACTAATGAAAATCATAAATAAACATATGATAGTGACTCCCCCTAATATTTCTAATCAAATTCACCTCCTGAGCATCTTCATATCTCTATACACCATAAAGAATCACCATACTGGCTTACTAGCCTCTTCTCTTAAGCTACCTCAAGGACCACCAACAGGACTTCATGCCACTCACAAAATAGGACACATTATCTAAACCAACTTGAGAAATCTCATAGAAACATACATACCTTACTCTTTCGTAAACACTAATCAAAAACATAAAATCTTCATAATAGGCCTATCTAGACTCCTTATATCCCTACCTAGAACTTGCAAAGCCCACAAAATTTAGTAGACACATCTTCAATACCTAAAACTTCATATCTAGATCACTCTCATATTCCAATTAAATCACACCAATTTTCAACACCTACATCATCCTCTGCAATAAACTTCCTTTATAAACCAACTTACCAATTATGCCTCCATCTTGACAAAAACAAGAATAATTTGTAAACCACAAACATTCAAATCTCTTTTAAGATTTATTTGACCACCCATTTGTCCCATTCATCCTATTAAGAAGCTTCAAACCTCAACTCATAAGTTAGACCACTTTTTTAGCATAGCCTAAAACCTTATAATCTTAAAACAAACAAAGTCAACAAACCTCCTTCTAGTCAACTTCCACCTCTGAAACTTATTGTACACCTGGATACAACTATTACACACTTCTAGATAAATTTTTGAGCTTCCACATCTTTTGGAACCCATACATCATATGACCCATTTTAGGATTAGCATACTCTTAATCACAAACTAGTAAACCCGAGAGCAAATAAAAACCTCCAATTTGACTTCAACATGCGTTCAGACCATAAAACTACTTGGAGCATCCTAGAATAAGGTCAAAAAATATTTATATTCAAAAATAACATATTAAAAAATCACAAATCCTCTTTTACCACTTGAAAAAACATTAATATGACCTTACAGACTGACCATATATAGCTATGACATCATCACAACATCTCTTCCACTTGGACATACCTAATCCAACTAAACACACTCATCTCTAGCCTTATAGGACCATCTGAAGAACACCATAGCAACACTTGATTCTCCACTAAAAGGAGTCTCTTAAGAAGCATAGATAGAGACATCCTTTGCACCACAATGCTCTAAAATAAAGTGAAGCTAGAAGTGGCCCACATCTCCTCAGTAACCATTTAATGATTTTTTTTATTATTCTTAGTCTGAACTATGACAATTGGTTCCTTTTCTAAATTAATCTTCTTTTCTTCTAAGATTAGATTGATAATACATGGAGACAAAATAGATTCATGACATACTTTTTCATTTTAAGAATCTACCTTGTAGTTAAGAACCTCATCACTAGGCACTGACAATTGATGTTTTTTGTATGAAACATGCTTAGCAATGGTAGGATGTTCACTTGGATCCATACTTACCTCATAACTAGCCTCAATCATTACCTTGGTCTTCTTCTTGAACTTGGTCTCTTCATTCACAATATGAGCAGATAATGAGAGCCCTTGGCACTCTTCAGCTTATGTGGTATTTTCCACCATATCAAATAGATTACTTGGACCTAAAGTCTCATCTTGACTCATACTTTCCACCTTTGGTTTTCATGAGCTAGCTTTCCTTCTTCCTTGCACTCTAGGAGCCTGATTAAACCTATTCTGACTTGTAGACCTTTGCTTGTAGAATCTAGAAATGTGACCTCTTTGTTCATAGTTGTAGCAAACCATTCTTCTTAAATTGAACTCAAATTGCCTTAGTTTAGATGTAAAATGTTTTACAAAGTGTCCCATAACTGATAGTTGAAACACTCAAGCTTACTCACACCTCATGATTGATGACCCCCATCATAGTTCAATGCAAAATCATTTCTAACAGGTCTTCTACATTATCTAGCTCTATGCCCAAATTAATTACAAATAGAGAAGTAACCAATAAAATTTGCATACCTCATGGAATTTGGTTGTCTGATATGACTTATCTATATTATATTAGCACCTTCATTCCTTGACTAATTATTTGTCTTCAAAGTATGATTGTCCATGTTCACATTAGTCTTCATCTTGTTTTGAGTTGCATTCTCTGGTTCTTCTTTATATCCAAGACCATTTCTATCACTTGCATGATTTTTATCATTTAGAATATTGTTTAGATCACTTTATCTCTTTTCAAATCTCAAAAATTACTTCACCTTACTAGATGTCTTTTCTAACTCAGATTTAAATGACTCATTTTTAATTACATACCTTGAACATTCATCTTCTTTAGCTTTCAATCTTGTAGATAGAATTCCCAGTTGATAACTAAGATGTTTGACCATATCTTCATGCTCATTAGCATCTTCATTAATTCTTTCCTAAAATACATTGAATTTCTCATCATTTTCCTTGATTTTAGATTTTATCTTCTTGTTAATCTTCTTCTCAATCTTCAGTTCTTCAAGAGCATTTGCCAATGTAGTCTCATAGTCCACCTCATCTTCAACATCATCTAGAACACTCCAAGTAGACTCCTTTTAATGTGAGAAACTACCTTCCTCAGTCATGAATATATCTTCATCTTCAATAGGACCATCATCTTCATGATCATACTCTGATTCACTAACTTCACTTTCATCTGATGAGATACAATCTTCTTTGGTGTAGAGACTCTTCTTGTCCTTGAAGTACTTCTTCTTAGTGTCAAACCTTCTGAATCCCTTTTTGATTTTATCATACATGAATGATCTCTTTCCATTATCATGACCTTGATCATGCTCTTCATCATCATCTTTATTATACTTATGAGGGCACTTATTATCAAAATGTCTTACCTCTCCATAATTGAAACATTTGATGGGTAGTTTACCCTTATACTTGCCTAAACTTGTTTTCAATTTCCTTGAAATAAAAGCAATTAGTTCATCTTCATCTATATCAAAAATGTCATCCTCCTTGGGTTTCTTACCTTGGAATTTCATATTTGGATTCATTTTTGTCTTGAATGTTGCTTCCTTCTTTGGTGGTATACCATCATTCTTCCTCATCTCATAGGCAGTAAGGGTGTCATGCAATTGATCCATCTTCAACTGAGTAAGATCATGAATTTATTCTATAGTTTATACTTTTGGAATAAAATTGAGGGATAGAGACCTTAATATATTTTAAACTATAGTAGCCTCTTCAAGGTTCTCTCCAAGACATCTAATGATGTTCATAATCTCATCAACTCTCTACAGAAAGGATGCCATAAAATCTTCTTCCTTCATCTTGAGACTTTCAAATTGCCTTCTATGAGTTTACAACTTAGTAATCTTGACATTTGAATCTCCTTCATAAATGATCTACACTTTGTCCCATATCTCTTTATCAGATTTACAATGGATTACCTTAGTGAACTCAGTCTTTGTAAGACCACAAGTGATGGCATTCATTACCTTAGAATTATTCTCAAACAAATTCTTGTCTACAGCACTAGATGGAGTAGTAAGAACAAAATAACCATCCACAATAGATTTCCATACATCAAACCCTAGGGATGTAATGTATGTCCTCATCCTTGTACTCCAAAAAGCATAATTGGATCCATTAAACATTGGTGCTTGCTTAGTAGAGAAACCTCCTTGATGACTACCCATATTTTACATTGGATCACCTTCAAGTTGTCAAGCCTTTATCAAAGGACCTACTCTGATACCAATTGTTAGAGGTGCAATCACTGAGAGGGGGGGTGAATCAATGAGAATAAATATTTTAATTTCAATTCTAATCCTTTAAAACTATTAAACAGATAGCATATATCAATTTGATCAATCAATATTAACAAGAGAGGTCATTCATTCAATACATACACAAGATTAAACACATAACACATAGCTCTAATGGTAAACCCTCATGGGGAATAAAGCCCACTCTCAAGCTTAAAATACATGGACTACTTGTCCTATAAGAAATTATAAACAAGAGACTAGTCCATTCATTTAAAGTATAAGACCTTGATCAAATCCTCCTGACCAAGGCCTTTAATGAAACACATGTTTCATAAGGAGCAACTACCCCTAAGGAAGACCAAGTCCTTTAGACCCTCCTTAAATTGAAAACATATACCTTAGTATTGATGTCTTCAGCACCTGATGATGGATCTCTTATTATCTAACCCCTGCACAAACTCCCTTTCTATCTCATATAGGCCTCTCACATAGGCATGCCACAATCTCTCTCCTTCACTCAAACTATCCTCATATGCATACTTAGACCTATTTACATATCATAAACCTAAAATATCACTAATATATCTTTATAAACATGACCCATAATTCATACACATAGTCCTTAATCTATTCTACTCCTTAGCTCATCTACTGGCCACTCTCCCTTTCTTTCGCTCTACAACACTCATGCATGCACCTCTTGTAAGTCTCTCACAATTCTCAAAACCATCACATTTAGTTTTATTATTTATAATTAATTCATGAATTATCAATTCCAAAATATTTCCTTGTTATCCACAACACATGATTTCACCCTTAAGGCACCTTACATGGGTCACACTTAAGCACAACTCTCTTTCAAATAAGCTTAAGTCATTTTTTAGGTCCTATGATTACCCATTCACCTCTTTGAAACTTCTCTAAGAAAACTAATGACATAGGACCAATTTAAAATGCATTAACCTATTCCACATGACCCATTTGACATCCCTAAATGATCATAGTCACCAAAACACTCTTCTGTTAATCACAATTTGCTCAAACAACACTTTGTGCACACAGTAACCATGAATGAATACACAATCGAATTATAAACCATTTTTATGTTGCATACAATTGGTAAAACATTTTTAATTCACATATATGGTCCTCATATAGTATAAAACATTATATAACATCTAATTCATCATGACACATCCAAACAACAACAAAACAAGCTCGAACATCCTTCTTGGGTCACTTGTAGAACACAGTAAAACACATAGTCAACTTTGGAGCTCAATATATTTGATTGTACATATATTCAAACCTTATAAATAGGTTAATTAGACGAATCATGGATTCCTCTTTAACTTTTATTTTTATATCATCTTTTAATTCATCTTAAATCAAAATTTATGGACAAAATATAGAGCACTAGCTTTTCCCTTTGCAAATTTCAAATATTCAAATGCCAACAATCATAGTTAAACCTCAGACACTATATTATCATCTTGTATCCTTACTACTTAAAATAATCACACACCATTAATCTTATTATAAATATCTCAACCTTTAACAATTCTAAACTTCAAATAGGTTAACCACTTTGACTCCACTCATACCGTTGATTTCAATTGCATGATTAAAAGTGAACTATTAGATCTTTATCCTTTACCTTTGCTTAGAATTAAACATGAAATTCTTACCATATTTCTCAACATGCACTGATAAATCAAACTTTTATGATTGCCCATACACTTTTGGATCTTCATTTGGTCCTAATCTTTATCTCTTGCAAAATTGAGTATGGGGACCATTGTTATCTGCTTAGAAGGCCAACTTTGGACCATCATAACTTTTGCCTCGCTCAGTTGCATGTTATCAAATTTGAACCATATTATCTCCTTACATAGGAGAATCAAACCATGTATCAATTTACTCCTAAAATCCTCACATGTGTGAGATATAATGACATTAAAATGCCTCCTTAGATTTATCTGTCACAGAGCCAACTATGCCTAGAACTATCTGGAAAGGCCAACTTTGCACATGCATAGATTTTGATGCACTTTCATTACATGATCTAAAATTTAGTAAAAATCAAAAAGGCACAAAACTGACAAACCCATATCATCATTTTCTCCTCACACCTTCACACATGCAAAATATAACACCATTAAAATGCTTACTCAATTTTTTTTCCATATGATTGGTTAAGTATGGGAAAACACTATCAAACTACTTGGGAGCCCAACTTTGCACTTGCATATCTTTTGTCATGCTTCATTTCATGACCTAAAAATTAGTGCATAGCAACTAGGCACAATATTGAATAAACCCATATGATCAAATTTTCCTAAAATATCCACACATATGAGATTTTCCATAACCAAACTGCTTACTTGGCTCTTTCTTGCCTCATGCAAATTTGGCTAAGTATGGAAAAACACTATCAAACTACCTAAGAGCCTAACTTTGCACATACATATCTTTAATTGTGATTCATTGCATGAATTGACACTTTATGCATAGAAACTAGGGACTAATGTGATCACAACCATATGTTCAACTCCCCCTGACTCATCCACATGTAGCAATAGTGATGTTAGAAACTGCCTACTCAAATTTCTTGCTTCTAAACCCAACATGTCTAGATGAAAATAATGATAAACCAAATGAAATATACTTATGTACACAAGCACTCAAATAATTTTTGACTTCTGATATGACCCCTTGCACATCCTTAAATTACTATACTCATCCCTGAACATCTCTAATCATGCCAAAATTAAAGATCAACCAAGCGTCCTTCAAGCATACTAAGATAAGCACATTCCATACTTTGTCATTATTACTTAGACTATCAAGGCACTTCATCCACTCACTAGGACACCTCCATGACATCATTGATAACTCTCCAAAAATACTTAGCTAGAAACTGACTAAGACAGATGATTTGGAGGATACAAACTAGGACAAGAGTTGATTTGAGTATCATGAAAAGGATCTAAGTGTCAAAACCCTTCTTGGATAGTAGCACCCTTACTAGATATTAGCACTAATAGAGCTAGTGTGTTCTATGTATAACTACTCTAAGATTCTATGTGCACCTATGTTGAATTCTATTAAGCCTATTCTTATGTGCACAAGATCTAATTCCCTATCAATGACCTATTTTGACTAATTTTACATGTAAAAACCTAGGCCTCCATGTTGTTAAGGCATCTGATTGGAACAAGTAGAAAAGTGTGATGTTAGTGGGATAAGTTGGACGTCCTCAAGACCCCACTATGATGAGATTTGCCTATATTACAATACTTCGAGGAGAGATCAAGCC
Organism: Torreya grandis; assembly: GCA_037957365.1. Lineage (NCBI taxonomy): Eukaryota > Viridiplantae > Streptophyta > Pinopsida > Cupressales > Taxaceae > Torreya > Torreya grandis. The sequence goes on along the minus strand of JARHVA010003804.1, from coordinate 434,822 downwards.
TGATGTAGTTCTCCCCACTTAAGTGTTGGTGCAAGTGCAAGTTAAGCTAGTATGAATGTCATTTTGAGTGTTTTAAGTGAAGCTTGAGACTAGAAACCTGAGTATTCTAAGCTTAGAAAGGTTATAGATGATTTTATGTAGAAGTAGGGTAGAATAAGGATTAATAACCTTAATTGCACATAACTTGTTATGAGTTAGTTTATGTTATTGTATTTGATTCCATCTAGTGAATAAAGGGATAAAAGTCATGTATATATATTATTCTAGTGCTTGTATAGGTCTAAAATAGGTATAGGTTGACCCTAGGTGATTATTGATTTTAAAAGATATTTATTGGTGAAAAAAGGTAGGAAAATGACAATAACATCCAAATTGGGACATTAGCACCATTGGCATTATTGTTCAAGTTAGACGCTAGTGTCCAGGTGGTAGAACCTGAGGCATTAGTTGCCAAGATTCTAAAGTGAGGATCTAGGACTACTTTAAGGATGTTTAGGGATGAGTGTGGTGCATGTTGACCCAATTTTGCCCCTCTAAAAAAAATCTTGGTCACCTTCTACACCTGCTTTGCATGGCCAGTCATTTTAGGTTGCAAGGTCCGCTTTCAGGGTTCAATAGCTCCATTTCAAAGCATTGGCTCATCGACCTCGTTCATTGGCATTCACGGTAGCATAAGGTAGAGTCTTCAAACGTTCACAAAAGGGGAGAGGAAAAGGCTGAGGCACTTAACACTAAGGCAAAAGGAGGGCAGACATTTACAAGAACAATGTAGCCGGTGGCAAAATTGCCACCCACAACACTAATGGGTAAAAGGAGACTGCAAACAGATGCAGTCAGCAGCAAAATTGCCGCCCACAACACAAGCAGAGGAAAAGGCCACGAAATTGGCCGACATCGATAAAACTACCACGCTCGACAGCCTACTCGGCCAATGTCAGCAAAATTGCCATGCTTGGCAGCCAAATCAACTGATGTCAGCAATATTGCTGCGTGCAATCCATGAGATTGGGTGGTAAAATCACCGCCCACAACATCAGGCGACAAAAAAGGCCTGCAGAACACAGGAAAAGGCCTGCCCAGCCACCAGAGGAGCAAACCAGCATGCAAAATGAGGAAGCAAGCATGGTCCCAATAGATTTATGACATCAGCTACAGTGTTTTCCCTCTTCCCAATGAAGACATGATGCAACTACTTGTAAGCAAAGGCCAATGAGATTCCTCTTGGCTTTTCCCATATAAATTGGCAGACTTGGCCATTTTAAATCATTAAGATCTTTTCCAATTTTGTAAAGAGCACAGCTCTACAAATTTTCCACCTGAATCAATAAAAGACAGTTTTACCTCTTTCTTGGATGGATTTTTTTGTGTATGCCTTGAATGTTGGTTTGTGTCTAGTCATTGTTCTTTGATGCTCTCACAGGTCCAGCACCAGCAAACCAGTCATCTACAAAGTGCCATTGTTTGTTGTTGCCAGGAGTAGAGTTTTGTTTTGGAGGTATAGATTAGGAGAGGTCACTTATAGTGTGTATTTATCAGCACCTTGGTGAGTCCCTATTTCCTGTGCTTTCCATAAGAACCTCCCTATCATTTCCAGCAGCCTGGTCTTTCTGCCAAGTCTCAGTGTATGTATGTTTTGTTTGATCCTAAGTGTGGAGGTGGGAAGGTCATTTCATTTTTGGTGTATCACCTCTTTAGAGTAGGCCATTTGCTTTCATGCATTTTCTTCCCCCTTTTCATCCCTCCCTAGTATATCTATATATCTATATTTTTCACTACCTCAAACAAACAAGATACATCAGAGGGAACTAGCCCATACCTAGAGACTCTCCTCTCCTGCTTCACCATCCCACAGGCAAGAGAGGGGTTTCCATTTTATAGGGATAAGGTAGGAACTTATTTTCCTGCCATTGGGTGCAATCTCCAGCGTCAACAGTTTTGACACACTCGGTGGGACCTCAAGTTTGATAATGCAATAGAGTTTCAGAATTGATGCTAGTCTTGTTATAGCAAATCAAGTTTCTTCAGCATCTAGCGACTCCAAGTTAAATCTACTGGTTAAGCAGCCTAGTGCCATCAAAAATCATCCATTTCTTGTATGTATAATTCTTTTGCTCAAAATCATGGATCTTATTTTCCTTCACGTGAGTGTGATCAGACTTCAGATATTTATGTAATCCCCTCAAGCAGCTCTCCTAGTTGCCCTGCAACTATAGGGGAGGTGGCATTGGAATTTGAGAGATAAACAATGGAAATTGACAAGTTGGAAGAGCAGTACAGATATCAGCATGAGCTGATGTATGAAGAGGAGCACTTGTTTAAGCAAGCACAGGCTGTATAATCCATGAAGGAAGAGGTGCCAAAATGGAGAAATCCATCTTTTCAAGGCAGCCAGCCTTGTGCACCCCCTCCTACCCTAAATAAAACCTCCTCTTTTGTACCAAATCCATTTTATCAAATTGCACTTGCTCACTCCAACTCATCAAATACAGCTACTCCCAATCCCGTGTGCCTGGCCTTCCAATGCCAAATGGCATCAGAGCAACCTCCCATGGAGATCAATCTTTTCAACTCCTTAGATCAGGAATCTTCCATTGAGAATAATACCATTATCCAGCACGTCCCTCTTCTAAAGACTCCTCCAATGCACCAACAGTGTTTTCCTTGCATTCTTCAGCCTCCCCAAGTTCTCCAGCATGATGTGCAAATTTTGAGTTGGAGGAAGGAATGCCAAGGACCAGCTCAAAGCTTTGAAGAGGATCATGCTAGCCACCTCCAAGAAAGACTCTTTCAGGACAACCTAGCCAAACAAATTGAAGATTTAGAGGCTAGGATGAAGCTGCTCCTTGAAAGAGAGGGAAAATTTACAGACCTTATGGAAGAGCCTCAAGACCTTGTGGAAAATGAAGTTGCTGCCTATTCACAGGAGCAGAATTCAAATTTCAAAATCTTGAATTGGGGGAAAATAGTGGAATCATGGGGCAGAATAGAAGAAGAAAAGCAAGGCTTTTCTCAGAACCTTGAAGAAGTTGAAGTTGCCCCTGCCTATGATGATGTTGGCAGCCTCCAAGAAAAGCTTTTCCAAGAAGATCTGAGTACGAGAATTGCAGAGTTGGAGTCTAAAGAGAAATTTCTCAGCCAATGTGTGGTGGATGGTTCAGACCAAACAGCACATTCCATGCTTGAACACACCCCACCTACACATTTCCAAGAGAGTTATCAGGTCGTGCCTGATATTGATGAAGTGTTGACCAAGTGGAAGGAGGAGAATCATTCGATTCTAGCTCAAGGACTGCCCCCTCTCCCACATGTTTTCTCCACTTCGTCCCTTCTCAAAGAAGAACCTATTTTGCAAGAGGTAGGTGAGGGGCAAAAATTCCAATCTACAAGTCTTCAGGAGGCTGTTATGAGTGATAATGAAGAAGAAATCATCATTGATACTCCTTGTGAAGACCTTATCAGTAGTGGAGAAGATGCAGGCCTTGCGTATATGCGGATGTTCCAGTAATTCGAAGAGGAACAAATGCATGGTAAGCTCTCTTCTCCTCTATTTGATGAACTTCCTTTCTATTTTGATGAGGATGACTACATTGAAGAACCTGAGAAAGAGGAAGATCAGGAGAATATTTTTGAAAATCTAGAAATCTTGATCAGCAAAGAGGAAAAGGAGAGGTCCATCTTCTTGGAGGAACGCCTTGAAGAACTGAGCTTTAAACAGGAAAGTGAAGTCTTGTTGGATGAGCAATCTTTTTGTGAGTCCATTTCAGACGTCACCATAGTCAAATTTTTTCAAGAAAGCTAAGAGAAAGCAGAGGATGAGTCTGATAGAGTTTTCAGTGAGACAGAAGGAGATAGGTCAGACCATGATACAGTGTAGAAGGAACGTGTAGATCAGAAGGCTTACGGTGATGAACCGAAAGCAATTGATTTCTTGGTAAGGAGCACCAATATCAAAGACCAGCATTTAATAGGCCTCTAGGGACAATCAAAATACGTATATATTGGAGGCATGTTTGATTTTGATCCCCTCATTTTCCAGCCAACTCAGATGACAGGCAGGAAGAATAAGTCACCAAATCTCATTTTCTTTCAGCTACTTGCCTACCACCATAAGTCTTCTCACCAGGAAGGGGACTTGAGAAATTTTCCTTTCGATCCAGGAGGGATGCAAATATTCTTGGTTAGCTGTATATAATATTTTGCTTTTAGTTGTTTTCCCTGTTTTCCCTAAGTGCAGTTCGCACAGTTAGTTTTTTAAGCTTGTGTATTTCCCTTCGTTTATGGGGGTAAATTATGTGTATTTGATTCTAGGATTATCAAAGCTATTGTGAACTCTCTTTAAATTTACCATCTAACTCTGCACCCAATGGATATTCAGAGGCAACTGAGTTTTTAAGCATAGCAGGCACGCTTACCCTATGAGTCACCAATTTGTTGACCTAATTTTGCCCCTCTGGCAAAATCTCGATCACCTTCTACACCTACTTTACATGGCCAGTCATTTCAGGTTGCAAGGTCTGCCTTTAGGGTTCAACAGCTCTGTTTTAAAGCATTGTCTCATCGGCCTCATTCATTGGCATTCACGGTAGCATAAGGCAGAGTCTTCAAACATTCACAAAAGGGGAGAGGAAAAGGCTGAGGCACTTAACACTAAAGCAAAAGGAGGGCAGACGTTTACAAGAAAAATGTAGTCAGTGGAAAAATTGCTGCCCACAACACCAGTGGGTAAAAGGAGACCGCAAATAGATGCAGTCAATGACAAAATTGCCACCCACAACACAAGCGGAGGAAAAGGCCATGAAATCGGCTGACGTCAGCAAAACTGCCATGCTCGACAGCCTACTCGACTGACATCGGCAAAATTGCCATGCTCAGTAGCCAAATCAACTGATGTCAACAATATTGCTGCATGCAATCCATGACATTAGGCGGTAAAATCACCGCCCACAACATTAGGCGGCAAAAAAGGCCTGCAGAACATAGGAAAAGGCCCGCCCAGCCGCTAGAGGAGCAAACCAGCATGCAAAACGAGGCAACAAGCATGGTCCCAATAGATTTATGATGTCAGCTATAGTGTTTTCTCTCTTCCCAATGAAGACATGATGTATCCACTTGCAAGCAAAGGCCAATGAGATTCCTCTTGGCTTTTCCCATATAAATTGGCAGACTTGGCCATTTTAAATCATCAAGATCTTCTCCAATTTTGTAAAGAGCACAGCTCTACAAATTTTCCACCTGAATCAATAAAAGATAGTTTTACCTCTTTCTTGGATGGATTTTTCTATGTATGCCTTGAATGTTAGTTTGTGTCCAGTCATTGTTCTTTGATGCTCTCACAGGTCCAACACCAGCAAACCAGTCATCTACAAAGTGCCATTGTCTACTGCTGCCAGGAGTAGAGTTTTGTTTTGGAGGTATAGAATAGGAGAGGTCACTTACAGTGTGTATTTCTCAGCACCTTGGTGAGTCCCTATTTCCTATGCTTTCCATAGGAACCTCCCTGTCATTTCCAGCAGCCTGGTCTCTCTGCCAAGTCTCAGTGTATGTATATTTTGTTTGATCCTGAGTGTGGAGGTGGGAAGGTCATTTCATTTTTGGTGTATCACCTCTTTAGAGTAGGCCGTTTGCTTTCATGCATTTTATTCCCCCTTTTCATCCCTCCCCAATATATCTATATATCTATATTTTGCACTGCCTCAAATAAACAAGATACATCAGAGGGAACTAGCCCATACCTAGAGACTCTCCTCTCCTGCTTCACCGTCCCACAGGCGAGAGAGGGGTTTCCATGTTACGGGGAGAAGGCAAGAACCTATTTTCTTGCCACTAAGTGCAATCTCCAGCATCAATAGTTTTGGCACACCTGGTGGGACCTCAAGTTTGATAACGCAGTAGAGTTTTAGGATTGATGCTGGTCCTATTATAGCAAATCAAGTTTCTTCAGCATCTGGTGACTCCAAGTTAAATCTGTTGGTTAAGCAGCCTAGTGCCATCAAAAATCATCCATTTCTTGTATGTATACTTCTTTTGCTCAAAATCATGGATCTTGTTTTCCTTCATGTGAGTGTGATCAGACTTCAGATATTTATGCAATCCCCTCAAGCAGCTCTGCTAGTTGCCCTGCAACCATAGGGAAGGTGGCATTGGAATTTGAGAGACAGACAATGGAAATCGACAAGTTGGAAGAGCAGTACAGATATCAGCATGAGTTGATGTATGAAGAGGAGTGCTTGTTTAAGCAAGCACAGGCCATATAATCCATGAAGAGGTGCCAAAATGGAGAAATCCATCTTTTCAAGGCAGCCAGCCTTTTGCACCCCCTCCTACCATGAAGAAAACCTCCTCTTTTGCACCAAATCCATTTTATCAAATTGCACTTGCTCACTCCATCTCATCAAATACAATTGCTCCCAATCCCGTGTGCCTGGCCTTCCAATGCCAAATGGCATCAGAGCAACTTCCCATGGAGATCAATCTTTTCAACTCCTTAGATCAAGAATCTTTCATTGAGAATAATACCATTAGCCAGCACGTCCCTCTTCTAAATACTCTTCCAACACACCAACAGTGTTTTCCTTACATTTCTCAGCCTCCCCAAGTTCTCCAGCATGATGTACAAATTTTGAGTTGGAGGAAGGAATGCCAAGGACCAGCTCAAAGCTTTGAAGAGGATCATTCTAGCCACCTCCAAGAAAGACTCTTTCAGGACAACCTAGCCAAAAAAATTGAAGATTTAGAGGCTAGGATGAAGCTACTCCTTGAAAGAGAGGGAAAATTTACAAACCTTGCGGAAGAGCCTCAAGACCTTGTGGAAAATGAAGTTGCTGCCTGTTCACAGGAGCAGAATTCAAATTTCAAAATCTTGAATTGGGGGAAAACAGTGGAATCATGGGGCAGAATAGAAGAGGAAAAGCACGGTTTTTCTCAGAACCTTGAAGAAGCTGAAGTTGCCCCTGCCTATGATGATGTTGCAGCCTCTAGGAAAAGCTTTTCCAAGAAGATCTGAGTACGATAATTGTAGAGTTGGAGTCTAAAGAGAAATTCCTCAGCCAATGTGTGGTGGATGGTTTAGACCAAACAGCACATATTTTGCCTGAACACACCCCACCTACACATTTCCAAGAGATTTATCAGGCCGTGTCTGATATTGATGAAGTGTTGACCAAGTGGAAGGAGGAGAATCATTTGATTCTAGCTCAAGGGCTGCCCCCTCTCCCACATGTTTTCTCCACTTCGTCCCTTCTCAAAGAAGAACCTGTTTTGCAAGAGGCAGGTGAGGGGCAAAAAGTCCAATCTTCAAGTCTTCAGGAGGCTATTATGAGCGATAACAAAGAATAAATCATCATTGATACTACTTGTGAAGACCTTATCAGTAGTGGAGAAGATGCAGGCCTTGCGTATATGCAGATGTTCCAGCAATTCGAAGAGGAACAAATGCATGGTAAGCTCTCTTCTCCTCTGTTTGATGAACTTCCTTACTGTTTTGATGAGGATGACTACATTGAAGAAACTGAGAAAGAGGAAGATCAAGAGAATATTTTTGAAAATCTAGAAATTTTGATCAGTAAAGAGGAAAAGGAGAGGTTCGTCTTCTTGGAGGAATGCCTTGAAGAACTGAGCTTTAAACAGGAAAGTGAAGTCTTGTGGGATGAGAAATCTTTTTGTGAGTTCATTTCAGACATCACCACAGTCAACTTTTTTTAAGAAAGCCAAGAGGAAGTAGAGGACGAGTCTGATAGAGTTTTCAGTGAGACAGAAGGAGACAGGTCAGACCATGATACATTGCAAAAGGAATGTGCAGATCATAAGGCTTACAGTGATGAACCGACAGTAATTGATTTCTTGGTAAGGAGCACCAATATCAAAGACCAGAATTTAATAGGCCTCCAAAGACAATCAAAATACGTATATATGGGAGGCATGTTTGATTTTGATCCCCTCATTTTCCAACCAACTCAGATGACAGGCAGGAAGAATAAGTCACCAAATCTCATTTTCTTTCAGCTACTTGCCTACCACCATAAGTCTTCTCACCAGGAAGGGAACTTGAGAAATTTTCCTTTCAATCTAGGAGGGATGAGAATATTCTTGGTTAGCTGTATATAATAGTTTGCTTTCAGTTGTTTTCCCTATTTTCCCTAAGTGCAGTTTGCACAGTTAGTTTTTTAGGCTTGTATATTTCCCTTCATTTGTGGGGGTAAATTTTGTGTATTTGATTCTCAGATTATCAAAGCTATTGTGAACTCTCTTCAAAGTTACCATCTGACTCCACACCCAATGGATATTCAGAGGCAACTGGGTTTCTAATCATAGCAGGCACGCTTACCCTGTGGGTCACCAATTTGTTGACCCAATTTTGCCCCTCTGGCAAAATCTCGATCACCTTCTACACCTACTTTGCATGGCTAGTCATTTCAGGTTGCAAAGTCTGCCTTCAGGGTTTAATAGCTCTGTTTCAAAACATTGGCTCATCGGCCTCATTCGTTGGTGTTCACAGTAGCATAAGGCAGAGTCTTCAAACATTCACAAAAGGAGAGAGGAAAAGGCTGAGGCACTTAACACTAAGGCAAAAGGAGGGCAGACGTTTACAAGAATAATGCAGTCAGTGGTAAAATTTCTGCCCATAACATCGGTAGGTAAAAGGAGATTGCAAACAGATGCAGTTAGTGTAAAAATTGCCGCCCACAACACAAGCAGAGGAAAAGGCCATGAAATCGGCCGATGTCAACAAAACTACCATGCTCAGCAGCCTACTCGGCCGACTTCAGCAAAATTCCCATGCTTGGCAGCCAAATCGGCTGACATCGACAATATTATTGCGTGCAATCCATGACATTGGGTGGTAAAATCACCACCCACAACATCAAGTGGCAAAAAAGGCCTGCAGAACACAGGAAAAGGCCCACCCAGCCGCCAGAGGAGCAAACTAGCACGCAAAATGAGGTAATAAGCATGGTCACAGTAGATTTATGATGTCAACTATAGTGTTTTCCCTCTTCCCAATGAAGACATGATGCAGCCACTTGTAAGCAAAGGCTAATGAGATTCCTCTTAGCTTTTCCCATATAAATTGGTAGACTTGGCCATTTTAAATCATCAAGATCTTCTCCAATTTTGTAAAGAGCACAGCTCTACAAATTTTCCACTTGAATCAATAAAAGATAGTTTTACCTCTTTCTTGGATGGATTTTTCTGTGTATGCCTTGAATTTTGGTCTGTGTCCAGTCATTGTTCTTTGATGCTCTCACAAGTCTAGCACCAGCAAACCAGTCATCTACAAAGTGCCATTGTCTACTACTGCCAGGAGTAGAGTTATGTTTTGGAGGTATAGAACAGGAGAGGTCACTTACAGTGTGTATTTCTTAGCACCTTGGTGAGTCCCTATTTCTTTTGCTTTCTATAGGAACCTCCCTATCATTTCCAACAGCCTGGTCTTTCTACCAAGTCGCAGTGTATGTATGTTTTGTTTGATCCTGAGTGTGGAGGTGGGAAGGTCATTTCATTTTTGGTGTATCACCTCTTTAGAGTAGGCCATTTGCTTTCATGCATTTTCTTCCCCCTTTTCATCCCTCCCTAGTATATCTATATATATGTATTTTTCACTGCCTGAAACAAACAAGATACATCAGAGGGAACTAGCCCATACCTAGAGACTCTCCTCTCCTGCTTCATCATCCCACAGGCGAGAGAGGGGTTTCCATGTTGCGGGGAGAAGGTAGGAACCTATTTTCCTACCACTGGGTGCAATCTCCAGCGTCAACAGTGCACACAAAGGTTGGATAAGAATCTAAATAGGCCCTAAGATAGGTCTGGGGTTGAGTTGTGGATACGTGGTCTCAAGTAACACTCTTAACACTCAAGTGACATTTTAGATGACTATAGATATAAAGACATAATAGGTTTTTGGTGAGATTAATTTACATTTATAGTTTATTACAACACATGTGACCACAAAAAAATTAGTCATACCACATGTGAGAGTCTTTGATACATTATTGGGACCTTTAACTCATAATCTCTATGCATTACCTTCCACAGTGCATGGGTGTCTTAAATATATTCATGTCAACATGGTAATTACAATTTTCAGGATTCAATATTAATATCCTTTGCAATAAACCAAATTTATTCCATGATAGCTAATTATACAACTTGTTAACATTAATCATGCATGAAAGGGTAAGTAATATGCAATCCCATTTCCTAAGTGACCAATACTTGAGAGGCCATTGCATCAAATATATACAGTGGACTTTTTGAGATCCTCATTTACACATCCACAGTCTATGCAATTATTGACTACAAAGCACCATGTTTTATAATGGGTATAAAAATCCAATATTACACCAAACACATCACATAGCTTTAAAAAATGGGTTCCACAAACCACTACACCTTTTACCTCTACATTATAACCACATAGTCCTATGAGGCATACATGGAGTATTACAGATTCTTTAGTTTGATATTTGGCACATATACATGATCCTTGAAATCATGACCAATTTACTATACCATATACAAAGTATAGAGAACCCTATGAGCATTCCTTAGATGGGATAATCAACCAACACTCTATTTTCAAACATTCCTGAAAAATCAAAAAAAATAACACACACACACACACACACACATATAATAAAATAAAAAAACATTCAAATAAATTAAAAATGAAAAAATATTTAGCATTTCACATGTTTACTAGTTTTTACATATGTTGTTTACTTTATGTTAGCAGATAATATATCATTTATACATACACATATGTTTTATGGGTACTGGAATGTGATAAATTCATACATAGGATCCATGAAACATGAGCATGTAGATGTTGGACCTTTCTTTTTCCACATGACACACTATGTTTGGGACATTTTTTTTATATAAGATCATGATTGACGTGAGTTATATTATTTTATGATCATTATCATTATCACATTGAGCTTATATACTTATATTTAGACATGCCTATACTCATGTTACTATCTTACATAGTGTACTTGATATGATATTTTACATGACATTTTCCTAACATATGTATGAAGAGACTAGTATAGCATGTTTATGCTAGTTTCTTCTATTTCATTTCCTTCATCTCTTCATATGGCTTACTTGAGAGTACTTCTTGTTTGATTCCATGTCTTTCTTGTGGAACATTTGAACATGTTCCTTGCTTATTGGCCATAATTCCCTAAATCTTTTTGGTTTCTTTGTTGTGTGGATATTTACATATGTCCTCCCCTTGAGTATACAACATTTGAACATGCCCCTTATTTGTGGTCTCCTTAGACCCCTTTTGCATGACATTTGAGTACTCTTATGTGTACTTGATTGTTTTTTGAGATTGTTATCTTCTAGACAGTTCCATGATACACATCATGCATATTAGGACTTATTATGTATGCTTACTATGAGTTTCATTGATATATCTACTTCTACATGATATTGATATATGCTTCTTTACAACATAATTCACACAGATATGTCTTAATTATCTTATCCTTTTGAGATAAGGTGACTATTAATTTTCCATTCCCATAACCTCAAAATGGGAGACATATCATTGGGGTCATGTCATAGAAGCATGATTCCACATACATACAATTGATTGATTCAAGTTACATGATTCAGATTTACACATGGGACATAATTCTATACATTTGGCATAGATTTGGAAAATATTTTTTCATATTTGTGATACATATTTTATAGAGTAGAGGTTAAATTTTGATAGATACTTTAACTTGAGACACATTTGAGATGCATATGCCATGAAAATTCACTAATTTACAAATACATTATTCACATAATACCAATATTCATGCAATGACTCTACCAAGATGCACCATTTTAGCTTTCGTTTGATGCAATAGTTGGCTTCTTTAATTATTGTGAATGAGATTATACAATTTCAATGGACTTAGCATTATTTTATATTATCATGAGTTGATATGGATATACTATTTAACTCAAGCTATATTGGCTATAGTATGATACACTAAAGTGGTGTGATTAAAATTATGAGCTCATAATAGACTTGGCATAACTCACCCTTATACTAGATTAGAGGGGTTATCACCTTCTAATTCCCCTATTCACATATCCAAGGTTTAATTATGAACCTCACTCTAATGCTTCAATTAGGAAGCATAATTACCAAAATAAACTATCAAGGGGAAACATGGTTATATCGACACACAAGTGTACTCCTTCCTTGTTATCTTTTCTTTCAAGAAAATTTTAATTATTCATTTTAAGATTATATGCATTAATTACACTTATAACATTCTCTTGGTTTCATTTCATACACATACATAAAAGTCAAATAGGACTCAAGTAAAGTAAGGTGTGTTATATACACCACAATACACATTTCTTTCCTTTAAACAAGTAATTCATCATTATACATTACTAAATTAAAGGGGGGAATGTACATACTTAAATTTGAATTTATATGTTAAAATAGTCTTGTACACTTGACAAATATCACTCTCTACCCTTCATTTCTTGACCTTCATTACAGCTAATAGACTTACATTCACCATTTTACCATGTTAACATGCTTATCTTGTAGTCTAACCCTATTATTTTGATTATCTAGATCACGTGTAGCCCATAGTATGCTTAAAATTTGATATATATCCTTCATTATTAGATACAAAGCTCCAAAAACCTTCTATACTCATGGATAGTTGTGGTCAAACTTGGAAAACAATATCAATGCTACTGTCCATTCTCCAACATAAGTGTTTGTGCCTTCTAAACACTAAAATTTCTAAATATTTAAATATGTACATGTTGGCCTATTATGTTTCATTAACCCTTTTATGAGGAAAGTTTCAAAAGAAATGGTAAAAATACAAGTTAAATCCAACTAATTATTCATCTAATAAATACCAAGTAAACACCTATTCAAGCTCAATCAATCAATTGCACAACTAAGTTTCACTATCCTATTCTAACATATTTATATATCAGTCATATTACAAGTTTGAAACATTAAAAGAATAATCCATGAGAAATATTTGTCAAGTTACAAGCTAGATCACTACAATCTCTTACATATACAATTTTACACCATTATTCAAACACAAACCAGCACACAGGGGATAACTACATATGTTTGCATCCCTCTTCGGAGTATTTTTTATGTAGTTAGTGCTCATTGACAGAGGGGTCCTTGAGGTCAGCTCAACCTTGTGAGACCACTAACTAGTGCTCATTAACAAAGGGGTCCTTGAGGTCAGCTTAACTCCATGAGCCCAGTAACTCATTTTTGGAAAAGTGATAAGACTTAATGGGAGGATCTAGGGTTTGAGTTATATTTTGATATCAAAATGTGTGTGATCTAAATGCATAATCTAAAATGTGATAGAAAACCCATAAGGACACAGGTGGAACTTCAATTAATATTCAATATTATATACAAAAAAAATGCACTGGAGTACAAATAATAACGTTAATGCAAGTATCCATACGACAACATAAGTGTCTGTGTTGATCACAAGCTAATTTTTAGAACCTGATGACTAGATCAAAATCATCATACAATCTACTTTTACACCTACATTAATCAAATTTGCTTGTGGATCTATGTATAATCTAAGTATAATTTCTCTTTTGTATTGTTATTATCATAATATTGAATATTATAATTTATATATTTAGAATATGCTTAGATTCAACATTTCTTATCATAATATCAGTAGAATCTAAATTCATTAATTAACCTAGTTTTTAGAGTAGCTTACTCCTTGTTTGATTATGCTACTCTTTCATTATTAATCATTATTTTCAAAAAGGTTTAAATACCTCCAAGCCATGTCAAGTATCTATTGTCAAATGTTGAAAGCTATATTACATGTTGCATCCATACTCATGGATTATAATTGCACACTTGCACTTAATGGGAAGAACTATGTACAATTTGGTTTCCCTCCTTAAAGTATTAGGTACATAAGTATCATTCAACCATTCATTAGGGAGTGGTTGGGGTCAACACAATCCATCACTCTTCCCTATATTTAACAATGAGATTTTTTCAAAGTATTTTTCAACTAATGGGAAGGTTTATGTGCTCATATTTATTTTCTTTTAGATCCAAGCACAAGTTGAAGAGGTTGTTTTGGAGTTTCAACAACCACTAAGGGATTGTTCCTTGTACTATGTCCCAAATTTTGTAAGACATCACATGTCAAGGATGTCATCCACTAGTACCACAATTGTATCAAAATCACTCTCACAACTGCTTATCTCCCCTTCCTCCTTAGTGGAGGGGTCAGATCCTGACTGCTCGTGGTAATATTATTATTGGGTATTTGAGGTGGGCATCTATGATGCAAGATGTTATGGATATGGATGTAATAGTTCCTTCTCTAGTGGGTGAGGAGTGTTTGTGCCTTTTTGGCTATGAAATATGTTCTACATGGATGGATGGTGATAGATATAAATTTAGGGGACCCTCCACTTAGGCCAATCCCCTTCCTTAGGATGATTTGTCACCTCCTCTTTTTATTTTTGTTGTTTGTATCTAGTTTAACTCCAATTTTTTTATGATGGTGGATTTAAATAGTTTGTGTTAAGTTTATTTTTGGACTTTTAGAGCATGGATACCAACCACCATCCTTTTTATTATGAATCATTAAATATGTTTTTTTTTTTTTTAAATTAATAGACATGGTAATATGTTTTCAACAAACAAACAAGCATTGTGATGTGACTTTAGTATGTAATGTTATAGATTTTTTGATGATTTGTTATTTAATTTGATAATAATATATATTTTTTAGATTGATTATCACTTTTGACTAGATTTAGGAACTAGATTAGGACATAATAGGGGGCTAGTTCTCAAGAACCACTAAACCAACACAAATGGCCACCACTAGCCACTAAAATTATAGATTCAATTCAAATGACCAAATCCGACTTAACAAGGCCCAACAAGATTTGAACATGCATGGGGCTGAGCAAAACTAACCCACTTACATCTTTTTGGTAATATGATAATACTATTAAAACTAATAAAGAAGTTTTATTTATTCCTATACTCGATTACCAATGTAAGGTAACATCATAAGGTGAGAATTATAATACCCATTTAATAATCTCAATAAAGAGATAAAATTCAAGTTATATTTATGAGCACAAAATAAATTGTATGTTAATACATATGTGAATGCTTTGTATCTTTTTTTAATTTAATTTTTTTCATAATTATAATAATAATAATAGAAGCTACTCTTATTTATATTTTTAAATATAAATGTTTTAAATTAAAATATCTAACCTTATTATATACTAATATACATTACATTTAAAATTTCATAAAGGAATTAAAAAACAAATATGTTTATCATTATTTTTTAGGTTTTAACTTTTTTAAATTTTAAATGATAAATATTTGTCTATGTATAATATAAAATATACTTGTCATAGTTTATTTTATTTTAGGTTTTAAATAAACTAATACAATTGTATAAAGTTGAAATTTATGTTTTTTAAATACTGGTAAAAAATGGTTTTTAAAGTATCCCATAACCTTTACATATCAAACCAAAACAAGTAAAAAACACCCAAAAAGGAACAACTAGAACCGACATCCCACTAGGGAGCCTACAAAAAGTTATCCAAAACCCACACAAAATTTACAAGGAAACAAATAAGAAACTATAAAAGACCCAAAAGAACAAATACCAAAAAAAGTTAACCAACCAAACAACATGACATGAACCCATTCTTTTAGTCTTCTTGGTCCTTGAAGAGCCCACTTAGTCATCCTTTTTATCACCCTTCTTCTTCATGTTCCCCTAGTTTGATTGCATGGACCCTTTGTGCTAGCCTCCTATAGAGTGTTATCTGGGATGACCTTGAACACATCCATCTTAGTTTTTTCTTATTCTGGTCTACCCCTTCACTCTTGGCCTAAGCTTCCTCTTATTATTTGAACAACTCATGCTCCTCTTTGATCACCCTTTCAAGATCGGGGTTAAGCAAACTAAAGGCTTTTTCTAGACTTCACCTCCCTTACTACCCACATTGGCTCTAGCTGGGATGACTTCTATGATGACTTTGATGTCCTTTATAATTTTTCTTAGGTCTTTCACATATATTTTTAGTCTCCCCTCAAGGGCCTTTGACTTTTACTTTGGGTTCCAACTAATGCTTTCCTCTCTTTGGGGCTCAGACCCCTACTCATCCCCTTTAATTTCTTCATGCTTTTAAGAAGCATTCAAATCCATAGCCTCATCATCCTCCCCTATTAAGTCCAAGGCCTCACCACCACATTTCTGAAGGGATTCAACTTCCAAATTAGTTGGAGAAGCCTCATGTCCATTGTCTGACATAATAAGCTTCCTTTTGACCCTCTTTGATGTTAAGTTGTGGAGCTAAAAGCTTCACAGGTATGCAAATGTGGAGATTGCTGGGTTACACAGTAACTGACATCAGTCAGGCCAACCAACATCAGTTATCTTTAGCTACATAGTAATTAGCATCAGTTAGGGATCAGCCAACATCGGTCACCTTTAGACTGATGTCGATCGTCTGTGCGTTTCCATAACTGTTCTAATTTTAGGAGAACAGTTAGTTTGCATGTAAAGACTAATTTTAGTCTTGAGTCTGCGTTTCTAATTATTGTTTGGTTTGGGATCTATTTAAGAGACCCATGGGGCTATATTATAATTTAAGGACTAAAGGATTAGATCCTCAAGTGTAAGATCTATAAGGTCTGCAAGAGTGCAAGACCAAGAAGATCTACAGGTAAGCAAGATTAGTTGATCTGTAGGGTGTGAAAGATCAAGAAGATTTGCTGCTGAGAGTAGGCAACAATGGTTGAGTTGATTGTCACTTGGAAGTAGGCAACAACAACCATTGGGTTGATTGTCACTGGAGGGAACAACTCAGTGTTGAGTTGGTTGTAATTGATAGAGAGAGAGAACTCTTGAGGGAGAATTATTGTACACCCAAGAGGTGTGGGAAGAGTGAGATTTATTCATTGTATTTCCTTTTGGAAGAGTGTTAATATAGATTGTATTATTTCTTGTATCTCCTATTCTTTGTTGTTTTTAATTTCTAGTTACTTATTACTTCTGGTTTAATTTTGTGTTTAGTTGCTTATACAAAGGTAATCAATTATACTCTAAGGAGGATCCTGACATTTGAGTCCTTGCTCTTCTTGTTCCTCAAAATTTGAGCAACCATTTTCTTAGAATATTTTGACTCTATTTTAGATATCTCCTTACGATTAGTTAACTCCTCCTATAGGCCCTTAGAATTCCCCTCCTACTCAATGTCCACCCACTTATAAATTAGAGGTTAGCCCCCTTGACCAACAACATGATGAGGGCTTAGTGAATGATGACATCAAAAGTGTCACCTTGGTAAGCCTCCACAGTGCATTTCAAATATCTTAATATAAAAAACTACAAGCTAAGAATGAAGTTATTTTAAAAATAGTTGAGAATCAAAAAATGGTGAGAATTCACCACCCTTTTTCCATTCCAATGTCAGATACCCCATGATTTGTAGACAGACATCTAGCCATGGGTACAAGTGATTTTATCTCAAAAATCCTTTCTTCACTTTCTTAGCTAATGCCTTATCCTTGAAGAAAGTTTTGATGAGTTTCACCATGCAAATTTTATCTTTATAGGCCTTGATGTCATCTGAGGACATGTCAATGACAGTTGTAATACTCTCCTATAAAACTTGTATTTCAACACCTCTTATAGGACCATCTTGTTGTTCCAAGCTTTGAAAATTTTGATAGAAAGCTTGGGTTCATGGCCAACAACACATTCCATGTACATAGTGAGTCCTCCTCTTCATAGAATTTTCCATATTAGATTGTTCTTGATGTTCATGTAGGAGATGGGCTTGGTTTTATTTGGTTATCCACCCATATTCTTATCCCTATGGGGTCTTTTGGAGTTATCAACCAAAGCAACCTTGTTGTACTAAGTTAAATCTAGAATGAGCTTGTGATGGCTCTTCCCATGCATGTAAATGACTATTTCATGCCTTTAACTAGGTTCATCCCTCTTCTCACACAAACTAATGATGACATTTCTTTGGTAATTAGTGTGGTTTTCAATGAAATAATCTCATTGATTTGGGATTAAAAGCATCATAATTAAAATGATAGGCAAATAAATATCCATCATGATTGGCCTTGACTTCCAATTTATGAATAATTTATGATGGGACATTCTCCTTGGATATCCATGTCTTGAATCAAATTTCCTCCACTCCTAGGTTAGCCATGAGGTCAACACATTCATTACCTTCCTTGTATTCATGTTTAATGTTAACTTTGTGAAATGAATTGAGAAGGACCCCTTTATATATAAGGGGAGTTTTTTGGCCCTTCCTATATATTTATATATCAAATACTTATCTTGAGCATAGAAAATATTATCTTATCTTATCTCATTTATCTGGCACCTTCGATTTAATTGTTCTTGAGACCTATTTTTTCCCATTAGATGAAGGACAATGCCCCCCAAAGAATATAGAAGAATGAATATAGAGATTAATGGAAAAGATGTTGAATGAATGTGATTATTGAATGAATATCTCATGCCCCCTTGATGGCTCTCCTAATGTCCCTAACTAACTGCCCCCCCAATGGCTCACCATAACTAGTATAAAATAAAATGCAACTCTCTAAATGGCTCTCCTAATGGATGGCTTGCCATAACCCACACCATAATTAATATAGAACTTATAACTCTCCCTCCTAGTGGAAGGTTCTCCTAATGGTGATAGAACCTTTTAACATTTTTAATTTCATTCAGAATGATCCAAGAATGGGTTGTCTACCCAATAATACATCTGTTATGTTTAATGAGTCTCCCTCAATGAACAAATTTTTTAACTTAAGATCAATAACCATTCAGATTCCCCACAACATCACTTTGGCTTTAGCAACATGGGTGGTTTTGTAATGCATACCACCCATAAAGGCAGCCATAAGATGACCATTCTAGTCTCTAATAACACCTCCCCCTAGTAAGCCCTAAGATGCCCTTAGTCATTCCATCAAAATTTAGCTTACACTAACCCTCTGGGGGTTTGGCCTACTTAACAAGGCTCTTATCCTTCTTGATAACGAGGTAGTCCTAAGAGATAGGGAGATCAAGGTTCCAAACTAAAAGAATGTGTTTTCCAACCTCCCCCAATACCACCTTATTTTAAGATGAGTAAGCCAAATAATTTTTCCTGAGAGCCCCTTGGATTCTAAGCTTCATCAAGTTGAGACTACCACATTTGTTTCTAAAAATACAATTATTTCTCTCTTTCCAAACACCCCATAAAAAATGGGGTGATGTGAACTTGAATAAAAATTCTAAAATTAGAATTTTTCAAGGATGATTCCATTGTATGTTAAGATCCCAAACTAAGTTGGGGTACACCAAGGCCAAATTAAACTTCTCCAGAAAAAAGTTGAATTTTTTGGCCCCAAAAGCACATTTTAGGAACAAATTATTGATCGTTTCTTCTTCTTTTTTACAAAGTCAACATCTATTAGGGATTTACATCCTTTTTATCTTGAGATTGTCAATTGTTTAGATCTTGTTTTAACTAGCTAGCCAAAAAAAATATTAACTTTAGGTATTAGGCATTTATCGCAAATTTTAAGCCACTAGGATCTATCTCCCCTATACTCCAGGTCAAGGATATAGCCCAATTTAATTTAGTATTTTCCAAACTCCTTTTTATGCCAAATCATCATGTCTTCTTTGATGTGAATGCATATGTGATTCTTTTTTAGTTTTTTTATTGAGGTTGACTAGGTCCTAGATGGAAATCCCCAAAATAGCGTTCTGCTCTAGCTCTTTCCAAACTAGTCCATCCTTGGTATGGTCTCAATAGTAATATACTTTTATTCCTATGAAAGAGATGAAATGACCAATGACAACCCTTCAATGATCCAAACAACTTAAGGGGGAGTCAAACAATCACAATATATCCCATAATTGACATTTTTGTCATTACCAATAATCCATTTGCTGCCCTTGTAAAGTAAGTCTCTACATCTAACAAACTCTATCCAAAATTAAGAGCCTTGGTTTGAAATTTCCTCAATTAGAAGACTATCCTCATCTCTCCCAGTAATTTATTTGGCCTTTAAGGTGTTTATCCATATATACTCTTCCCTTATAATTTTCTAGCCCTATTTAGCAATAAGATCCATGTTCATGCTTTTAATCTTCCTTAGACTGAGTCCTCCCTAATAATTTGGTTTATGCACCTTATTTTAGGCAACCAAAGAAATTGATTTGACTCTTTATTACCCAACCACAAGAACCTTCTCTAGATATATTCAATTCTTTTTACAATATTTAAGGGTTTGCTAAATATAGACATCCAATAAAAGGGCATACTTTAGAGTGAACTTTTGACCAATTAGACTTAATTTTATTGAGAAAGAAGACACCCCTTTTAGCTTGTCAACTTATTTTATAATGTATCTAGTAGAGAGTTCCATATGTTTGCATCCATACTTCTACTACAAAGAGGCATCCCTAAGTAAGAAGTTAATCGCTCCTAAATTTGATAGCCAAGGATTCTAGAGATCTTAATTTGTAACCTAGTCGAGGTGAGGAAGAAAAAAAAAGAGAACTTTTAGATAAGTTCACACACTGACCAGATACAAACTCTTTTTTTTTTTCATCAATTTGATGGCCTTAGCTTCACCAATATAAGATTCACCCAAGACTAGAGTGTTTTTAACAAATTTTTAGTGAGAAAGGGGATCCATCATATGGGCTAATTTGAAGACATTTTAACAACCCAACCACTTTGGATTCCACCAATTTATTGTCAAGATCTTCCATCAATATAATAAAGAGATATGGGGATAGGGGTTTACCTTGCCTAAATCCCATTTCAACTAAGAAAAAACCTTTAGGGGACCCACTAACCAGCACTAAGAATTTGGTTGAAGAGATGCAAGTGTCAATAATGTTCCTAAATTTTAGTTAAATCTCACCTTGTTGAGGATTTTATCCAAAAATTGCCATGATACTCTGTCATAAGCCTTATTTAGGTCAAGTTTGAGAAACATTCCCACTCTTTTAGAGTGTTCAAAATAATGAATAAATTCATGATCCAAGATAATATCATTGATGATCTGCCTCCTGGCCATAAAATCACCTTGTTGTTATGAAATAATTTTGGGTAGAAGAGGTTAGAGTCTAAGGACCAGTGTTTTGGCACAAATCTTGTAGATTATGTTACACAAATTAATCAATGTAAAGTCTTTAAACTATTTGATTCCCAATTTCTTAGGTAAAATAACACAAAAGGTGTTATTGAGCTCCTTGAGAATATTACCACCTCTATGGAACTCTACCACTGCTACCACAACCTCATTTTCAATAATGTCCTAAAAGTGATTAAAGAAAATAGAGGGAACCCATCAAGAACTGATGCCTTTTATATTTCCATTGAGAAGACAACAAACTTAAATTCTTCTAGTAATGGTTGTCTAAAAATATCTCTATTATCCTCAGGGCTGATCACATTATGAAATAAATCAAGGAACTCTTTCTCATTGTCTCAGCTGGGCAATGAGAGGCTAGAAAGAAGTCTCTAAAAAAAGGAGACAATCTCATGTTTCATATTTATATCCATCTCACATTTTATACCATCTTCCCTAAAAATTTCCACTATCCCAATGACACTTATATTCCTGTTGGCAAACAAGTGAAAGAACTTATTATTTTTGTCCCCTTTAGCTAAATGTTTCTTGAATTATGTCTCTAGTAGGTTTCTTCCATTGTTTCTAGAGTGTGGAAGTGAAAAAAGATATCCTTCTCTTTTTGAAGCATTTCCTTGATTCATTCCATTAGACTGCATTTATATCTCAAGTTTTTTAAGATTATCCTCTATGTTCTTCTATTCAAAAATGTCTTAAAACACCTCCTTATTCTAGATTTCTAGTTTGTGTTTTAAAAACTTGAGATTTTGGGCTAAAATGAACATATTTAAACCTTGGAAATCCTCCTTCCACTAATACATCATCAAGTCAACAAAACCTGAGTGTTACAGCCACATCTTCTCAAAAAATGGAAAGGAAGATTCTTAATCTTGTCAATTTTGTCCTCATTGTACACCATTGGGCTATGATTTGAACCCACTCTTGGAAGAGTGGTAAACCTAAAACAATTTTTATAATCCCAATTTAAAGATATTAGGACTATATTGAGCCTAAATTGGATAAATTATCTCCAATTCTCATGTTAGTCCATGGGAAAATGGAACCATAAAGGTCAACATCAACCAAGCCATTGGTGGCAATAAAGTCATTGAGATCTACCATGCTGTCACTATAATCCTAGATTCCCCCTTTCTTCTATTAGGGCAAGAGATTAATAGTGAATTCTTTGACCAATATCCATTTACTATTTTAACTATTCAATATAAAAATTTTGAGCTCATCCCAAAGTAACCTTATACCAGTTCTAGTGTTAGGGGTGTAGATATTGGACATAATCCACTGAGTGTTGGAAAGTTTGTCAAAAAACATGATAGCTATATGGTTGGGATTTAGTATCAAAATTTCCCCATATAATTATTTAGGGTTCCAAAACATATCAAGACCTCTTGAGGCACCCATCATTCCAACCCCACTACAAGCAGAACCTTTCCAAATATTATCTCTAGCTTTATCTAAATTAGATTCTAACAACTTAGTCTCTTGTAAAATAAAAATGTTAAATTTATGATTCATTCTTACATTCTTAAAAATTATTTATTTATTGGGATTATTAATCCCTCTAACATTCTAAGAAATTACTTTCATTTTTTAAAATTTGGGAATACCTGACTATAAGGTCTTTTGGGTTCCTTTGGCCACCTTCTCAGTCATTTCCATGTTCTTTACTTTTTTCCCTATCATCCTACCTCTGGATTTGAGACCCTCCCACACTTCCAACTTCTTCTTATCAGCCCTCAACTTTCTAACTTGAATCCATTTATCCTCTTTAGGGGAAATTGTCTCATCCTCCTCAAGCTTGGATGTTAAACTTTGATTGACTTTAGAAGATCTAGGGATCTGGGAGGGGGATCTCTTTATGGGTGTGGAATCATCCTCATTTAGGACCTCACTCATAGGGTAAAAACCCTCTTTTATGTTAAAGGGGATAGGTTTTCTCTTGAATGGAGAAACTCCTTTATTTTTACAGAACCCTTCTTACCTGAAGAAAGGTCTGGGTTCACCAAAGCTAAAGACAACAAAGACCCTTTCCAAAAGGTTGATTTTTCTAGTGATGTCCTTTGAATAGATTTAATAACATCAAGGTTTAGACCTATGATATGAGAATTAGAGTTATCCAACCACCTTGTACTTAGATGTAGTCCCCTCACTCACCTCAAAAACCACTTCAAGAGGCTTTGGGATATTTAGCTTTGCCACTTCTTTTTTACTTAGAGTACTAACTTTGTTTTCTTTTGAACTAACTCTATTTTACTTTAAAAGTTCTTGAATAGATAGAGAAACTCAAGGCTCTGAACTTTCCTTATTCTTGTTTGAGATTGGAACTTCTACTCTCTTCCAATGAGGGGTGGTAGTTGGTTTGAGAACTTTATTACATGGGCAATATTTAGGTACATGACCTAACATATTAAATTTTTTGCATATTTCATCTTCCTTTTCATACTCAATTTTTTACCTCCATCTTCCATATTTAGACTTAAGTATTATCAATCTTAAGATAGTTTTATCAATTTGGACATAGGCGTTGAAGTGAGTTATTACTAGCCTCCTCTTGGATTTGGTTACTGAATCCAGGGCTTAGGTTGACCAATAGCCTTAGTGATTTATATTATAATATCCTCCTACAAAAATTACAATGGAAGGCCTAAGAGAGATATCTAAAACAAAATTTCTTCCATAGAATTGTTATTAAGATTAAAGCTCACTTTCTACTTTTTGAGAAAAAAGTATTATTTTCTCATTCCCTCCAACAAGTTTTTGATACAATACTCAAGATTAGAAAAATAGATGAGGAAAAATCTTAGCCATTGTCACAACATCCAACTATCTTTTGGGTTTCCATTTATGGTTATCCCATTCACGAAAGGAATCAATTTTAGGTTTGAAACCATTGAACTCAGCTCAAAAGGAATGTTCAAGACTAACATTAACCTTGTCCACATAAAAATCAATAATATTCAAACAAACCTAATTGTCCTCTATAGTGGGGTCTAGAGGAAACTCATTATACATAGAGTTCTCATGTCATTTGTCCAACAGTCTATTAGCCCACGTGCCCTTATTGGGACAAGTGGCAGCCTTTGAATTTCTCTCACATCAACCTTTACTAGTTAGTTCTTTAATAGGGGAAGCTTTGATGAGCTCATTTGGGAGAACTTCTTGTTGTCCATTACAAATCTAGGTCCCACCCTTATTTTCCACATACTCTTGTAGTGTTTCACCTTTTGTTGACTTTGATTCCTACTAACATTTAGCATGAATCTCCTTGTAAACCCTCTTAAAAATCCTTCATTTCCTACTTTGAATCACAATCTCGCCTTTCACCATTTTTGAAAACACCTTCCTAAATACAACCGTCAATTTTTTTTTAAACATCAATATGTACTAACCTAATTACATTAATTAAATTAATTAAAAACTATAATAATACCACCCAAAAAAAAGTCTTCTATCTACTTGAACAATTTTTTTGGGATAAATTATGAAAGAAATTATTGATTTTAAAAAATAGGTATTTTTTTTTAATATTCTCAAATACGTATAAATATTATTCTAAAATAAAAAGAAGTTATTGATGAACCTTTTTTCTATTTTAGCATTCTAGGTTGAAGTGGGTAGGGTTGGTGTTTGGTAAGACCTTTTTTACAAATTGCTCATTGTCAGGTATGTAAACACCACACCTCTCTGCATCATTGGAAAAATGTAAAAATGCATGTGATCTATGTGCACACACTAATATTATTTCTATTTGTTGTTATTGTTTTTTATGGTGTGTTTAAATACTTATGCAAATGCTTGTAGTTGTACATGAAATAGGTTTTATCCTTTCCTTTTTGAGGCAACTACATAGAGACTCCTAAGTTAATTGGTAATGGAAGAAAGGGCACTTGGATGGATTGAATAAATACCATACCTAAACATTAACAAAGAAATCAATATATGACTGCGTGAAATAAAAAATTAGAATAGTTATGTGAATAAAGAATATATAAAGGAAAATGAAAGGACAACACTCTCTTACTGAGATCAACCCCATCTCATAAGGGAAATGAAGTTGTAAAGTATGGTTACAGCCAGTTCACCCAAACTCAGATGTGACACAAATCAATGTTCATCTCCAAAAGAGGAAAGTAAAGAAAAGGTCTATGTATTCTCTACCATAGGATAAGTATACATAAACATACATTTTATCATAGAATGTCCAACTAATAGGGACATTTGGGTTAGCTATACAAACTTGTGAGTGGTATCTATTTTGAGCCTTTTGAAGAGTTAAGAATAAAGAAAATAGAGGTATTCTTAAGAATAAATAAAATAGGGGTATTCATAACCATAATCACTAAATGAGATCTAATATTTAGAATGGAGCAAAAATGTATGAAATTTTAGCACTTTTTTCATGGTCATGATAGTTGCAACAATATTCTACTTTATGTTATCAAGGCATAATGGAGAGGATAATATACAAAAGATATGATGTTTGAAGCCTTTTTAAATTTTGATCAGTAAAGTGGGGGATGTATGGGGTCCCTACACATAAAATAAAATAGGCAACATGCTTTAAATCAAAATTTGGTGTATGTATTAGATATATTAATTGAGTTTTCATGCATCATTATGGAAACCACCACTTCCATCAAACTATAGCTAAAAATTGACATCTAACTTTGAGCCTTCAAGTACCAGCCAATAAATATAATAGTAGACAAAGACTTTAAAATATGCTTCCTTAATATTAATATAACTATTTACTTGTCAACATGAATAAGCATGCAAACCCAACAATAGAACATGCAAAACATAAACCAAAAACATCAACCTATAGTTAAATCCCATGTTAGCACAACAAACCAAATCCCTAAGAATTAAGAGAGGAACCTAAACCCCTTAGGCATCCCATCTATGAGGTGTTGTTGTATCAATAGTAGAAGGGAGTGCTCCATCAAAATATGTAGCTCACTACCTACCATATTTCATGCGGTGTCCCTATTTCTTTGCCTATGACCTGCACAATTCCATAATGCTAAAAACCTCAAGGATCTTGTCCACCTTAGCATCAAATAAATGTATCTTTTAGTTCATTCATTGATGTTATGGGGGTAGTGTGTATTACTCTGAGGTCTTGTCTAAGTTCATTCTTTTGAAAAAAAAATCAAATTTTTTATCATTATCCATCTAATTCTCATCATTTTTATCATCAAAAAATAATCTTTGTTTCTTAGAAATTTGAGGGTATTTTCCTAGGACAATCAAGGCATTGGGGTTCTAATGGGTGGGCTCTATGCAAGTGGCACTACTAAAATAATAATGTCATCAGCCAAACTTAGTCCTCTTTTATCTATTCATTTACACTTCTAAGGTGGATACATGTCATCTTAATGAGGGGTGATCTTTTGGTTCCCATTTGGAATCCTCATGTTACTATTTTTAGTAACTTTTTAGTTTCTACATTATATACCTACTAATGTTAGGTAGGATGGAATGAAGAAGGTTAAGTTCAAGACATACATCTCTCATATAGAGATTGACCATTTCATATGTACACTCTCATTTGCAATAAATTATTGTTGCTTATGCAATTCTAGTTCTGTCAATTTTAGTTCAACTTCTATAGCATATGAAACTCAACAGTTAGTATATTATCCACCAAATTGCATATGTAATTTGGATCAGTGGCATGAAAGTGGTTTATTCTACTCTTACATGTTCTATCACAAGGTTAGAATACAGAAAGCTTTTTAGACTTGTGATCAATTGGATTATATTCCTTGTCACTTCAAATGACTAGATAATACAGGACGAAATGGGAGATCCTTTCCAAGAATTACTTGATGAAGCTACCATAGGTAGAGGAGGGAGATGATGGCATGATTTGATTATGTTCTCTCATGAGTCATCCCTAAAGCTACACCCACACCATCATTAATTAATCCCCTGAGGGCATCGACACCCTTCAAGGTGCAAGTGAATTTTGACATTCCTTGGCTTGAAGGAAAAGTTAATGTTGATGAACTCAATAAATGGCATGACCAACTCGAATCATATTTCTTTGTGAATAATTTATTTAATAATTAAAAGATAACATTTCCACTCATGAAAGCTTCTTTACATGCCAAAAAATGTTGGGAATCATATTGTCTTCAAAGATGAATATGAAGATGATGATGAGTTTACTCTCAAAGAAGCACCAGACAAAATATGGGACAATTTTGTAAAAGACAAAAAAGAAGAATACCTTCCAATAAAGAATTATGATGACCAATTCAAAAAGTTACAGCAATTATGCCAAGATTAGAATTAGATAGTGCAAGGCTACACCAATGAATATCATGTCTTTCTGGAAAAATTAGGTACTCATGACAATGAGAGGGACAAAATTCTCAAATAATGTAGAGGTTTTCAATATTACCTCCAAGAAGAGGGAGTTTGTACATATCAGGACATTAGGAGAAGCCTATCAATATGTAGTCAAGATTGAGGAAAAAATTAGACATGAAGGAAATAGAGATTATTTTCTTGGTATTTGGTGAAAAATGGTTTAGGTCAAGGACACCACACCAATCATCAATAATGGGTGCAAAAGACAAATCTGATTTAAATACAACAATATAAAAAAAAAGCAAATCTAAAATGTGCACAATGGGAGAATTAAAATGCTTGGAATTGATAAAGAGAGTTATAGAGAAATACTTGAAATTTAATTTACATGTGCATTGTTAGAGGTTGAAATTGAGTGAAAATAGGAATGCAAGGAGTCCCAGATCAAACTCAAATTTGATACAGATCAGAGTAGTGCAAAAAATAACCAAAATTAAAATGGTTAATTTTGGCAATGAACAAAATTTATGGATCAATCTTGGGAGGTTAATGTTTGATTTTAGTGGATGGTGTCAGATCTTATAGAAATTTTTGAGTGCCTTCATTTGTGTTTGATAATCATAACCTTTCTCAAATTGTCAAATTGAATTATAGATCTTCTAGAATTGTTTCTCCTTTCTCTAAACCCTAATCCACTCAAAGAGACCTTACAAGAGCATAAAAATAGTTATATTTATGAGGGCCCTACCTTAGTTAAGGTCTTGTTCTTAGATAGTTTGGAAATCAACAATCATGCAACCCAATAAGTAGTTTAATGTAATATGAAGATCTTGGTTCTTATCCCTATGTATGAGATGTAATCAAGTAATAGATTTTATATGATCTTTCTCTAATTTTTTAGCATTTGTTACAAGGGGTGTATACACTTCAATAGATGGTAACAATAATAAAAAACATATTGTGATTGCTCATGAGAGCTTCCTTTGGATTTCCTCATGGATTTATGTCCTAAATGCATTAACATGCTTATATATATATATATATATATATATATATATATATATATATATATATATATATATATATATATATATATATATTGAATTCAAAATAAGGCATATTGGTGTGCAAGTTGACAATAAAAAAAGGTAAGGAGAGTTGATAAACAAAGCACAAAAGGCCAACAACTATGAAGATAGGGGTCATGGGACCCACAAGGCAAAAGTGATTGAGATTGAATGGCTTGATCTAGGTCATGATTGAAAGTGTACAGCTCATTTTCAACAACCAAGATCGAAGGGTTGATCTTGGTAGATTGACCTAAAACACCCTAACTAATGATTTTGACCTTTTAGGAGCATTGAGGGTCATGCCAAGGCAAAAAAATAGTGAATTTGTAGGTCTTTAAGTGTTCCAGATTGAAAGGTAGACCCAAAGTGAAGTGGAAGTAAATTTGTAAGGAGAACACAAAGCAAATGAAGGCAAACAAGGCCTAAAACAAAGGGAAACATGTGAATAATAGCCTAATTTGAATCAATTTTCCATATACACAAAAAAAATTCTTATACCATAGCAAATTACTAGTTGTGTACCAATTTGGTGTCTACATAATGACCACTTTGATGTGTATGTGTGTGTACATATCAAAGTAAAACAAACAAGTGCACCTTTAAGGCTTGAAGAAAAAATTGTGGTCAAAATTTGTAAATGTGACTCAAAGTTTATATTGGATACGATAATGAACTAGAAGTCAAAAGGAGATATAGGTTACCTTATCATAAATTTTAGCTCCTATGACTTACAAAAAAGTAACACTTGTCTCCAAGTAATTTATATGAATGTCTTGAGAGCCACTAAGGGTCTGTGAACAAGCATAAATGGTCACGTGTATGGAGTATGAATATCTAGTGTATTTACAAACAAATGAGAACATTTATAAGTAGATCAATATCTATATAAACCAATAATCAAGGAACTAATGAAATCATTGAGTAAATGTAGAAGAGTAGGAATGAATACACCTGGTTGTATACGAGCTATGTCATTATCTTTGTAGTATCTCTAAACTTGTGGAATGTGTCTATAACTCTTTGGTGTGTGCCTCTTAGTTGTAGAAGCAAATATTTAATAACGCTCTAGTGTGCACCTCCAACTATGCAGCGTAAGTGTTTGGTAACTCTCTAGTATGTAAATCATGATGTAACTGAAGTAGAATAAGTGGGTCATATGTCCCCTTTTTGAGGTATGGGATAACTTACATATCACTTGTCTCAAAAGAAAGGTATTATGCATACCATGGGTAAAATATGTAAAATCTATAGATGAAATAATCATTTAAGACACCTTTATCACACAATTTGGTAAAATTAAAGAAAGATATAATTTTTAAAACACATATATGACTCAAGAGAGTTGATCATTAGGGTTCTAAGCTATATAATAAAAGGTAACAATTAGACTCACTTGCTTTAATAGGGGGTAATTAAGGAGGGTGCAAATTATATGCCCCATTATAAACAAGATGTAAGCAGTGAAGGCACAATCAACAATGTGCCCAATATGGAAAATATATAAGCAACGAGGGCATATGCAATAGTATGCCCTAATGTGGTTAATGCATAATCAATATAAGCATGGGTGTATCATGACCCCAATGGGAAATATTTAATTAGTGAAACACAATGTGATGTCCCCTTTCATATAATTTTAATAATTAATAAAATTACCTGAATAGTAATTTTAATCACTTGAAAATATAAGGCAATTAATAATTTATTAAAATAGAACTATCTTGGATAATTATTCAAATTATCATAAAAATGGTTTTAACCATTTGGAAAATTAAAGTAATTTTAATGATTATTCTAAAGGGCTTTATAATTAATAAATTGTTTGAAAAGTGATTTTTATCAATTTAATTATTAGAACAATTTAATTAATTATTTAAGGATCTAATTATTTAATTTTCCAAAAAGTAATTTTAATTACTAATTTGGAAAAAGGCAAGTTATTTAATTAATTTAAAAAGACCTAAAGTGAAATTAAAAGGAATGTCGGCTTGGGAGCTTAAACATAGAAAGGAAAAGATATTCTAAAAATGGCAAATGAGGCTTATGAGGTATTTTACCTCCTCAAGGTGGTTCACCCCCCTTTGGAAGGTAAAAATTCAAGGTGAAGATCATAATTGAAGATATATTGAGTTTTGATAATTGTTCATGTTTGAATAAACTATTGGGATGCATGCCCAATAGAAATTTGTTGCTTGGTGTTGATCAATCTAAAAAAAGTGTCTTTTGACACCACCTTTGGTAAGGAGATCTTGTTCTTGCCCTAGAAGTGAGGTGATTTACTTTAAGAATTTTGTGTGAAGTTTTATGAGGGTTTTGAGGTTCATTTATTGCATGTTAACCTTGCTAAATATTTATCCTATTTTTGCAAGTGGAGCGAACCACTTTGAAATCTTGGATCAAGGGTTTGGAGGCCTTTTTTGGTCTATTTTATGCAAATAAAATATTTTGATTTTATTTGCTAATTTTTTATGTGTTAGCATGAGGTTTTGGAGGAGTTTCATGGAAGATTTGAAGCCTTAAATTGATAATAAATTAAATAATAATTTTTTTATTATTATTTAATTATTTTTTATAGTATATTAGGGTTTTTAGATTTTCAAAGCAATTTTTGGTGACCTTCCCATGGAATAAAAATTCCAATATTATTTTTATTTGATAGTCATTATTTTTATGATTAGTTTTAGCTCTTGTTTGCATCATAATTCCAAATATTGAGGGAGTTATGAATTTTTGAAGTTTTTAGTTATTCGCAGGAAATCATATTTGTTGAGGGTAGATTTTTGGCAAGGGTTTAAAGTGGAAAAATATTCAGAATAAAATTTGTATTTTTGGAATTAAATTATATTTTCTAGCCATCATAAAATGGCATTTGAGCTTCAATAATTTGGCAAAAAGGTACTTGTTTCATGTATTTAATTTTATGATTATTTCTACAAGTATTCAGTTAATTTTGAGACAAGTTATTGGCTAAAAATCATCTACAAAATCCTATTATTGTATCATCTAGGGTTTCTAAGGCTTGACAAGGGTTTTTGAGCTTATTTTGCAAACTAGGATTTGTTGATTTCATTTTTAAAATTTTGGGATTTAGATGAAACCCCTTTTGCATGAAATCATCCCATTTGGGGACACTATAGTGGTATTAGAGCACCGATATTGTCCACCTATGAGGTTTGATTGCAAGAAAATAAAAATATTTGGTGTCATCATGGAAAAAAAGGAGAAATAAAGGCTCTATAATGTAGGTAGAAAGCTAAGGGGCCTATGCCAACCAGTGGAGGATGTAATCAACACCTTATAAAAACTAGAAAAGAGGTTAACCAAGGTAAATCAATCACAATATGAGTTCATGAAGTGGGTGGTACAGCTCTTAATAACTTACTTGGGTCAACATGAATTATTAAGCGATACAGATGAGGAGGTAAGGCTCTTGGTTACTAGTTGTATTAATGAAATTTTAAGAGTAACATTTCCTGAAGTTACCTATAGTGATAAAATTATGAGGAAAATATTTTTGTTGATGGTGAAGAGCTTTCAAGGTCTTAAAGAGGATAAATGACACTCCTTGGATAGAAGGGTCAACATCTTCAAAATTACGGCTTTAACCAAGTCATGTATTTTGATGTTAGATAATGAGTGTGATGAACTTATTGTTAAGATGTTTCAACATTTCTTTGCAATTGCTTGTAAGAATCCTACCAAAAATGTTGTAGCTTATATGGAAAAAAAATTGACCATGACACTCAATGATAGTGATTATTTTTCCAATCCGTTATTATATATTTTGTTGATAGGTTTGCGGATAGAAAATGAAATTTTTCCAATTGCACATATGATGTTTGAAAATATTGCAATTGATTGTGAGGAAAAATTGAGGCCTTATTTGATAGTGGAGCATGTAGAGGAAGAGAAGATTAAACTGCATGGAGAGTTGGAAGGAAATAATGAAGGGACAACCCTTCATGAGGGTTCTTATGAAGGAGCCAAAGAAATAAAAAAAATCAGATTTTAAGGAGGAAGATGAGCTACACAAATATGACACTTTGGGGCAGCCTAGAATGGGAGATTGTGAGGACAAAAAATCTGAGTTTTTGGAGCAGTAAAGAGGGTTACAAATGATGGATGAAAATGAGGAAATTGTAGGTGATTTGGGGTAGCTAAGTACCACAAACTTTTTTATTAAAAAATTTGATTTTAAATCATCCAAAGAAACTGAGATATTCATAGAGAGGTATGAGTTGAATAATGATTTTTGTTTGGTATCTAACATTTGTTCAAATTTGTTACATAACTCTAGATTTGATGAAATACATTGGAAGGAATAATTCTTAATCACAAATAATAAGGGAGTGCAAGCCTTGACAAGGTTGTATGGCACAAAGGGTCTTCCTGATAGATCAATGCACAATGAGATGAGGTAATGCTTGAAGGAAAATAACACTGTGATGGACTTGCATACAATCAAAATGGATATAGGATAAGATCAAGATTCCAACTTATTGTGGAATGTAAAAGTTAATCCATTGTGTTAAATGGATAGGAAGGAAGGATCAAGACATCAAGAAAGGATCCTATAACTTGAAAAGTGGATCAAATGGGTGTTATTAAACACCAATGATTTTTTTAATTTATTTGTTCCATGTGTAGGTTTATTTAGGAGATCCCTTGTAAAGGTGGCAAGTAAGGAATTCATTTAGCATGACTTAAATGATGAAGAGAGTACTACATCTTCATCTAACATTATGTTTGGTAATAGTTGTGTAAGCATGAGAAAAGGGAAAGAGAGGTTTGAAGGTATGTTTTTGAGAAAATTTTGGTTTCTCTTATTGTCAAAAAAATTTGAGGATATTTTGCTACATTCATGGCTCGAATCCTACATAGAAGGCAACTCTTTTGGCATGGGATAGCCAAGTAAAAGTTTTGAAATTTTGTGGATAAGGTCCAAGTTTGTTGCCTCAAAAAAATTTGAGTATGGGGAAAATTGTCAACCATCGATTGAGATTAAAGAGGAGGAAAAAAAGAGCATACTACAGCCCCTTCATAGGTATGTAAAGTCTGATTTTTTATATTACTTACAACTATCATTCAATATTGAAAATTTGGTTGGAATACATGAAAAACTTGCCTCCAAAAATTTTGCATCAAAAGATAATTTTGAGCCACTTAGTAAGGATGAAAAAGGTGGGGTAAAGACTTGTATATATCCCTTTAAAGAGTATTTATTGATTGATTTTATTGCACCATACAGACAGTCCCTATGGCATGAGGAAAAATCAAGTTTATGTTTACTTTTATAGCCTCTTTCTAAGTACAACATGTTTAAGTTTAAAGTAAAGGTACAATAATTTTCTACATGGTATTTTTGGAATGTTTGGATTGTTTTTGAGGTCACTTTCCTACCCAACATTTACAAGAAGGGGCAGCTTTGGGTTGATCATATTTTTTGCATGGGAGTGACCTATTCTAGTAGGCTTCATGTAAGGGTAATTTACTTCCAAGGTATGGTTCTTTTTCCTACATTACAACTTTGGGAGATTACGTTGAGGATTGCAATATGGAGCTGGATACTTTTTGGAGGACATAGTTGGGGCAATAAGATTGGATACCTCTTCATACCCCACTCAGTTTTGAGTGAGATAGGGGCATACAAGTGTAGTGAGCCATTGGATGGCTTTCCTAAGATTTGGGACACATTGTGGCATTCCCCAAAATATAGGTATTATAAGTTTAAAATTGATTTGGATAATTTTTCCCCTTGTGAAACATATACAGGAGGGGTTTGCATGGTGGGACGTGTTGGTAAGGTAGAATGACATTCATTATCCATATGGGGAATGACATGGTATGCTTCTTAGAAAAATTTATTCCACTTAAAAAGTACAGGAGCAAGGATTTTTTAGCACTACAGTAGGTTTTACCATTTGGACATGCTAATTAGGTATATGAGCTTGCATTTGCTTGAGGGCAAACAAATTTTGGGAAGAGAGGACTGTGATGTCCCCTTTCATATAACTTTAATAATTAATAAAATTTCCTAAATAGTGATTTTAATCACTCAAAAATAAAATATAATTAATTAATTATTAAATTATAACTATCTTAGATAATTATTCAAATTACCAAAAAAGTGGTTTTAACCATTTGAAAAATTAAGGTAATTTTAATGATTATTCTAAGGGGCTTTATGATTAATAAATTATTTAAAAAGTGATTTTTATCACTTTAATTATTAGAACAATTTAATTAATTATTTAAGTAAGGTTATAATTATTTAATTTGCTAGAAAATAATTTTAATTACTAATTTATTAATTATTTAATTAATTCAAAAAGGTCTAAAGTGAAATTAAAAGGAATGTCAGTTTGGGAGCTAAAGCAAAGAAAGGAAAAGATATTCTAAAAAGGGCAAATGAATCTTATGAGGTATTTTACCTCTCCAAGGTGGTTCGCCCACCTTTGGAAGGTACAAATACAAGGTGAAGATCACAATTGAAGATATGTTGAATTTTGATAACTGTTCTTCATGCTTAAAGAAATTATTGGGATGCATGTCCAATAGAAGTTTGTTGATTGGTTGTTATCAATAAAAAAAAGGTGTATGTTGACACCACCTTTGCTAAGGATATCTTGTTCTTTCCCTAGAAGTGGGGTGATTTACTTTGAGGAGTTCATGTGAAGTTTTGTGAGGGTTTTGAGGTTCATTTTTTGCATGTTAACCTTGTTAACTATTTATCCTATTTTTGAAAGTGGAGAAAATCACTTTGGAAGCTTGGATCAAGGGTTTTGAGGCCTCTTTTAGTCTATTTTATGCAAATAAAATGTTTTGATTTTATTTTCTAATTTTCTGCATGTTGCCGTGAGGTTTTGGAAGAGTTTTATGGAAGGTTTGAAGCCCTAAATTAAGAATAAATCAAATAATAATTTTTAGATTATTATTTAATTATTTTTGATAGGAAACTAGGGTTTTTATAATTTTGAAGCAACTTTGGTAACCTTCCCATGGAAGAAAAATTCAAAAAATATTTTTATTTGATAGTCATTTTTTTATGATCAGTTTGAGCTCTTATTTGCATCATAATTCTAAATATTGAGGGAGTTATGAATTTTTGAAGTTTTCAATTGTTCATAGGAAATAATATTTGTTGAGGGCATATTTTTGTCAAGGGTTTGAAGTGGAAAAATATTCAAAAAAATAGTTGTATTTTTAGAATTAAATCAGATTTTCTAGCCATCATAAAGTGGCATTTGAGCTATTTTAATTTGGTAAAAAGGTACTTGTTTCATGCATTTAATTTTCTGATTATTTATACAAATATTTATTTAATTTTGAGATAAGTTATTGGCTAAAAATAATCTACAAAACCCTAATATTGTGGTGTCTAGGGTTTCTAGGGCAGACATGGTTTTTTGAGCTTATTTTGCAAACTAGGGTTTATTGATTTCATTTTCAAAAAAAAATGGGATTTAGGGGAAAAGCCCTTTTGCATAAAATCATCCCATTTGGGTACATTACACATAATAATAGTATGCCCCAATAGATGCATGGTAGAAACCATGGTAACGTAGGAAGTAATCATATATGCAAGCAAGAGCTAGCATGCATGATATAGATCATGGCTCCACTCATAGTAAAAAATAGTATACAAAGAAATCAAGATAGGCATACCAAGTATATAACAATCATATCACACTCTAAGTAAACTAAACAAACAATATTATACACAAAATATACTATTTAAGCAATGCCATGTAGGGTAAGTAAGTCAATTGGTGTCACACAAAGCAAACAAGTCAAGTAGTGTCACACAGAGTAAACAAGTCAAGCAATCAAATTCACATACAACAAACATGTGACAAAGAGGATAAAACTTAAACATCCACTAAAGGAAGATAAGAGATTCACTCCAAGTAACACACGCATGCAATAAGAATAGTTAGAGGGCAAACAAGAGAGGTACACAATGCATTAAACATGTGAACTAGCCTAGAACAAATGTAAAAAACTCATATAATAAAACATAACACAATATTGAAATGTATAATAAAGTATAAATCTCAATTTGATATTGAACCAAAGAAGGATAAAACCTGAAGTATTGTTGGTGATGCCCCTAGAATCAACATAAGGATGCCCCTAGTGTGAGCATGAGACTGCTCCCTAGTCACTATAGATCTATAATGATAGTAAAATGTGTATATCCTACATCTAACTCAATAATACCATCAGTAACATGTGTGTGAATAATGTATATAGAACCTTTAAAAATATTCTAAACAATGTAATTATGTAATATATAAAGATAAAGGCAAATAATTTTTTATTTTTGATTTATTATATGTAGAAGACCTGAAACAATAATCAGAAGAAACTAATCAGGGAGGAAACAAGCCATGGAGTAAAACCAAGAAGCAACAAAAAGGGAGGGAAATTGACTAACCTTTAACTTCCCTCAGTACTATGCATGCATTAGGGTGGAATGCCTTGATATGTAATGTGTTGTCATCATGGGTAAGCTCACATAAGGTTTTGGGATGGGAGACAATAATCAAAATCAAGGGCTCAAAGCAAAGAAATAACAAAATCAATATAAATAAAGAGACTAGGATAATAATATAGAAACTATGAACGAAACATGAGGAGGAAGTCAACATACTAAATATGAAAGCATAAAGAGAAGAAGGTAACTTAAAAATTTAAACAACATATATGTTGAAAATAGAAGAAATCAGAGGCAATGAAAGACCTAAGGGAAAAAATCATAGAAGAAAGCTATAAAAAGAAACTAAAAATCCCTATGCAGGACAAGGAAGAAAAATAAAACTAGAGATAAGCAATCAAAGAGAATAAAATTGTGTAAAAAATAGATTATTTAGTTCAAGTACATGGGGTTAGAAAACAAGGCTAACCAATCAATCCATATATCTAACCATATTGTGTATAAATAGATGTAGTCATGTCCTCATAGTTTAGATCTAGATGTCTTGGGACTCATGAGTCCAAGAAGGCTAAAGCATCATCATCGGCACTATCATTATCAGCATAATTGTCATCACTATAGTAGGTATCACCATCAAAATCCTTGCCATTGGAATCAGTTTTATTGCATATGGTTGCATTATCTATTTTTAAGGTTTCACTTTCCTTTGGAATCGCCTTTTTTTCATATGGTTGCAATATCTTTTTTTAAGGCTGCACTTTCCTTTTCTAAATGGCAAGTAATATACTGATAGGATCCTTGGTAGGTACTTTATTTTGAATAGACATTGAAGGATGTAATGATATTAGTTTATTTAATAGATGGGTAGGTACCTCTAGTTTAGATACACATGGTTATGGTCGTATAGTTAGCTTTTTGGTTAGCTTTCTAGGTAACAACTCATGTTGCACTGGTGTGGGAGCTCTAGAAGTAGTGCCTTAAATAGTGATCATTTTATTATCATAGACAAATTTCAAACATTGGTGAAGTGTTGATGGGATTTATTTCATTTTATTAAGCTAGAGTTCTCTGAGTAATAGATCTTATGTCCCATTATCTGACAATACATGAAATTAGACTAACATAGTCTTAGGACAACTAGTGATAAGTAAGGTAATGTTTCCAAGAGGCATCTTGGTTATACCATCATATCCCGTAATAATTATGGTTGTATTATATGAATCTCTATGTGCATATCTAAAATTTGTAGTAAATTGCATAGTACATGCATTGATGCTTGAATCATTATCTACCATAAATCCATTTGTTAACCTTGCATGTGTATATATAAAAGCTTGAATGAATAATGGACGATTGTTATAATAATTGTTTGGAATTTTTTGGTCATAGAATGTAATCAAAGTTAGCTCCTTACATGGGGAGGTTAATTTTTAGCTATTATACAAACATCAACTTGGTTTTTAAGGTTGAGTACCATGATTTGGCAATGTATTGGTAAATTTTTTCAAAGGTTGATTAGGTTGGGCAATTGAGTTAGTCAAAGTACTGTTGTGACCTTATACTTTAATTTGGTTATTGTATATCAAGTTTTGGATATTATGCTTTAGAGTTATGCATCCATTTGTATGATGTCCAAAGATTCTATAAAAATCACAGTATGCATTAACATCATGGTTTTTGGCAAAGGTGGTGATAAACCCAATTTTATTGAAATCAAGCAAGAGTTTAAGAAAATTTTAAGGACTCTCACTTAACCGTATAAATTTTTATCTGCTCTTTTTTTTGGTAAAGGACTATCCTATTTGGTGGTTGGTCTACTATAGTGACTACATTCTTGACCTTAGTCTTAGGCTAGAAATTATAATCTTTAACCTTAGCTTTGAATGTTGATTTACCTTGATATTTGGCTCTATTAGGGGCAAAGGAATTAGTCCTATATTTGAGCATATTGGTATCTCAAAACTTGATCTCACAGTTCCTAACCACTTGACAAAGTTCATTGAAATATTAGTAAGAGTTGAAGACTACTCTATCTTTAATGGGTTGGAGTAAGCTCTGAGAGAATATACTTTGCAATTCACTATTGGGTAATTCATGGTGAGTCATCTTGGTAAGCATGGTTTTGAATCAAAGCACGTACTCACTAAAATTCTTATTAGGTCCTTGTTCAAGTTGGGTAATATGTGAAAACATGATCTTCATGCTAATATTGATTGAAAAATGAGCTAAGAAGTGTTGGCCAAAGAATTGAAAGAGTGTACATATCCATATGTCAAAGCATAAAATAAATCAAGAGCATAGTTCTTAAGGCTTCTAGGAAAGAGTTTTGTGAATAGTTTATCATTATGCACATAGTCAAGCCATGAAACATAGAAAGATTTGACATGGAGAGAAGGATCATCCTTATCATTGAATAATTTAAACTTAGGATCCACAAAACCATTAAGCAAAGGATATACAAGGATCTCATGAGCCAAAGGATTAAGTAATATATCATGTGAATTGATTGTATGACTTGATTTTAGAGACCCTTGGGAAAGCAATTGAATATGTTGTTGTATAGTATGTCTGGTTTATATAGTTTGTAGGAGTGTGCCTTTAGGAGTTGGAATTAAAGGATTAATACCAACATAATTAGGAATAGAGACATTAGGCACTTGAGAAACATTACGGATGAAGGGAGAAGGTTTAAAAATCCATTGAGATGGTTGAGGGACTTGAGCAGCAATAAAAGAAGCATTTAGACCAATTTGAGAAGGCAAAGATAGAGGAATTTGAGTAGAAGAACCAAGATGATAAATAATAGTATAATAAATTTTAGACAGAGGTACATTAATGGGAAGGGAACCTCTAAAATTTCAAATACTAGAAGCATTCAAATATCCATTGTTGGTTTTAACAAGCATTTCCTCAAGTGTAGTCTTTTTAGGTAGAGTTTTCCTCTATTCATCTCTCAACACATATATCATTGCACCTATTTCATTGGGAAATTTTAAAATATATTATTGAAACATAGCCCTATCATGATCGCTCATAGAATTATCATTCAAATCATTTACATTTTCATCATTCATATTAAATGGATTTAAATCATTATTATTTTCATCCATGTGTGTATCAATAGAGGGAGCACTAACCTCATTAACAATTGCCATTTTCAAAGGAAGTTCAACAAAATCAACTGGTTTGTAATTCAATCTATCACTTTGCTTAATAGGGGACTTAGATTTTATCTCCTTAGGTGGCATAATTTGTGAACATATATAATAGAAAAACAAGGGCTTGCAAAAACACACAAGGAGCTAGGACTAATGATGTAAAAGCAAGTGCAACCCTAGAAAAATCAAACCAATACTAGCAAGAGCTAACCCTAGAAGGGAAGGAAGCATACAAATGAATTAAGGTCTACGTAAACCTTATGTAAAATTGCATCCAAACAAAAATCTAACCCCAGAGGGCAAAAGAGCATGTAAAGCAATGCGAGTTCACCAAAAGATAAAGCCTTAAGGTTGGGTGTAAGTGAGCATGGGTTAACCAAAATATTTTAACAAAAAGTGGTTTAGGTTGATGACACTACTCTAATCATCAATAAAGAGTGCACAATACAAATTTGATTTAAATACAAAAATAGAGCAACACATACCTAAAATGTGGAGAATAAGTGAATTTAAATGCTTGGAATTGACAAAGAGATTTATAGATAAATATTTGAATTTTAACTTACCTATGCATTGTTGGAGTTTGAAATTGAGTGAAAATAGGTTTGGAAGAAATCTTAAATCAAACCCAAAAAATTTGTGTAGATTAGAGTAGTGAAAAAATAACTAAAATCAAATTACTTGATTTTGGCAACCACCAAAATCAGTGGATCAATCTTGGTAGGTTAAGGTTTGATTTTTGAAAATGATGTCAAATATTGCTGAAATTTTTTGAGTGCCATCCTCTAAGTCTCTCGATCAAAACCTTTTCTTGAATTGTCAAATTGAGTTGTGGATCTTTCAAAGTTTCTTCATCTTT
This sequence comes from Torreya grandis, assembly GCA_037957365.1. Taxonomy (NCBI): domain Eukaryota; kingdom Viridiplantae; phylum Streptophyta; class Pinopsida; order Cupressales; family Taxaceae; genus Torreya; species Torreya grandis. The sequence goes on along the minus strand of JARHVA010003804.1, from coordinate 393,760 downwards.
TTTCAAACCCTAATTTACTGCAAGAGACCTTTCAAGAACATTAAAAATGACTGTAGTTATGAGGGGCGTGCCTCAGTTATACCCATAGTTACCAAGTTTGGAAATTTAGATCCATTAGGGAGGGCAAAAAAACCCAAAATCTAGAATTCTTGAATAATTTTGGAAAATTTTGATTTGGAATATATACATACATATATGTGAACATAGTTTTATTAATATGCAAAAACTAATAAATACAATGAAATACATTAATAAAATGTTAATAATATATCATATTTATGGTTTTTGGGTAGTTTTTTGCACATAAATCCTAGAAAAAAATAAAAATTTGAAAAAAAATAAGGATGACCTAGATGAACTTATCTAGGCTGGCCAAAAAATTTGGATCTGATCAAATTTTGTCCAGATCCAGCTGGATTTGGTAACTATGGTTAGCCCTCTCTTCTTTGACAATTTGGTAATCAACACTTATGCAATCTAACAAGCAGTCCAATGTAATATGAAGATCATGGCCCTTATCCCTCTTTATGAGATGTAAGCAAGTAGTATATTTTATATGCTCTTTCACTAATTCTTCAACTTTTGGTACAAGGGGAGCATACACTTCAATAAATGGCAATAATAGTAAATGATAATGAATGGACATTACCATAAAAGTGCATAAATGGTTTGTACTATGTAATTTTATTGATTAAATAAATCAGTTTATATATGTCTTTATATATACTTGCCAATAATAAGCTACTTAGGTTTGTTGGCACATGAGACTCATTTACTTGAAACCACCCACATAATTTACTAGTCAAAAACACAAGTAAACTTAAAACATACTAAAAGGGGTGCCTTATTAGGAGATGCATGCTCTACACATAACTAATAAATATCAAATAAACTTTAGATCATAAACCCAATAAACCCCCTATTCTAAAGGGGTTCAAAAGATGATCTTGAGCAACATAGCTCTGAAGCCATCTGACAATACCAGCCACAACCTGTACATTGGCCCTCTGTAATTTCAATAGTGATCAACATATGTCAACCCATATTTTGTGCTTTATGCCTACTAGTTTTTTAAAGCCTGTTCTGACATGAAGATGAGCATCATCTTGGACTTATCTCTCTAGATCATCTATACCCATATTGTAGTATGAACATCATCATAGGAATACACAACCGCATCAATCCATGTCTCAATAATAATTTTATACCTTTGTATGGCATATCTTAGCAGATGCCTAATAACGTTGATCTCTTTGTAAATACTATTGGTACTAGTAACTCATGTTAGTTATATAATCATTGATGATTGATTGAAAACCAAAATAGTATCCCCTCCCTTATCAGACAAGAGGTGAGAACTCTATGCAAAAAAAAACCACTAAATAAATAGTTTGATTCTCATTAATGATATAAAAAACAACCAAAAAAAGTACAAACATGCATAAAACTCAAACAAAGTTAGCAAAACCAAAATTTCCACTACATCACTTTTCCTATCATTGAGCTAACAATGAACTCAAGATGAGTGGATCTCTAGCTCTATCAACCTAGTTGATCTTGAGGGGCCTGTATACCCTAAAATATAATTTGTTTTTTTGAAAACATCAATGAAATGAATGTTAATTATTACATTCATGGTGTTTAAGCATAAACTTCCCATTACCAAATTTAGGGCAACATCAAGGTGCTAGATGCAACTGAAAATGCACCCTTTATAATTTTTTTGCAAAATTATAGTTTTTTTAAAAACACTTTATGGGAATGGAACACTTGACCTTATACATGATCAAAGTCTTAGAAAACATGTCTTGACCATATCCTCTTCACAACCACTTGATAAATAATGTCTCAAACTTAGATATAATATTTAATTCCAAACTTTTTGTGTGAAATTTACACAATATGCAAAACATGGTAATAAGACTTGAACCTCTAACCTCTATTTAATCTTAATGCTTTATCAAACATGAACTTAACAATCTTTCTACACAACCCTTTGTAGCATTTGTTTAACACTTTATTTATTGTCGATTTTCACGTAAATAAAAACTCAAAAAAGAAAGATTGTATGTGCTTTTACCTAGAACCAAAGAGTCATGCCCAGCCACCTCTTCTCACCCTTTGTAAGCAAACATAACAAATATTATGTTTATGGGTCCATATAACATAATAGTAAAGTAGAAATTATTATGAGGTGACTTTTTCTTCTCCAAAAAAATGCCTTGATCCATCCTCTCAAAGGCTCCTATAATCCCTTAATGAATAAAATAATTAGATGCCTCTCAAATAAACTACACACCATTACTGATAGATGCTGAAATTCACTAATGTAGGTCTCTAAGTTGCCCACCTGTCTAAGTTATATAAGCTCTCTGAAGTATAATTATAGATCTTTCCTATTGAAGTGCTCAATTAATCTATTTTTAAACTCCTTATAGGTGGTTATGAGGTTGGGTTATAAGGTGACCATCCCATGGTGCCACCAATCATGAGCTAACCCATCTAGGTGAAAAGTTGAAAACTTGATTACATCATCCTCCACCATAGGCTGAAGAGTCAAGAAGGTATCCAGCCTATGAATCTAAGCTCTTGCTATGACCTTCCCACTACCATAAAATGTTAGAAGTGTGAGCTTGCTTATGGCATGTTTAGGTCCCTACTTTGGTTCTTTAGTCTCTTATCTTGCCTTGTTGTGTTGTGCTCCCACCTTTGACTCATGTATCGGTCAAAGGTCAAATGCTCCTTTAATTATGGTGGTAGTAAATCCCATTCATCATGCATGGACATGGCATTATCTATGAATGATGCATCTTCATTTTTTTAGCATTCCCTTCTTTTGGTTCATTCCTCAAAAATATAGGATGTGTAGGTCTATCGATGGTACATGTAGGTGATCTTAGATTCCTAAAAACACTTCTATTGTCATCTTGCTCATGATTTTTTATCCTAGGAGTATTCATCTATTTTATATCTATTGTAAGCTACTACAAAACATAAGCTACATGTTGTTTCCCTATTGTAATTCCTCTCATAATATCTCTTGCTTCTCTATCCTCATTATTTCCTTTATTTCCCAGTGGACTACCACCTCTCCTGTTACACATATTATCCTATTGTGTATCCACAATTTGATTTCCCTATTATGTTGCTCTTTTGTGAGTGTAATACCTATGTGGACCAATCTCTGGTGGGTGCATAAGATTTATTTAACCCTTCAATATGGTAGGATCAAGGATATGATACCACTATAGTATCCCTTGCTAATTCTGATCTTCTTTTTCTAGTTTGATGCTCAAGGAATTTTGTCAAACACTTGATGTGCAACTATCTATGTCTGATATGAATTTTCTGATTGAGTTTCTTGGCTGATAATGTGTTTGAAATGCATCAAATATTCATCTAAAAAATGCCAAATGTATCTAAAATAAATCTAGGATGAAGAGAAGCTATGTTTTTGGAGCTTTTATTGTATATAAATGACTTAACTCTATGCAAATGAGTCGCTACAACAATCAGACATTTTGTCATACACTTTGTATTGAACCTCCAAATATGCTTGTATTAAAAAATAAGTTTGAAACTAATTACAACAATTCAATAATTTAATGATTGTGCAACTCCTTCTCTTTAACAAATAATTTCAAACTAGATTCCAAAGGTATTTCCAAGACTCTTGGCTAGAAATGATCTCTAATGCAACTATAATGCTCTAGATGGTAGCAACTTAAGCAAATTGATATAGCTATAAAAAATGTACAAAATTTGACAAGGGGAACCTGGAAATTATTGATCCTATATTTTATGTTGAATGGCAGCCTTATTACACAATGTAAACTCCTTGTAATGGAAAATCATCCCCTTAATAAAGTACCACCCCTTTTTTAAAACAAAATATTTGAAAATAAATTGATAATAGCCACAAGACATTTCTAATATGCTCCTAAAATCACTGCCATATCTCTTAAAATGAGGTGACCCAATGCCCATGTAAAATCGATGCCATATATGGATGCAATGAACCAAAATCACCTTATGGTATTTGATCTTCATAATAAAATATACTCAAAAACCTTAATGAAACTTCTCCAATCTACACAATATTGGTCTCTGAATGAAACCAATTCTCATAGGCTAACTTCAGTTGGTGTTGCACAACCTCAAAAATCATGAACACTAAAGAATGAATGTTCTCCAATGCCTAAAAGCTATGGAAATTTAGAAACCCTTAGTTTCTTTCCTCCAATGCCAAGATACCATAAAATACAAGTTTTCAAATGTTCATAAAGATGAATCAAACTTCTTCCTTGCTCCCTTATATATTCTTCTCAAAAGGTTGATTCCTCCAAAATGCCTTTTTAAATCTTTTAAAATATTATTTAATTGCACTTTGGTAATATTAAAATAATATCTTGAAGTTGGTGCCCAAGTCATTAATTAATCATTTAATGATAATTAAATGATATAAATTACACATTAATCCTTAATTCATTAGGCCAACTGAAAACTAGGATCAACATTGAATTCATCACATGCTCAGGTGCTTTACTATATACAGAAACACTGGACTCCACTGGCAAGATGACTTACTATAAATAGAAAGTGTGTGAAACCGAGTCCTGAATCACCAAATGAAATCTAATCCTAAACCCAACTAAGCTCAAGAAAAGTAAACACTTAGGTAAATACCAAATAGGACCATCTAACCATCTGCATTAGCCTATGAGGCCCAAATAATAGGCTAATATACCAAGAAGCTAGAATAAGCTAAAAAGGGGACATTACAGTCTACCCTCCCTAAAATTACTTATCCTTAAGAAATCACAATTGCCAAAATAAAACCCTTTGAAATATCACTCCACTTGGGTCCTAAGGGAAGCCCTGTATAATGTCCCTCATCGCCACAACTGACTCTTGGGGTACCAACATATGTATAACTGATAAATCACTATACCCAACTTCATATCTAATGTCATATATCTCAGGAGTATGAACCTTAGGAGGAAGCAACTTATAATTCTAATAAAGTTTGCTTCCCCTCTCTGTGTAAGGTAAGATATCATACAAATTTTCCACCATGTGCACATCAAAACTATACATCTAAAATATATCCTATACAGGTGAATCAAAAATGAAACTATAGGCACTCCCCATCATGTACACACCATAAAACTCCTTAGTGAGCCCCACCTAAGATCCTAATACACTGGAAGGATCCCAAACACTGTGATTATCACCCAACTCTGAACTGGTACTTGGAGGAAGATCAGCATCAAAATCAAAGAGTGGATTGTCATAAACCAACCTAGCATCAAACTCAAATAATGAATTATTCACAAACTACACAACCACTTTATGTCAATCTGAGTCATCCATCTCCAAACCAATAGAGCAATGATTAGAATCAAACTCTTGCACTGACTCGCACTCCTCCTCCTGTACCACCTCCTTCTCTCTCTTTTTGCTCTTCTCTTTATAGAGAGAGATAGAATACAAGCTCCCATATATAATTCCCCTCAACACATAACCTCTACCATTCATTTTGAGCTTCATCTCCATTTTAGGTATGTTAAGGGTAAATTCTCCAATGTCTTGGAGCCATTTTATGCCCAACACTATGTTCATCTCATCCTTATTGAATATACAGAAGTCAACCTGTAACTCATAGTCATTTAATAGCAAAGTGAGGTTACATATCTACCTGGTGAAAGTGAGGGTATATCCATCAACAACTCTAACTCTAAACCCAATGAATTCCTTTTTTTGAAGTCTACAACTCACCATAAACCCCTCATCAATAAAATTATGCATTGCTCCAGTGTCAAGCATAGTAATGCAACGCTATCCATTAATTGTTCCCCTGATTTCGAATGAACACCATGTTTGTATATTAGAAAATAAGGCCAAAGGAGACAAATTTCCATTAGTTCCAAACTCTATAGAGGCTTTTCCACCCTCATCATCCCTTGAAGTAGCGTATTAATCTAAATTTTTAGAATTAGAATCCTCATAATAAACCTGCATCATACGGCTGGCCTTGCCCTTAAGACTCAATGGACAGTCATGCCCTTTGTTGTAGGGATCCTTGTACTAATAACATAATTTATTCCTCCTAAATTCATCTCATGACTCCTCATCCACCTCAATTTATAATTTCTTTTTCTTATTAGTAGATTATTGAGGACTCTCATTGCTAGAAGAAGTAATTTCTTTAGGAGTAGACTACTTTTTTGAGGCAGCCAACTCTATACTTTGCAGCTTGTTTATTGCCTCAAGTACTGAAGGGGGATCAAAATCCTTGATCCATCCTCTCAAAGGCTCTTGTAGTCCCTCAATAAATAAAATAACTATAAGCCTCTTAGATAAACTAGGCACTATTACTGATAGATGATTAAATTCACTGATGTAGGTCTCTAAGTTGCCCACCTATCTAAGTTGTGCAAGCTCTTTGAAGTAAAATTATGTATCTTTCCCATAAAAGTGCTCAATCAATCTATAATAGGTCATTATGAGGTTGTGTTGTAAGGTGACCATCCCATGGTACCACCAATCATGAGCTAACCCATCTAGGTGCAAAGTTACAAACTTGATTGCATCATCCTCTGCCATAGGCCAAAGAGTCAATAAGGTATCTAACTTTTGAATCTAAGCTCTTGTTGTGACCTTCCCTCTACCATCAAATGTTGGAAGTGTGAGCTTGCTTATGGCATGTTTTAGGTCCCTACTTTAGTTCCTTGGTCTCCTATCTTGCCTTGTTCTATTGTGCTCCCACCTTTACCTCATGTATCGGTCAAAGGTCAAATTATCCTTTACTTGTGGTGGTAGCAATTCCATTCATCGTGCATAGACATGGCATTATCTACGAATCATGCATCTTCATTTTCTTTAGCCTTCCCTTATTCTGGTTCATTCCTTAGAAATGTAGGATGTGTAGGTCTATCGATGGTATGTGTAGGTGCTCTTGGATTCCCAACAACACTTCTATTGTCATCTTGCTCATGATTCTATCTCCTATGAGTATTCATTTATTGTATATCTATTATAAGCTACTACAAAACATCAACTACATGTTACTGCCCTATTGTAATTCCTCTAATATTATCTCTTACTTTTATATCCTCATTATTGCCTTCATTTTTCAGTGGACTACCACCTCTCTTGTCACCCATATTATCCTATTGTGTATCCACAATTTTATTTCCCTATTGTTATAATCTTCTATGAGTGTAATACCTATGTGGACAAATCTCTTGTGGCTACATAATATTTCTTTAACCCTCCAAGATGGTAGGATTAAGGCTCAGATACCACTATAGCATCCCTTGCTAATTTTGATCTTCTTTTTTGGGTTTGATGCTCAAGGAATTTTTTCAAACACTTGGTGTGCAATTTTCTATGTATGATATGTATTTTTTGATTTAATTTCTTGGTTGATAATGTGTTTGAAATGCATCAAATATTCATCTAAATAATGCTAAATGTATTTAAAAGAAATATAGGATGAAGAGCAATTATGTTTTTGGATCTTTCAATGCATATAAATGACTTAACTCTATGCACATGAGTCACTACAGCAATCAGACATTTTGTCATACACTTTGTATGTAACCTCCAAATATGCTTGTATTACAAAATAAGTTTGAAATGGATTACAACAATGAAATAATTTAATGATTTTGCAACTCCTTCTCTTTAAAAAATAATCGCAAAGTAGAGTACAAAGGTATTTCCAAGACTCTTGGCTAGAAATGATCTCCAATGCAACTATAATGCTCTAGATGGTAGTGACTTAAGCAACTCGATATAGCTATGCAAAATGTATAAAAATTGACAAGGGTAACCTAGAAATCATTACTTCTATAATCAATGTTCAATGGTATCCTTATAACATAATGTAAACTCCTTGTAATGGAAAATAACCCCCCTAAGAAAGTGCTACCCCTATTTTGAAACAAAATCTTTGAAAATAAATTGATAACAACCACAAGACATTTATAATCCCCTCTTAAAATCACTACCATGTATCTAAAATTGAGGTGACCTAATGCCCATGTAAAATTGATGCCATATATGGATGCAATAAACCAAAATCACTCTTATGGTATTTGATCTTCACAATAAAATTTTCTCAAAAACCTTAATGAAACTTCTCTAATTTGCAAAATATTGGTCTCTGAATGAAACCAATTCTCATAGGCTAACTTCAGCTAGTGTTGCACAACCTCAAAAAGCATGAACACTAAAGAATGAATGTTTTCCAATGCTTGAAAGCTATGGAAATGTAGAAACCCTTGGTTTCTTTCCTCCAATGCCAAGTTACCATAAAAGACAAGTTTTAAAATGTTCAAAAGGATGAATCAAACTTCTTCTTTACTCCCTTATATATTCTTCTCAAAAGGTCAATTCCTCCAAAATGCCTTTTTGAATCATTTAACATAATATTTAATTACACTTTGGTAATATTGAAATAATGTCTTGAAGTTGGTGCCCAAGTCATTAATTAATCATTTAATGTTTTATAAGTCATTAAATGGCCCCCTTTAGACATTAATCCTTAATCCTTAATTTACCAAGCCAACTAAAAATTGGGATCAACACTAAATTCATTCCATGCCCAAGTGCTTTATTATATATAGAAACACTAGATTCCACTAACAAGATGACTTACTATAAATAGTAAGTGTGTGAAACTGAGTCCTGAATCACCAAAGAAAGCTAATCCTTAACCCAATTGAGCTCAGGAGAATAAAACACTCAGGTAATTTCCAAATAAGACCTTCTAACCATCTACATTAGCATACGAGGGCCAAATAATAGGCTAATATACCAAGAAGCTAGAATGAGCTAAAAAGGGGACATTACATATGTGGGTAAATACAAAGGCTATGTACTTCATCATTAGACAATGGAAGGCATAATAATTTGATCTCTACTAATGTAATCAATAGGGTAAATCTAACAACACCACCTTACTCATGACCATACTTTTTCAAATGGGTCAACTAGGGCAAAGACATCTATATCATCAGTAGACCAAGTTGCCTACCCTATTCCATTAAACCTTTCAAGGATGAGGTGGTCTATAATGTGGCACCCTTGGATGTGTGTGATATGCTTCTTAGACTACTTTATGGGCATGATGTGGTATCTACAAGGCTATAATGTCCCCTTTATGGATATTAGGTTAAACAAGAATTTATTTTATCACTCCAATCAACAAAATATGAATTTTCAGATTTATCTCAAAACCCTATCAAGCTAAATTTACAAATACTATTGTAGATTACCTTGAAATTAATTCTAAAATATTATTTCAATTATCCAAAAAATAGAAAAAAATATAATAATATATTTTCCCGATAACCATCCAAGAACCTAATTTTTTTGTGAAGTATAGAGTTGGAGTTTATGATAAAAATTCAAAAAATATGTCTGGCTAATCGACACTATCAAATTGCTTTTGAAAAGACCCCAAAGTGCTGGTCACTACCTTTGTGAGTGTGTGTATCCCTCCAAAATGTGCATCACTACCCTAAATCATCCCTTCAAAGCCAATTCCCAACTCCTCCAGTGGTTCACTCACATGCAAAGTCTCACTTGGTGTTGAAAACACCTTTTGATGTCAATTATACTTAATGCAACTCCTTGATGAACTTGCCCTAGGTCTAAATTTTAAGGGTTTTCATCCTTGATTTAGCTCCCTTGAATTGTTTTCATCCTTTAAGTACAAGCCAAGCTTTTCATGCTTAGACTCCAAGAAAATGGTTATCCAAAAAAGTCTTGAACCTCTCCAAATTATCCTCCTTTTGCCTTATATAGTCTTTCCAATTGAAGCACCCAAAATTTCAAAGGAAGAGTAACTTTTAGAATTTAAAAAGGCCCTTCCCTTATGATCTTTTTAAGAAGTCACTTAAACAAACAAGGTTCCATAAAGGTCCCCTTTTAAGTGAACTTAAAAACATAAAGTATCTTTTTAGGAAATGTGCAAATAAGATTCAAGTGTTCCCCTTCTCTCTATTTGCACCTTAGCTTATTGGGAAACAATTTTTAAGCTAAGGGTCTTCATGTCTCAACTTGAAAATGGGGATATGGAAAAAGGCTAGGCATAGGAGTGTTAGCATCACTTTGGGTCATAATCTCTACTAAATAGTAGAGGTAGCTCTTACTAAGTCAATAGCTTTGATCAATGTGAAGCAGTGTCAACATGTGATTACTTAAACCAAGAAACTTGTCATAATCATGATCAAACTTGAGGAAAATCAAAAGGCTACAATCACCACATGTGCCACCATCATAGGTCAAACAATAAAACAAAAATAGATGGATTGAATGATATAAAAATATAGAAATGTTTTCACCTCATCAATAGGTGTTCCTCTACATAATCCTATGAAACATCCAATTGATTTGGTCCCTAGAACCCCATTACCAAATGGACCATTGTATAGGTGTTTAGTGCTCATGAATGATGAAATTAAGTGTAATATTTAGGAACTAATTTAAAAGGGGCACATGTGGCCAAGTGCCTCACCTTGTGGGAGCCTGATTGTACTCACCAAAAACATGGATGGATCTTGACAACTATGCATTGATTATTGGGCCCTAAACAATATCACTATGGTACCCACTTCCATGGATTGATGACCTCTTGGATCAACTGAGGGGGGGGAAAAATTGACCAAGATTGATCTGAAATTAGGGTATCACCAATTACTCATCAAGTCAATAGACAACAATATTGCCTACAAATCTAAGGAGGGCTTGTTTGAGTGGTTAATCATGTCATTCAGTTTGAAAAATGCACCAACAACATTCATGAGGATGATGAATGATGTATTATGGTCATTCATAGACTCTTTCATGGTCATCTAGAGGGATGCCATTTTTTTCATCACTAAGACATGGAAGGAGCATGTGCAATATGTACAAGAAGTTATATACATATTGCATCAACATATTCTCTACTCCAATGAAAATAAGTATTCATTTGGCATGGAAAGTATGCAATACCTATTCTACATCATCGATAGTGAAGGTGTACAGGTGGACCCAAAGAATATCTAGGTTATTATGGGCCAGCTAGCCCCAAAGACTCACAAAAATCCAAATTTTCTTAGGACTAGCCAATTTATCTTATATGTTTGTGATTGGGTTCTCTCACATCACATGGTGTTTGAACCATGAAACAAAAGGAGTGAAAGCAAAATTAAACGAAAGGAGTGAAATCAAAATTTGAATGGATAAGTTCAAAATATTGGGCATTTGTATAGATGACATAGAGACTTTATTCAACACAAATCTTTGCCTTGTTGGATCTAATACAGTCATTTGAGATCGAAACAAATGCCTTGGATTATGTACTCAATGTGATCCTCACCCAACATGTGCACCTAGTTACATACCACAAGAAGACATTGTTTGACACAATGCACAAATATTTGGCATGCAACAAGTTGTACACCATTGTATAGTCATGATATTCTAGGCAAAGAGACCATCATGCATACAAATCATAAAACTCTAAAATTTATGTAGACCCAAGGCAAGTTATAGATGACCTTTATCAGAGATGGTCCCCCTATTTATAATGATTCCATGTCAACATTCAACATGAGAAGGGAAGTGCCAATTGAGGTGTTAACTATTTTAGTCAGTCTCTAATTGTAACACTGACAATGATTCTTGACTCCTTTAGGCATGAGACATCAGAGTGGCCTTAGTTATATGAATAATACTTTAACTTCTTTGACATATACTAGAGAATAAAAAATGGTGGGCATATTCCTTGCTATCATCTACAGGGAGAGATTATGTGCCACTCGGGACACCTCTATGTTCCTAAAAGGGAGTATCAAAAAATGATTTGGAAGGCTCACTACAACTGAGTGGCACATCATCTATATATAGTATACTCATAACCTTCTTCGTTTACTCCCTAAGTCATTGCATTCAAATTTGTGTTCGATTTCATGGAGGATAAAAATCATTGCTAAAAAATCAATGATAAATTTCATGATGAAATTTGACTGAAAGAAATATATGCAACTAATATTTTTTTTGATATAATTAATTATGGGATGAGTGGGCCCACACTCGATCTGGAACACAAGTGGGGTTTTCAGTCACTATACCTTTACTTTGTCATTCCACCAGTACTATGTCCCCTATGGTGGGTAACATGTTTGCTGGAGGGATTTGAATTTGGATTACTCAAAATAAGTACATCAACTTTCATCATTACACCACAACTCAAAGGACTTAAAGTTTGACATCTTTAGATGTCTAGATTAATTGAGGAGTACTTCTTAAAGTCAAATATAGGGGTGTGCCTGGATCCATAATATTTAGGGTGTGTTCCACTTGGTTCACATGGACAAGTGTTCCCTACCTCAAGGTGTCCCCATGGCCACTTGGGGAAAGTGTCTAGTGGGGGCCCAATGGGAATGGAACCTGGATCAATGGTTACAAACTACTTGTTTCTCACCACTAGCCCAAGCCCTAGGATCCATATGCAATTAATATATTTTAAATATATATAATTAAAAATTATGTATTTTAAAAAATATACAAATAATAAATTTAAAACTATTATATATATATATATATATATATATATATATATATATCATAAATTAAATATAATTATAAAAATATTATATTATATATAATATACTTATAAACTATATTATTCTATTATAAACTACAAAAATAATTATAAATATATTAGATTATATTATATTAATATATTACAAAAATTGCAAGGCCTTATATTGAATGGGTATGGCTTTATGTTATAAAAACCACTAAATCTTATGTGATTCTCTATTGAATGGGTATGGCTTTATATTATAAAAATTGCCAAATCTTATGTGATTCTATATTGAATGGGTATTGTTGACCAAATTTGACTTTTAGTCAAATTGGGTCAATCCCTAAATTTATAAACTTTCTAAAAGTTTCCATATGTTCTATAGGCATCTCATATATGTCTAAATATCTCACTTATCCCTGACATAGCCTTGGTCTAAGTCCATCTTCCTTATACTAGTCTCGTCAACTAAAGTCAACTAGGGTCAACCCTAGTCAAACATGGTCAAAGTTCCAAATTGTTTGAAAATGTCCTAATGTCGCCATTTAGGTGTTTTAAATTGTTTCTAAGTCATAAAAAAAATTCTTCACCATGTTTCATGTGCAAAAGGGGCCTTTTGGTCATATTTCTAGCTCATTTAATGACTTGTACAGCTTGTAAAGGGAGTATATTTGTCACTAAGGGAAATATTAACATGAATGGGTTTAGAGCATGTCATTTATCATTCATATTTCTGTCCAAGAAGCAATTTTATGTAGAAAAGGGTAGTTTCTCCTTGATTTTAGGCCCTTATTGGCACTTGTATGGACTTGGGAAGTCCACTTTTAGCTTAAAACATGGGAAAAGTGTCTATTCACATCCCTAAAGTCATTTCCATGCCTGTTGTGCTGAGAAAAGGTAAAAAAAATTCAATTTTTTTTCTTTTGTTTCATCTCTTTTGCCTTTTCAAGCCAAGGAGGGTCAACTTTGGATGCATAGTACAGTCTGTACAGGTAGAGTTGGGAGGAACACCCTTTGGGTTTGAAATTAATCTGAGTCTAATTAAAATTCATGGCAATAAGTCTGAGGTTTCTTGGGTGAATATTTTGTCAATCAGATAACTGATGTTCAAAATTGGTCTTATCATCCACGTCAAGGGAGATTGGTCAGCCCAGTGTGCAGGTTTACTACATCAAAGGTGGATAAATCTCTCCTCTCATCAAGGGGAGGTTCCCTATAAATATGTAGGAGATATATACTATAGATATAAGCAGAAAATAACACTCAGGGGTAGAATAATGCCATCCATCTCTCTTTTTTTAGAGATGATGTTCACAAATGAAGGAGAAATCCTAGTGAAGGCACTTCTCTTTTTTCAGAAGTGATCTTGTAGTAAACAGCAGGAGTTCTTTCAAGTAGTGATAAGAAATTGGTGACAAAGGGTAGTAACCAGTAGGATGAAATGGAACATAAAGTTTCCACCTCAACTGCCCAAAGAGTGAAATACAAACGATAATGGGGGCACAAAGTCATCCCAGAATCCTTGACACAAAAAGAAACTAAAAACACACACTAAAGACAACTATAACATCACAAAGTTTGAAAGTAACTGACTTTAGGACATCTTCCTTATCACTTCCACCCATTATGCTTGTTAGATTAAATAAACAAGAATATATCTAGAAGATATACATAAGAACAATCTCCTAAAATGGCACAAGCTATAACAGCAAAAAGTCTGCAAGAAATAATATGATCAACAATATGAGCTTAAAGTCTCAGTATTTGCCTTTCAATTTGGGCAGAGTCTTACTTCTGTGATGAAAAATATCTCCCTTAAAATGACATAAGAGAATACAATATATAGTAGCCAAGAAAGGCTTGGCACTTTATTCCATAGAACGGCCCATGCTACACTTAATGCATTGAATGCATTTTCAATTTTGTCAAAGAGGGCCATGCTGAAATAAGGTGGCTGCCTTAACAGTGGCATGTTGATTCATCTCAAATATCCTCTCTTGGGCTTGAGTCATTTGGTCTGTCACCTAATGTCTACACAGCTATCCACCTCATGTTTACCCTAAAGGAGACAAACAGGTCGTGCCTTCAATGTTTATAGGCTCAAATATCTACCTGGTGGACTCTTCCACCTCCTGGAATAACTACTGCATAAATATTTCTAGTCTTCCCCCTTTCTTGCTACAATTTGAGCCCTCAAGCTATCTCTTCCCCTTTCTGGTTCTTTTGATTCTTCCTCTCAGTGGTTCTTTCTTTCACCCTAAAGGTCTTTAAATGCCTTTAAAAGCATTCAGGTCCGCGCTTCGGCCTACAAAGATCAACAGCTATTTCATTACCACAAATTTGACATCTTCAGGTCCATCATCATTTGTAAGCCAACGGCTAGTTGGTTGCCCTGAATTTGACAGCTATGGGCCCATCATCCTCCTTAGCAATTCCTTCGTGTCCTTTCCATTTGCTTTGGCCACTTTCTGTTGATCTTAACAAGTGACATGTGGCATTTTCCACTATGAAATAGGCGAGGACACTTGGTGGCTTCTGCTTAACTCATAGAAGCTTTAGACACCTTTTGAGAGTCCTGTGGAAAATGACACATGATGGCTTCAACTAAGCTTTAGAAACAATATAGAAACATTTAGGACTCATTCAGATTCACACAGATGATGACACTTGTCACGCTCTGCTGAGTTATAACGGGACACGTGGCACATTATGCTACTTTTTAAAAACAAGTTATAATGGGTCTTGGCAGATGACACATGGCAGCTTCCACTCATTTTAGTAACTCACCTAGGGCCCACCACAGTCCTTGCTCAATAATGAAACCAAAGAAAGAAATTATGGCCATTGACACTTGTCAGCGTCTATCGAGCTTTTCAAGGGACACATGGTGACTACCACTGCATTTAGAAAAACATATTAAAAACTATTGTTATTTCCACTTGGTGCCCTCTGTGAAACTCTGAGAGAATCTTATTGAAAGAAGCTTTGGAACTTATAATAAACTCAAAATATGGATGCAGACACTTGTCGCGCTCCGCCAAGTTAGAATGGGACACAAAGAGGAAACTGTGGATGTTGACACTTGGTGGCTTTTGTCAAGCTTTACAAGGGACACGTGACTATTTTGTTCCTTTTTAGAAAGAAATTATAATGTGTCCCGGTAGATGACACTTGGCAACTTCTACTCTCAGGTTTTTTCCTTTCAAGCACTCCTTTGAATTGTTGAACCGTGAAGCAGTTAAACTTGATGAACTTTGACAAAGCACTTGACTCTTTGAAGCTTGCTGATGATGTTGAACCTTGAACCCATTGAACCCCTACTAAAAAAGCTTGGAAAATGAGGAATTTGAAAGCTTAGAACAAATTTTGAGAAGAGAAGAGATTATTTTGGTACGTTAAACCAAAATAGTTCACATGTTGTCCCAAAAATAAGTGATATTTTTAGGGATAACAGTTGGCTCCAGTTGGGGAACTTCCTTTCGTTGAAAACTTGGAACAACTAAAGGGAGTAGAAACCAGAATATCCAGTGCCTTGAAGTATGTCATTGGGCTATGGAGTCATGCTACCCAAAAATAAAGGCTCCAAAAAATGAAAATAAACAACAAAAAGTAGAAATAGAGACTATACAAATATATAAATATACAGGTGAACTTATTTGATACTTTAAGAGTTGAAGTGCTTCAGATGCTACCCATTATGAGGCAGAGAATAGGGTGTGCCATCTTGATACCTCAATAGGAAACTATTTTCACCATTGAGCTGATGAATAGTAAAAGGGCCCCTCCACAGGGAATCAAACTTTCCATGCATTCTCTTTGGTTCTCTCCTATTATCCCATAGGAGGACTTGATCTCCAATCTAGAAATCATGGTTCTTTGCTTTCTGGTCGAAGAGCTTCTTCACTAGACTTTTATGGGCAGCAATTCAGTCCACCACCATAGTTCTCTGCTCATCTAGTTTAATTAGGCACATGATCCTCTTATCGATGGAGCTTTCATATGTCTGATCTTCAATTGCCTTAGCCAATTTCAATGCTGGCAATTCCAGGGTGATTGATATCTCAGCATTGAGTCCATAAAGAAGTTGGAAGGGAGACATACCAATTGCCCTTTTTGGTGTGATCCTATCTGCCCATAAAGCATCAACCAATGCTTTATGCCATGTCCTTTGGTTGTCATTTACCAGCTTCTTAATGATAGTTACCAGGTTCATGTTGTTTCATTCAGCCATTCCATTCCCTTACGAAAAGTAATTAGAAGAGTGGGAGAGGGTGATCCCATAGTAAAAATAAAACTAATTAATCTACTGGAAAGTGAAACAAGCTACATTTTCAATGACAATCTTGGTCGGGACCCCAAACCTGGAAATGATGTTCTCCTTGAGGAAATTACACACTACTTTTGAAGTAGCATGCTTAATTGGAATTGCTTCCACCCAATTGGTAAAGTAGTTTGTGGCTTTGAGGACATAATCATGTCCAACACTCAAAGATGGGTTTATAGGACCAATAAAATCAATTCCCCACTACTGGAATGGCTCCTGTATGACCATCGGCTTGAGAGGCAGGGCAACTAACTTGGGTCTCCCAACAAACTGTTGGCATAGTTCACAATTCCTTACCCATTTATATGCATCTTGAAAGAGAGTTAGCCAGTTATACCTGGCCCAAAAAAATTTATGGACAGTTACAGGAGTAGGGAAATGTCCTCCATAGGCCAAATTGTGAAAGGACTCCAAAAGTTGGCTTTGTTTCTCCTTGTCCACGCAACAAAATAACACTCCATCAAGGCTCCTCTTATACAGGCCATTGTCCTAGAGGACAAAATTGGCAGCTTTCAGTTTGACAATCCTCCTTTATTTATGAGATAGGTGGGTAGGACACTCACCATAAGTAAGGAAATGAGCAATGTTTGAATATCATTCATTCATGGTGGAGACAAAGAGGACAGTTGGCATGTCTTCTTCTTCTGATTCTTCATGCCCTATTTCTTTGAGTCCATTGTCAGCAATAAATTGGCATAGGCCTTTTTCTCGCACCAGCTTCGTTGGTTTGATGACTAGATCAAACTCTTAGATTTTTTCAATCTAATTGCCTCTTTTGGTTCTAAACTCCTACTGAGTTAATATGTATTTAACTGTGGTATCAAGAACCAAGGCAGTAACATGCGAATTCAAGATGTAAAAGAAGAAATGCTTCACTACCTTTACCACTGCATAGGCATGCTTCTCTATGTTTGATTATTTTAGTTCATGGGTTTTGAGAGGATATCTCATGAAAGAAATAGGGGATTCAAGACCTTCTTGGTTTTGCTGAACCAGAATTACTAAAAGTGTGTGTTCGAAAGCATAACTATATATGGTGAATTCTATATTGTAGTCTGAACATACCAGAATTGGGGTGTGGGCAATGGTTGTCTTTATGTCTTTGAATGCCAATTTACCTTCTTCAGTCTAGCTGAAGATGGCCCTTCCCTTCATCATTTTTTGATTTTGCACAAGTCCAAGAATTTCTACGGACTCTACAGGTCTATTTCTACGGACTCTGTAGGTCTATTTCTATGGACTCTACAGGTGGAATTTCTATAGACTCTATAGGTGGAATTTCTATGGACTCTATAGGTGGAATTTCTATGAACTCTATAGGTGGAATTTCTATGGACTCTACAAGTGGAATTTCTACAGACTCTGTAGGTGAAGTTTCTATGGTTTCTGCAAAAAAGTTTTTCTACGGACTCTACAGGTTAGTCTTTTGGTGCATGAAGAATCAGTTCAGAGAGTGATGGGTTTTACAAGGCTACTTCAGGCTC
This sequence comes from Torreya grandis, assembly GCA_037957365.1. Classification (NCBI taxonomy): domain Eukaryota; kingdom Viridiplantae; phylum Streptophyta; class Pinopsida; order Cupressales; family Taxaceae; genus Torreya; species Torreya grandis. Next base: position 375,366 of record JARHVA010003804.1, on the reverse strand, counting down.
TTGTCTAAATAAATTCATAAGGAAGGTTGGAATCATTGAACCATTGAACTAGTTCAATGCCTTGGTTCAACGCCTTGGTTCAATCGGCAAGTTCATCGCTCAAGTTCAATGCAAAGTTCAATAGCTGAGTTCAATAGTTTTAGTTCAATGCCTCAGTTCATCGCTTAGTTCAATCACTTAGTTCAATGCCTTGGTTCATCGGCAAAGGTTCAATGAGCTCAGTTTAATGCTTGCTTCAAAGTTTTAGTTCAACAAATGCTTGAACTGTTGAACCGGTGTAATGGATTGGTTTAAAGGTTGGTTCAAGCGAACGATTCAACAGCTTGGTTCAATAAGGAGTGGCACGCAGTGTTAAACTGTTGAATCATTGAACCATTTTTGGTTCAATAAGTCAGTTCAACAACTTGGTTCAAAGGAGCACCCCAAAGTGAAGGACAAGTGCCCCTGTGGAGGGCAGTTCTGGGTTCAAGAACCCTTGTAAAGGGCAGGGCGCACTTCAAAGAGGCCACAAAGAAACGATAAGATCTTTCAAAATTTTGTTAAGGCAAGGAAATGAATTCTCTCAGACTTTTTGTCTAAAGGAATTCCTTCAGACAAAAATTTTGAAGAAATTTAGGGAAGCTGTAGCCAAAGAACCCGAAGGAATAACAAAGATTGAGGCAATTCTCACAGACTTTTTATCTGCAGGAAAATTGTTTGCGGAAAAAGCCTGTGGGAAGAAATCCGTAGAAAAATCCCACAAAAAAGGCCCAAAGGAATTTTCAAAAGACGGTGATGTCTCAAAAGCCATCAAATTTAAGAAGATAGACTAGTTGTTGGTTTTCAAACTGTGATGGGCCTGAGAACATCAAATTTTACACCAGGAAAGCCAGAGTGCGAAATACACCAAGTGGCAACTGTGGAAGACTTTGACATGTTTTTTAGGAGCAGTGAAACATGCCACATGTCCCCTGCAAGGCTCAATGGAAGTTGATAAGTGTCAACCTCTGTGGTCTCTCTCTTTTGTCCCACGAGAACTATGGTGGGCCCTAGATGAATTGCTAAAGAAGGCAGAAGCCGACACATGTCCTCTTCCACAAGACCTTCAAAGGGTGCTTAAAGCTTCCATGAGTCAAGAGGATGCTGCCACATGTCACTTATTTAACAATTAGTGAAAAGTGGCCAAGGCAAGTAGGGAGAACCCAAGAAAGTAGCAACCCACCTGAAGAAGCTAGAAAGAGAGAGACTAGGAAGAAGACAAGGCACAGGAGCGGACAAAGCATCCAAGTGGTGAAAAAGGTGTCAACTTAGGGAGTTACTCCAGCAAGTGATACAGTGTATGAAAATTGATCATTGGGAGGTGAAAATGGCTAGCGACTAGACCCATTTTCTTCATTTTACATTAATGAGCAGACAAGCTTCATAATCACCTTGAAGAAGTAGTCTTGTAAGCAGACAATCGGCGCGGCCTGTAGTTTCTCATATGATGTTTAAGCAGCTTGCTCTTCCCAATGATGGAAATGCACATGGGTCATTTGCAAAAAGGGAACCAAATATCCTCTTCTCTTCCTCTATATATTGTAAAGCTTCTCATTTGAGAAAGGATCGACTCTCTTAGCCTTAAGGCAAAACTCTGCCCAAAAATCTCTCAAGCTTGTAAGGCAGAGCTGCCAGATTTTACCTTGAATTAAGACTTAGCATTTTTACCTCTATCTAGACTTGCACTTTAAAGCATATGTCTATGTTCTTCTTTTATGTTAAGTCATCATCTTTCATGCTTTTCACAGATCGATTACAACATGTCCAGTGCATTGTGAAGTCTCCTTTCTGCAGGTCTACCAAAAGTGTCTACAGGAAGAATATAGGTGCCTATGAATAGGCTGCCATAAGTGTGTCTGAGGATGCCTCTGGTAGTTTCTTCCTCCCTGTGTTTTCACAAGCCCCTAGCTGACTATTGCAGAAGAGCTTCCCACTTCAGATGAAGTGTATGGGCATTTCTTCCTAGTGAAAAGTGTATATTTGGGCTGGGTCGGTCATCACTTTTCTGGTGTATCACCTTTTCATTTTTAGGCTTAGGTTCTATTTTCAACATCTCTCTCTCCTTTTTCATCCCCCCCTTTTTCATTTTATTTGTTAGCAGTAGGAAAAACCAAGGCCTAAAAGATACATCAAAGGGAGCTAGCCCTTATCTAGAGACTCTCCCCTCCAACTTCGTCGGTCCCACAGTCGAGAGGGGAGTTTCCATTGTTGCGTGTGGAAAGGTAGGAGCTCAACCTCCTACCTTGGGTGCAATCCACTACGTCAATAGTTTTTGGCACGCTCGGTGGGACCAACTAGGACAAGTTTTATCCAAAGTGTTGAAGAATTTTTGGTGTGTTCTTCAACCAACCAGCCTTTGGAGGCTTTTGCATCAAGACCAATGGCGACTCTGAGTTGATCAGCTAGTTAAGCAACCTGGTGCCATCAAAAATCACATTTTTATATATATAATTCCTTTGCACAAAATCATAGACCTTGTATTCCTTCTTATGACTTCAATCAAGCTCAGGATCTTTATGCAATCCCCTCAAGCAGCTCTCCTAGTTGCCCTTCAACGATAAGGGAGGTGGTGCTAGAGATTGAGAAGCAGGTAATGGAAATCGATAGACTGGATGAGCAGTATGATTATCAGTAGGAGCTGATGTACAAAGAGGCATGTTTGTTTAGGCAAGCTCAGGCCTTACAATCCATGGAAGAGGAGGTAAAAAAATAGAGGAATCCATTCATTCAAGGTAGTCATCCTTGCACACCCCCTCCTATCCTAAATAAATCCCCCTCTTGTGCACCAAATCCTTTCTACCAGATGGCACTTGCTCATTCTAGCTCATCCGATGCATTAATCAACCCTACCCTTGACCCTGTGCGCCTAGCCTTCAAGCATCAAAGGGAACTAGAACAACCTCCCATGGAGATGAACCTTTTAAACTCCTTAGATTGTGAATCTTCTTTTGGGGGGAACTTTTTGAACTAGCACACCTCTCTCAAAACTACTCCTACCCATCTCTATGATGATTCCTATGAGCTCCAAGAAAGACTCTTTCAAGATAATCTAGCCAAGCAAATTGAATATTTAGAGGCTAAGATGAGACTGCTTAGAAAAAGAGAGATGGAATTTTCAAACCTCATAAAGGAGCCCCAGTACCTTGGAGAAAACAAAATTGTTGCCTATTCACAAGAGCAAAATTCCAATTCTGAGATCCTGAACTGGAAGAAAATAGTAGAATCATGGGGCAAGGAGGAGAAGAAAGGTTTTGCTCAAAACCTTGAAGAAGATGAGGCTGCTTCTGCTCATGATGATGCTGGTGACCTCCAAGAAAGGCTCTTCCAAGAGGATATGGCTAAAAGAATTGCAGAATTAGAATCTAAAGAGAGATTCCTCAGCCAGTGTGTGATGGATGGTTTAGACCCAATGGCACATTCCATGTCTGAACACACCCCACCTACACATTTCCAAGAGAGATATCAGACCACACCTGATATTGATGAAGTGCTAGCCAACTAGAAGGAGGAGAATCATTTGTTTCTAGCTCAAGGACTGCCTCCTCTTCCACATGGTTTTCCCACTTCACCCCTTCTCAAGCAGGAACCTATTCTGCAAGAGGTGAGTGAGGAGCAGAAGATCCAATCCATACTTTCCCAAGAGGCTATCATGAGCGATAACAAAGAATAAATCATCATCGATGCTCCTTGTGAAGACCTCATCAACAATGGAAAAGACACAGGGAATGCATACATGTAGATGTTCCAGCAATATGAGGAGGAACATAAGCATGGTGAGCTCTCTTCCCCTCTATTTGATGAACTTCCTTGCTGTTTCGATGAGGACTATTATGCCAAGGAGCCTAGGTTAGAGGAGGATTAGGAGAATATCTTTGAAAATCTAGCGATCCTGATCTTTGAGGAGGAAAAGGAGAGGTCTGTCTTCCTTGAGGAAAGCCTTCAATAAGAAATCTTTGAACAAAGAGGTGATGTTCTATGGGATGAGCAATCATTTTGTGAGTCCATTTCAAGACATCACAATAATCACCCTTCTTCAAGAGGGCCAAGAGGGAGCAGAGGATGAGTTTGACAGAATCTTTAATGAAGCAGAAGGGGATGAGTCAAACCATGATGCATTACAGAGGGACTGTGCAGATCAAGGGGCCTATGGTGATGAGCCAGCAACCATTGATTTCTTGGTGAAATGCACCAACATGAAGGACCAGCATTTAACAAGCCTCTAGGAACAAAAATAATACATGTATGTTGGAGGCATGTTTGATTTTGATCCACTCGAATACCAGCCAATCCAGGTGACAGGCAAGAGGAGCAGGTCACCAACTCTCCATTTCATTCAACCACTTGTCTGGCACCATAAGTCTTCTTGCTAAGAAGGGGACTTAAGAAGTTTTCCTTTTGATCCAGGAGGGAGGCAAATATTCCTCGTTAGCTGTATATAGTAGTTTGCTTTTAGTTTCTTTTCCTGCTTTCCTTAAGTGCAATTTGCACAAGTAGTGTTTTTAGTCTTGTGTGTACTTTCCCTTGTGTCTGGGGCAAAAATCTTCATGTTTGCTTCTTGGATCTTTGAGGCTATTGCTAACCTTTCTTCAAAGCTGCATTTTGACTCTGTGCCTAATGAACTACAAGGCAACTAGTCTCGAAGCATAGCAGGCGTGCTTCCCCTGGGAGTCACCAATTTGTTGACCATTTTTTGCCTAACAGGCCAAAAATTGGTCCCCTTCTTCCCTTGTTATTCTAGGCCAATTCATTTTTTTATTTTGCACAAGTCCAAGAATTTTTACAGACTTTGCAGGTCTATTTCTACGGACTCTATAGGTCTATTTCTATGGACTCTGTAGGTGGAATTTCTACAGACTCTATAAGTGGAATTTCTACAAACTATACAAGTGGAATTTATACGGACTCTACAGGTGAAATTTCTATGGACTCTGCAAGTGAAGTTTCTATGATTTCTGCAAAGAAGTTTTTCTATGGACTCTGCAGGTTAGTCTTTTGGCGCATAAAGAATCAGTTCAGAGAGTTTTGGGTTTTACAAGGCTACTTCAGGATCTTATCTGAAGAAATTCACAAGGAAGGTTGGCATCAATGAACCATTAAACCATTGAACCAGTTTAATGCCTTGGTTCAACACCTTGGTTCAATCAGCAAGTTCATCGCTCAAGTTTAACGCAAAGTTCAACAGTCGAGTTCAACAGTTTCAGTTCAATGCCTCGATTCATTGCTTGGTTCAATCACTTGGTTCAATGCCTTTGTTCATTGGCAAAGGTTCAATGAGCTCAATTCAAAGCTTCGATTTACCAAACGCTTGAACTATTGAACCAGTTCAATGGATTGGTTTAATAGTTGGTTCAAACGAACGATTCAACGGCTTCATTTAATAAGGAGTGGCACGCAGTGTTGAACCATTGAACCATTTTTAGTTCAATCAGTCGGTTCAATGGCTTGGTTCAAAGGAGCACCCCAAAGTGAAGGACAAGTGCCCTTGTAGAGGGAAGTTTCAGGTTCAAGAACCCTTGCAAAGGGTAGGGAGCACTTCAAAGAGGCCACAAAGAAATGGTAAGATCTTTCAGAATTTTGTTAAGGCAAGGAAACAAATTCTCTCAGACTTTTTGTCTGAAGGAATTGCTTCCCAAAATTTATTTGGACTTTTTGTCTGAAGGAATTCCTTTGAACAAAAAGTTCAAAGAAATTTGGGGAAACTACAGCCAAAGAACCCAAAGGAATAACAAAGACTTAGGCAATTCTCATGGACTTTTTGTCTGTGGGAAAATTGTCTGCAAAAAAATTCTGCAGGAAGAAATCCATAAAAAAGGCTCAAAGGAATCTGTAAAGGATGGTGACGTCCTAGAAGCTGTCAAATTTAAGAAGATAGACTAGCTGTTAGTTTTCAAACCATGACAAGCCTGAGAACGTCAAATTTTACACCAGGAAAGCCAGAGCGTGGAAGGTGCCAAGTGGCAACCACATAAGACTTTGACATGTTTTTTTAGGAGCAGCAGAATGTACCACATGTCCCCTACAAGGCTCGGTGGAAGTCGATAAGTGTCAGCCTCCATGGTCTCTCTCTTTTATCTCGTGAGAAATGTGGTGGGCCCCAGATGAATTGCTAAAGAAGGCAGAAACCAACACATGTCCTCTTCGGTAAGACCTTCAAAGGGCACCTAAAGCTTCCATGAGTCAAGCAGATGCTGCCACATGTCACTTACTTGAAAATTAATGGAAAGTGGCCAAGGCAAGCAGGGAGAGCCCAAGAAAGCAGCAACCCACTAGAAGAAGCCAGAAAGAGAGAGACCAAGAAGAAGACAAAGCGCAGGAGTGGATAAAGCATCCAAGTGGTGAAGAAGGTGTTAACTCAAGGAGTTACTCCAGTAGGTGATACAGTATATGCAAATTGATCATTGGGAGGTGCAAATGGCTAGTGACTAGACCCATTTTCTTCATTTTGCATTAATGAGCAGACAAGCCATGTAATTGCCTTGAAAGAGCGGTCTTGTAAGTAGACAATCGGTGTGGCCCGTAATTTCTCATATGATGTTTAAGCGGCTTGCTCTTCCTATGATCGAAATGCACATGGGTCATTTGTAAAAAGGGCACCAAAGGGCCTCTTCTCTTCCTCTATATATTTTAAAGCTTCTCATTTGAGAAAGGATCGACTCTCTTAGCCTTAAGGCAAAACTCTGCCCAAAAATCTCTCAAGCTTGTAAGGCAGAGCTACCAGATTTTACCTTGAATCAAGACTTAGAATTTTTACCTCTATCTGGACTTGCACTTTAAAGTATATTTTGGTTTTCTTATTTTGTGTTAAGTCATTGTCTTTCATGCTTTTCATAGATCAATTACAACATGTCTAGTGCATTGTGAAGTCTCCTTTCTACAGGTCTGCCAGAAGTGTCTACAAGAAGAATATAGGTGCCTATGAATAGGCTGCCATAAGTGTGTCTGAGGATGCCTCTGGTAGTTTCTTTCTCCATGTGTTTTCAAAAACCTCTAGTTGACTGTTGTAAAAGAGCTTCCCACTTCAGATGAAGTGTATGGGTGTTTCTTCCTGGTGAAAAGTGTATATTCGGGTTGGGTGGGTCATCACTTTTCTGGTGTATCACCTTTTCATTTTTAGGCTTAGGTTTTGTTTTTAGCATCTCTCTCTCCCTTTTCATCCCCCCTTTTTCATTTTATTTGTTAGCAGTAGGAGAAACCAGGGCCTAAAAGATACATTAGAGAGTTACTGAAATAGCCAGTGCATCAGCTCTGTCATTGAATCCCCTGGGTATGGTAGATATGGTGAAAGCATCAAAGCTTTCAAGTTGATCCCAGACTAGATTGCAGTATTGGCACAATCTCTCATTCCTGGTTTGATATAGGTTTCTCACCTGACAAACCACCAATTCATCATCTCCTTTAGCATGAAGGAGTTTGATGCCTTTGTCTCGAGCAGCCCTCAATCCAATCAATAGAGATTCATACTCAGCTATATTATTGGTATTTTTGAATTGTAATTTGTAAGATGAAGGAAAAATATCTCCTTGAGGAGATATTAACACAATACCGGCTCCTGAATCGATAGAGGAGTAACTACCATCAAACTCCAGGATCCATATCTCATCAGGTACTAGTTTTTCTTTAGACTCTTCTTCATTTGAAAAAGGGAATTCTTCTGCACTTACATTGTGCTCCACCAGATCTTCTATTGTTCTAGTTGAATGTATTTCTAGGTTGACACCTTTAAGAGCTTCAAAAAATGCTTCATGAACTTCTTTCATTGATAGAAAGTAGTTACCCATGCCTGAAGACTAAAATAGAATTTGAGCTTCAGGTGTTGATGATTGGGTGACCACATATTTTGCTTCCTTTTTAAGGAGCAATCTTTTCATAATGCCCTTGACTGGAATCCTTGCTTTGGATTGGTCCATGCTCAATTCACCTCCAACGTCTTTATAGAAATTTTGCCCAAGAAGGATGCCATATGATGCCAGAACATCAGCCACCAAGACAGTCATCTTGATTCTTTTATCTGGGAATGCTGCAAATGCAAATTGAGTGTTCTTGATTTGTCTTTGTAGTGGTGCTTGTTTGTTCTCCATGCAAAAGCATCTACCAAATGTTTTGGTCAGTGTGAGGCCTAGGGATTAAGCCATTTTGGTAGGCATGACATTGTCTAAAATTTTAGAATCAATGATGTAATTGCTCAGCTTGTGACCGTTTATCAATAAGGAAATATAGAAAGGCTTTATTTTCCTAGGGGCAGCAGGAGGGGTAATGACAAGGTTATTTGAGATAGACATGTTCCTTGAGGGATCATGAGTTACCTTCTTAGCTTTTTGTCTTATAGGGATGGTTTAGTTTTTAACACATTGAACTAACCTATCCAATTGCTCAGGATTAGATTACAGAAATTCAAATTCAGACATTTGAATTTTGGTTTTCTTTATATGGTCAATTATGTCAAATGTCTGGAAAGAGCTAGGAGTAGGGGATGGGAGTTCATCCTTTTGGTTTTTAGAAGGAGAAAGATTGGTTTGTGAATTCAAAAATGGAGGTGAAGGCACAAATGAAGGACTCACCTTTTTAGTAGTCACCAGGTCCTTTGGCTGAAAAGGCAGAGTGGTTCCCCGCTTGGTGATTGAAATTGTTGGTTGAGATCACTGATCTATCTTCTCTTTATCAGCTTCTTGGGCTGAATTATTCTTGGAATGGGTGAACATAACATATGATCTCTCAGTTGCATTACCTTCACTTCTGGGTTCATCCTGATAATTCAGGAAACCAATGTTGGAGTCACCAGTTAATTCTTCTTCCTCAGTGAAGAGATTAGCATCATCTTCATGATTCAACTTAGGCTAGAATGAGAAATCTGATTCAACTTTAAGATATCCAACTGTTGAGTTAGTTGGAGGCACTTCAAGGGCAAGGTTCCTCTGTGGAGGAGGAAGATGATTTGCTTGCCCTTGATTTCTGGTAGCATTGCCTTGATATGACTAATTTGGAAATGTTCTCCTTGGGACATCTCTGTATGAAGGAGCAGAGGACATCCCTTGTGCCATTTGCTTTTTGAGGGCCAACAATTCATTTTCTAGCTTTTGCACCATTGGATCAGTGGTGGCTAAAGGTGAATATTCAGAGGAAGAAGAAGATTTATCTCTGTTTGGATCTCTCCTTATCTTTCCTACCAAGATAAGGTCATCCTCTACCTCAGTATCCAAGTCTTGAGTAGCCTCAAGGTCTATGTGGCCACACGTCTTAGCAGAAAACTCACTTCAGGTAGTTGTGAGTTGATGAAGAAGCATTTGAAGTTTTTAGGTGTTGGTTGGGCAATTACAGGAATTCAGTTCCTCAGCTTGTCAAACTTTGCTATGAAATATCTCATAAGTTCATGAGGTTCCTTCTTCATCTATGTGATCTAGGCCAGCAAGGCATGCACATCTTTTGCAGGCTTGAACCTAGCTTTAAATTTAGCTTTGAGTGTGTCCCAGTCAGTCACTAACCGAGCCTGCAAGTGGTAGAACCAATCTACAGTAGCACCTTACAATGTTTCTATGAAGAGCCTGACTGCCACATTCTCAAATTCCATGCCTATCACACCATAGGCTATGATGAAGGCTACAATGTGTTCATTAGGATGAACTCTCCCATCATAAAAGAATTTAGAGAAATTCTTCCTTGAGCTACATGGAAGTTCATATAGAGGTGGAGTAAGATTTAGTAGACCAAAAGAGTTACCCTAGGGGCCTTGAGCTGCCATGATGGGATTATAGAAATTAGGGATAACAAATCTGGGTGGAGTACGTATAGGTAAATTTCTACTGACAGTAGAAAAATTAGCTCTACCTTGGGTTGGTGACCTGGTTCAGGTAAGAGGAACACTCCTAGATCATTAAACTTGAAGTTGGGGAGGGAATAAGTCAAAATTTACTTATTACACCAACTCAAAGATACGATCAACAACACCTTGGGTTCTATGACTTTTGGTATAGCATGGATTTGTCAGATTGTGAAACAAAAATGGAAAAGGACTAGTCTTGCTTCAGCTTGAAGCTTGAGGCTTCAAATTGCTTGTCCTTCCCTAGTGGAGTCACCAAAAAGACTGTTGGGTGAATATTTTGTCAATCAGCTAACTGATGTTCAAAATAGGTCTTATCATCCACGTCAAGGGAGATTGGTCAACCCAGTGTGTAGGTTTACTACATCAGAGGTGGACAAATCTCTCCTCTCATCAAGGGGAGGCTCCCTATAAATATGCAGGAGCTATATACTATAGATATAAGTAGAAAATAACATTCAAGGGTAGAATAATGCCATCCATCTCTCTTTTTTCAAAGATGATGTTCACAAACAAAGGAGAAATCCTAGTGAAGACACTGAAGACACTTCTCTTCTTTCAGAAGTGATCTTGCAGTAAATAGCAGGAGTTCTTTCAGGTAGTGACAAGAAACTGGTGACAAAGGGTAGTAACCAATAGGATGAAATGGAACACAAAGTTTCCACCTCAACTGCCCAAAGAGTGAAATACAAAGGATAATGGGGGCACAAAGTCATCCCAAAATCCTCGACACAGAAAGAAACTAAAAATACACACTGAAGACAACTATAATAGCACAAAGTCTGAAAGTAACTAACTTCAGGACATCTTCCTTATCACTTCCACTCGATCTACTTGTTATATTAAATAAACAAGAATACATCTAGAAGATAGACATAATAACAATCTCCTAAAATGGCACAAGCTATAATAGCACAAAGTCTGCAAGTAACTTGCTTTCTCATTCAGATAAAATAATATGAACAACAATCTGAGCTCAAAGTCTCAGTATTTGACTTTCAATTTGGGTAGAGTCTTGCTTCTATGATGAAAAAGATCTCCCCTAAAATGACACAAGAGAATAAAATATATAGTAGCCAAGAAAAGCTTAGTGTTTTATTCCATAGAACGGCCCATGCTACACTTAATGCATTGAATGCATTTTCAATTTTGTCAAAGAGGGCCATGCTAAAATAAGGTGGCTGCCTTAACAGTGGCATGTTGATTCATCTCAAATGTCCTCTCCTGGGCCTGAGTCATCTGGTCTATCACCTAATGTCTGCATAGTTGTCTACCTCACCTTTACCCCAAAGGAGACAAATAGGTCATGACTTCAATGTTTACAGGCTCAAATATCTACCTAGTAGACTGTTCCACCTATTGGAATAACTATTGCATAGATATTTCTAGTCTTCCCCCTTTCCTGCTACAATTTGAGCCCTCGAGCTATCTTTTCCCCTTTTTAGTTCTTCTAATTCTTCCTCTCAGTGGTTCTTTCTTTCACCCTAAAGGTCTTTAAAAGCCTTTGAAAGCATTCAGGTCCGTGCTTAGGCCTGCAAAGATTAACAGCTATTTCATTGCTGCAAATTTGACATCTTCAGGTCTGTCATCGTTTGTAAGCCAACGGCTAGTTGGTTGCCCTGAATTTGATGGTTGTGGGCCCGTCATCCTCCTTAGTAATTCCTTCGTGTCCTTTCTATTTGCTTTGGCCACTTTCTATTGATCTTAACAAGTGACACGTGGCATTTTCCACTATGAAATAGGTGAGGACACTTGGTGGCTTCCACTTAACTCATAAAAGCTTTAGACACCTTTTGAGAGTCCTACAGAAGATGACACATGGTGGCTTCCGCTGAGCTTTAGAAACAATATAGAAAAATTTAGGACTCATTCAAATTCACATGGATGATGATACTTGTCACGCTCTATTGAGTTATAATGGGACACGTGACACATTCCACTACATTTTAGAAACAAGTTGTAATGGGTCTCAACAGATGACACTTGGTAGCTTTCACTCATTTTAGCAACTCACCTGGGGCCCACCATAGTCCTTGCTCAATAACAAAACCAAAGGAAGAAATTTCAGCCATTGACACTTGTCAACTTCTGTTGAGCTTTTCAAGGGACACGTGGTGACTTCTGCTCCATTTAGAAAAACATATTAAAAACTCCCGCCATTGCCACTTGGCACCCTCTACAGAACTTTGAGAGAAGATTATTGAAAGAAGCTTCAGAACTTATAAGAAAATCAAAACATAGATGTAGACACTTGTCATGCTCCACCGAGTTATAATGGGACACAAGGAAGAAACTGTGGATGTTGACACTTGGCAGCTTCCGCCGAGCTTTACAAGGGACACGTGACACGTTCTGCTATTTTTTAGAAACAAATTGTAATGTGTCCTAGCAGATGACACTTGGCAGCTTCCGCTCTCGAGATTTTTCCTTTCGAGCACTCCTTTAAACCATTGAACTGTGAAGTGGTTAAACTTGATGAACTTTGACAAAGTGCTTGACTCTTTGAAGCTTGCCAACAATGTTGAACCTTGAACTCATTGAACCCTTACTAAAAAAGCTTGGAAAATGAGGAATTTGAAAGCTCAGAACAAATTTTGAGAAGAGAAGAGATTATTTTGGTCTGTTGAACCAAAATGTTCACATGTTGTCCCAAAAATGAGTGATATTTTTGGGGACAATAAGGTTCATGGCTTCTCCTTTATGAACCATCACTAAGACCCTAGGCAGCTTTTTATGCTCCTTCATCTAAGAGCGGTCACTGTTTGAGATAGTTTTAAAATAATTTTATTTGGTTTGATAGATTTTATGTTTTCATATGTTTCTTAGGGACTCTTCATATTTTTTCTCATTATCTTCTTTGTCTTCAAGTTTTAATAACTAAAAAATCCTTTTCTAGGCTTGTTCTTGACCATTGATCACCCTCATTGCCTTTTATTCAGAAATATGCACCTATAGGTGTTATGGAGGAAATTTTTCACATCAATATGAAGGAATTGAATGTGTCTCAGATGTTTTGAAACTATGAAGGTGTTCTTGGTAACCATAGGTCTTCCCATGAGGCACAAAACATGCACCTTATCCATTTTCCCCTTCTCTGCCTACATAACACAGTCAAACCTTCACCTACAAGCCTTGATGACATCATATTAATGTTGGGAGAGATTTACTTGTGCTCCAATTGCTTAACATTGTCTAATGTGCATAAACATGCCTAGGAGAGCCTTTCCTAAGCTTATTTTGGTCGTATATCACCTTCATTGCCATGCATATAGTCAAATGCATACCTATAGGTGACATCAGTAGGAGTTGAAGGTTTGTACAGAGGTATTTCACAAGTTTGAGCCCTCATGAGGTCTATGAAGCAAGTTGATGGCTTAGAAAGCATGCCTAATACCCTTGACAGCTCACTAGGTGTTGGAGAAGCATTTCAACTAACACTTCTGAGGTTTAAGGCCATTTTCCCAAAATTGACAAAATAGAGGACCTGTGGGCTTTGTGAATAACATATACCACAGTCTCAATATTCCTTTGATGTTCTTAATTATGTGGCCTTATATCCCTTGGCATGGAGAATGAATGTACCAAGTTTTAAGGGGTGATGTTATGTGGTGAGAGGTATTCTAGAGGTCTAAAAGTGCTCTTAAACACACTCAAGATAGTCAATAATATCTATAGGAATGTGAACCAAGAGACCTTTTGTCAACCCAATGTTTCAATTTCAAATCATTCTTCATGTTGTAACAACTTTGATGATGGATAAAGGACTTCTAAAGGACTCAAGGGATCACCAAAAGAGAGGTTGGATGTTTTGAGACCTCCTCATGTTCACACCCTGTCCATACATAGGGCAAAACAAACACCTATAGCCAGATAGATAGACTGTGAGATTGGGAGGTATTGATGGTGTTTTGAAAGGAATTTCAAGGCTTAAACTAAGTCCAACACTTATTTTCTAACCTCAAGTAGGTTTCAAATAACTTTTGACATCATGACTACGTAAATAAGGTCAACAAAAACCTACACTTAGCTAAGAAGGACTGAGACAATAGTAGGCATAAAGAGCTCATTTGAATAAGCCTAAATCATGGAGATATAAATGATAGTAAATGGAAATATTATAAATTGAACATGGAATCCATCAAAATAGATACACATTTCCATGATAATGTCAAGAAGAGCTAGCACAAGTCTGGAAACATGCATCTACATGAAAGATTTTGGAGAAATTGGTCTCAATCAGGAAAGGGCATAGCTTGAGTTCCCATTGAACAAACAATTTAGGTTAAATTAGAGTAAGCATTATTTGACATCCATAGGTTTTTAACAGAGTCTTAAGAAAGCATGTTTTCCACAATAAAAGCCATGTTGCATCTACAAGCAGCGGTAGAAGTATATGGATTAGTCAGACAGATATTGACTAAGAAAATTGATGCTAGTATGATGGCCCAAGCTTTGTAAGGGAGTGATAGTGCAAGTATATACTTTTCCACCTAAGGAGGTTCAGTTAGGGTTCTACACATATTGCTTAGAGCTCATCAATACCCTGTGATGACCTATAGGCAGGGATTTAGACAAAATGTCTTAGTTATAGTCATGATTACATTAGGCTTAGTCTTGACTATGAAAATGAGTTTGAGGTTACTATAGAGACTAAATAATTTTCATGATTCATGTAGGATAGTTGAGCATCAAAACTAAGCTAATTTGAGGCTAGGAATTCCATCTACAGGGGTTTGCTAAGAAGTTGCCATTATCAGCCATGACAAACCCAGTCTGGTTTGAGTCAATTGGGAGGGTGTGTGGTGGTTTAGAGTGATAATGAGGGATATTAAAAATTTTAAAAGTGTCACATAAACCTTTCTAGTCTCTCATAATGACAACAAGTAAATAAAGAGGCTCCAAATGATAAAAAGCATAGTCAACATTCAATACCCCTGTACAGTCAAGCTACGCAAACTCAGTCTTGGAGATTTGTCATTTTAAATGACCAAATAACATATTTAGGAGATAAAATTTAGTTTACATCATCCTTTTGACTTTTAAAACCCCCTCCAACATGTTTTTTTGCTAAGCAAGTAGGGTAATATGCCTCTATTTTGTCTTTGAGGTAGGGCACTCTTCCTTTACACAAAACCTGTAGGTTTTGGAAATAAGGATGAATCATTCACCAAAAATCAAATATAGCCTCAATGAATATTTGAGGAGATATAACACATATAAATAAACATGGGAAACCTTTTTAGAAGCTCTGAGGTCAAACAAGGTGGTCTAGACAAGGAGGTTTGCAGGTAGACCTAGTGAGACAACATACAAACCTAACTCCAAATAAGGAGCCACTTCTAGTATTAGCATTTTTAAAGAATTATAAGGATTTGAATAATGTTCATGGGGATTTAAATGAAGTTTTAAAACTATATAAATTCATGAAAAGTGTCAACAAGGGTTATTTTGCTCAAGAATGCAGGGTAGACCTATTAGGCAACATTAGGCTGATACCAATAGGGGGTCTTTTCATTTCTAGTTCTTCATGAGATATTTTGATGATTGGAACATATTTTTAGGTTTTTTATAGAGGTGATTGAGCTTTTATTATGTAGGATAAGTCTCCAAAAAGCCATTTTGGGCTTGAAATGAACCTAGACCTCATAGAATGCTCAGAAATGGTACGAATGGTCAATTTGAAATGCTTGTAACTTTCATAACACTTTACATGGTGGCCTAAGGTGTTTATATGTGTTATGGATGGTCCCTAATAAGTCATAAATGTAATTTATAAATAGCTTCAATGTGCCAACTTTATGAATGAAGGTTAAAACTAGTTACCACTCCAAAACCCTTAGAAACCCTCTCCAAGGACCCGATTGGGAAGATGAAGAAAATGGAGTATTTAGATGGGGTGAAAATGACATTAAACTATCTTGTACCTATATATTAATTTCAAGGGATCTCACACATGCAAAGGAGATGTATAAAACTATATAGACAACATGCAAAATAGTGTTTTTCTCACCATTTTCTATGTTTTGTAGGTTATATGAGGTTTGAGGAGATGAAATAAAGTTTGGATGGAAACTATGGAAATATTATAACTCCCTATGGTCATTTTTATCTATGAAAAAACATATATGTGTCATAACTAAAACTCTCCTTTCAGCCAGTCAAAACTGGCATAGTGAAACAAGGATGAAAAGTGTGGGAACCTTAATTAGATGTCATTTTAAGGTGAAATTGAGAGGTCTAAAGCCATGGATAACCTTTCTATGTGTCTTTCACTCCATTAAATTTATTTTCATTGGAAACTAAAAGCATTTTTGAAGACAAAAGAGAAAGGTAGTAGAAAAGGGAGTTTTTAAGACTGCAAGCAATGATTACTCTTTTCTAGGAGTTTTCAAATGAGTAGGACCAGAACCAATGCATGTAATTGCATGCCTAAAATTCTTCCCTATTATCCCAATCATCATACCTATCCATAGTTAGTGTTGTGATGTTCAAATAGATGCAAATTATGAGGGCATTTTTTTGCGCTAGGATTAAAAGTTTTATGCCACTTTTCACAAATTTCATGACTTTTGTGGATATTTGGACCTCTTGACTTTGCATGGTTAAAATAATACCTATTTCCCATGAAAATTTTAACTCCTTTTATAATATTTACACATTTCCAAGTGACCTTTGGCTTGTGTTACTTTGCCTCACTCTCAAAAGCTATAAATATGGACTTTTTTACTTCTTTTTGGTAACCTCCATTATTTAATGGGGAAACTCTATCCAAATTTGTACTTGAAAGACTCTTAAATAAATAGGAAAGTTATTTTTCCACTCACATGTTGTACTATTGAGTATTGATTGCAATCTTCTTGGTCTTGTCTAATGAAAGATCTTCTTTTCTAGCATGTTACTCTCGGTTGTCTACCAAATGTGCAAAAAGATTATTGTTATATGTCTTTGTTAGTATTATTTTCTAAGTGTATAGGTGACAGAAGTTTTTAATGACTATAACCCTTCATCTAATCATCCATTACCCTCATAAGTATCAAATACCTTCTTGAATCTAACATATGAAACATTGATGTGACAATGCATCCTAAGTTGTGAGTTTTGTGTGAGAGAGACTTTTTTTGTCTTTAAGTAGTAGATATTCAATAAAATGGGAGGATATTAAACATTGGTTCATCAATTTTTTTGGTTTTATTAGTTGTTTTCTTTACCCTTTTCATCCATAATTTGATAGGTAAAGAAGTGTTTCAAAGAGTGCATCAAGGGAACTAACCCTTCTAGAGATTCATCTCTCAACATTGTCACCCACAACAAGAAGGATATTTCCATTGTGCCACTTGGATGAGGAGAGATAGGCATCTCCTCAAGGGCCCAAATCTAAGTTTCAATAGGTATGTGATGAAAATCCTAATAAATCTCAAAATATTAATGCAAAATGATAACGAGGCTCACTCATGTGATTTTACAAGGGAAAATTTAACACTAATGAACTAGAAAAAATTATGGTGAGCACCAAATTGGGTGAAAGTGTTACTAGTAGATAAACAATGATTTCTTTGACAATTTTTATATCACTAATAATTTTAGCAGTTAGTAGCTTCCTATGACTTGATAAAGTCACACACACAACATGTGTTGATCGATTGTAACCCTAAATCATGATTTATAATCCTAAATCATGATTTTTAGCTCTAAATCATGATTTTTTAATGTAATTTAATATGATTTTTTAATTATGTCAAATCAAATCATGATTAAAAAAAAATAGAAACAACATGAAGTTCAATGAATTTCAAATTTCTAACATAAAATTCGATGAATGTGGTGACACAATTTACTCCTGTATGCTAATTTGACATGACACCCCTACCCCCATCCATGTATCCATACCCTTCTATCTTTTGGTGATGATATATATATATATATATATATATATATATATATATATATATGTATATATATGCCAAACAAGACATCTAAGGATATATATATATATTTTTTATGTATCTATATATATATATACACATAAAATATATATATATATATATATATATATCCTTAGATGTCTTGTTTGGCATATCCCATCTAAGGAGATATATATATATATATATATATATATATATATATATACACATAAAATATATATATATATATATATATATCCTTAGATGTCTTGTTTGGCATATCCCATCTAAGGAGATATGTATGTATGTATGTATGTATGTATGTATATATATATATATATATATATATATATATACATACATATATTAGTTTGTACACATTGAAGAACAAAGGAGAAAACTAGAAAAAACTTGTTTGGCATTTCCCATCTAAGGAAACCTTTGACAAAGTTTTTTACTTTGGGAAACATCTTTAAGGAGTTTTTTAGCATGGGAAAAATGTTTCTCAAATATTCATTTTTATGCATTTTCACTTGTCATAATCATACAACTTATGGCTACATTAGCCAAAACAAGGAATAGATAATTCTAATCAAAGATGAATCAAATACCTTAAGATCTCCCTACACTTTGGAAAGGTTGACACATTTCACATGAAATATAACTACATTAGGGAGAATATTGACATGATTTTTACATGATCAATGATGTATTTAATGATGAAAAAGAGTTTCTAGACTTAAACAATCAATAGAATCACTTACAATATTATCTTTTTTTAACATCAACTTAGACAAAAATTCTTTATTGGAATAAAATAGTAGATTTAGTCTAATTTTAAACTATTGATCTTAAAATATAAGGTGTATATGATCCACTTCACTATATCATTATGTTTGTCAATTGTTTATAGTTGTTGAAGAGATTTGTTCTAAGCTATCTTGTTCACAAACTATTTGTTGTTGTAAACAGGGCAATGCACAAGCAAGCATTATTTATTTATAATTATATTTATTTCAACTTATTGTTTACTTCAACTCTAGTTTAAGAAAAATAAATAATAAACTATTGGAATTAATAAATCTAACAATATAGTTATGTAAGTATAGAATTCAGATCTACCCAATTAGCTAAGAACAGTAACAAGACAAAACGATAAACAACTAGGCTATGCAAAGTAAATACAAAAGGATAAGGAATGATCATACCTTGTCATTGTAACTAAAATTTTAAAGTATTGATTTGGAATATGAATACACTATTCTAAACTTTTATTTGACTCATTGATCCTACTAGACAAAATCATGCTATGTGTGGGTTCGACTAGGTAGACTTGCGCTTGAAAAATTTACACCGCCAGGTTTATCTTTATTGCATCAAGTCTGACCTATGTATGGTTGTGAAATCTAATTTTTTACCACTTTCTCAACCCATATTTTTTTATCTTCCTATACCAATGCTTTCCTATTTTGTCAAATATAATGTGCTGAATTAAATATTTTTTCTCATTGACCTAGCTTGGCACTTAAAACAAACAAATGGGTTATGGATTTAGGCAACCTCCAAAGTGATATTGCAAACTACATATCCTCCATGCTTGAATTAAACCTCTATGTAGTTCTGAATGATTTAAAATGGAATATCTTGAATAACTATTTTGAACCTCTTCTTCCCTAGAAGTGATGGTGTAGTTACATACAAGCTAAAACCTTCATTTGGTATAAGGGGATAATGAGAGGCTAAGATGAATAACTACGTCACAAGTTTTTAAGGTATGACTCAATGAAACTCAACTTGAATTAGGAGGGGTAAACTAACTTGATGCTTGGATCTAATCTAGGTCTAGACCTTGATATTTTATTTTCTTTGATGATCTTTTGATATCCTAGTAAATGGTTTAGGATGGCTTATATATATAGGGAACTCTAGGACAAGATGGATGCACTAGTCATCTTTGAAAATGATAATGACAGTGCACAATCAATGACAATTGGCAAAAAGACTCACAAATGTAAAAAATGAATAGACCCATATAGGGCATGAGTCTGACTAGGGTGAACTCGGGACCTAATCTATTCTAGAGCAAACATGGGCTCAAATTGTGATGAGGAACATGATAACAGATGGGACTTAGTTCAAATATGCCAAAAAATAGAGTTTCATATGTGTTAGGTATTCTTTTGAGGCTCAAGGGATAAATGGAGACCAATGTGGGGTTGGATATGTTCTATAAATACACAAGTATGCCAAATATGATAAATCTGGGATATGACACAAGGAAAAAAGGTCTCATACCAAATTTAGGTGTCTACATAATGCCCTCACTTTTATGTGGGTATGTGAACATGAGTGAATTCATGCATACATCAAAGTATAATATATGTAAATAATTTGAAACATGTACCTTCACTTATCTAGGAAAGAGTGGAGGGTTTTTAATGTATACTAGAACTAAGTTTCCATTAGCATCAATTTTTATATTCCTAAAAAAAGTACCAATTTCTATAAGTAGTCAGTGTGCATGATAAATTTTTGAAGTTTAAATTTTGAATTTAGAAGATTTGAATTTTTAAAATTAGAATTTGAAATGAGAGCATTTGAAATTGACAATACCAACACTGAATTAGCTCTAATGTTGCTACAACTATTTTTGATACTAGACTTTCAATAGATGTTGAAATAAATCCAACACTTCTTTGGGAGTCACTAGAGCCCAATCCACTTCTTGATCAAGTAGATTTTTTTTTTAATTCGACCAAGTTTGCTCAAATTCTCTCAATTTAATTTTTTTGAAAATATGCCTTGATATGTGACCCCCTTTTGAAGTAGGATGAAAACCTGTGTTACAATCACTCATCTCAAAATATAATGTTAAGTACCTCATATGTTATGAAAATAATGTAGTCATAGCATCAATATCTTTAAATATATGTAATGAATTTGAAAATAGCCATTACCAATGTTTTGTGATTAGAATAAATAAATTGTCATTTAGACATGCCCCTGATGTATCGTGTATAATTGTCATCTAGCATAAAAAGGATAGTATCATATCAATCACAATGTAAAAGGTTACAATGCCCTCAAAGGCAAATCAAGATACGACCAACTAGAATATCCTAATAGTAATATAATATGTTCCCATTTGGGCTAGATATAACAATGAGAACACACATAAGTAACATGCCCCCATAGACGTATGGTATAGACCATGGCAACATAGGCATCAAAAAAGTATAGTAACATGCAAATAGACATCATGGAGAAAATCATAATATAGAATATGCATAATGAACATCATGGCTATAGGCAATGAATACAACAATGGGCCACACAAGTTAGTGACTAGATAAGAAAATGATATCACACAAGCATGAGACTCACAAGAAATGATGACTAGAGGATCCTCCATGGACAAGGATGCAATGTCCCCCTTTTTGGTATAAATTTGCATAAGTTCTTAGCCTTGAATTGTTCCTAAAAAGGCTAAGGGAAAAAGAGAAAAAAGGGAACATTTGTGGACTTCAAAAGCATTTATTAGAAAAACAATTTATGATCTAATTTCCACTTAAGTTGGGGAATTTTTAAGGGTCATGGGCACTTAAGGCCTAAATTTAAATTATAAGGAAGTTCTTTTAATATTTTAAAAAGGAGAGTTTCCTTCTTATTTTGAATGCCACACTTGGGGCATAGATATAAAAGGAAAGTGAGTTGTTCATTTGAAAGATTATGCATTTTTAGATATTGAAATTATTGATAAAGTGTGTCAAACTTGTTCACCACAACTTGAAGATAAAAACTTTCAAATGTGACAAGGGTTTGGGGATGAAAAAATCCATTCTTACATTCAAGGAAACTCTATTCAAGGGCTATAATTATGTTTTAGATTTGCATGGTTGCATGTAATTAGACCTACAATAGTGTTTTATAACACCACCTTATTCAAAGGCAAATTGAATACTTTGGAGAGATATTTGCATTGATTTCTCATTATTTGGTTGCACAATTGAATGCCATTTTTAGGTTTGAAGGAACTTAGGGCTTTAACTAGGGTTTTTGGAACTTTGGGATAACTTTTGAGAGACTTCCCATGAAATAAAAATTTTGATTCTAATTTTTTTTATAGCTACTATTTTTGTGATCATTTTTAGCCAAATTTTGCATTGAAATTCCAAATATTCTAGAAGATAAGATGTTTTGAAATTTTAGTTGATTAAGGCAAACAATAAATTATTGAGGGCTGAAAATAAGGTAATTAATTCAAAAAAAAATTGCATAATTTTTCCTATTGGAGTTATTCAATTGGGCAAGTTGTTAGAGTGTTTTTGGGCTTTAATATTGAAGGGAATAATTTAGTTTATATTCTAAAAAAAAATTACTAATTTTCCAAGTGGGGCAAATTGACTTGGGGAACTTAGAGACCTTGTTGAAGGGATAAAATAAGGGTTTGAATTTTCAAATTTGTTTATCATATGTTTCTAAGTGTGGCAACTTCTTTGGAGGGGCCAAATTGACTATTAGAAGACCTAATTTATTCT
This sequence comes from Torreya grandis, assembly GCA_037957365.1. Lineage (NCBI taxonomy): Eukaryota > Viridiplantae > Streptophyta > Pinopsida > Cupressales > Taxaceae > Torreya > Torreya grandis. The sequence continues at coordinate 353,095 of JARHVA010003804.1, read as the reverse complement.
TTACAAGTCCTAATAAATTATAGGAATATTTGGCATATTTATTTTGAATTTGTGCAAGGGTCTCAAGGCTGATTGGAAGGGAAAATATAGCTATACCAGCATCTTAAAAATTAGAATTATTGTAAAGAAATTCCAGCCACATCACTATTCCATCTTACCACAAAAAGAAGTATTTTATTGTAGTTCCACATTCAGTAATTATTGGCATTATTTTGAAGTGTTATTGCTTAGAATTTGGACGTCTATTATAGTTAGAGTTTGTTGATTTTTAGGACAACACTCAAATTACTTTGCACAAGGGTTTGTTGGAAAGCCTCAAATTGTCCTTATTATCCCATTTTGGGACATTACAGTGGTATCATAGCCATATATTGGCTATATGTGGGATTCAAGGTTTATATAAAACAATAACATTGATAAAGAAAGGATTTAAAGTCTTATTTGGGCCCAGGATCATGGGAATCACCCCCTCAAGGTGAAGGACCAGCCTTTGGTTAATTGGGATTTAATAGAAGATTATGATGAGTACTTGAAACTTACACCATAGTACAAAAATGGAAGGAGCTTCAAGGATTGATTAGGTTTGAGATATGGCAAAGGGCAAGATAGGCACATAGATATGCATGATGACTTGGGAAAGATAGTTTTTCCAACTTTTTATGGTGTTTCAGGTATTATAGTGAGAGATTTGGTGGATAAGGTGAGTGAGTACCTTGATTTGAGGCTTAGGGGTGGAAGGGAAGCCCTAATTTTTGACATCCAACATTTGGATGGTGCTACCCATGAATGGTGGCGTCATGGATGAAAAACACAAGGGCATAACATCTTTGGGACACATGAGGAGTTTTTTGAGAGAATCATTGATGAATTTGGTAAGAAGGTGGAGCCATCAAAACTAATATCACTAAGGGAAATAATCATGGACTTCCAATTGGATAAAAGGTAGCCCTTAAAATAATTAACTGAGCCTAGTTTCCAACTATATTAGGGGCATCCATTCCATGAACTTGTTGGGCACCAAAATTTAATCAATTATGGGCCTCTTATAATGGGAAATTAGCTATAATTTAAATCAAAAAATTCAAAAATCTTTAAGGCATGTAAAATCAAAGTTTAATGGCAGCCACCAAGGGAAAGACATTTGAAGTTTGAACACCAAAATTTAGTCAATTGTGGGCCTCTTATGATGGGTAATCAGCTGGAATTAAAATTAGAAAATTTAAAAAAAGAAAGGGCACGTAAAACTAAATTTGAAGGTTAGCCACCAAGGTAAGGACATTTAGAAAATTTAGAGCAAAAATTAGAAGTTTTGGAGCAACCAAGAACTAATTTTAAGATATGTAAAGGGTAACCAATGATTTAATTTTCTAAACCACAAGAACCAAAAATTCAAGGGCAGCCAAATGAAAGTGTCCAAAAATTTTATAAACAACAAATTGAAAGTGTTGAGGTATGCGTAATTTTTAATAATTATACTTCAACACTTATAATGCAATTGGTATATAGAAAAACACACTCCAAGAGCCATGACATAGGAAAGAATACATTGTTCTATGTTGGGGCATTAAAGGCTTGTTGTGAAGGGTCACATAGTACAAATTTTACAAGGAATGTATCAATGTTTTGGAGAGAATAATAATCAATTCATGGTTTTTACATCACTTATACAGCCAACCTATATTGTGTTTTATGTGAACTTACCAAAGGATCAACTTGACTAATCATGAAGGTGGTGATAGGTGACAAGTGTTATAACCCATGGGTCATTACAAGAGCTATTAGAAATTCATTGATTATTTTTCTTCATATTTTAAGTTTTTTTTCCCTAAAGTTTCTTATTCCATGATGTGTATTGACCCTAGTAAGGTGTGCCTCTTTGTAATGTCCCCAAATGGGACAATTTAACCAAAAAGGGGTTTTTCCCAAAATCCACAATTTCTGAAAGTCTAAAATTAAAAATAAGCAAACCCTAGCTGCTACAATTGTACCTCTAAATTTAAAACTAACTCCAATTCACCTTGAAATAAATACCTGGTGAATTTGGCCATTAATGGCTCTTGTCAAAAAGAAGAAAGAGCCTAAAATAGATGTTTCAATCCTCCAAACCTTAGTGCCACACTAGCTGAAATGAATTCCTTCTTTTCTAATCTAATCCTTAATCAAGCTTAGTCCAATCTAATTTCCAATACTAAGAAAATTATTGCAATAATTAATTCAGAACAAAAACCTTACAAATTTGCCCTCAACAATTATTATTTCCTATGAATAGTTGAAAACTTCAAAAATATATAACTCCCTCAATATTTGGAATTGTGATGCAAACAAGAGCTCAAACTGATCATAAAAATTATGGATATCAAACAAAAATAATTTCAAAATTTTCCTTCCATGGGAAGGTCACCAAAAATTTCTCCAAAATTTTAAAAACCCTAGTTTCTTATTAAAATAATTAAATAATAATTTTGAAAATTATTATTTAATTTTCTTCTTCAAACCCTTCACAAACTCTTCCAAATATTCACACCAACAAGCATAAAATTAGCAAATAAAATCAAAATATTTAATTTTCTTAAAATAGACCAAAAGAGGCCTTCAAACCCTAGATCCAAGCTTCCAAGGTGGATCGCTCCACTTGAAAAAATAGGATAAATATTTAGCAAGGTTGATATGCAAGAAAAAAACCACAAAACCCTCACAAAAATGCACATGAACTCTTCAAAGTAAATCACCCCACTTCTAGGGCAAGAACAAGATCTCCTTAGCAAAGGTGGCGTCAAAAGACACATTTTTAGATTGATCAACACCAAGGTAGCGAACTTGTATTGGGCATGCATCCCAATAGTTTCTTCAAATATGAAGAGTAATTATCAAAATTCAACATATCCTCCATTGTAGCCTTCACCATGTATTTATAACTTCTAAAGAGGGTGAACCACTTTGGGAAGATAAAACACTTTTATTTTCCCTTGCTTTAGCTCTCATGCCAACATCTCCTTTTTGAATAATATATTAATTAGTTATCTTAATTTTAAATATTAATTAAAATTAATTTAAAGCAAATAAATTAATAATTAATTCTTTTAATCACTTTAGTGGTAAAAACCACTTTTTAAATATTTTATTAATTAAATAATAATTGTCTTATGTAAAATTCACTATTTCAAAAATTAATAAATAACTAATAAAATATAATCCCCCAAAAGGGCTCCTTTAGTCTATGGGAAAATAGACTAAAGTATTCAATATATGTTTATTCATGATGTGGAAATGGGGACATTACAATCCTCTGTACCCAAAATTGCTTGTCCTCAAGTAATTGCAAAATCCAAGTGGGTGTTCCAACACTCCTTATCAAATAATGTCCACATTTACCTGTTTCCCACTAAAGGAAATACTCAAATGGATTATTCATATTGATGTTCCTATACTTTGGGGGCTACCTCCAAATGTTAGATGTGTCTTCATAGCCTTCCAAAGGCTCCACATGTTCCCAATCAGCCACCCTTTTCAATACCAAGTGGTGGATGAGGAAGCTCCTATCCCTTATATCCTCCAAGGAAGTGATATGCAGCCAAAATTTAGAATAAAAAACATAATAGAATTTGATTACCTTTCAGCCCTATGGGTAATGACATTCCAAATGGATGTTATGATTCTCCAATCATGTAAAAATAAATTAACTAGGTACCATCTTGTAAACTTACCATAATGTAAGGCCTCAAGGTAGTTCAACTCATCATATATGTGCCTCCTTGTGTACTCCATGTGTCCTTCCAAAGGCTTCCCCTTATCAACATTCCCATACATGCATGTAACACTCAATAAGCTCATCAAGAGTCCCCAAAAATTAATATTTCTTTTTTCATGATACTACTGTAAGTACTTGTCTAATTCTAATTTTTCATGATGACAAAATTCAAAATTAATGCTTACATTCTCTTTTCTTCCCATGATCTATGGGATACCATTAGAACTTATTACCTTGCCATTCATGTACCTAGTATGTTGCTCAAAAGAACTCAATGTGTCATACAACTCAAAATAGTAGCTATCATACCTCTTATCATGGTTTGAACTTATCCACAAGGTCCCCTTATGAATTGAAACCTCTCCCCATAGATTTTGCATGCAAACGTGTTGGCTTTCAAAGTAAAACACAGCCATGCCTCTACTCAAAAAATTTAATCTGTTCATTACTAAGCTGGTCCTTAATGGTCTCTCTAACTCCATGCTTCCCCAACAAACCATCATGGACTTATGCCCTCTATGAAGAAGATTAGGACTATAAAATTGAACCAAATTAATATGCTTAGCAAGGCTTCCCATAATTAAATTCATCTCATGGAAAAGAACTAGAGGATGTGTGCTCCCATAGTGTGCATTCCAAGGTGTGCATAGGACCTTTGTTATTCCATATCAATATTTTTTTATTTTGAAAATAAAGTCCTTCCATTTGTAGAAAGAAAACAAGATTAAACAAATTGGAAAACATACCTTGTAAATGCATATCATAACCACCTAAACCCATTGGTAGGGATCCCCTTATGTAAGATGTATGTCCTTCCTTTGGTTTCCCTTTGTTAGTTTCCTCACACATGTATGCATCATCAAACAAACCCCACCAATACTAGATTTTTTCCATTTTTATATACTATTTTACCTGCCTTGTTAATTCAAAATTTTGGGAGTAATTGATTTTAGATTTTATCCATGCATGAACTCTCCTCCTTGCGAACTGAAACATATTTTGAGAAGGCAGTATTATGCTTGTATGTAAGGGATAAAATTGACTAGATGTCTCTAAATTTTCTAAGTCATAAAATGTAGATATCAATCCAACATATGCATGATAAAAATCAAAACTAGGTAAACTTACCAATTGTGTTTTAGCATCCCCTCTTTTGCAAACATATAGTTATCCATGATGTCTCATAATATCTCTATCATTGTTCCTTTCATCCTTCTTCCTCATACTCATAAAATATCTTCCTATCATGTTGATTAATGAAGATAAAGGATCCTTCATGTCATTCAAACCATGAAAAATATCCTCATAATCTCCCACCTTAAATTCTAGTTCCAATGTTAATTTGTGCATGCCTATATTCCTCCATGCCTCAAACAATTTCAATTTTTTCTTTATTCCCATGGAATTAATCAATAAATAATCTAAAATCATAAATGAGAACTTTTTTAAAACTCAAAAAATTACCAAGATCCCATACCTCTTAGTGCCAATAATTGTGAACTTGAATCAAGGAATCCTCATGCCTCAATTTCCAAACCATATCCTTCATTTTATCACTTTTAGTGACTTTATTGTCATGTATACAATCATTAAAAGATAAATAGACATCTCTTATCAATAAAATATCCTTAGACTTAGAATCTAATTGTCCTATTATGGACAAACATTTTGCTACTTCCTCTAAAATATTAAGCAAAACATTTTTTAAATGATGTGGATGCTTAATCTTTTTTCTAAATCTGTGAAGCTTTATTCTAAATTCATCTTCACTCATTAACTCCATGATTAAAATATTATGCATCCAAATTTTCAAACACAAACCCTCACAAGCTAGATAAGATCAGTGCTCTGATACCACTGTAAAGTCTCCAAATGGGACAATTTAACCAAAAGGGGTTTTCCCCAAAATCCATAATTTTTGAAAGTCTAAAATTAAAAATCAGCAAACCCTAACTATTGTAATTGCACCTCCAAAATGAAAATCAACTCCAATTCACCTTGAAATAAATACCTGGTAAATTTGGCCACTAATGGCTCTTGCCAAAATGAAGAAAGAGCCTGAAATGGATGTTTCAATCCTCTAAACCCTAGCACCACACTAGCTGAAATGAATTCCTTCTTTCCCACTCTAATCCCTGCTCAAGCTTAGTCCAATCCAATTGCCAATACTAAATAAATTATTGTAATAATTAATTTGGAATGAAAACCTTGCAAATCTTCTCTCAACAATTATTATTTTTTACAAATAGCTGAAAACTTCAAAAATTCATAACTCCCTCAATATTTGGAATTATGATTGCTCCAAAATTCTAAAAACCCTAGTCTATCAAAATAATTAAATAATAATTCTAAAAATTATTATTTAATTTTTTTCTTCAAACCCTTCACGAACTCTTCTAAATATTCACACCAATATCCATAAAATTAACAAATAAAATTAGAATATTTAATTTGCTTAAAATAGACCAAAAGAGGCCTTCAAACCCTAGATCCAAGCTTCCAAGGTGGATCACTCCACTTGAAAAAATAGGATAAATATTTAGTAAGGTTAATATGAAAGAAAAGAACCATGAAACCCTCACAAAAATATACACAGACTCTCCAAAGTAAATCACCCCACTTCTAGGGCAAGAACAAGATCTCCTTAGCGAAGGTGGTGTCAAAAGACATATTTTTAAATTGATCAACACCAAGGTAGCAAACTTGTAATGGGCATGCATCCCAATAGTTTCTTCAAGCATGAAGAATAATTATCAAAACTCAACATATTCTCCATTGTAGCATTTGTCATGTATTTATAACTTTTAAAGATGGTGAACCACTTTGGGAAGATAAAACACCTTTCTTTTCCCTTGCTTTAGCTCTCATGCCAACATCTCCTTTTTGAATAATATATTAATTAGTTGTCTTAATTTTAAAATAGTAATTAAAATTACTAACAGGCAAATAAATTAATAATAACCACTTTTTAAATATTCTATTAATTAAATAATAATTACCTTATGATAAAAATAACTATTTCAACAATTAATAAATAACTAATAAAATATAATTCCCTAAAAGGGCTCCTTTAGTCTATGGAAAAATAAACTAAAGGTCTTCAATACCTAGAAAAATAAACTAAAGGTCCTCAATACCTATTTAATTATGATGTGGAAATGGGGACATTACACTCTCACACCTCAACATCATGGAAGTGGTTTCCACATATATGAGTGGATTTTTAGCCACTATAAGGGGAAGTTTGAAGAGGGAAAATATTTGCTACAACCATGTCAAGAAGGATATGAACACAACTTTTGAAATCCAGGTGGTAGGGAGTTGCAAGAAAGAATCAAGGCATCAAGAAAGCATGCAGTTCATGATCCTAAAGTTTGATAATGTGATAAAAAAGGTGTTACTAAACACCATTATTTTTACTAAATTATTTGTTGCATGTGTAGGAACATTAGGGATCTTAATTGCTATAGCCAGGAGCAATATGAAGAATATGGTGATTTCCAAACAAGGGCAACTGATTGATATGGCAAAGCGATTGAGGCATGCAAGTGTGATTTTTAGGCCATGGCAAGAGGCTACAAATTATGGGCAACCAATGGCTCCAAGAGAAATTTAATTTCTTATCTCTTTGGTAAGTATGCGTAACTCTAATTTTTGTGTTCCATGAAAAGAAGAGGAGGATAGAACTGGCAAGGGCAGTCCTTAATTTAATTTGGGTAGCACCCTACAGCAAGGTATGTACATGATATTGGAGGTATGGATGAATACTTGACACACCTTTTGGATGGGGCCAAGGCCCAAGTTTTGGACAACAGGGAAAGATGTGAGTTGTTGGAAGAGTTTTGGTCATAAGGATACTAAAAAAAAATTGATTATGAATCACTACATGTACCACCTTGAACCCTCTTCAAATTCAATTTTGTTGACAATTTTCAACCAATGGAAAATTCTAAAATTAGTGGTATAAGGCCTAATTTTTTTGTCTTTAAAATTTCTAAGTTTGAGGGTCATGTATAACAGCTAATTAAGGACAAAAAAATGGGAAATTGGTGTTATCTTCAACTCATGATGGAAATGATATGTGCATGGATGAATTTTGAATTTGATCACTTAGAAAATTTTGAGTTGGGGTGATAGGTACAATAATATTGTAAAGGTAAGAAGTCTAATTTTTTTGATGAATTTCAGCCTATAGCATGTTCTGAAAGCACTCAAGATGGGGCACACTTATTGCATGATAAAAAATGGAAAGGTGTGAGGAAGGTACAACACTACCTTTTGTGTGAAATGTAACTTTTCTTTGATTCATATGGTGTTGCTCATATGCACGAAGGGCTTGATATAAGGAGGTCAACAAGCGGTTGCATGACATATATGATGAGACATATCCAAGGGAAGTTGCATCTACATGTAAATTTTTTCCAAGGTATGCTTCAAAATAAATTTGTTGTTAATCTTCTTTCTCTAGCTTTGAAGGGTCTTCCATAGCATGTAGGAGCCACTCAAGGTTTGTTGGAGAGTGGCCACCATAATGTGCAAGCAATGAAAGAAGTGTAAGGGGAAATTTTCATTCAGGGTAGCAAGATATAAAAATCTTGAAAATATTTTTCCTTATCACTCTTGGCTATACATGGTGCTTCATAGAGGCATAAGAAGAAGGGACTATATCACCTACAACTTGTTATTGCAAGTGTTGGTATGTTGGAGTCCTAAGAAGTCTTTAAGAGGGTGGGAGAACACCTCTAGCTCTTGGGGGTAGCCCCCAAAACATAGGTATAACATGGTAAGTCTTTGATTTGGAGGTTCCATTTCATGCGATGCATTGACAAGGAGAGTTTGAATAGGAAAGAGTGTTGGGATAGCCCCATGGTTTTTGTAATTATTTGAGGATAATCAATTTTGTGTAGGGAGGACTATAATGTCCCCCTTTTTGGTATAAATTTTTAGAAGTTCTTAGCCTTGAATTGTTCCTAAAAATTTTAAGGGAAAATGAGAAAACGGAAACATTTGTGGACTTCAAAAGAATTTAATAGAAAAAACACTTTGTGATCTAATTTCCATTTAAGTTGGGGCCTTTTTAAGGGCCATGGTCACCACTTAAGGCATAAAGTGAAATTATAAGGAGGTTCTTTTAATATTTTAAAAATGAGAGTTTCCCTCCTATTTTGGGTGCCACTCTTGGGGCATGGATATAAAAGGAAAGTGAGTTATTCATTTGAAAGGTTATGCATTTTTGGATATTGAAATTGTTGATCAAGTATGTCAACTTTGTATAACCACAACTTGAAGATGAAAACCTTCAAGTGTGACAAGGGTTTGGGGATGAAAATTTCCATTCCTATATCCAGGGCAACTCTATTCAAGTGTTGTAATTATGTTTTAGATATGAATGGTTGCATGTAATTGAACCTACAAAGGTGTTTTATAACACCACTTTATTCAAAGGCAAAGTGAATACCTTAGAGACTTGTTTGTTAGGTTGTGGAGCTAAAAGCTTCACTGTATGCAAACATGGAGGAGGTTGTTGAGTGTCACAGTCACCGGCATTGGTCAGGCCAACCGATGACGGTCAGGGGTGGACAAGAAGCTGTCGACATTGGTCATATATAGGCCGATGTCGGTCATCTCTAGACAAACAGCGACCGACGTCGATCGCCTGTGCAGTTTTAGAACTGTCAGTTTCACAAACAGTTTGTTAACGAACTGATTGTTTGCATGTAAAAGGCTAATTTTAGTCTTGAGTTGCATGTCTAATTATTGTAATTAGGTTTCTAATTAATGTTTGCATGAGATCTATATAATAGACTCATGGGGTTGTATTGTAATTAAGGCAAGGAAGAGATCCTTCCAATTATAAGATCAGGTTGATCTACAGGTTGTGCATGATCATGTTATATCTACATGGTAAGTAAGATCATTTGATTTGTAGGTTGTTGCAAGTTCATGGGAGATCTACTTGAAGTACTTTGAGTACTTGTGTACTGGTAGTATTGTTATTGACTGGTTGGAGGTGAACAATGACTCTGTGTTTGAGTTGATTGTTGTGACCGTAATTAAGAGAGAGAACTCTTAATTGAGAATTACTGGAAGTCCTAGAGGTGTGGGAAGCCTCAGAGGTGTGAGAAGAAGTGGCATCTTCTTTATTGTATTTTATTTTTGGATGATTTAAATACAAGATTGTATTGTCTCTCAAATTCTGTGTTGTTTCTGATTTCTTGTTACTTGTTACTTCTGGTTAAATTCCGTGTTTAGTTGCTTATACAAAGGTAATCAATTGTGCTCCTAATCCTAACATTGTTTGCATTGATTTCTCATTGTTTGGTTGTGCAATTGAATAACATTTTTTTGTTTGAAGGAACCTAGGGTTGTAACTAGGGTTTTGGAACTTCAAGACAACTTTTGGGGTACTTCCCATGGAAGGATAATTCTAATTCTAATTTTGTTTGATATCTACTATTTTTTTTATCATTTTGAGATAACTTTTTCATTCAAATTCTAAATATTCTAGAAGATATGATTTTTTTAAATTTCAATTGATTAAGACTAATAATAAATTATTGAGTGCTAAAAATAAGGTAATTAATTCAAAAAATTATTTGCATAATTTTCCCTAGTAGAACAATTCACTTGGGTAGGTTGTTAGAGTTCTTTTGGGCTCTCATATTAAAGGGAATAATTTAGTCTATATTCTAAAAATTATTTTACTAATTTTCCAAGTGGGGTGAATTGATTTAGGGAACTTGGAGACCTTGTTGAAGGGATAAAACAAGGGTTTGAATTTTCAGATTTGTTTCTCCTATTTTTCTAAGTGTGGTGACTTGTTTGGAGGAGCTAAATTAACTATTGACAACCCTAATATATTCTTTGGAAACCTTAATAAATTGTGGAAATATTTGGCATATTTATTATGAGTTTTTGTAAGTGTTTCAAGGTTGATTGGAAGGGAAAGCGCAATTGTACTAACATTTTAAAAATCAAAATTATTACAAAGAAACTCCAGCCACATTGCCATTCCATCTTGACACAAAAGAGGTATTTTATTTTAGTTGCATATTCAATAATTATTGGGGTTATTATGGAGTGTTATTACTTAGAATTTGGACATCTATTTCTACTAGGGTTTTCTAGTTTTTAGGGTAGCATTCAGATTCTTTTTAGTTTTGCACAAGGGTTTGTTGAAAAACCTCAAATTGTCCTAATTGTCCCATTTGGGTACATTACAAAGGATGGACAAATAATCAAACACATGCATATTCAAGCAAGCATTAACTCACAACAATAAATACAACCATGTAATAATTGCAATGAATAAATCCATATAATATATATAAGATTTAAGTACTAACATGTGATGTTGTAACTAATGAGGAACATAAGAACACAAATTGTTGGTCAAATAACTTGTTTTATTCATTGAAAACTATTACATATATAATGAAATAGTATCCTAAAACATAGGAGTCAACAACTATATCCCTATCCCACAAACCACTCAAACTTATCTCCTAATATCTCTCCCAAACTCTTATCTCCAAATGAGTTGTTTTTTACGTACAACTCTTTTATTTCTCACAATTACATATAATGAGTTGTCACAAATAATTTATTTAGTTATTTATTTATCCATGTTAGGACTATTTCCTAGAATTCATCTCCTTAGTTCTAACGTGGGACAAGAAATTTGAATATCGGTTTTAACCAATAATCCATTCGATTACAAACAAGCTATTTCAAAAAACTAGTCTTATTGAAGATTGCCTTTCAAAGCTTATTTAAAGCTCTTAATTTAAAAAGGACTTGACTCACAAGACTCTAGACTTAGATATGAAAAATATATTTTATTAGACTTGACACAAAATGTTAAAGATGACTAAAAGACTTGCGACATAAAAATGTTTTGACCAAACTAACAATACGAATATAATAAAACATTACTAAACAAATTTAAAAGATATAAAATATAAAATATTATAAAATATTTAATCTAAATGAAAAAACTAAACTTTTAAAAAAAAATTATAAAACCTAAAAACTTTAAAATAACCGATTAAAACAATAAACTTAAAAATATCACATACTATTAAAATTTTAAAAAAATGAATCACATTAAAATTAAATACTAACCTTTTAATAAGTTAAAAAAATGAAACTATATTATAAAACAAAATAAATTTGAATTAAAACTAAATATTAAAAACTTTAAAACAATAAGAAAACCATTAAAAAATATTCAAACCCACGAATAAAAAAATAAAACCTTGCCAATGAGATGTAGAAGAATTGGTGAAGTGGTATGGTTGTGCCCATCCCCACCCAAGTTTGAATCTCAGAGGGCATTTATATGTCGAATGTGGTCATTTACTCAATGGTTTCAATGTGATCAAGAGTTAATGGTTCTATATTTCTCTTAGGGACTGGGCCCTTGGTTTGTGTCCCAGAACCAGTTATAGCTCTGGTCAAAAGCTAAGTACCGATAAAAAAACTCTATTAAAAATAAAACTATAGAACTTAAAAAACTACGTAGAAATTTTCATAAAAACTAAAAACTTTAAAAAAAATTAAAAAAAATAAAAATAAACCCTAAAAAACCTTTATCTTTCTTCCATTCCCATTGGGAATGCAAATGTAATTGACAACATAGATGGAGTTCATTGTGGAAGGAAATGAGTGCATCAAGAATCAATACATTAAGTATGTTATGCCATTCAGATATGAGAACTCACCAAAATAAAAATGGATAATCCATCGATTTAATTTGTAGAGACCAAGGACTGATCCAGGAAATCAATGCAGAGATCAAAGCTTCAGAGGTCACCATAGAGGACAGGGTGGAGAGCTCTCCAATGAAGAAGTGATCACCATTTTGAGGTAAGATCTGAATGGATCAAAGGTCACCATTTATCTTCACCATAAATGGATCAAGTGTTAATCTCAAGGAGGAGCTTTGAATGGAGGTTGACGATAGGGTCTTTCAATAGAGTAAGGATGTTGTAGAAGAAGGATGTAGGGTTGAGCTCATTACAGGTTGGAATGATTAGCAATTGGTGCTATTAGTCTACCATTTTAATAGTCTGACTTGGATGATGAATCAAGTCACCAGGTAGCACCAAATCTATGATTATGCTCTACACTCTAAAAAAATATTCTTCTTTGCTTCTATTCTCCTCCTTTATAACTTTAATTTTCTAAAAATGTCATTAATGCCTCATTTTGTGTGCAAAAATGCTCTCAAATTTTTCATAATTTGTCAAAACCATTTTTGGGTTTTCTTTACTTGATATTCAGCTTCTCACAAAAATTTGAATTGTCAAATTTCATTATAAATGAAAAAGATATGATGATTTTCATGAGCCTATTTTAATTTTTTTTTAAAGTAAAAACTCAGTATGCATGTAGTGAATAGAATAAGTGTGAAAACTATGGAAAGAGGTGGATAAGAGAGAGGATAATAGTGAGTACCAATAGATTTCACATGGTATGCATTGAAATCTATTGACAGAATGCAAGCATGGTGGTCATATTTAAGAAGTGTTGTTACACGTGGCCTTCACTACAACAATACTCAATACATTGTTTGGATGCAAGTAAAAATGAATGAGGGGTACAATAGGAATACATGCTATGATACCAAATAATGAAGAACACATGAACCCAAATTATCAGTCAAATAAATTGTTTTATTCATTGTAAACTATCAAATATATAGTGAAATATTCTCCTAGAACATAAGAGTCAACACCTATCTCCCTATCCCACAAATTACTCAAACTTATCTCCTAATATCTCTCCCAAACTCTTATTTGCAAATGAGTTGTTTTATACATATAACTCCCTTATTTCTCACAATTACATGTAATGATTTGTGACAACTCATTTATTTATTTATTTATCCATGTTAGGACTATTTCCTAATAGTAACCAATGTATTTTAGCTCGATATGATAAAATATAAGTAAATAAAGACACCACTATGCAAAATCTGCTATGTACTTTAGCTCAATATGATAAAAGATAAACAAAGAAATACACCACTATGCAAAATTTGCTATATGGCAATGCCTCCAAGAGAGGACATGTTGTCTATGAAAATGCCCCCCGAAGATGTGGGAAAATAGTGTGTAGTCTAATTCCGTGTAATCTATGAATCTATATAACACCCACTCAAAAAATACCATGAAAAGCACATGTAAATCATGGATATGAAGACCTCCAAAATAGATGAATATGTAACCATGTATAAATCAATGTTTTTGAATTTTTGTAGTTTGTAATGTTTTTGAGGTTTTGTAATATTGTTCCTAATTATGTGAATCTTGTATGTATCAAGTATGATGAACAGAATGTGCCAAGGTGTAAAGTGAAGTCTAGGTCATAAGGGCCCATCAATGTAATAGTGGAAGCTACATATGTAGTATAACCCCCAATCATAAGATGATAGTAGTGTGTCATGGTCACATTATATGGATGAATATGTGGCCAGACTGAAATGTCCTCGTATTAAAATTTTCTAAATTCTAATTTTATAATTAATTCTAAAATTCACATTCAAATATCAAAATAACACATGCAACATGGAATATTGAAAACCCAAATTTATTTATATTTCAATCAACTGATTACATAAAATAATATTGAGAAAATAAGCGCTAAAATAATAAACTACTAAAATAAACAAATAATTTTTTTTGCTCCCAAAATAACCCTCCAAAAACCTGCATTATTACTCAATTAGCAGTGATCTACCTCTAGGTGGTATATAATTGCTCAAAGGGCAATGACCTACCTCATGTGTGGTGTTCTCTTGTACAATAGTCCTTTCATGAAAGGAAATAGGGGTTGGTTGATCTAATAACCCTCAGCTAATTCTAGAAATTCTTAAACCTTTCTAATCAACTAGAATACTAAAAATACCCTGATTGTCTGCCCAAATGCGATCTCTATATGAAATCACCAATGATGAGATGGGAGGGTTTTGGTCATCTAATCCCCAATAGAAATTTGGAGGGGTTTTGTCCTCTAGATGTGAATGTAATGGAGGGTTTTTCTCTTCAAATACAAAACTTGGAAGCAAATGCCCAAACTCAAAATAGATGTAATAAACAAGATGATCCCAAATGACCACCAAGGCCCTCTTTTATAACTTTTTTTGTCCCTTTTTTCCAATTTGGCCTCTTATTTTAATTTAATAAAATATACTTTTATTTCTATTTTTCTATTTTCTGTTATTTATAATAATAACAAAGTAATATTAAGTTCTCACTTTTTAATAAAATAAAAATTCACTTAGACAACTTAAAATATTAACTTTTTTACTTTTCACTTTATGGGAAAAGGGGACATAATAGTCTGCACTTCCCAAAGATTGCTTGTTCTTAAGCAATGCCTAAACCATCCTACAAATATCTAGATCCCAAATCATTTTGTTTGATTCTCATCCAAATGTGAGCACCTGAAGTTTCTTTGCTTGTTGATCTTCAATTCCTTGTAAAACATTCTCACTCGTGCCCAAATATGTATCTACAATTTCTAGCTTTCCTGAAAACTTTTATTCATAGAGAATGATATCTCCATTTCACTTCTATTGCATTACTTTGATTTGACCTTCATAGAAATCATTGTTTGCATTAAAAGTTAATGCTTCTGAAGTCTTGGCTATTTCTTCAATTGCCTCTATGCATGCCATTTTAGCCTCATGGCATTGGTTGATTATGATTAAATCAGCATGTAGTTTAGTTATAATCAACTTTCTAACAGCCTAATGAACCCTGTTAACTTATTCAATTTCTACTACAAAAATGGAGGGAATAGTTGACTTTCTCAATTTTTGCTATTAACTTCTTCAATTTCTACTACAAAAGTAGAGGGAATAGTTGACTCTCTTAATTTTTACTGTAAATTTTTGAATCTCTACTGCAATTTTTTATGAGGGTGCTTTTGAATAAGTTCCCTTGTTCATTTAACTATCATTTATTTTGGTATGTATGGCCTCAACATTCCTTCACACTGATCAATCACATTTTTAACTAATGCATGTGTTATTGGTGAGACTTCCCACATATTCTTTCTCACATTATCCAATAAAATTGATAGGAGTAGATGAGAAATATTGTCACTCTCATTCAAATCAAAGACAATTGTTTGCATTGAGATAATAATATTATTAGTATGATTCTTACTAACAGTAGTAAAAATATGTTGAAACATTTTATGAATAAGATCATCACAACCAAGATCTATCATCAAAACACAAGATCTAACTTTTACAACCATTTCTAAAATCTTAATCCTCTTAGAAAAGTCAAGACTTTTGATTTCATCTATATGTTTAATACTTTCCACAACCAACTGAAATATCTCCCTCATTGTGTTCATCACAATATGGGACTTCAAGTGCTATTATTTGGGTAATTTTATTAATGCAAGTGTAATGTCCCCAAATTGGGATGGCAACCAAATAAGAGGGTTTTCCCACAAACCCTAACCAAACCAAACACCAAGTGAATTCTTAAAATAAATAACCAGCCAAACCCTAGCTAGAAAAGTGCATGATATTCAATCTAAAGGGCATAAAAATAAATCCACAAGAAGCTAAAAATTATTGAGATGATTGTGTACCTTTTTTGGAGTCCAATACAATAGAAAATTGATGAAAATAGCTTGCCCAAAAATTTTAATTTTTCTACGGCATTGAATGACCCTAAAAAACCCTACAAATCCACTCCATCACAAATCGTTGAAGGTAGAACCTACAAATCAGCCTTTCCAAAACAATTCGTTGCTCACAAAATTATTATTTTCCACAAATAGGCTGAAACTTCAAAAATTCATAACTCCCTCAATACTTGGAATTATGATGCAAATAAGAGCTCAAACTGATCACAAAATTAGTGACTATCATATATAAATAATATCAAAATTTTCCTTCCATGGGAAGGCCACCAAAACTTGCTCTAAAATTCTAAAAACCCTACTTTTAAGAATTTACCTCCTCAAACCCTAGGTTCACTCAAATTTTCAAAAGTAGGTGGTGTTTCAAAACACCTTGGTAGATCCTTGCATGAAAACATGCAATTTGATGCTCACTTACAATCCTTGAGTAGAGTTTCATAAGTAGAATGGATAGAGGTTTTCATCCCCAAACCTAAGTCACTTCTTAAAGGTTTTCATCCTTATGAGGTGGAAACCAAGCTTGACATACTTGATCCAAAATTCCAATATCCAATAATGCATAATCTTTGAAAGAACATCTCACCTTCCTTTTGTATCCATGCCCCAAATGTGGAATACAAAATAGGAGGAAACTCAGTTCTTTTTAAAATATTAAAAGAACCTCCTTATAATTTCACTTTAGGCCTTAAGTGCCCATGACCCTTAAAAAGGCCCCAACTTAATTGAAAATTAAATTATTTTTAATTTATTTTAAGTATTTAAAAATACTTTTTATTTTATTAATAATATTATTTTAATTTCAAAATGGGGACATTTTGATCCTCTCTGCCCAAAATTGCTTGTCCTCAAGCAATTGCAAAAGCTATGGGGTTGTCCCCACATTCTTCATGATGCACTCATCAACTGAGATTGCTTCCCACTGAAAAGAAGCTCCAATTTGAATTCCCCGCTTGTTAAATCTATACCTTTGAGGCTTCCCCCATGAGCCAAAATTTTTATGACCACCTTCCAAAGACTCCTAATATCCCCACAAAAATAAGACATGACATATTGGTTTGCCTTTGATGTAGCTTCTCATAGTTGTCAATGTACCCTTAAAAGATGTTTCCAAAACTTGGAAAGAAGTAATAATAATCTAATTAAACTTACCACAAGCTTGTAGATGTATATAATACATACAATCACAATTCCTAAATTGATTCCCAAGTTCCACATTATTTCACTAGCAAACAAGGCCAACCCGTCTATGCAGTGAAACCCATTTGTCTTGGATGGTTGGAAGAACCGAACACTCCCAATCATACAAGAAATATTTTCACCAAAAAATCTCCTTGGATTCAACCCTTTCAAATTCAACATCTTCGACCCTCTTATACAAAACTTTAATGGCCTCCTTATATGCTTCTGATGATTGAATAATTCTAGAAAGATTCTGCAGTATCTTAACTTAACCATCAAAATCAAGGCTTTTTTGCACATAGCAACCATTCTCAAAAAAATATGAAGACTTGGATAGATCTTATATAGGTTTCTTAAGTGCATATTATCACAAAAAGGAAGCTTATCACTATGTAGTGCTCCCATATTTAATAGATCAAGACAACCAATTGGATCTCTCTAATAAACTTGGTCAAAAGACAAAACCATTCTATTTTTAATGTCATCCAGATTTGAATCATCTAGGAGTGGCACAAAATTGGAAAAATTTACTCTAAAATGGATAGCCACTTCCTCACTGCATGTGCCCATTCTAGTCCAAAGGAATGAATAAAGCCTTCCCATTTGAGAAGTGCTTGCTTCAAATATGCACTCAGATTTTCTCCATTCATAAAGAATATTTAGTACATATTTTATATAAAATTGTGTTTTGAATCCAATATTTGCCACAAGGTTTCTATAATGGACCTAAGGATCTACATAAAGAACATGAGAGCCAAGGATAGATTTGATATTATCAAAGTCAAATAATAGATCAGTAGGAAAATAAAGCTTTTCATCAATTTCTTATTTTACCCAGCGATGTCTGCGAATCTCTAAGACATATGATACCTTTATGTACTTTCCTTTCTTCTCACCAAGACTACTAGACTAGTACATAGCTCTTTTAAAATATAAAATCCCATTCCACAAAATATCAAGAACTTCAAGGAGACATGAACATTGTTCTACATTTTTTCTTGAGCTTGACATGGTTGTTAGTATATCTACCAAATCCAGTGATGCCCAAACACTCATAGTCCAACCCACTGTATCTACATAACCATCCCACTCCAGATCTATCCATATACTCTGAGATTGATCTATAACTATCTTCTCAACATTAAGAACCTAAACAAAATTAGTGACACCAAGTTCTTTTAAAAATGTATGCCATCATAACAAATTCAATGGTTATACTTCACTAGACAAAAATTGCAAGAACACACTGTCAATTTCATTCTAGACTTCATTTGTGCCTTTAGAAGAGATGATCTCTTACAAACAATCAAAACCTCCATGAGTTTGGTCATAATAAAAATAATTGAATGAAGTTAGTCTACTTTCTTCATATTCACAATGGTAGGTCCCATGTTTGAAATAATGATTTGGGCAACCCTACAATGAGACATACATTGTAACTTGTTGATTATCCAATTTAATATTATGGCCCAAGAAGCTCCTTAACCCGAAGCACCAAATGCCCTCATGTGGGTAGATACTATTCAAATGTGCCTTTATCTACTTATTTTCATCTTTTAAAGTGGTAAATATTGAACTTTCTCCACCATCAAAAACATTTGTATGGTAATCCCAATTTTGAAGATTTGGTAAGCTTCCAAATCTTGCATATATGTCAAAAGATATCATAGAATATGATCTAATCTCAACATAAATGACTCCTCAAACTCCACCATGAGGCACTTCAAAAAGCAAAAAAGTCCACTCATTTTTATGGGCTTCTACCGTACAATAATTATGAAAAAATGGCTCCATAAGAAAACTCTAAGACTTGGAAGATTCCTCTTGTTTGATCAAAAGATAGTGAGATTCCAAATGGAGGGTTGCTCTAACATGTTTAACTCTCTTAAGCATGTTGACTTTCCATTTTCACCCATCACCAGCCTTTTCAATGTTGCAAGCATATATTCTCCACTTCAACACAAAGTAAAGTGGTGCTTCTTCTTTTCCCTGATCTTGTGCTCCATTTGTTCTGATATGTTTGAAAAATAAGCACCAACATACCACCAACCAAGCATCAAGAATTGAATAGATAAAGAGGATTATCCTATAGGTAATGAAGAGTCATATAATGTTTTTTGAGGTAATGCATTGTGCCTAACGTAAATTTTTGCTTCTAGCTCAACCTAATTTTGGTGTCATTTGAGGTATTATGCATATTATTCAGTTCACTAGCAGAAATGTTAAAGTTCTCATATTCAACCATAAGTTCCAACAGGGAACTAATGTCTACTATTTATACAACAAAATAATTCCATTCCTTATTTTTTATGCATTCCTTTCCTTGAGAGTTTGAACATCTCAATTCATGTTTTGAAGACTCTGATAAATGGTATCTCTTTTCATTTTGACTTCTACCATCAGAAACACATATTCTTTTATTCTTTTTTACATCAACATTTTGACTGCATTTAAACAAATAATTCCAATATGTGTATCCTAATTGTTGAGGAAGACTTTTCAGCAAATGAAATAAATCTCCACTATTCTCATGTTTTCTCCTGTTTATAGGATTTTCATATAATTACCTTGGATGATCATATAAATCAACCTAAGGACAAGTAAGAAAATTGACCATATTATCTCAATATGGTCCTCCCAAAAATGAGCTCTTACAACCAAGAATTATAATTTCAACATCAACAGTGTATGTTGAACCTCGATTGATCTTTGTTACTTCTGTTGAGAATGCCCATGTAGGTGAAACTTTTGTAATGTTGAAAATTATTCCTTGTACATGAGATTGACCCTCTATAGCATGTGAATCCAACACCTCCCCTTTTCTGTAACCACCAATTTGCCATTCATCTTCCATGCTTAGATAATCCTCAAGAATAGAACTTAGCTACCTTCCAAAGTTATCTTGGTTTTTGAGAGAGCTTTCCTTTCTTATTTTGATAGGTTCATCTTCCACTACTTACCCCATATAGGCAGAGTGATCCAATATATCAAATGAGAGATGTCGTAGATTTGGAGCTTCCACCCATTGATTAAGAATCATTTTATCTTGATCCAGAAGAGCCAATTGGTTTTATTCCTTATATTCAGATCTCCATACTTCAGACTGTCTAAGTTCCACCAAAATTTTACTTCTAGCTTGCATATTGTTTTGAAAATGATTTCCCAATAAACTAGTTCGTGCATAATATTTTGGTCTCTATCAATCACCTATTGCATAACTTTAGAGCACAAATCATGTGCCATGCAACTCCCACTATTGTTCATGGTGTCAATTGTTTTAAACTACCCACTTGCATGGGTTTTCATGTGGATATACATGATGTTCTCATATGAAATCCCTTCAAAGGAATATTATGGATCCACCAACTTATCTCGATCTAATGTATTAATCTAATGAATTGCCAAATCTTCGATGCTCTCTATTCTTGCATTGTTATAATGGAGATTGCCCATATTATTCCTCTTATTAAACTAATGTTCTCCATTAGGTGGATACCTTTCAAAATCAACTTATTTTTCCATTTATTTCTTCAATTTTTATGAATTAAGTCCAAGTTGTTTGTACCTTATAAAGGGGTTGGGTTTGATTGATTTTTGGACCTTGGTAAGTTCATGAAGTGGTTGCCCCTTGTACAATTGGAAATCCAATTCTTCCACTTGTTTCAATGGTTGCCTTTCATTTTATTGAAATATTTTATCATGTTCTTTTGTTGATATAGGCTTGATTAGCTCCTCATTCCTTTCAAACTTCTTGATTATCTCCTTCAACAATTCTTCATGTGTTCCTATCAAGCTAGGCTTTTGTATCATTCTTTCTTAATACCACCACTTATGGGTAGCCCCATCAAAATGTTGAATAACATAAATTATTGCTTCCTTTTGACCTCTAGGCCTCAAATCAAGGTACTCTATCATGTCAACCCAAACTCTTACTGAATTACATAGGTCACCATCGAAAGTTGGAAGGACTATCTTCCCCAAATCATCCTGAGTATCCATATACCCATAGTGTCTCTTACCATACCTCAAGCCTAGACAAACTTCAAAGCTATTTCCCCTGTGGTATATAGGTGCAAGGGTCAATTACTCATCATAATCCTTCATGAGATCCCAACGAATCAAAGGCTAGTCTTCATGATCATGGACCTGTGTATTACCTTTCATCCTCACTTGTTTTTATTCTGAATCCCACAAATGGCCAAGATATGGCTGTGATACCACTTTAATGTCCCCAAATTGGGATGACAACAAAATAAGAAAATTTTCCCATAAACCCTAGCTAAACCAAACACCAACTAAATTTTGAAAATAAATAACCAACTAAACCCTAGCTAGAAAAGTGTGTGATATTCAATCTAAAGGGCATCCAAATAAATCCACAAGAAGCTAAAAATTATTTAGAAGATTGTGTACTTTTTTGGAGTCCAATACAATAGAAAATTGATGAAAATACCTTGCCAAAAAATTATAATTTTTCTAGGGCATTGAATGACCCTAAAAAAACCTACAAACCCACTCCATCACAAATCTCCAAAGCTAGAACCTACAAATCAGCCTTTCTAAAACAATTTGTTGCCCACAAAATTATTATTTTCCACAAATAGGCTAAAACTTCAAGAATTCATAACTCCCTCAATACTTGGAATTATGACGCAAATAAGAGCTCAAACTGATTACAAAATTAGTGACTATCATATAAAAATAATATCAAAATTTGCCTTCCATAGGAAGGCCACCAAAACTTGCTCTAAAATTATAAAAACCCTACTTTTTAGAATTTACCTCCTCAAACCCTAGGTTCACTCAAATTTTCAAAAGTAGCTGGTGTTTCAAAACACCTTGGTATATCCTTGCAAGAAAACATGCACTTTGATGCTCACTTACAATCCTTTAGTAGAGTTGCATAAGTAGAAGGGATGGAAGTTTTCATCCCCAAACCTAAGTCACTTTTTGAAGGTTTTCATCCTCAAGAGGTGGAAACCAAGCTTGACATACTTAATCCATGATTCCAATATCCAATAATGCATAATCTTAGAAAGAACATCTCACCTTCTTTTTATACCCATGTCCCAAGTGTGGCATCCAAAATAGGAGGGAAACTCTATTCTTTTTAAAATATTAAAAGAACCTCCTTAGAATTTCACTTTGGGTCTTAAGTGCCCATGACCCTTAAAAAGGTGCCAACTTAAGTGAAAATTAGATTATTATTACTTTATTTTAAGTATTTAAAAATACTTTTTATTTTAGTAATAATATTATTTCAATTTCAAAATGGGGACATTATAACAAGTGATAACCATAAGCCTTACATCTTTGTCTTGATCTCTCATAAGTTCTAGCTTTCCCAAAGAAATAATTATGGAGTCATAGCATTATTCACAATACCAGATGGTGATTATTCAACTATAGACAAACAATTTTCCACTTCCTCTAAAATGTTGAGGAGTGTACCCTTCGATTGAGGTGGATGCTTGAGGCCTTTCTCTACTTGGTAAAGTTTCTTCTCCACATCCTTTCATGTGAGCATTTCATAATTCTTATAAATTGGTTTCAAAAGATGTTCCATAGATTTTTCCTTTGATCCATAGACCAATAAGATAAATGTTTTAATACCACTAAAATGTTCCCATATTAAAATCCTTTGAATTCTATTTTTATAGTTAATTCTAAAATTCACATCCAA
Source organism: Torreya grandis (assembly GCA_037957365.1). NCBI lineage: Eukaryota > Viridiplantae > Streptophyta > Pinopsida > Cupressales > Taxaceae > Torreya > Torreya grandis. The sequence continues at coordinate 329,816 of JARHVA010003804.1, read as the reverse complement.
ATACCAAAATAAGACATGCAACATGGAATATTGAAAACCCAGCTATATTTGTATCTCAATCAATAGATTACATAAAATAATAATGGGAAAATAAGTGCTAAAACAATAAACTATGGGAATAATTAAATAATATTTCTTTAGCTACCAAAACAACCCTTCAAAAACTTGTGCTACTACTCCAATGGTAGTGATTGGAAACATGGGTTGGTTGATCCAATAACCCTCACCTAATTTTGAAAATTGTCTAACCCTTCTAGCCAATTGAAATACTAAAAATACCCTGATTGTCTACCCAAATGTGATCTCTATATGAAATCACCAATGATGGGATGATAGGGTTTCCATTCTCTAATCCCCAATACAAACCTGGAGGGTTTTTTGTCCTCTATATCTGAATGCAATGAAAGGTTTTCATCCTCAATGCAAAATCTAGAAGCAAATGCCCAAACTCAAAATAGATGTAATAAACAAGATGATCCTAAATGACACCCAAGGCCCTCTTTTATAACTTTTTCTATCTTTTTTTTCCAAGTTGGCCTCTTACTTTACTTTAGTAAAATACACTTTTATTTTTACTTTTCCCTTTTCTTTTATTTATAATAATAATAAATTAATATTAAGTTGTCACTTTTTAATAAAATAAAAAGTAAGTCACTCAGAAATCTTAAAATATTAACTTTATTATTTTTCACATAATGGGAAGAAAGGGAGATGACACATACCCATAAGCAAGATGTACATGGGGAAATAACTGCCCTCCCATTGTATGTGAATTCAAGAGAAAAATATGGCAATGCATTTACCACAAGTGATAACCTATCATGTGTCAAGGTATGTTTAAGATCTAGAATCTGAATAAGCAATGTACACTTATAAGTGAAAGGGGTATAATTGACTCCAAATAAGAATAATATGTAGGTATGATGCCCCCATAGGCAAATACGTGTATAAGTATGATCACATAAGGAACATGTGTGGGTAAAATTCCTACATAGGTAGATACGTGAATAGATATGATCAATGAAACCCATAGGATAAAAACCATGGGTGTCATGATTGTAGATGTGATCAAAAAGGGACAAGTGTAGGTATGATGCCCCCATAGGGAAATTAGTCCATAGGCAAAAATGTGATCATGTATGAGTCCATGTTTTTTCATTTTTCATTTTTCTTTTTAGTAATGTGTATTTAAAAAAAAAAACATTTATATTAAAGAGAACTCAAAGTGTACATATTCTAGTATGTCAAGCTTGAAAGCTATCAGTCAAAGCCTTGGCAATATACATAAAAAGATGCATATTAGCATTTATTAGTTTAAATAAAACTCTAAGAGATTTCTCAGATCCCCTTTTAGTTTGGTCGACCACCCCAGAGGAGGTACACCATAATAATTAAGGTTGTGATTGTTGAGAGCCCAGTTGGCCAACCCATCTGCTACTTTATTACTTTTTCTAGGAACATGGAGAAATTGGACCTCTTGGAACTTGTCCTTTAACCTATGAATTTTTTCTGTTCTCTTACTATTTGCCAATTTTTTCTATGACCCCCCTTGGGAACATATAATAAACTAACAGTTATCTTGGAATCAAATTCAGTTTGGAGTTTTTACCACCTAATTTTCAAATCTCTTGCATCCCTTTGTAAACTAATTTGATTTACACTAAGGTATTATTTATATATCCCAACTTTTTAATGAAAAAGAATGCTATAAACCTATCAGATCTACAAATGCCTCCCATACTATACTGACCTAGGTTACCTCTTGAAGCACCATTTACATTTAGTTTACCATACCCAATTGGAGGGGTTTTCCAATGTCTATGCCTCTAAATTTTCTTCTTCGGTCGATCTATAGTCATTGTGGAAGTCATGGGTCGTAATGAGAGCTATTTGCACAAGTGTTCTCATTCTAATGTAAGAATTAGAGGTAAACAAATCTTATGCTTGATAAATTACGTAACATTAATTTTAATATTCTCCCTAACATAGGTAATATCCCTGTTGTCCTACTAGAAAAGTCTATTATTTCATTCCTTTCATATGATTGAAAGCAAAAGGGTGACACTATACCACAAATCTAGAATAAGGTTTTAACCCTTGGGTAGGTGGATATGTCAGTCTTTGATCAGTGACTCGAATGAGTGAATGCTAACCCAAGAAAAGCTAAATAATTTAGATAAAAGCTGCCATAAATAGACTACCATTGGGAATTGGAAAAATAGATGAGTTATGGTTTCCTCGTTAGTTAGGAATACATCACATTAAAAGGGGCCATAAAATCCATGTCTTATGAGGCTATCTCTAGTTAAGACTCTCCTCTTTAAAACTAACCACACAGAGAAGCTCACTTTGGACCATATAGCAGGCTGCCATATGTGGCTAAAGATATCCATAAGAGGATGAGAAGTACCCCTACTTATAGAAGAATAACTTGAAGAAACTGTGTAGGCACCTGTAGAACTTTCCCCCTAAGAGAAGGAGTCAAGAAATGAAGAACTTAAAAAAGGATAGGCCAAAAGAATACTATTAATCTGTGATTTTTGTTTCTCCCTCATTTGAATTGGCCATTCCAAACTAGGAATCCAACACTTTCCAATCCTTCAAGGATGATTAGTGGACTTACAATAATTAACAACCTTAATCCATCCCATTTCATTGAATGCATCCATGGTTGTCTTTAACTCTAGCTATTGATTGATGATTAGTGGATGCCCATCCTACGAATTAGATTAAAAGTTAGCACTCTACCCATTATTGACAATCCAAAACAAATGCCTTTTTATAAGTTCTTTCCCCACTTTTAGGACCGCAAGAATGGGAGATCCTTTGGGGGGAAGAGATAACGGAATGATTCTCTCAAGGGAATTATTTTCTACATATTTGGATCTAATATTATCAGCCCACAAATCATTTAGAGCCATTATAAATCTCCATTAGAGTGTAGTTGTTAAAGCCTTATTGTGCTTGGATGAGGATTTGAATCCTAAGCCACCTTCTTACTTAGGTTGGCAAAGAGTTTCCCACTTAACTAGAGACCACTTTCCTTTTTCCTACACACCACTCCACATAAATATTTAGCAGAGAGAGTCCAATTGTTTCAAAATTCTTACTAGAATGTTGAAGATAGAAGAAACATATATTGATAATGTTTAAAGGACTGCTTTAACCAATGTCATTCTTCTTTTTGAGGAGAGTCATTTATTAGTCCATTTTTTAAGTTTCATATCTACTTTTTTGGTAATCCAATGCCAATAATTGATCTATTTAGTTGAAATAGGGACCTCAATATTTTTAAAGTGAAAGGGATCCTCTTCTAAAGTGGAAGATGTTAAGAATTTGTTCATCCTATCTACTAGAGTAGTGAAATAAAATGATGCTTGATTTGGTGTGGTTAACCAATTGACCAGTAGCTCTAAAAAAAACTTGAAGAAGCTTCTACAATTGTTGAGCCTTGAAGCAAGTGGATTTTTTAAGAAGTGTAGAGTCATCCAAAAATTGTAGATGCATGAGAGGAGAAGCTCCTTTGGCCAATTTAATACCATCGATCTTGTTTTCTTGACATGCCATAATTACCAATGTGCCAAGGCACTCCACCAAAATAATGAATAAAAAGGGTGGTAAAGGATCCCCTTGATGAATCCCGTTATAAGTTGATAAAATTAGAAGAGTGCCATTAATAAGGATATAAAAGGAGAGTGAGGATAAACAAGCTCTTACCCATTCAATCCATTGCCCAGAGAATCCGAACTGAGCTAAAACTTGACATAAAAAATCCCAATCCACTTGATCATAGTCTTTGGAAAGATTAAGCCTAATAAACATAGAAGAATATTTTTGAATGTCCATAGAATGTAAGGATTCCTAGGCTAACACAATCTCATCATGAATTTGATGACCTGGGACAAATCCCCCTTGTTTTGAAGAAATGATCTTACCAATAAGAGGTTTGAGCCTTTCTACGATAACTTTGGTTACTGTTTTATACAGAACATTACACAAAGTTATAAGTCTAAAACTAGAAATTTCATCCACTTTACTGGCTTTAGAAATAAGAGCTATGGAGGTTTTATTGATTTCCTTTAGAACTATTTTAGTCGTCTTCACCTCTTCCACCACTTGAAGGAGCTCCCCCTTGATAATATCCCAAAAAGATTGGTAGAATTCAATGAGGAATCCATCCAGTCATGGATTTTTTCCTTTATTCATAATAAACACCACTTTTATCAATTCACTTTCCATGAATTGAATGGTAAGCTTTTCATTATCTTGATCTTAGATAAGTCACAGAAGAGTATTCAGCATTGTCTTTTGGGCTAACTCATCAAGAGGTTGGGCTGTAAATAAATGATATAAATACTAATTTATAATTTGATACATACATTCCAAACAATACTTTCTTCCCATCCTCCTTGGTAAGGGATTTTATGTATTCATGAGCACATTTAGCTTGCAAGGATTTTTGAAAGAAGGCACAATTTTTTTCACCTTCTTTTAACCATTGAATTCTAGATTTTTGCCACCACATAATCTCTTCTTTGGTTTCCCATTCATGGAGAACATCTTCAAAAGGATTTCCTTTTGGATAAGATCAACATTACATCCATAGGTTTGAACATTACAATTGAGCTCTTCCATGTATCCTAGGATTAATTTTTTTCTCCTTTATATCACCAAACTCAATTCAATTCTAAGTTTTCAATTTAACCTTTAGGTAATTCAAGTGTTTGGAAAAGGAGAACATATGTGTCCCATACTTGGGTTTTCCTTCCAACTACCATTATTGAATGAGATTGCATATATTTTCATGCCTGAGGCATATCAACTGAAACCAGAAAGAAGCACAACAAGGAGCTGATTTGCCCATCTCCAGACACACTAGCTGATGATCAGAACCAATGTTATTCAAAATCTGAGCCTTAGTAGGATATTCCTTTAACCACCATTATTTTGACACCAAGAACTTTTTAGTAATGCATATAAGAAGAATATAAAAGTAAAAAAAATTACAAGGCCACATATGAAAAGAAAGGAGCAAGGATCTCAAACTAGAGGAATAATATGAGGGGAATTTTAAGCAACCTATGGTTTTTCTTAGAAATCAATGCATGTTATGACTGAAGGTCCTAATAAATGGGTTGTCATCATCAAGAAGCTCACATAAGTGCTAAAAATAGGTTAAATAACCAAAAAAGCAAGTCTAGTGAAGCATAGAAAGTAACATAAAACAAGTGTTTAAAAGAATAGAAACGAAAATAGTAGGCAAGTGCCAATGTATTCAATGAGGAAGATAGAAGAATACAATTAGTCTCTTGGAGGAAGCCACATGTAAGGCATAACATATAGAATAAGAAAGCTACATACAAGACTGTAGAACAATAAATATGTATCGATGAGCCCCAAATCATAGTCATAGAAATATGGACTCCATGATACGCAAGTGTAATATATGGACAAATATCAATCGCAAGGTAAGTGATATAAAATGTACTCATCGATGTAATATAGTGACAAATATCAATCACAAGACAAGTGATATACAATGCACTCATCCATGTAATAGTGCAATAAATGCATGTAGATATCCATGTACATAATCTAGATATGTATACTTTATGTAATGAAAAATGTGATATATGTGATTTAAGTAAGTTGGTTCTATATAATATTTAGAGAAAAAGTTAGAAAGATGTCACCATGTGATATTGCTAGCGTACAAAAATGCCTCCCCATAGGTGAGGTGTGAATGTTCATAACCATATATGCCCCGTATATCTTGTATCACACTTTACTTAAATCATACCATGAGAAGCACATGTGGAAAACATAAATATAGAAAAACCTCAAGTATAGATAAAATAGGCATCATATTCATCATATGACTAAGATAAAGGCAAATAAATTTTTGATCTTTTAACTTCCATGAATGTTTTTATATTTTGCATTTTTGTATTGTTTTTGTTATTTTATAATTAAATCACTTAAGTATTTATGTGGCTTGAGGGTCTATGTTACCCTATGTATCAATGAAGCTCCAAATATTAGGATGACTAGTGTATATGTATATATGTATGTATGTTCTAGGTATAGCATTTTAGTCGAGTATGTGTAACATACTAAGTATCAAAAAATGACATGCAAGAAGTAAAGCAGCCCTAGATCATGAATAAGAGAGTAAATATAAATGATGAGGCATAAATGATGTTTACTTCATAGAAGAATGTGTCAAAAGTCCAAATATGTCATATAATGGAGCTTTGAATATATGGTAAAGCTCTCACATAGATGACTAAGTGTATTGAAACCATATTAAAGAAAAACAAAGCAAACAAAAGTATAGTTCAAGGAAAATGTCGTAAGATGTATACATTGAAGCCCATATTAGGCCTTATTGTTGATCAATAATAAATGAAAAGATCTCCAAAATAATCCTTATAGATGGACTGTTGGAAGCACAAGATTGTCTTGATTTAAAAGGTATATAATGCAAGTGTGTGATCAGTATTTGATGTGAAAATTTGTTTGCATTTGGTACAGGATGTTGATTGATCATACACTTTGTTATCTCCATATGTTGTTTATGCATTGTATTGAATATTGCATTACATTATTGGCTTTGATGTATAATGTTGTTAATGGTTCATAGGATGCATATGCTAAGTTATAATCACTTGTTTCTTCATCTATTATATATTTTATGTTCTCAAAATTTAGGATGGGTTCATGGGTGTTAATTTTGGCTTGCCACTTGGTGTTGTGCTCTTTTTGCTTTTCTTTAATATTTATCTGTTACTTTGATTTGACATACTAGAATTCTCTTGTTGGGGTTATTTCAAAGTGAATATGCAGAGGAATAATAAATATCATTGGATGTTTAATATTTAGACAATTTGCCTTTGCAAGTTGTTTTTCTTTATTAATTTGAGGGGTAGTACTATTAAGCATAGAAGGTGGGAAGGGTTGGCATAGTCTTGGGGAGTACAATATAGTTGGGCTATAGAAAATATGTTCATGTCATCTAGTTACTCTCCTATTCCACATGGTATGAAGCTAGAATTGGGAATTTTTTTATCTAATGATTAGGTTTTGTAATGTCCCCCTTTTCAAACTAGTCTTGGGAGGAGACCCTTAGCCTTCTTGTTCCCAAGGGCTAAGGAAATTAAAGGAAAAAAATGGAACATTTGAGAGCTTCAAGATTATTTAATGGAAAAACACTTTATGATCTAATTTTGGGACCTTTTTGAGGGTCATGGGCACTTAAGGCTTAAAGTGAGTGTGATGTCCCAAAATTAGCACAATGATGAAAAAAGAGGGTTTTCCAATAAACTCTTAATAAACCCAAACAAAAAATTGAATTCTAAAATTTAAAACCAACCAACCCTAGGGCTATATATGCATCACCAAATTGGATATATCACACTTCTAATTATTCACATATATATATATATATACATATATATATATATACATACATATATATATATATACATATATATATATATATATATATATACATATATATATACATATATATATATATATATACATATATATATATATATACATATATATATATATATACATATATATATATATATATACCTTATGAGATTTAGCCCACAATGGCTCACACTAATTGAAGAACGGAAGATGAATTGATGTATTTTCCACTCCAAACTCTCAATGCCCCCAAGTTTATTTTAATGTCCTCTTCCTGTCACCAAATCCAATACAAAAAACCCTCTACAACTGAAAATAAATTTTAGGCAAATTCTAACATGCATATTATGTAAAAATTGGCCAAAGTTAGGGCCTAAAACATGATCAATTTTCCCTCAACCAAGTCACAACAAAAAGGAATAAATAACATGTAATAACTTCAAAAAATTAGACTTGTATTCATCCTAAAACTTGCTGGAAATAGATTATAAAACTCACAAAAATTAGCAATGATTAATGGCCTATTGTTTAGGGCCAAACAAGGTACCCTAAACTCTTGCACACCCCTCTCAAGTGAATCACCCCACTCATAAAATAAGGGTAAAATTTTCAAAATTAAACTCTTGCCTTTTCCTTCCAAAATTCCTTCAAACCTTTATGACTAATTGCCACAAAAATCAAAAATAATATAACATGTACCTTGTCAAGTGGAGTCTAAAAACCCTCTGAAGATGCCCAAATTCTCCCCAAACTGATTCACCCTACCTCAGAAAAATATAGAAAATAAATTAGATTATTTTACTCACCAAAAATCTTCAAAATGGCCTCCAAAAGGATCCTAGAGCAAGTCACCCCAACTAAAAAATTAGTATAAAATATTTTCAATATTTTATACTTCGTGAACACTCTAAATCAGCCTTAAAATCCTCAAGATCAGCCCTCTAGTCAAGTCACCAAAGCTAAAAAATCAAATAAAATATTACGTAACCTTATTTGACTTCAATGAATCCCATCCAAATGGCTCGCCCAACCCTCTAGGCAAGTATCCACATCTTGGAATGATCTTTAGTGCCACGAACAAGCTCCCAAAATAATTTTCCACTCTCCAAGAACTATAATATCACTAAAATTAGCTTCTGATAGGGTTTGTAATATTTTCTCAATATAGGTGATGTACAAAAACATCTTTCTAAATCCACTTACATGTAAACATGTTATTTTGAAGCTAAATTATAGTCCTTAAATAGAGTTGCCCAACTAAAAGGAATGGATTTTTTCATCCCCAAACCCTTGACACTTCTTGAAGGTTTTCATCCTCAAGATGGGATAATCAAGCTTGACATACTTGATCAAAGTTTCCAATTTACTATATAACATAAACATTCACAAGATTCCTTCATTGCTTTTATATCTAACCTCCAAGGGTGGTGCCCAAGTTGGAGGGTTATACCTATTCAAAACATAAGCACTTTAGCTTTTTAAAACTCCCCTTTTTGAGAGTTTAGGATATTATGACGCCAACATAAGTGAACACAAGATCAAAAGTAACTTTTTGTAAACTCTACTAAAAATTCAAACACTTAAGTACTTTTTACCATTTTTGCTCATAGATTATCCCCCCTCCATGTTCCCTTTTATTTCCTTCCCTTAGCTTTGTGGGAACAACCAAACTAAGGACTCCAAAAGCAAGCTATGCCAATAAGGGGGACATTATAGTGAGTTTTATAAGGAATATTATATATATATATATATATATATATATATATATATATATATATATATTCTTTTTCCTTAAAAATGTAAACTCTCCCTCCTAATTTTGAGTGATACACTTAGAGGTTGGGTATAAAAGGCAAGGAGAGGTCCATTTGGAAAGGGTATGCATTTTGGATATTGAATTATTGATCAAGTATGTCAAGCTTATTCAAGTGTACCAAGGGTTTGGGGAAAAAAACCTCCATTACTTTATTAAGGGTATTTCTATTCAAGGGTTGTAATTGTGCTTCACATTTGCATGGTTACATGCAATTGGTCTTACAAAGGTGTTTTGGAACACCACCTTATTTGGAAGATTGACGAGTACCTTTTGAAGTTTGGTGATTGTGTTTGTGCAAGTAAAAGAGGTGAGTGACTTGCTTGGGAGAGTTGTTTGCTAGTTTTGGAAGCCATCCCTAGGGTGGCAAATTGGTTGGAAGATTGGCGACCCCTCTCTAGAGGGTTATTGGCTTCGAAACCCTCTTCTAGGGTTTAGAGATATTTTTAGCTATTTATTCCAGCTTGGCAAGTTGTTTTTGCAATAACTTGTAGGGTTTGAGAGCCACTCCATGTCCTAAAATATTCAAAAAATTATTATATTATTTTTTTAGTCTTGGTGACTTGCAATGGGAGACTTGGAAGGCTTGTGGAAGAGCAAATTTGAAGGTTTAATACTCAAATTTAATTTTATAATTTCTCCCAAGTATGATGACCTCCTTGGAGGGTTAGTTTGATAAATTGAAGCCATAAATGTGTTTATTAGAGGTTCTAATATTTTGCATAATTATTTGGGAGTTTTTACAAGGGTTTCAAGGAAAATTTGAAGGAGAAAACACATATATACTAGCAAATAAAAATCAAAATTATTGTAAGGGTAATTTTTAGTTATATTGCCATTTCCACCTTGCTAAAAGAGGTATTTTATTTTAGTTTCATATTCAACAATTTTGGGGTTATATTGAAGTGTGTGTTTCTTAGAATTTGGCCATTCTTTCCAGTTAAGGTTTGTTGATTTAAGGATCAGATTTCAGATTATTTTTAAATTGGGTAGGGTTTGTTGCAAACCCTTATTTTGTAGACTTGTCTCAAATTGGGGACATTACAAGGTTATTATTATCTTATGCATAATCATCATTTTACTCTTGATTATTATCATTGGTTCTTGATTCTCCCACAACATATGTATGTGCTCTTTCTATTAGATTAGGTTATTATGGAGCTATAACTTTTTCTTGGTTGATGTTGAAATTATGTATGACACATTCTGTAGGCTCTGCATGCTTACCATAATAAAAAGGAGCTTCATTTTTAGGAATGGTGTATACACATCCTTTGTGATCAAATTTTATGTATTTGTGCAATGTAGAAGGTATAACATTTATAGCATGGAGAGCAGTAAAGAGTTTCATCAAGAGGTCTTATGCCCATGGTAAGGGTCAAGGATGAAGGATGGCTTCAAGCCCATGGTTAGGATAGCCTATTGGTTGTTTATTTTTCTTGAGGACAAGCAATTTTGGGTAGGGAGGATCATTTTCCCCCTTTTAATAATGACATTATTGAGGACCTTTAGCCTTGCCTAGTTTCTCAAGGGTCAAGGGAAAAAAATAAAAAGAAGGAAAACATTTGGTTTTATAAAGAATATATGTAAAAACACTTTATTTTTATAATTTCACTTAAGTTGGGGCCTTTTTGAGGATCATGAGTATTAATCCACTTAAAGTGAATTATAGAAAGTATTCTTTTTATAATTTGAAAAAAGATCAACAAAGGTATTTCTCCCCAAATTGGGCACTTCACTCGAGGAGAAGTCCAAAATCATTTAAGGGCTCTTGTTGAAGGGCATTTTGGGTCATTATTTAAATTTAAAAGTTTTGAGCACAAAAAAGATTGAGCTTTGGACTTGAAGACAAAAACCTTCAACCAAAGAGATTGAAGATGAAAACCCTCATTCTTCCATGGGGAAATTTCATCTAGGAGCTATCATTGTTCATCAAAATTTAGAAAAGGTAAAAAAGAAGGGTTTCTAAGTAGGGTGAATAGCTTAAAAGGTTGATAAATTTCTCTAGGAGGGTGGTAACTTACTCATGGAGGTTGAGGACTTGTTTTGGCTAATGTTTAAGGGCCAGTTCTTGCCCTTATATTATTCTACAATTTTTATATAATTTTTCCAGCCTTGGGGCGATTTGGAAAAAGGACCTATTTGAGGTTTTGAGGTCAAATATTAATTCTAAAAATATTCTATAATTTTTTATCTTATTCTAAATATTTCTTGTGGTAAATTTAGCTTGTTTGTGAGAGAAAAACATGATAACAAGGTTTTTTATTATAGCTGTATTTTTTTATTAATTTTGAAGACCTTTTGAAGGTAAAACACTATAGAAATTGCCATCAAAGGGCTACCATAAATCATTTTTTTTAAAAACCTAGACATCTAGGGTTTGAAGGCTAATTTAGATATTTTGAAAGATTGATCCTTGCTAAAGGGGTTCATAATTGATTTGAAGGGTTTAGCATATTTTTATGTTAACTTTAGAGTTTATTTGTAGTTAAGGTTTACTATTGTAAAAATAAGAATTTCTTATTTTGCTAGAGTTTCACATAAAAATTAGATTTCAAAAAATATCCCTAATTTGAGGACATTCAGTGGTATCAAAGCCAATTTCTTGGCCAGTTGTGGGGTTTGAGGGTTTCATGTCATACAGTGACATGGGAGATATAGATAGTACAAGGTTTGAGAGATCCTCTCAAGCTTATGAAAGGAAGGACTAACTTTCCATTCGGATGGATTTGATGGAGATTTATGAGTTTTTTTAGGAATGAGATGGATCTCAAGGATTTTGTATCATAGAAAAGAGGTAACGACGGTTTTCAGGTTAGATGAGAGTTACTTTATGCTTTGAGTAAGATTATTTTTCCCATATTTGATGGTTCTACAAACATTTCAGCTAGGACATGGATTGATAAATTAGGTGCATACCTTGAATTTCATATTATGGATGTAGAAGAGGCCCTGAGATTCATCACAACACATTTAGAAGGGGTTTCCCATGATTGGTGGCATGAAGGGTTGACAACCCAAGGGCGTCACCGCATAGACAACTATGAGGAATTTAGCAGGAAGCTCATTAGGAAGTTTGATGGGGTTGGTCCCAAACCTTACTTTGAAGAATAATCAAACACCCTGGGGCAACCAAGTGTTAAATCTTCTAAAATGCATAAATAAAAAAAAATAGGGCAGCCAAGTAGTGAAATTTCTGAGTTTCACAATTCAGAAATAGTGGGGTAGTAAGAAGTTGTCCAACAACTTCATGAGCAACAAGAACAGTTGATTCAGCTAAGCAAAGGGTAACAAATGATTGAATTTTTTGAGCCACAAGAACCATAAATTCAAAGGTAGCCTAGTGAAGGTTTTCAACAAGCTATGGAGCAACCAATGGGGTTGTAAAGGGTAGACACTAAGAGGGGGAGTAACAGAAAAATCAAAACTTCCCAAGGTGAATCAAGAAGAAGTTGTTCAACAACTTCATGAGACATCAAAAGAAAAAAAGAAAGAGAAAGGTAGGGAAGAATAAGAATCCATTTTGCATATTAGGGAAGAAAAATTATATTTTTATATAGGTAAACAACTAGGTTATCTTCCTGATGAGTGCTCATTATTTTCTCCTCATGCTTTGGTCTTTCAATGTTTTGATTATAAAACTTATGCTAATAATAAGGTGGAGTTGAAGGGCACTCAATGGGGAAGAAAATTCTTCCAAGTGAATCCTAGGGATAAGCATGACAAGCCTCCAACATAGATGTGGGATATAGGTGAGCCCTATAGGTATGATTTTGTTATTATGTTATGTTGTTAAATAGAGGACAAAGCTTGTACCCTCATGGAAAGGGGCATAAGCAAAAAGTACCATAATCCAAGGATCAAAGGAAGGGCTATAAGTAACACATCCATTACTATTTCCCACATTTTAAGTTTGATTTCCCATTTTTTTCTTTTGCCATGGGAAGTATTGGCCCTAGGAAGGTGTGCCTCCCACATCCCAACACCATGGGAGTAGCTCAAACATGTATGGGTGGAATTCTAGCCACTATAAAGGGAAGATTGAAAACGGAAAAAACATGCGACAACCATGATAAGAGAAATCTTAGACATAAAAAGAAAGGCCATATCATCTTCATAAGGCATGATGAAGTGATTGTAAAACTGTTGCTAAACACTATTATTTTTTCTAATATGTTTGCTTCATATGGATCAATAAGGAAACCGGTTGCAATGGCAATAAGTAAGGCACAAAGAGCCACAAGTATTGAATGGGGGCAGCCACTATGGTGTCCTAAAAATAATCACATTCCATGTTTGAAGGAGTTGGTCAATCTAAAAAATGATAAGATGCCATTGGAGTTGACATCAAAGGCCAAGGAAAGAGTCTTTCCAAAGAAAAATGTGATAAAGGTAGCTAAAAAGGATGTCCTTTCTTACCTGGAATGGACAACAAGGTATGCAAAGGAACATTTAATTCCTTATTTTTGGGGTTTAATAAATTTTGGAAATGAAGATGCTAAACAAACCCATGGAGATGGAAATTTTCAATTTATAGGGAATGAAGGAAGGTCTAAATTTTGTAATGAGAAAAGACCTTGGATAGAATCAAAAAAATCATAATGTTGTTGCTCAAAAAAATCAGAAGTTCATGAGCAAAATTAGAATTATTGCACAAAAAAATTAGAAAATCATGTGAATAATTAGTATTATTAACAGTCATAAAATTTTAAGTTTGTAAGGTCAAATCAGTTGCCTGCTAGGGACACAAAATCCAATTTTTTTAGCATGCTACAGCCCATGACAAGTTCTAGAAATGCATGTGAATTGGGGAACTTCTTTCATGACAAGAGGTTGGATGGTGCAAGTATGGTACAACCCTATCTAATTTGTAATTTTGGGTCTTTTTCATACACAAAATATATCCCATACATAATTTTTAGTGTTGTCAAGGTAGAGTAAAGGGAAGAACATAAGGCACACATAAGGATATCAATGCAAGATTGATTGCATCTCCATGATACATCCATTCAATGTATGTTTTCAACATGGCTCAATGCTACTCTCTTATTGTAAATAAGGAAAGGTTTGTTGTGACACATGAGAGACTCTAAGGAGTTGATGAATACTTGCCAAGGTAATATGTACTCAATTATTAAGGCTCAAATACACTTTTTCATAAGAGGCAACTATAATACATCTTCTTGTCATATTTATTGTGATAGTTCTAGCTCTTCAAAAAGGGTACATAACTTCATTTTGACCCTTCTTGGGATGGTAAATGTGGTATATTCATCATGGAGCAAGTTGGGAATAAAAAGGTTGATTTTTTGAGATGATTACAAAGTTATAATGAGCAAACACAACCCACAAAACACAAGGTATAGATTTATTTTTGAAATTATCCCCTATAAAGTAAGGGAATATATGAGTTTGAGGCATGAGATGCTGAGTTTGAAGTTTTTTAGAAGTTTGGAGAAGGTTGATTGCATTAAATTACCTCATAAGAATGAATTGTGAAGGAATAAATTTATGTTTTAGAGTCGTAAGAAGACTGAAATGTGCATACGCAACCAACATATCAAAGAGGAAGTCATTGGTTCTACCATTCTTTTGGAATATGAGGACATGTGTCAATGGTCTTTTTACAAAAAAATGATTTCCAACAAGGTGAGAGGAATTCTAGCTCCTCCATAGGGTAGATTTCTAAGCTTTGAGGTCACTCTTGTGTGTGTGGGCAACATGAACACCCATTCTATGTTCTCAAGGGCAACCACACATATGTCTCCAACATTTTCACACATGGATGACACTATCAAGTGTGGAAGCATTGAAGAGAAGAGGAGAATTCATGTTGTAACTAATATGTTTATGTCTTGTGTAGGTGCTGATATAAGGTAATCCAGGCTCAAAAAATTGAAGATTTCTTTGTTGGACTACACTTTACTAGCCATCTCCATGTTATCATTTTTGAGGAGTTGTTTCCTTTTTGCATCCTTTTGGCACATTTGAGTTATGGGACCTCCATAGAAAGATAAAGGAAGATGGAAAACCTCAGATCGTATAAACAACCAAGAACCTTCACATACAGAAGTAAAGAGTTTTATCAAGAGGTCTTATGCCCATGGGAAGGGTCAAGGATCAAGGATGGCTTCAAGCCCATGGTTAGGACAACCCATTAGTTGTTTCTATTGCTTAAGGATAAGCAATTTTTGGTGGGGAGGATTGTCATCTCCCCCTTTTTAGATATGACATTATTGAAGACCTTTAGTCTTGTCTAGTTTTCCAAGGGCTAAAGGAAAAAGAGAAAAATAAGGGAAACATTTGGTTTTATAAAGAATATTTGTTAAAATGCTTTATTGTTATAATTTCACTTAAATTGGGGCCTTTTTAAGGGTCATGAGTATTAATCCACTTAAAGTGAATTATAAGAGGTATTTTTTTTATAATTTTAAAAAAGATAAACAAAGGTATTTCCCCCCTAAGTTGGGTGGTTATTCACTTGGGGAGAAGTATAAAAGCATTTGAGGGCTCTTATTGAAGGGCATCTTGTATCATTATTTGAATTTACAAGTTTTGAGCATGAAAAATCTTGAGCTTTAGACTTGAAAAGGAAAATATTCAAGCAAAGAGATTGAAGATGAAAACCCTCATTCTTCTATGGGGAAACTTCATCTAGGAGCTGCCATTGTTCATCAAAATTCAAAAAAGGCAAAAAAAAAGGGGTTTCTAAGTGGGGTGAGTAGCTTGGAAGGTTGATAAATTGCTCTAGGAGGGTGGTGACTTGATCGTGGAGGTTGGCAACTTATTTTGGAGGGTTTTGGCTAATGTTTGAGGGCTATTTCTTTCCCTAATATTTTTATATAATTTTCTTAGCCTTGGGAGATTTGGAAAAAAGGACCTATTTGAGGGGTTGATGTTAAATATTGATTCTGAAAATATTTGAGAATTTTCCATATTATTCTAAATATTTATTGTGGTAAATCTAGCTTGTTTGTGAGGGAAAAATATCATATAAAGGTTTTTTATTATAGCTGTATTTTTATATTAATTTTGAAGACCATTTGAACGTAAAACACTATATAAATTGCCATCAAAGGGATGTCATAAATCATATTTATTTTCTGAACTAGGCGCCTAGGATTTGAAAGCTAATTTGGATTTTGAAGGATTAATCCTTGTTGAAAGGTTTCATATTGATTTGAAGGGTTTAGAATATTTTTATGCTAACTTTGGATTTTATTTGCAACTAGGGTTTATTGTTGAAAAATTAGAATTTCTTCTTTTGTTAGGGTTTCACATAAAAATCATATTTCAGAAAATATCCCTAATTTGGGGACATTACAATAGTCTTCCCAATAGAATATTGTAATTGGCATCATTATATATGACTTGACATTTTGTTGGTAAAGTCTTTAGGTCCAAGGGTAATGTTTAGGGGGATTGCTCCTATGGGACTCCATGCTTGATTGTTGAACCCTTCAATGATTTTGTCTAATGGTGATAAAGATTTATGATAAATGCCTATTGGTTCTAAAAAGGCCATCCTGCAAATATTTAATCTAACACCATTGTTTACAAGAACCCTCTTGATTCCTTGCCTTTTAATACTAGCTTGACTATATAAAGGAATATTTTTGTCTATAGTGTCTTAAGGAAGTAGATCTTTAAGCTCAAAACCGATAAGGTGTTCACTATTTTCTAATGTGTTAACAGGGTGGTAAAATAAGCAGGTTCAATATTGGTTGGGAAGGTAGCATCTTACAAAGTGTCTCACATTATGTTTTTGAAAACCATTGATTGCTTAACTGACTCAAGGATAGAGATCTTAGCTTGTGTTTTATAATTAATCCACTAGATCATAAGGTTTGTTAATTCAAATTTTAGGAGGAGAAGGAAGGGAGGAGAGGATTAGAAGTTTTAGCATGGACATTCTAGCTTATCTTATTTTAAGGATCAAAAGAGGGAATGGTAACATTACGTGGCCTACCCATTCAGGTTATTACAACAATAATGTGATAGTTAACCATTATTAATGAATTAATAAATGTAAGGTACAACTTGAAGATTAGATTTTAAACATGAGGAGAAAACCCTAAGGGAATGATAGTTTAAAAAATCCTAGGTTGTGTGTAAGCAAATGTCAGGGTTCACCATTTGTGTTTACCCTAGTTTTAGTTCTAATTAAAATAAGGAATAAACTATTGCAATGAATAGATCTAACAATATAATTATGAAAGTACAAAAATCAAATCCACCCAATGGGCTAACAATAATAACAAGATAAAGCGATAAACAACTAAGTTATGCAAAGTAAGTACAAAAGGATAAGAAATGATCACATATTTTTGTTGCAACTGGAATCTAAAGGTTTAGAACTAGAATATGACTGTGCATTATTTTGATCTCTAATTCAACCCTTGGATTCTCCTAGACAGAGGACTTGGGTAGATTCATGTTGGGCAAATTCACATTGTCAAATTTGTCTTTGTTTCATTGATTTTAACTTGTGTAGGGTTGTGAAATCTAATTTTTATGCCATTGGTTTACCCCCTGTTTTAGATATTTCCTATACTTTCACTCTTTATTGCTTTGCCAAGTAGAATGTGTTGATTTTCTAATTCCTTCTATTTTCCCTGTCTTGGTACTTAAAACAAATAAATGGGTTATGGAGTTAGGCAACCACCAAAGTGATAGTTACAAACTACATATCCCACATGCTGGAATTAGACCTCCACATAGTTCTGAGTGGAGTGTAAATGGAATGGATCAAAAAAGGTTTTTAAACTTATGTTCCCCTAGAAGTTATGATGCAATTACATGCAAGAAAAAACCTTCATTTGGTACAAGGGGATAATGAGAGGCCAAAATGAACAACTTCATTACAAGTGTCAGATATGACTCAATAAAGTTCAACTTGAAGTAGAATGAATAAAGTAACTCAATGCTTTGCTCTACTCTAGGTCTAAACATTGATATTTCATTTTCTTTAATGATCCCTTAACATCCTACTAAATGGTTTAGTATGACCTGTATATGTAGGGTATATTAGGATAAGATGGGCATGTTAGCTGACTTTAGAAATAATAATGGGCTAAGTTAAAGTCGCATTATTAGCGACAACAGGCAAAAAGACCCACAAAGGTTAAATATATAGACTCACGCAAGACATGAGACTAACTAGAGTGGATTTGCACCTTGGAGTAAATGGAGAATCAGATCTCGATGAGGAGTATGCTAACAAATGAGATTTAGTCCACAGATGCCAAAAAATACATTTTTATATGTGTTAGATATTATTTTGAGGCTTAAGGACTAAAAGGAGATCAATGTGGAGTTGGAGAAGTCTAAAAAATACAAAATTATACACAAGTATGTCAAATATGATAAATTGGGGATAAGACAATAGGGAAAAGGATCTTGTACCAAATTCAGGTGTCTACACATATTTATTTTCTCAAGGGGTTTTGGGTTTCATCCATCTACTAATATGGGTTGTATGAGTTGGTTCTTGTTTTTCTAAATTATACATTGCTAGTCTAATTTACATATTATATGTCTAATAATTCATGGCCATCGTAGTCGCTAGGTTTGATAACGGAGGAGGTTTTGTCAAAGTCTTGGGTTTTCTAAGATTTTCAAAAGGTTTGTAGAAAGGTTAAAAAAATAGGAGAATTATAAAAATATATAAAACTTTGCATATAATTAAGAATGATGACAAAATCAAATAAATGCAAGATAATTGCACAATAATAACCACCATAGAGAGTTGTCAATGTGAACAAAACCCTATTGCCTTCATCTTTCTCCATTGACCTCCTCTTTTCTTGTGTTTTTTTTTGCTGAATGAATGGGTTTGATAATGGATTTAATTTAATTTAAGGCTTGGGTGGTCCACTAGCATTAGGTTTACCTTGTTTAGTTACATTTTTTAGTGTTTAGCTAATTTTTGGATCCTAGATTCTGTTTCCCCTAGTATTTTTTCTAATGTACCTAGAAGTACTATTTTATCCCATTGACCTCCCTTTGGTCACTTGTGGATCAAAAAATGACCACCTCCTTTGCATTATGGCTAAGGGTGAGTTCAATCCCAATGGTTGTCTCTCAAGTTGTGTTTCGAGTTGTGGTGGTTCCCTTTTCTTCTCACTACTTTTTTTTTCCAATTATGTGATTTTAAAATGAAGACATCGTCTTTTTTGTAGATATCCAAGGGGCTAGAGAGAAACCATGTTGCTCTCAAGTTGCTCATAGTGGTCTATATGAGAGAATCTCGCCACAACATTCAAGCCTTTGGTAATGTGGCTTGTTTGATATGTAATTGACTTGCTCATGCAATCAAGATGGAAGGCATCAATTGATGTGCCGCATTCTTATGGATTCCTATTGATTGAGACACTTCTTAGATTCCTTTTCATACCACCTTTTAAATTATCTCCTATTGCTCACCATATGCTTTGATTTACAATGGTGTTTCTTCATTTTTCAACTTGGTTTCATATATTTCCAAACTTGGAGTTAACAATGTTGGTGTTGCACATGCACTCCTACTCTCCCTTACTACACCCTTTTTCACCAATTTAGTGCCTTATTTATTCAATTTTGCATGTTTTATTAGACTCATCTTATAAGTCGCTTGATTGAGAAGAGCTAATTCCGGTATCAACTCAATATGATTTTGAATGCCTCTTTTTGGTGGTAAACCATCTGGTAACTTATCAGGTATAACATTTGCATATTCCTTTAACACTTCTACTAGTATTTGCATGCTTCTATCTTCTTTTGTTACTATTAATGCATAACAACATGTCATCTTCATGTCTTTGATGGATTCTTTCTTAGACAACATGCTTTTTGTCTGCCCTTCTTCTTTAAGAGGTAGTAAAACTATCCTTATACCCCCTTTCAAAAAAGTATATATATTCTTTGCTCCATCATGAATTGCCTTTCTATAATATTACCACAACCTTCCTAACAATGCATCACATGCATCCATTGGAATAACATCACAACATAATTCATCTCTATAAGTTTTTCTCATTGAAAAATTGGTTAAACACCTTTTATATACTATAACTTTATTTTCTTTCTTAAACAATGAAATCGGATAATGATAGGGGTGTTTTTCTCATTGCAGTCCTAGTTTCTCTACCATTTCTTTAGAAATCATATTTTAAGAACTACTATTATCACTAATTACTTTGCATATCTTACTTCCTGAAGTGCACCTTATTCAAAAAATATTTGTACGCAGTTAGGAATCACCACCTTCTTTATTTTGCACATGTTCTTTTCTTGGAGATATCATTATTCTCCTCATCATGAGATTCTTTCCTATGTCTGTTGTTGCAACTTTCATATTTTGTTCTTTTATTTCAGCCTCCACCAAATTTACTTTTAGGTGATTCTCTTGCCTCCTTTCTTGTTCATGATATTGTAGACACTCAAATGCTTGTGTTCTCCACATTTGTAATAAACATAAGGTCTACATGGACCATTCCATCCTCTAGAAATCCCATAGCCTCTACCTTTGAAATCTTTTTCTTCTTTATTGATATTGAAACCTTGTCTATTATCCTCTTGTCTTTCTATACCACTGGGCGATCCTCCTATAGTGGAATTAAACCCATCTCACCGCCTTATTGGTGGTGATTATCCTCTTTTTGGCCCAACTGATCTTCTAAAAGTTTGTCTATTTTGCTTTTCATCTATCTTCAAATCTAATTGATAAGCCTCCTCCATGAAAAGTATTCTATGCATGCTTAATTAATCTTAAATAGAAAACTTCAAATCATTTACATACCTTGAAACCATTTGTTCTTCTATTTTATCATGCTTCACTCATTTGGAAAGTTTGTAGAACTCATCTGTATATTCTTGTATATTGTGATTCTTTAGCCTTAAATTTTGGAATCTTCTATATAGGGTTTGTGCATAATCTGTAGGGAGAAATATCTACCCTAGCTTCTTCTCCGTCTTGCTTCAAGAGTTGATCTTTTCTTTACCCTTTCTTTGTCTCTCTTTTTTTAAGTGATCCCACAAAATTGTTGCATGACCCTTCAATTTTGTGCATGCAAACATTACTGTCTTGTATTCTCTCAGATTTTTCCATTCAAAAAACTTTTCCATGTTATTTAACTAGTCTATCAACTTTTCTAGTTTTAAACTACCTCCATACTCTGAAACTTCAACCTTTATTCCTTCGTTTCTTCCCTCTAGAGCTCGAACCATCCTCTCTTCCATTGATGGTGGTTGTTTTTGTTCTTATTCATTTTGTTGAAATTATTTTTCACGGTCTATTTCATCCTTTATTTCCTCCCTTGCTTGCCTTCATCTTTGATTTGTGACATTTGTGATAATTGTAGTTAATTGTTCCACTTGCCTCTATAGCTGTTGCATAGACCTGCTCATCTGTGCGATTCCTCCTTGTCCTCTCATCATCTTTACTTTTGTTATTCAATCATAAAATCCTCTCAAAAAATATAATTTCAAAACCCTTTATAAATTCACAAAGATATTACCTCTAAGAGTCGAACTTGCTCTGATAGCAGATGATGAATCCACAGACTAGTTAAAAAAAACAATAGGCACAATACTTATAATTTTGTGAAATTATAATCTTCTTTGATTTGTCTTGAATGTTGTTTTTCATTCAACTCCTTCATGAATCCGAATTTGATAGTATCCACTTCTTAGATCAATTTCAGTAAAGTATTTTGCTCTTGCAAGCACATCCATCATATCATCTAAATGAGGCATATGAAATAGGTATTTGATAGTTATTTTATTGATTATTCTACTATCCACACACACCTCCATGTTCCATCTTTCTTTGGAGTTAGCAATGCTGGTGTTGCACATGGACTCATGTTTTTCCTTACTACACCATTTCTCACAAATTCAATAATCTGTTTATTCAATTCTACATGTTTTGTTGGACTCATCCGATAAGTCATTTGATTGGGTAGAACTGATCCTTAAATAAAATCAATATGTTGTTGAATGTCTCTCTTTGGTGGTAAACCATATGGTAACTCATCAGGTATAACATCTACATATTCTTTCAACACTTCTACTACTTCTATTGGTATTTGCATATAATAGTTTTATAAATAAATCAATAGGAAAATCACCATTTCATATTGTTTATGGTAGAAATCCTATGGGTATTTTAGATTTGGTGCAGTTACTAATTGCAGAATAGGTTAGTGATGATGCAAAAGTATATGCAGAGCACATACAAAAATTGCAAGAAGCAAGAAGAAAGCTATATGAAAGTAATGAAAAGTATAAAGTAACAATAAATGTATCAAGAAGGTCAAATGTATTGAAGGAGATTTGGTGTTGGTGTATATAAGAAAAGAAATATTTCCCAAAGGATCATACAATAAGTTGAAGTACAAGAAAATTGGTCCTTGCAAAATTGTGAAGAAAATCAATGACAATGCTTAGGAGGTGAGTTTACCACAAAATTTTGATATCTCTCCAATATTTAATATTTTAGATTTATATGATTTTCATGGAGACGATGGTGAAGGGGAAGAATATGAAGAAGTAGATTGGAAGTAACAGGTACCAAGGAAGAAGAAAAAAATATAGTACAAATTCTGGATAAGAAGACAATGAATATGAGACAAGGAAGTTATAACAGGTATTTAGTACAATGGGAAAGACTACAACAAGAAGACAACACTTGGATTTTAGAATGGGAGTTAAAAAAATTGACAAGAATAAATTGTTGGAATATCATCAGGGCAACTTGTAGAAGTTGAGTTGTTTTCAACCAAAGGAGAATGATGTAGAGACCTATCTTCTAGAGGCCATAACTTTTGACTCGTTAATTTGATTGAACTCTCTTTCATAGCAAAATAAAGATGAAGGAAAGAAGAATGAAGCCATAACTAATTTCACCGATTAGGGCCAATTCCAAGATGTTTAAAGAGGCATATGAGATTATCTAAAAGTCTGAAATCACATTCTTAGTTACCAAGTTTAGAAATCTGGATCCATTTGGAAGTTTGAAAAATCCAAAAATATGGAATCCTTGAAAAGTTTGGAAAATCTGATCCAAAATATATACATATACTAGATGTTAGCATAGTTTTATACATATGCAAAATTGAAATATATAATGAAAATCATTAATACAATAATATAAAATGTTAATACTATATAATATCTATGGTTTTTGGGAATTTTTTTCCATGGAAAACTTGAAGTACAAAAAAATATAAATTTTTGAAAAAAAAATAGGGCCGCCCCGGACGAACTTATCCAGACCAACCAAAAAATCCAGATCTGACCTGATTTTGTGTAGATTTAGTGGGATTTGGTAACTATGATTTTTAGTCATGCTAAACATAGCAAAAAATTAGATGACTTTATATCCGAACATGAACTTGGGTTGAAACTTGTCCAAGATCGTGACTTTATTATTTAGAGGATATGTTTAAAATTTTAGGCCCATCCAAACTTGCATGAAAAAATCATTATGAAAAACAAGTTGCTAGGGGAAAGGTCCCAACAACGATGCACCCTAACTTTGGATAACAAATTAAAGTGTCATAACATAACATTAGACTTCAAAAATTTTACTCAATTTAATATGTTGTCTTAACTACTTATAACTAAGGTTTCAAGGTCTAACACATTATACATTTTACAATATAACTTATTTCATCATGAGATGTCATAAAATGCATTTTTTAGACCTATGACCAAAACTTAACCTTTAGAGTACCAATAGCCATGCATTAGAGTATCAATACTTGAGTCTTACTTGTTAAGATGTGATTGGTTACTTTTATTTTTATAGAATAATTGTTGAACAAGTATTAGATATTACATGTTCAGCTTCTGGTGCACTTTAATATTTATACACACCAATATGTTTTGTCAATGGAACACATGTTAAACAAAAGCTTTATTCAAAAATTGGAACATGCACAATGATTAGGACCTTTCCCCTATTTATAGCAGGGGTAGTTAACTTTAAGAAGTTGATTGTTTTTTTTGGATTTTTTAATTTCGCATGTCAACTCCAATTTTGAGTTGAAGTTTATTTAAATATTTTTATGTAATGATTTTATTCATTCAAGATGAATCAATGAAGATTATGATTTCACAAAATTCTAAGAATTATGCCTATTGATATTTTTTTTTGCTTTTCTAGTCTCTGGATTCATCATTGCCTTAATTTCTTGTTTAGTTGAATCTATATATTTTCAAAAAAAACTACAAACAAGCTTTAGATGCAACATCAAATGGGTTTACATCTTGAGACTATGAGATGGCAATAAGGAGGCTAAAACTCACAAGCAAAAAGTCTACTCTTGTTTTGTGGATTTGCCCAAAGCATTTGATATAGTCCCAGGCATTTACTGTTATAGAGGCTTTGAGATTTGGTCATTGTAGAGATGATTATCAGTTTGGTCCAGTCTCTTTTATGGTGGTTAGTGTCATACTTTTTATGGTGACATTATCTTGATGGCTTATACACCTGCATGACTTCATCATTAAGGAGATGCTTCAAGTACCTTCTATGCCACTCCTAATTACTTTCACCTTTAAGGGTGAAATAAGTGAAATGGTTACCTCCTAAATCTATCACACGATACTTTTTCCTAGTCCTTGTTTCTTTATGTATCCAATCTCTCAAGCGAGCTTATGGTCTATGCAAGTTATAACTTAGAGACAATGTCACTAGCTCAAGTTCCAAGAAATCAAGTCCAAGCACTGCATATTTCACACTATAGTTATATGCATCCCTAATATATGCTTGGGAGGTTTAGGGTCCAGGCTTGCGGCATTCAAGCTGAGATTATATTGAGATGCTGCTCATTTCTTCTCACTCTAAGAGTATTCAAGCCAAGTTAATTGTCATGCATGCATGATTTTTGTGGATGTGGGGACCACCCCTTATTAATGCTAGATGTGGTTGCCGCATTTTACAAACTCTGATGTATGGCAATATCACTGTTGAATTAATTTTGAATCAAAATTAATTGACAATGGGACCCCTAAATATTATCTGGAATACAATTATGGAAAAGTGCAAAAATTGGGAAAAGCTTATCAAAAAGTAAAAATGCTAAAAATCAAATTATGTAAGTTTTTGGGTTACAAATGCAAAAATTGATTTTTTTATGGAAATATAATGATTTTTTGATAAATCAGAATTGTTTTTTCAAAGTCAACGATATTCTCAGAAATATTTTCATAAAAAATATACCACTTTAATAACATAGTCTATATAATGAATTGCTTTGATAGATAATTTTTTGTAATAGAGGAAGATACTCCATCTAGATGCTTTCCCATTAAGGATTTGGCTACTGTAGGTATCCCCAAGTGGCTCATCTCCTTATCAAGTTACATTTGTACATAGATCAACTCAATACATCTTCCATCAATTCTCTAAACTGCTTAGGGCAGGATTGGGAATCATGACATGTGAGAAGAATTTTACAGAGCTCATTTGCAAATTATCTGGTCTAATCCTCCTAATTTATTTCATCCTAGATTCTTCATTACAATAACACCTCTCTGAAATGATGATACTCATTCTAAATTGAACCATATAAAACTCTTCGTTGGTCTAAGGCCCCCTTTGGGTTAGCTACAAGTGATTTTGCATCAGCTCTGGATAAAAGCAAACTATGGCCTTCCCAGTGCCCAGTCCACATAATTAGAAGTTGATAACCACTTCAATTTTAGATTCTTGGTATACTATTAGATACTGTTACTGGAAAGAAGATAGATAATTAATACTAATAAGCACAAATGACCAAAGTAGGTAAATTGGACCTGCAAGTACTATCATTTACAATAACAAGAGGGAGTCAATAATGAGCTCCAACATTTAAAAGAAATAAGAGGCATTGATCTTAAACCTAAGTTGCTGATACATATATGGGTATGAGTATCAGATATGGGGATACGATGATTTTTTTTGGGGGTTTGGATACAGCTAGATATGACCGTACAAAAATATAAAAAATAAAATAAAAATATATCCATATAAGAAAAATTAACCACATAATATGCATAAAGCAAATAAAATTACTTCAAATAAGTTAAATAACCACAAAATATATACTCATAATTCAATGCCCAATATCATAATATTCAATAGTCAAAATTATATTAGTTTTATAATAAGTACATGGTGTAAATGTTACAATATATGAAAAAAATAAAGATAAATCAACATTCTCATTGTTCACTATATTCTTCTTCATCTGAAATGTCTTCATCATCATGTGGTTCATTAGAACCACAAGCATCAGCAGTGCCACTCCCACTAGCTCCACTATGCAAGTCGTGTGAAGCACTGTCTAGCTTCGTGTCAAATAAAGAAAGGTAGGCAAGGGAGGCATCTAAATCAGTAGCCTCTAGGTTCACATCCCACAACTCTGTTGGCCTTTCCTTATATTGAGGTTGTTTATGTGAGAGAAGACATAAGTTGGAATGCATATAAACCAAATCCTTAATTTTTTTTGTAGCCAACTTGTTATGTTTAACTGAGTGGATTAAGTCATCGCTGTCCCAACTCCACTCAGCTGAAGAGGAACTTGCAACCTATTGAAGCCATAAAATGAATTAAAATTTATAAAAAATTAAAAATTAAAAGATTAAAAGTTAAAAATTAAAACAAAACATCAAAAATGTCAAAAGAAGGGTAGAGTAAAAAAATTAAAATCTTACTTGTGATAGAATTTTTATTGCAAGTGGTTGAAGGTGGGTAGATGCTTGCCTATGGAGGTACCACCAAAAGTGAGCGTCCATATTGTACTTGTCACATATAACACCAAGGGAGTGACCCACTGAGGATATGAAATGCACAAACTCTTCTCTAACTTGGTCTTCTACCTCTGGATCGGGAAAGATTCTAGAGAATGTTGCCTTATATCCATCGACAACCTCAACATCCCTATATGGTGTGACCCTCCTGGGCAAAGAAAGAATCTTTGAACTATAGTGTTTGGGTGTTAAGGCAAAAGCGAGAAGATGCAATGGAGTGGTCATTTTGTTCCACCTTTCAATGAGATGTGACTGCACTTCTTTGAAGAACCTCTCTGTAGGATCTTGCTCTTTGGCATTTATGATGGATTTAATGTTTTCAATCAGTGAGTTTATTCCATCATAAATCTCACCCAAATATGGATGATCTATGTCCACATATCTCAACATACTAATGATGGGCTCAGTAAAACTCAACAAATACTCCAGATGTTCCCACCACACATCATCAAGAATCCACCCTTTCACCTTTATGGCCCTCTCATTGTTTGCCTACCTCCATACACCCCAATGGTTGTTGATGACCATGCTACTCAATGCCTCATGCACCTTAACAAGTCATCTCAAGATGATGGTGTGTGAGGCAAATCGAGTCTCAATAACCTAATATAAAATTAAAACAAATAATTAATAAACTTAAAAAATTATTCAAAAATAAAAACACTACAAATTATAAACTTATAAAATTAAATTAAATTAAGAGTTACCTTCAACAAATGCAATTTTGAGAAGGTCCTAAAGATGGCTTGGGACATGTGATGGTTGGTTATGAACATTTGGATCTCATTCGCCTCCTCATAGACTTGTTTGATCCAGTCAATTTTTGTCCCCAAATTTTGCAACATAATGTTGAGGGAATGAATGACACAATGTATCCAAAATATATGCCCATACCTTGCCTCAACTAACATTCCCAAAACTCTGCACTTTTTAGTGTTGTTAGTTGTAATTTAGACAACATTTTGAGGCCCCACTGCCTCAATGGACTCTATCAGGATGTCAACAATGAATTGTGCATCCTTTAATTGCCCCTCACAATCAATGACCTTCAAAAACATTTCCCTTGTGCATCCTTCACTTGCTCCTCACAATCAACGACCTTCAAAAACATTGCCCCTTTAGGGCTCACTGCAATCACATTAATCAATGGCCTATTTGTCGTATCTTTCCATCCATAAAAAATGATGGACACCCCTGTTTCAATCCATAGACTCCTGATGGGCTTCAATGCATCTTCAATGTGTTTTCTTTCTTTTGTCAATAAGGTGGTGCACACTTTTTCATAACATGGGGTGACAAACCCTTTAGGGGAAGCATTGATAGATCTCACTATTTTCTGCCAGTATGGTGATCTAACAATATTAAATGATAGCCCACATGCATAAATACAACACACGATGCTATGCTCCGCTATCGCCCTAAATTCATTTTGGAATGCTCTATCCAATGGCCCTGCATATTTTGTTCTCTTGCAACTGAGAGGTGAATCCTCTTCCTCTTCAACCGCAACAGGTGTAGCAAGAAAGGGGTGTGATGGGGTCACCACATAACACAAGCTGGATCAATAGGGGGTGATCCTTTCTTTCTCAAAAGATGCTTCGATTTTTGCACCACAATGACATCTGCCTCTTCTTGCTCTTTGATGTATGCAAAGATCTTTCCTTGTGGCAATCCCTTTCTTGGCCTTCCACCTATGCTAGACCCACCACAAACTTTGATTCTAGTGCTAGAAATCGCACACAAATGAGCTTTCACTCGACTATACGAGCTCTTGAATTTTTAGTCACATTCTGAGCAAAGCCAATGAAAACACCTTCACCAGGTATTTGTTCTAATATTGTCACATACTTCCAAAGGAGCATTTGCGGATCAAATTTGAGGGTTATCCCTTGACCCACCGAACGAGCACTTGCACCCTGAGACATTCTAATTTCTGAGAAATCCTTATAGCCCTTGGTAAAAAATAAAAAATTGCTATTAAAATTTAATGGTAAACCGTAAAAAAAATTAAAAAAAAAAACTATTAAAATTATTTTAATAGCAATAAAATAAAAAACATAATCATTGCATTTGGTATTTGTGGAAATAACGGTTAAAATTTAAAAGAATAACAAAAATAAAATAAAATAAAAACTAATTACAAACAAAATTAAAAAAAAAATTACAAATCTAAAAAACTTACCTTAAATTAAAAAATCTTCTTCCTTGCAAGCTCTTCAAACTCTTGGCACCAAATAGGAGGAGTTTCAAGCTTATGCAACTGTGAAAAATAACAAGAGTGAACAAATGTGCAATGAGAGTGAAAAATGCAATGAAAGAGCAATGTGTTGTTATCTTGTTATAAAATTAGTATGAATGTTGCTTTTAGGGTTGGGAATCCACTTTATTTTGTTTTTAATTGCATTTTGAAGTCCATGTTTGATTTTTTCAAAGGTGAAATTGAAAAAAAATTAAAAAAATTCATTTTTTGCACTTGGGAGAGTTAGGATAAGCCCAAGAAGTGTTCCTATGCTGCGGATATGCCAAGGAACGTTGCCTACGTTTGACTTTTTCAAAGGCGAAATTGAAAAAAAAATAAAAAAATCTTATTTTTTGCATCAGGAGTGTTGGGATAAGCCTAGGAAGCATCCCTGCGCTGTAGATATGCCAAGGTACATCACCCAAACGTACATGGGGGTATCCACAACGCAGAGATGCTGCATCTTCTTGCGCTCCTCATGTGCTCCTGTCATCGTAGCCGTCTCCCTACGTGCTTCCGAAACCTGTAACAAAGGTATCCAATAACATAGGCTTAAACATGAAAACATAAGAACAATAAATTAAAACTACCCAAAATTTTGATAGTTATGTTTTATTTCATATCCAACATCATATTGAGCATACAAAAAATAACCACACACTTACATTTAAAATATTTCTATTTCTATTTATTAACAAATATTAAAGTTTACATTTATTGATAACTTCTATTTATTAAAAAGTACTAAAATTGGCATTTATTGACAACATATTATTTCTATTTATTAGCAAGTACTAAAGTTTACATTTATTGACAATAGATTATTTCTATCTAAATGTGACATGTAATTATTGAATAAATTGGGATTACCAATTCAACTATTTCCTCTTTACAATGTATCTTAAAAAATGTTAATTGTGAGCTTTCTTGGGCATTTTAAATTATTTTATTATGTAATATATATCCATTTCATTGCAGGATTTCAGGCTTACCACATGGTTGCAGTTAAATTCTAGTTTTAGAATCCTTCCTATCTGTCAATATTTGGTTCCTTTATGTTTGTATAAAGTGAAACTCTATCCATGTTTGGGTCTGGTTCGTCTCCTGCCTTCGGCACAGGTTTTTCTTCAATGCCCAGGTCTAGTCCATTATTTGGTTCTGTTTCGAGTCCAGTTTTAGGCTCCAGTACAGCTTCTGCTTTTTCTGCTAGCTCCTCGCAACCCTTGTTTGGCTTTTCAACTTCTCAGTCTGGTTTCTATCCACAAGGAGGTACGCCTTCACCTTTTGGTCAGTCATCACCATCTACAGCATTTGGGCAAACACAATCGTCTTTCGTTGGGCAGTCTACACCACAACAAGTGTCTCCTTTTGGCCAGATCCCATCATTTGGGCAAACACAGGCTTCTCTTTTTGGTGCAGTGCAATCATCTCCTTGTGATCAAGCTCAGGTTCCTTTTGGTGGAGCACAAGCATCTAATTTTGGGCAAACTCAACAATCTACTCCTGTTTATGGCCAAACACAACCATCAATGTTTGGTAACATTCAGCAGTCCATTTTCAGCGGGAGCCAGTTGACAACTCAGATGACACCGGTCGCACCAGTGGCAATGCTTCTTCCTGACAGGGATATTCAGGTCACGTTCATGAAAGTTTTTACTTGATTAGGATGCACTTATAGTACCTTCATCATTTGCTGGATATATGGCTTAGGACTTGCTTCTATTTCTGATGAAGTAATGTATTGGTGATTAAACTTTGATTTCTGGTGTAGGCAATCGTTGATGCATATAAAGATGAGGCAGGGCATCCCAAATACAGTTTTAAGGTTGTTACTTTTACATTCATTTACTGTTTCATCTTTGCAACTTCAATAAAGAAAACTGATTAGGCTTTTGAATGCATAGTGCTATGCTGAATTAGATTGTTTTTTAGAGTTTTTATGTGCGATTGTATGATGAATCTACCAGATAAGGAGTATAGCTCTATGTTGAGATTTTTGTTAACTCTGTGTGCATTTACAGTACCTTTTGCTCAGTGTGACTGATCCATCAATGCGCATAAAGCCAGTAGGTGTATCTGATGTAAGTTGTGTTAAAGACATCATAATACTTTTGACTTTTGCCCATTTTTCTAAAATTATAAACTCAATTTTAGCTCAGAAATATGAAGCTCTCTACGACTTTAGTCTTTTGGCGAGAATTTCAAATGTGTGCCTCATTTCCAGTCATTGAATTATGTGTGTCAGATAATGTGGGCAGAAGCCATGAACAAGCTTGAAGGCATGGAGAGTGCAGACCGAGAAAGGCTGTGGCCTGAATTGATTCGAGGTTTCAAAAATCTTTCACATCGGTTAAAGGTAAGACTTGTTTTTCATAATCAGACCAGCAGATTAGATTTTGAATGATGTTTTGCTGCCCTTTCATATTCTTTAAGAAACATTAATTTCAAATAGACAGAATCCACTTGTGTTTGATCCCAGCATCTGGAGGAGTTTGAAAGCCACTATTCCTTGGCATTGACAAGACGTGCAAATACTTGTGTTGGTTTATGCATATTATCCTATGCTATTGAAGGCACATTATGCTAATTTGTTTGATATGTCATTTTCATCCTGTATATCCAAGAAGCTTCTTGTAGGTTTTTTCGAGTAAAATACAAGTTTAGTTGGCCGTCCTTGTGATTTTGAGGGGATAAACAAACCATGTCTTGTTGGAATAAAATATAATGGAACATCTTTATTAATGCCCAGAAGGACTCGAATTGCCTATGGAACACAACTTTGAGAGGGCTATAATAGCCCCACCTTAATATCTACATGACATTTTTCTTAATAACCACACATTTTTATGTTAGGCTTGCTATGCACTTGCTATTGTAGATGCCCTGGCATTTGATAGCAACAATTTAAGGCCTTGGAACCCCCAACATGTGGGTAACCAAACCCTGGATTTGAACATAGTGCAGCCAAGAGTACCTAGATTTAAATAAGGTAGACTCCTTACCATTTTGTCTCTCTTCTCGATTGGTATGAATCACAATCACAATACCTTATGCAATCATGCTAGTCAGTGTCTTCAAGCCCTTTTTGAAGTAGGAACACTTGCGTGCTTAAGGTCTTGTATTGTTTCATGCTTGTAAACGACTGTTTATGCTAAATTGTTGTTTAGGGTAGATTAAGCTAAGCATAAATAACAAAACAAAATGCACAAGGGAGATCTAGAATATAGCAGTTAAAAATAGTAAATCAGATTTGCCTTAAAGGCTGAAAATAGTAAAGAAGCATAAATGTGACAATTAAACAAGCAATGACTAAAAGAAAAGCAAAAGTTGTGAAACAATCACACCTGGGCAAAATATTGAGATTCTGAGAGTGCAACAATGTTCTGGAAGTGATGAATTAGCGCTGTATGAAATCTAGATTGCTCACTATCAAATGACAGATTTGACGCTTGCTCTGCTATCGATGAATCTATTTAGGGCGGATTCAGCCGTCAAATTGCTCTCAATACTGTAATTGATGAATCTGTTTTGCAGTGTCAAATTTATATTGCACACCTTTCTTGGTTTATAATTTTTATGTGCCGGTTTGTCTCTTGATGTCGTACAGTCCTGTGTTTGCGCTTCTCTAAATTCGTGGTAGAATGATTGAATTGATGTCATCTTCCTTTCTTGACCTAATTTGCCTTAACACATGCAAAATAGAAGGGGAAGTAGTAGTTGGGCTGGGCAACCGCAAGGGAGTTGCAGCTACATACCCTGCATGCTAGAGTCAGACCCCACGTAGTTCTTGTGCAATGTAAGTGGAATATTGAGCAAGGGTTTTAACCTCTGTTTCCATAGAAGTGATGATGCAACTATCTGAACATTCACGTAAACCCTCATTCGGAACAAGTGGATGATTTCACAAAAGCTTGAAGTAAAGAATGGCCAAAGGTGGCACAATGTGCAGGCTCCTTCTCAAGTGTAGCAAAGGATTTTGATCAATTGAAGTCTCTAACTTCTGGAAGGTTCTGTCTGATTCTTGCTTGGTAAATGACTATGAATGATCTATATATATAGGGATCTCTACGACATGACACGCAATGGCCAACCATGAAAAGTAGTGATATGCAAAATCAAAGGCACAGGGAGTTAGGCCAAGGCAAAAATACCTACAAAAACACAGAGGACAGATTTGGTGATATGCATGCAGCCACTAAATCTGTCCTAGGAGAGCCAGATGTTGAGAATGGGTGCAAGCAACTTTGAAGATTGGCAGATAAGGCTCAAAAGCTGAAATGGATGAATGTTGAAGACATTTGGAAGATAGAAAGTAGGAGAGAGAGTAGTGTGGGGTAGGAAGTGTCTTAAAAATAGCCATACACAAGTGGACCAAGTGTGCAAAAATGGGGTAAAGATTCTATGGAAAAGGGACTTGTACCAAATTTGGGTGGCTACAACCACGAAAGAATGTATAAGGTAGCACCCTCCGGTCTTATTACACAAATAGCCCTTCCAGGGATTTTCATTGCTTATGCTTATGCCTTTGTGCTTCTGTTTTCTAGTATTGACATTGTGATGGCAAGTTGTTCCCAATATGTCATCTTATGCATTGTCAAATACATTTCTTGTCTAGTGCCACCTTATGAGATTGTAAATTGCACAAGGAAAATTTGAAACATAAACCTGTATGATAAAATTATGACATTGCAATGATATATTAAATTTCTAAAGGTACCTAGGTTTAAGGGACCTTGCACCAGCAAAAATTGTTGGCTAAGATGCCAGCTCCCAATTGGTGTTAGCTAACCAATATGGGAAAATAAAAATATGACACGAATTTCAAAAATCAAATTTAAGCACTCTCATTTCCACCTATAGGGAAATCTCCCTTCTTCAGCTCCACACATATTCCAACTATGAGAAAGTCTGCCTGAAAAATAAATAAAAAAGCCAGTGTCTTTCATCATTTATTCATCACACTCTTTCTTCTTTTATCATTCTCGTGTTTGATTGAAACATGAAAAGGTACTACTGAGTGCACTTAAAAACAGTTTCCGTCCACAACAGTCTTTCCTCTTTTATATCCTGAGTTTTAAATTTTTTAATGAAGAGCAAGCGGTTATGCTTTGCAACAGTCTTCTGATATAAGCTTTAATGCCATGGAGGGGAAAGGATGAGTTTAAAACATATTTCTCAACTTTTCCACCCCTCGGTTGTCTGCTAGACCTGCCACTATGTTTCCTGTCTGCCTGATATGTTGCGATGCAATCTCAAAATTCTCAATTTCCATCTTAATTTTATGAATGATATTGTTTAGTTGTCAGTCATTGCACTGCCTTGTTTTGATTGCTTCAAATTGCAACAATTAGCTCGAGTCTCCTTCCACCTGCAGTTTCTGACATCTGTTATCCTTAGCCAGTTTTATTCCTTCTAAGAGAGCCATTGCTTAAGCCTTATTATTTGTATTCAGCTCCAAGTGGACTGAAAACATTTACAGAGATTGTCCATCATCATCCCTAAAGGTCCTTCCCCCTACTGCTAATCATGAATTTCTTTTCGTACCTCCATCAAAAATCAGCTTAACCCAAATTTTATTAGGTTTTTTGCACACATCATTAGGCGTTTTCAGTTTATTTCTACAAAACCCAATATCAGGTATATTTCCAATTCCAAATGTGATATTTATATAAACTTGTTTCCTAGCATTTGATGAAAAATTGCCTCAATTTATATTAAGAGCTTGACTAAATGGGGTGTGACATTAAATTTTAAATTATGGTAAATTTTGAGTGGAAAATAAAAGAGAGGCCTTGGTAGCTTTTAAAGTGTTAAATTCTGTTAAATATAATAACTATACAATTATCTTTTCTTTTTGGAACCCATGAGGACTGACAACAGGTCTCCCACCCTTATAAACTAAAAAATTCAGAAGAGAGAAACCATGTCAATATCAGGTGTAATTTCCAGCACAGTGACTCCAGAAAAGTTCCAAATAAGTTTGTGCATAGATCCAAGAACTGTCACTCCAATATCCAGCTTGGCCCAATGTCCAAAGCATAATCTCTAATTTGTGTGCTTTATGTATGCCTTGAAATTTTGGGCATGTGTCAACCAGGGCATTTTACAGCACCAGCATCTGAGAAAATCAGCTTTCAATTAGTTTGATGGATTTCCAAAACTTCATGATCGGCATACGTCGGGATCATTCTGGCAATGTTATCTAGTTTGGATTTACACCTATTAATTTCGATAGATTAAAATTCTTCATGACGTTTTCATCAATCTATTTTGTGTGTATGCATCATTGTTTTCAGTGCAAACATTGTCCAACAATTCACATGACTCTTAAGTACATTAACATTTTGCATGCATCTTTATTCAAGTGTTCACAATTATAAAATTTGACAAATCCACTTTCAATTACTTTGAAGGCTCTCAAAAACCTGTTCTAAAGCTATCCCATTTTGGCACATGCTAGGAGTATGTTAGCAAACTGTGCCGAGTTTGAGTGTAACCTACCAATTGGATTTGCTAATAGATGTCCAAGGTGTTTTCAACAGGACCATTTTGTGCATATCCTACGATCCTTGCTTTCCATGACACCATATTTCATTGAGGCTATTGTCAAGCTTCTGTGCTTTGATATTTTGCCTGTGTAGTCACAAAAATAACATCTGAAACAAATCTGATTCCATTAGTTGTTGGTGGATGTCCATACCCTATTCAAAAGCTCCCATTTTAGAGATCACTGGGAGTATGCTGGAAAATGTTGCAGATTATGGCTTTGCACCTTCCAATTGCCTTTGCTTAAACATGCCTGAGGCTATTTCAACAAACATTTTTTGTGCAAATTCTACAACCATCCTATTCCAGGAGTCCACAATTTGTGTCCCAAATGTATTCTTCCACATTTTGCATAAAAGTCTATCAGGGCAGTTGCATCAGCCTCTGACAAAATCAGCTTTTGTTTAATTTGATGGCTCTCTATTCCTTGTTCCAAGGTGAGAATAAGGGACCACATTGGGAATTTACATTTTATGCACATCTCTATCAGAGCAGTCACAGCCACAAAATCTGACAAATCTGCTTTCAGATAATTTGACGGCCCTCCAAACCCTGTTCCAAGGCTCCCATTATTTCATACACTGGGATTCCACCAGCAAGGTATGCTGAGTTTGGCTGTTCACCTGCTAATTGCACTGCCTAAAGAACTCCAATGCTTTTTCAGCAGGACCATTTAGTGCATATCCTACAATCATCGCATTCCACAATTAGTGTGCTTTTTGTGCTCCCACATTTTACATACATTTCTATCATGGCATTCACAAAAACATCTGGAACAAATCTGCATTCCATTATTTTTTGGTAGAGTCCTATGCCCAGTTCGAAAGCTCCCATTTTGGTAAATGGTATGGGTATGCTGGCAACCATCATGACTCAGAATTGATTCGACTGTACCCTGGATCGAATCCATCCTCTCAATATTATTTATTATTTGGATCATGGGATGTATCATTATATATTAATTCATTTAGTCTCGCCCCATTCTGATTATTCTCCTGTTTTTAAATCAACCTGGTGAAGTGGGAAGGAGATGCCTAGGCTTACCATTTAGTCTGCTGCCTCGTTGACTTCCTTCTAGAGATGGGAAATGTCTGTCTTCAAAGGACCCTCTTAAATGGAAAGGTTCAGTGAAGATATTTTGAAGGCGCCAACAAAGGTACCTCTTTTTTAGGGCTTTTATGATTAATATGGAGTCCCCTTCTATCCACAATCACTTTATATTCATGGCTGCTGCAATTCTAAGGCCGAATACAAGTGCCAAGGCTGCTTCTTCATTATTTGAAACTTTGGCAAACCTCTTTGCATATGCCACTACAAGTAGTAACTTATCGTCCCTAAGGAGGTTCTGCACCTGCCTGCCCTGGATTACCTTTCTCTGCTGAATTGAAACTAATTTAAATTTGACCTTCCAAGAGGGCCCTCCATTTGACCTAGTATTTTGTTGGGCCATTTGCATCAGCCGCCTCAGCAGGGAAGGTGGCAATCTTACCCCAGTTCCTTGGGACCAACCGATCCATCTTAGAGTTATGATCCTCAGGGCGGTAGGCTTTCATTCTGATCACTTCAGAGATGGTTTTAAGATTAGATTCAAATTTTATTTTCTCTGCAAAGGTATTTATGATAATTGTTTTTCTTCTTAAATTTTGTAATGATTGAATTTAATTTCAACTGCATTAAAGTAATTGGATATCCTTTCCTTTTAGTAACTATTTTTGCTCCATAAACTTGAACTTAGTTGATTTGGCTTGCTTACAACCTATAATGATACACCCTATTGTTGTTATAGCCTTATGAAGTCGAAACCTTTGTCCTAATGTGTCATTTCAAACCAAGATCTTAAAAACTGTCCTTGGAAGTGTGTCAACTAATGTTGTAACTAGATAAGTCTAGTCTTAATGAATCTGAATTGCTATAGATCTTGCACAAACACTTTTGAGGGAAAAAATTATTGCAACTTCTACTCTAATGGAGTATTAAAGTTCTATATTAAAGATCAAATGAAACTTATATTTATTATTTCCAAAGCATGACTGTTGTGTACACTTTATTTTTGATTACTGATGATTTCTCTTGCAGGATTTGTTGGCGCATCAATCTTCCCTAGTGCACGTCTTAAGGAGTGCACTGAGATCAGGGTGGGCCAGTTTGTGGTGTTTTGTGAGGGATTCCTTGACGAACATTTGCTATATTGGCCTCATTCATTCATGCCATGTCATCCGCTTATTTGTTATCTGAGAGCTCTTGTTCTCCCTTTCCTTACTTCTTGTTTGTGTGTTTCTCCCTGAAATCTATAGCCTGCTCGATGACCTTCTGCAATGCTCCCCCTTGGTTATGTCATCAGCTAAGCTGATGTAGTTTTGAGTCTACTGACATTTTTCTATGTCATCGGTCGGGTCAAGACGTCAACAAAATTTGAGTTGTGGCTTTTTGGGGTTTGAGCCGTATTTATTTGGGTCTCCATTGTCATTTATCATAAGGAAGAGATCCAATCCGCTTTGCTTGTGCACTCAAATCCACCTTGGTAAGAAGAAGATCAGTTAGGGCTAAGGAGCTTACACTTGAATAAGATTTGTTTGCACAAGATCTTTGAAGATATAAAGAAGAAAAATTGAACCAACAAGATAAACCTAGTCTTTGGAGTCCCCAATTAAGAATTCTTAGGTCTTATTTTTTCCATCTTGAGTTTCATCTACAACATCCTTTACAAAGTGCCACTTGAGCCGAGGGGAAGATTGATGTGATGACCCAAGATAAGTATTTTTAGCCCTATACTTTTTTTTCTTTACTTTAGTGGATTTATCATATTGGTGTGTTATTGTTTCTGTGCTTAGATTAGCTTATGCTTATTACTATATTGTTATCTTTGGATGCTTTGTTCCTATATTTACATCTCAAAATTATCATCTGTCGACACTCTTACAACTCATAGATTAGATACCTCATGGTTACTGCCTTTTTTCCTTTTATTATTTTAGTTTACACCTTTTGGTTACCGTCTAATGACATTTTGGATCTAGTTAGGCCTATGCGCCCCTTATATGTGTAGATGCCCATGTTAGATCCCTTACAACCTCCTTTGCACACGACCCTTGTCTATAGCTTCATACCGTTTTGTGAAATGTCATATTGTATATTTGTTGGATGCAGTATGGTCTTCCACCTTCTCCTATATTAGAGAATTTTTATATTGCTGACCATATTTAGCCTACATACATTTTGGTGAACCCAACGTAACCTTACCCAACTACTGTGTTGGGTCATCTTCACGTTTTCTTTTGCTAGTTCTTAGCATTATCAGTTTGTCAAGCATCCCTTGCTTGCCAATTTCCTTTCTTTCATCACGTTAGCTTCACCATCATTACTTTCTGGTGAACCTGACGTGAACTTACCCCATTGTTGTGTTGGGTCATCTTCACGTTTTCTTTTGTTAACTTCTTAGTATTATTAGTTAGTCAAGCATTCCTTGCTTGCGAAATTCCTTTCTTTTCCTTAGCTAGCTTTACCATTTTTTCAAACATACATTGTTTACCAAATCTCTTTTCCCCCTTTAGCAGCCCTAAAGGCTATCTTCCTATTCTCACAATGGAGGATATCATCAACACCCAAGATGAAGCCGACCAAGGTTTACCTTCCAAGGATTCCCTAGTAACGACAATATTGCTATGTGTATGACTAACACTAAGAATATCTAATATCCTTGTACTCACGGTTTCCTTTTCTTCCATGAAAATCCTTCCAACAATGATTGCAACATGGCCATGACCAATACCAATAAAAACAAGCGTGTTCCTACCAACACCATGGTCAACACAATATATAGGGCTAAAAAGTCATTGTTACCTCACAAGGAGTATGAATTTATGGGCAAACAAGAAGATTACAATGAATACACTCCTGAAGTGTGTCTTTTTAAATGAACATCCCAAACATATTATAAAATCTCAAGAAGTCATCCATGCTCTTTGGTTTCATCTTTTCTTAAGATTCCAAATAGGTTCAGTCCCTCTTCACGGTTCGGGGCAAGTCAATCCATGACTTGCTCCAATCCTTCTTCCTCCACTCTTCCAAATATAGATAAGAATATGGCAGGTGCTACTTTTAGTTCCCCAAATCAAAACATAAACCAAAATGCTAATCCAACATCTAACGCTACCCAAGCATCTCAATTCAACCAACATGCAACTCAATCATCTCAGTCAAATCAAAATGCTTCAACTGATCCCACAAAGATGGTTTTGAACGTCCTGGATCAAATGGCCCACATGCAAACATCTAGTTCTAACCACTTCATACAACTACAAAATTAACTTTTGCAAATGTCTAATAGACCTCAACAAATTCAGTGGGGAATGCCAAACCAATGTTGCCACCATCCCCCCTTAAGGATCATCTCAGGAATTCAATCCCGCAACCACCCATTCACAACCAAGTGATTCAACACCTCCAAGATGAACTCATAGTGCCTCATATTGCAACCATGGACATTGAGGGAGTGATCCCAACCATTGCTTATGATGGGTCTACCAATCTTGTCCTGCATCTTAAGGCCTATGGTAACCTCTACAAAGATTGGCTCAAACTCAACACCAATGTAGCGACCAAAATTTTAACAAAAGTCCAGGGGTCTACCAATCTTGTCTTGCATCTTAAGGCCTCTGGTAACCTCTACAAAGATTGGCTCAAACATAACACCTATGCAACTACCAAAATTTTAACAAAAGCCCTCACTGGTGATGCTTTAGAATGATACAACCAACTCAAGCCTCACTCTATTACCAAATTAGAAGGTTTGGTGAATGCATTGGTCCAAGAATTCTAATACCATGACTTACCCAAGGACAACATGTATAACTTCATCAATTGTAAGCAATTTGATCATGAGCTGACCCATAATTTCATCACGTGATGGAATTATTTGGCCTATAAAGCTTAGCACAACATGATCGAATAAAGTCTCTTTAAGCTTTTTACAACCGCCTTAGAATCAAATTTGCAATACAAAGTTAGGCCCTCTCCTAAGACATTGTAAGAAGGCTTCGATCAAGCCAAGAGAGACGATCATCTCATGAGTCAATCTGAGATTTCTCATCTCAAACAAAACACACGAATGCTTATGAGATCTAACAAAAACAAGTATGCTACCGATGATGGTGTTGTCGACACCTATGATCATGGTTTGGATTCTAAGAGACGTATTCATGCAATATTTCCTGGTGGTCCTCAAAATGAGGCTCTCTCTCAACCAATTGCAGGAAGCTCTTTTCAAACACCTCCTCCTTCCGGTAATCACACTTATCCACCCTAAGC
Source organism: Torreya grandis (assembly GCA_037957365.1). Classification (NCBI taxonomy): domain Eukaryota; kingdom Viridiplantae; phylum Streptophyta; class Pinopsida; order Cupressales; family Taxaceae; genus Torreya; species Torreya grandis. The sequence goes on along the minus strand of JARHVA010003804.1, from coordinate 288,696 downwards.
ATCGAGGAGCTTAGAAAGAGACTTCCTAGGTCTCAACCAAAATATATTGATCCTTCATGCCCAACACCTCAATGATATGATTTTCAAAAGTTTTGTTTGTTTCATGCTAATTGGGGTCATTCACATGAGAATTATTGTTTTGTTCGCACCCAAGCATACATTTTTTTACTTCGCAACAACTTTGACATGATGCTATGTCGAGAATGCTGTCAAGACTTCCTAAATGTTCCAAAACATCACGAAATTCGTATAAAGCATGACCCACTTCACCAAGCCAATGCTAACCTTCAAATGTATTCTAAACCTCATCTAGATCGCTCCAATGATAACAATGATAACTCTTAAAAGAACACTAATCTTGCCCCACTTCACAACCCTCAAAATTCAACTCTAGTTGCCAATACCACAAAAAATATGATTAATTCTAATCCACATGAATGGTATGAAGTGCATCATGGTTTGTGTTAACTCTCAACTCAACACTTAACACACTCTTGCAACCACTTACAAAACCTTATAGAATTGTTTAGGCCAATCCTATAGGCCAAGCTTCTGTAACAATCCCCCAACACACCACAATTACACAACTCAATTTTCTTTGATGTTATTGGCCAGGCCAATGACGTTCAGAACCTTGATTGTCTCTCACCCTGGCCGATGACGATTCTGTGTTTGCTCCAATGTCATTGACTAGGCCGATGACATTGTTTGGGTCTTCTTGCATCATTCGTCGAGCCGATGACTTCGAACAAAAACAAAAAGTAAAAACTGACCCTTAGCACCTATTGAGGCCAAATTTGATATCATTTAGCGTTATGTTGCTTAGTTACAGTGAGTTCCAACACAATTTCGCTTTGAGGAATGGTTTTCTATTGAAGAAGTCTTTAATCTTCCTAGCTGGATTCCTTTCCTTGAACACCTGTGTACTTCCCTTAAACACCGAAATTGATTAATGCAAACCTTCTTTGACATGAATATTCTTCAACCACCCATTATGGGGCAGGATGCCTCCTTGCACGACTCCGATGAGAGTATCATGCAACAGTGCGAAGAGTTGTCTATTCAAGTTGATCAAATCACCAATCAAGCACCATCCTTTAAGTATCCAATCAAATCCATGATTCTTGACGAAATTCTATTTCGTGTGGATGATCTCCTTCTTTTCATTAGTGTCCGAATTGGTGATGTCTAAGTCAAGAGAGCCCTCATTGATGAAGTTTCGGTTACTTGCATTGCCTTGTTAAACTTTATCAAATCTTTAGGCTATTCAACAAATAATATTAAGACCACTCATAACACGTGTTGAGGATATGATCAAAGGCAAATGCCTCCCATTGGATGCATTTGGATTCTTATCATGGTACCTCCATGAACGGTTAGGGTGAAGGTCATGGTCTTAAATATCCCCTCTTCTATAATATCTTGCTTCGCTGCCCTTGGACTTGTTGAATGAGGGCCATAGCTTCTTTTGCATGTCAATGTGTCAAATTTCGCTACTTAGGAGCTATTTACAAGGACAAAGGTGATACCAATATGTGGAAATCTGAGCAATTCCAACAATGTGGTGTCTTCAAATTACCTGCCCTTGTTGATTCTTTAAGAGGTTATAGTGGCCATCTTGAGCTTCTAGGGAGAGTCCCATCAAATCTTCTTGATTCTGATGACGATGAGCCCGATGAGGTTAACTTAAAAATGAAAACCTATGGTCTTCCATTTCACATCATAGCTCAATTGCCTCCTACCTTGTGTCCTTGTTCTCACAAGAGGGCAATTAACAAAATTTTGACAACCAGAACGTTTGCAAAGAAATATTTTAATGATACTTGTTCTCCTAGTGATATTGTGGTTGAATCTTTCCATGTGGATCTCACCACTCCCAATTATGATGTCGGTTACATGCTAGATGATCCCTATTTGTTTGGCTATGCCCAAGCAAAACATGCGGAAATTTCACACTAGCAAACTTCCCTTTAACAAATAGGGAAGTTTACATGTTAGATGATCCTTATTTGTTTGGTTATGCCCAAGCAAAACATGCAGAAATTATACGTTACTGTCTTACTTATTTTACGCTTAAGTAACCTAAAGTGTTGGAAAGTGCTATCAGATTATGTAAAATATGGCTATAAAGTATTAATTTGAATTGAAATTGAGATTATAGAGATTGCATTGTTTCGATTTATAATTGATAAAACAAGAGGGTAGAAGTGTACTTAGATGATTCTGGTTATGCATGCTCACAAAAGTGGCCCTATACCTAGAAATGCTTTGTAACTGTTTCCTTAGCTGCTCAGACTTGAAATAGAGGCTCAAGACCTCTCTATATGCTGTAGGTACTCTGACCCCTTTGGTATCTGATACTGTCTGTTGGTTACTGGCAGTGTTCCTGTGCGTGTGCTGGTTTGTAACTCGACTTACTACTGAATGGTTGAGTGTTGCTTATGTTCTAATACTGCAAAAAGGGTTCAAATCTCACGTAGTTATCCCACTTGTGTGTGTGTATGCAACTTCATGAACAATATAGAATGCAATGCAATGTTTTGATCTTTTACACTTGGTACCATGCAACTTTGACTTTTGTGTATTCAGACTTGGCTTTGGGGCTGCTCCTTAGAGGGGTTTTCAGATGTGTTATGCCTTTTTGATAATGTCTCAAGAGATTGCTAATTGATTCCTCAAGTTTCCAAGTGATTCTCAAAGTGATGGCCAAGTGAATATAATCTTAGAAATGATTTGTATTTATAGCTAGCTCTTCATTATTTCTTGCTATGTCGACCTAATGGAGACCTCCCAATTTGAAAAATAGTCGTTGAATGCGCCTGGAGGTAGACCCTTGTGGTAACCGACACTATCTAAGCGTCATTGGTAGTTTAAATTAGTGATACGAGATATGTAGACGGTTTGTCTAGGATTCTGGGGTTTTCTTGTATAGACTATGCTGATTCTAAATATGTGTATCTGGGAAATAGAGTTGGCCAAGACAATAGATAGGTAGATTGATAGAGGGAGTTTGCGCTAAAAAAGGTAAATGTATGCTCATTGGCCAAGTATGTCAAAGCATGTCAAAGTTGATGTTGCCAAAGTGTCTAATACCAAATTTAGGTGTTTATAGATGCCCCCTTCAATTTATCATTGAAAATGTTAAATTAAAAGGATAGAAGAAGAAACTTGGTACTTGTAATAACCGTAGTTGGTGTTGACAGGTATGACCAAAATGTTCCATTTAACGTGTATAGATCAATGTCTTTTCATGATAAGAAATCATAAATAAACCAGATCATTGAATCATGTGAAGTTGAAAATCCAAAGAATGAATACCCTTGATGGTACATGAACCAAGCTGCCACTTCTTGAACTTGTTTTGAGAATACCGTAGGGTGATCATGTCCCAAGGAGATGCAACCACTAAAATCGTGAGTTGAGGAGTGTAAATGCCCCAACTACAACTAGAGAAGGAATGCTAGAAGTTGAGCGACATAATAACCTCAATCACACTGCTTTGAATATCATAGTAATGTTTTTGTGGAACACCGAAATCGGGTTTATATCTCAAAGTGGAAACCCGAATCAGGTTTGTATGTAAAAGTGGAATCCTGAAACAATTTCGTATGTAAAAGGATCAACCGTTGTAGACAAATATAGACCCTAAGTGCTCACAAAGTACCATCATTCCCCATTGGTCCTTAATATAGAAAATAGAAAAGTGTTTTCATGAATAGGGTTCATGCCCCAATATGATCATCTATCCCCCAAAGTAATATAGAATGCCAACATTTGTATGCCAAAATGTCATAGACTGCCTCAATTGTTCCTCACAATCCTGTAGAATGCCCCACATGTTTTAATCTGCTCATTCTGACCTATCTGAATCACATAATTTGTCTTAGCATGTGAAATATCTGTTTTCATGGCGTGAATATCTGAAACAAGTCCACTATATGCACCCCTTTTGAAAGATTTATGCGCATCATGTGTTATATAGAAATGTATAATCATGTAAGGTATATATACAAAGATGATGGGATATGTCAACATAGAAAGATTTTGATCATTCAAGCATGCACGAAACATGTAATCCAAGGCAATGGGCATGCAAGTGTCAATGCCTAATAGATATATCAATTAAGCATGCAGTGAGAAGAGTCGTAGTTAATTCATGGCAATATCACACAAAAAAAGTATGTATAATAGAAATCACGACATCGAGCTCATAGTAACATTCATATACATAACCACACATGCACACGTATACACAAAATATCATGATCAAGAAGCACACAAACATATAAGACATGACACGACTCTATTTTGTCACAGACATGATATGACCATGACACGGATTAAAGGATCCTTTTGACACAAATGACACATGATGCAACAAGACAGTCAATGTATCCATATAACAATCAATATAGTACACATCAATGATGAATTAATGTCACAATCATAATATCAAGTACACATGGAGCAAGCAATGTTAGTCTGCTTAATCAATCAATTTTCTCATCCAATATAGCAAAGCACAATATTCATAAGCAAGGGTACTTTAGAAAGTATGAGCAAGAACAAGTCATGTATAACAGTCTACTATGATCAATAGACTAGTATAGGAAGATATAATCTGAAAATGTATGAAGATGCCCCCACTATAGGCATGCTCTCATTGTAGAAAGGTCGCCCATGGGTGTAATCTATATGGTCTACATCCCACTCATGTATACCATGAAAAACATGTGTGTAGAAAATAGGTATGTAATTCATCATGTATATGACAAATAACATCAATCAACTATGTACCAATAAAACATGTCATGCACAAATCCCAATTTTGTATTTTTTGAATATTTGATTTCTTTGTATTTTTGAATTTTTGATTTTTTTTATATGTTTGAATTTTTGAATTTTTGATTTGAATTATTTCCCAACCTATGATCCCGCCAAGGGGATGTTCAAGTATAGGTTCTTGATCAATCAGTGCAAATGTCACACGTTGTGGGCGAGGAGTAACATGTACATCATTGTCTAAATTGGAGAAATGCTCATGAGCTCTAAAATATCCAATATTGTCATCACAGTCATTTTGATCATGTATGTGTTGCATAGCTCTAGTATCCATAGTAACTTGTGGACTCTGTTGTATGTTAGGAGAATACATCGGTGTCCTATATGTAACGCACTCACAAGGTTTCTGTGAAACTATCGTAGGATGTGATAGACTAGGTAATGTTTGCTGAACCCGAATAGATCGCTGATGTAAATAATGTTGTTGAGTCGGTCATTGAGAAAAATCCATCGCTTGCCTTTGATCTGCTTTCAGAAGCTGAACTTGTTCAGGTTGTATAATACATAATAGGCATACTCGGCAAGTACTTGTCAAATAAGCGAGTACTCGCTAGAAAAACAGCATGGCGAATACTCGCCATTAAAACTTGCAGTTTAAAAAAATAAAATAATCAAGAGTATTTACACAGTAAAATAGTCACGAGTATTATGTAAATACTCCCCTGAGCATGCATATACTGTGTAAAAAATTCGTCTAGAAGGTAAAAAACATGTCCAAAAGGTCAAAAACATGTCCAAAAGGTCAAAAACACGTCCATACACTCCAAAAATGTAGAAAAAATAGAAATTTGTCCTTTTTAAGCTGCCGAGTATTGGCAAGCATTTGTTGAGTATTCGTCGAGTAAATTTTTTGGTGTTGGGCGAGTACTCGTCGAGTATGGGTATGCGAACTAATATATAATAGGTTGTTCAGGAGGAAACATCTCAGGCTAGATGGGGTATTGATGTGGATTACCCAAAATTGTAACCACTCACTTGCTATTAATTTAATTCAAGCATCGGTGTATCAAAGATGGGATTGCACGTTTCTTATATATCCATAGTTGTCCCAATAGCATGTCAAATGCATCGATGTTGGGCAAAACTAAGAACCAAGTAGAAATAGTTGTGGGCCCTACCATAAATGGTAACACAATGCCCCCAAGAGGGTTTTGCCGCTTCCCATCAAAACCTTACTGTATTTGTCATACCAATCGAGTTTGTATGTGTGTACCTAAGACTGGTTAGCCATGTCATATTGCATATGTTTTCACTTAATCCGTTATCCACCATAACACTGTGTATGGGATGTGAGTAAATAAAAGCACATTTGAACAAAGGCACATGGGTAAAACATCATCAATAATTTCATGTTCATCCAATGCAATTGTACGTCATTGTACTTGTGTACTTACAAATGTACCAATAAGACCGTCTATAGGATGAGCCTCTTTAGTTCTATAAGCATAAGAAGTTGGAGAAAGATGCACATTGTAAGTCATATGTACCTTAGGATTAGTCTTGGTTTCTTGTGCCACATGTTGTGGAAATGAATATAAAATTATCTTACACTTTGCATTAGGTTGTGCAATTGAATCATTATTAGGTGTGTTAGCATCATTGAGATTAATAGTTTTGTTCTCAATTAAGTCTAGTATCTTATGCCTCAACTCGAAGCATCTATTCATTGAATGCCCTCTGCATTGATAACATCACAATATGCATTAATATTGAGTCCCTTAGATTGTGTGTTTGTCATATCAACCTCCATTGACAAAAGGAGAGATATGAGATTGCACTGGAGTAACTTTTGTAACGCCTTATGAGGAAGTTCTAATAATTGTGTAAATTACTTCTTTTGAGGAGTCGAAAGGACAAGTCTATTACTAGGTTGTGAAACTGTATTGACCGTTGTCTTAGCCTCATTCTTAGTATTGTTAGCTTTAGCTTTGAAACGTGGTTTACTTTGAAACTTTGGCATTAGAAGATGTGGGAGGGTTGGTCCCGTACTTCAACTTGTTCATGGCAATTAGCTTAGCCTCACGATCTTTAACCGTATGGCACATATCATCAAAAAAGTAGAAACATTTGAACATAATAGACTCATGGATGGTTGGAAGTAGACTTTGCTTGAATATGTCTTGCAATTATTTGTTAGCTATTGGATTTGTCATCTTTGAATGCATTGTCTTATAGCGAAGTACATAATCATTGATGGGTTCATTAGGTCCTTGTTTGAGTTCTGCAAGCTGAGCATAGGAGACCTTCTCACTAACTTTGATAGAGAAGTGAGTCAAGAATTGATCAGCCAAAGGATTGAAAGCATGTATTGATTGGAGAGGAAGGTCGTAAAACCATCACAAGGCATAGTTCTTAAGACTCTTAGGAAAAAACTTTGTTAGTAATTTATGTCATGTCCCCCTTTTGGGCATGAAGAAGTAGAAGACCCTTAGCCGCATAGTTCTTAAGACTCTTGGGAAAAAACTTTGTTAGTAACTTATGTCATGTCCCCCTTTTGGACATGAAGCAGTTGAAGACCCTTAGCGTCACTTGTTTCCCAAGGGCTAAGGAAAAAGAGAAAAAGAAAAGGGAAACACTTTGGTTTCTAAGAGTAATTATAAAAAACACTTTATTATTCTAATTTTCACTTAAGTTGTGTTCTTTTGAGGGTCATGGGAGCCCAAAGACATAAGTGGAAATTATAAGAGTTGCTATTTTATAGATTTAAATTAGATCCTTCCCTTCAATTTGGAGGCCACTCTTAGGGAGGTGTATAGAAGGAAAGTGAAGGATCATTTGAATGGATGCTAATTTGGATTTTCAAATCTTGGACTTTGAGCACGAAATGCTTGAGCCATTGTCTTGAAGACGGAAACCTTCAAAGCAAAGAGATTGAGGACACAAACCCTCTTTCTTCTGTGGGGCAACTTCATTTAGTCGCTGCCATTGTTTTTCAAATTCAGAAAAAAGACAAAATAAGGGTTTTTTAGATGGGCGACTTGCTTGTAGAGGTTGGCGACTTGGTTGGGGTTTGTTTTGCACATACTTTGGGGTGATTTTGTGCCTTAAATAATATTCCAATTTTATGGTATTATTTTTGCACTTGGGCGATTTGATTTGGAAGGGTTTTGACCTTGTTGAGGGTCATTTGTTGCCCTAATATTATTCTGCAATTTTTATATGATTTTTCTAGCCTTGGGTGATTTGGAAAAGGACCTAATTGAGGGTTTGAAGTCAAATATTGATTCTAAAAATATTCTGGAATTTTCTATATTTTTTTAAATATTTGTTGTGGTAAATTTAGCTTGTTGGTGAAGGAAAACCATCATAAAAATTTATTTAATTGCAATTGTATTTTTCTATTAATTTTGAAGACCTATTGAAGGTGAAACTCCATAGAATTTCTCATCAAAGAACTGCCATAAATCATAAATATTTTCTGAACCTAGGCACCTAGGGTTTGAAAAGCTAATGTGGGTTTTCGAAGGGTTATTCTTTGTCGAAAGGGTTCACAATTGATTTAAAGTATTTAGCATATTTTATGCTAATTTTGGAGTGTGTTTACAGATAGGGTTTGCTGTGGTAAAATCAAATTTTATCTTTTTGCTAGAGTTTCACATAAAAATCAGTTTTCAGGGAATTTGTTGAATTTGGGGACATTACAGTGGTATCAGAGCCAATTTCTTGGCCAGCTGTAGGGTGTGAGTGACTTCGATGGATTGGCAACCTAGGTTTTTGCCAAAAGAGGAATACAAAGATTCCATTCAAAAGGTAGGGATGAAGAAGAGGACAATGGATGAAGCCATGGATAAATTGTTGCAAGACATGGAGAATTATCAGAGGGAACTAAAGGCACTAAGTCCCAATTATGTGGCAAAGTCTATGGGATTAAGTCCTAGACCTCAAAAGTCTCTTTTAGAAGAAGAGAAGATTGGTTTACATATGAATGATGGGCTTCAAAAATCAGAAAATTTGGGGCAGCAAATAATTGAATTTTCTGACCCACAAGAACCAGAAATTCAAGGGCAGTCTAGTGAAGGTTTTCAACAAGTTATGGAGCAACCAATGGGGTTGCAAGTAGTAGACATTAAGGTGGAAGTTACAGAAAAACCAGATCTTCTAAGGGTAGAGCAAGGAGAAGTTGTCCAACAACTTCATGAGCAACCAAAAGATTCAGAAGAAAGTTTGGATATGGATAAGGAAGCCACAATGGAAAGGTATGTCATGAAAGAAAAAATTTGCATTATTTCTTATCATAGATCATTTTCCTTGCCTAATTTCAAATTTCAAGAGGAAGGTTGGAAGAAACAATTGTTGTTAACTCTTGAAAAGGAGGCCCAAGTCCTAACATGGTTGGACAAGGCAAAGGGATCCCTTAAAAGGGGGGATGCCAAATAAAGAAGGGGAACACTTGAAGGCAATGATTGCTAAGGTTGATTTGCCTACAATCAAGTATGCAATGGAAGCAACAAAATCAGAAGGGGCAAATGTTAATATTAATATTGCCAACAAAGAGAAAGAGATGGGGAGCTCTAATTGGAGAAGGGAATTCTCTCATGTATGGTTGTGGGATCCAGGATCATTAGGTAAATCACTTGCAATGGCCAAGAGAAATACAAGGGATACTTTGATTTTCGTGCATGGGCAGCCAAGTGGTGGTGGTAGAAATCAGCCAGTGTCATGTTTTAAAATCTTGGGAAATTTTGAAGAGGATGAAGGTAAAAGAGGAGAAAAAGATGGGCAAACTCAGCCAATGGAACACTCATAAAATAATAAGAATTTTGGCATATTACAGCCCTACACAAATTCTGGAATTATTTGTGCCAAGTCTGATTTTATTGACTCAGAAAATTTTGAGTTAGAGGAACAACTCAAGCGACCGGTTGGGGGCCAAAAAGTGGGAAATTGGAACATGCTTCAGCCCACATGGAGAAGGAAAAAGGTACCAATCAAGTCCGATTTTTGTCACTCGGAAAATTCTGAGATTTGGGTGCAATTCCACCCACCTCATGAAGATGAAAAGACTGAGTTTTTTTGTACATTTCAGCTGCTATCAACTTCTGAAAAAGTTTGTGTTCAAGGGCACAACTTGCATGAAGGGTAAAGGATGAAGGTATGATAGAACACTTTTTTGCTTATCGTAATGAATTCTTTGTGAACTCACATTGGATTCCACATATGCATGAGTGTGTGGAGAAAGGGCAGCCAATGATGATACATATAGCACCCCTAAAAGAATTCATCCAGTAAAGTTTGCAAGTAGTTGAAATTTCTTTCCAAGGCATGTTGTTCAAGGAATCTAATTTTGCCATTTGTTTACAAGCTTGGAAAGTTTTGCCAAGGCATGTAGGAGCTACCAAAGAGTTGTTGAAGGGTGGCCACATTGATATGCACACAATGAGTGAAAAACAAAACGATCTTTTTAGTCGGGGCAGCAAGGTATCACTTTGGACTTCTACAGGATTCTAATATAAATTCCTTAAAATAGGCGTAATTTTACCTGGTATTACTCTTTTGAAAATTGGATTCAATTGTATCATCTGCCTCCTAATACACTGATTACCTTAAAGGACCTTTCAGCTTATTTATCCCACTTTTTATTATTTCTACATAATGTCTCTCACACAAGTTTAAATCAATCTTTCTTTGTGTCTGTTAATATTTTCCTTCATGTTGTAGAGATTGTTTTCCTATATGGATCTTGCAACATGAATGATGGTTGCAAAACCCTATGTAGCTTCTTCAATAAGATCGATGAACTGGTACAGGTATTCCTTGATCTTTATTTTGCAAGCTCCTCCTCTCTTTCAAACCATTCTAACCGACCTTTGTATGTGCCTATAGATAGAAGGATATGGATTTTTTCATCGTCTTGAATGTCCACAAAGCTGGTTTTAGAGCTGTATAAAGATGGTGTCTTCTTTAGAAAATGAACATATGGATTGAATGGCTCGTCACTTAAGGTGGTAGGTGTAATGCATAATTTCACCTATCAGTCTGTTAAATTCCTTGGTTGGTCTATCCTGACAGGTATAGAATTTTGCACAGGCCCAGTCATCAGTTTTTATTTTTAATTCTTCTCATATATGTTAAATCATTTTTAAGGAATCCTATTCATTTCCTTCAAAAACCATTGCCCAAATAATGAACATATTGTTCCTATGAATAGCTTTGAAAGTGTTATACATATTGTACCAGCTATATTTGTGTTTGCTGATGATCTTATGCCTCTATTATACTGATGCGTCCCATTGCATTTAAGGTGTCGTTTTGCATGATTACTTGACCCCTGCACACTAGTGTTGCTCCAACCTCAACTTCATTTGGACTAGTTTTTGTTCTCAGTCTTGTACTATCTTTCTTGTTCCTCGGTTGTTTTTCTGCCCTCTTCTTTCTTTTTATTTTTCCTTGAAAGTCAGGAAGGTGAAAATGAAAGGTCATAAGCATTTTTGGAAGGTCGTTTCACTTCCCTGCCCCTTCGAAAATGACGCAGCTTTCCCCATTTCCCCACGTCTATAAATGCAGGTGTGTTACGTTGCAGGGGATTAAAAAATGAGTTTGCAGTCTATCCTCTACTAATATTGCGATCATACAGCTCCATTCAACTGTTATATTGTCAATTCCATTGCTATCTTAGTCATTTTGTTATCTTAATTGCAGTTTGAGAGTGCTTTTCATTTTATGGGTTGTCTTTGTGTGATGGTCTGCGTGAAACTTGTGCTCCAATATGTCACGTTTGTGGAACACCATGCTCCAGATTCATCATCTCACTTCTCTTGGTCTGTCATCCTTAGATTTGGCAGTTCAAAGCTTTTATTTTATAGTTCTGTTAGTTTCCAGCATTGCGTCTATAGACTAAAGGTAGATTAAATAGGTTCAATTGCATTTCCTGCTTCCAAATAGGAGTTCAAGAGGTTCAGGCATTATCTTTCATTGATAATCGCCTTAAAATATGATATATTCTCACATATTGTTCAATTTACAGTGGTATTCTTAGCATTACTTGTTTATCTTGCATTCATTTTGTGCTTGCCAAGTGTTTGATGGAAGTACTAGGCTTGCTTCTTCTTAATTTTGTATTGTTTCAGTTTTATTTTATAAATTTTGGTGTTCTTGTGTTGTTTTATGTTGAGACCATCTCGTACATTACATTGCTCTAATTTCCTTTTATTCATCCCAAGATGCAGTTTTTGGCTTGTTTTAGGTTGACAGGCAACAAAGAAAACTTATAGGCTGAGTTATATCTTAGATCACCTTGCATTGTTATCAATTTTTTGCTATCTTTCGTATGTCTCAGTCTGATTTCTCAGGTTGATCATAATTTCCAAGCATTCTTGGTCTCATTTTCCATTATACAACTTCTATCTTGTATATCTACGACATCATTAGGTCCATTGCACTTCATTGTTCATCTTGTAGGCTTGATTGCACATTGTTTCAGCCTTATAAGTGTTTGGGAACATTGGGAAACATCTAGGAAACATACATCTCACATTTACATAGTATTGTCTTGCATATTCTTCATATTTTACAACTTTCTAGTTGAGTAATCTTGCTGACCCTGTCATACCTAGGTTCGAATTTTGGTCACATACAAAGTTATTGAACATCACATAGCTTGCAAATTGCTAACGTGAAGATAGCATTGCATTTCAAGGTCTACAAGCATTTTTTGTTTGCCGTTGTACACGTTCTAGGTCTGTTATTTGCACCTAAAAGGATTAAAACCCTTATTTTAGTTGTCTCTCTTGATTTTCCATTGTTGCGTACAATATTTATCTTCCTATTTGCATCATCATAGGCATCTAGAAGCATCGCAATTTCTGTTTTCTATGTGTTTCAAGGCTATTTTTAGATTAAAGAGCAACAAACTTGGAGTCTAGCATTTCATTTGCATACATTCTTCATTGGCGACATTCAAGACTACAAGGGAAACATTGCATTTTCTGTCTTACTACATCCCTTGGCTGATTTCATCCTCACATAGCTTAAATATTTTTGTGCATTCATTTTTCATGCTATTTCTATTTATTATTGAAGCATACAAAAAATGAATACTAACTTGCTTATTTAGGTTTCAATGGTTCTGATTTTGAGTGTATAGAAGCTTGTATAGCGCATCAAACTTACTTGCATTGCACATAAGCTTATATTGTCTTACTTGCTCGTCTTAGCTTTAGCAGATCTGCCTCAAAACTTGAAGTGAATTCATTATGTAAAGCTTCTTATACATCTCGTGGCTGACATCCTATATTATAAGATATAATGCTTTCTTGGAAACTCAAGGTTTTCCAAGTTGTGAGTGCATATTTTGTGGATTGGTTTTCTGCTATTTTGCCCATGTATAAAGAGCAGGTACGCCCTTTTCCTCTTGTCATTTTCACAAGTAGATTGTAGTTGCTTGTTGTTTGAAAGAACTAGGATGAGCTTAACCACAATTTTTTTTGATACATGTTAATGTGGGATTTCGTGGCCCACACCCAATCTGGAACACAAGCGAGGGTTCCAGTCCCTGTACTTCCACTATGCCATTCAGCCAATTATATGTCCCTTGCTGTGGGTAGCCTGGTCGCTGGTGTGATTTGAACCTGGGTTGCTCTGTTACGAATGCATCCAATTCACCGTTACACCGCAACCTAGGGGACATGTTTAACCACATATTAGTTGTTTCTCTTCTTTATTGCTTGTTTGAGCATGTCATGTGGTTTGACTTTGTGCGTATTGTTTGGTTAGTGTTGTCAACCTGGAGTTGCAGCTTGATCGAAGACGTGCTGAAATGGTTAATCCTCGGTCTAGTTGAAACAATGGGATTTTCTCACGAGGGTGGGTGCCTCAATGGTGAGAAGAACTTCCAGAGAAGGTTGGTTCCTGTAAGATGTATCTATGAGGATCTCAACTTCTACGTTACAAACTCCCTGGGGAAAAAGGAATAAAGAACTTGAAAGGAAATCTTAGCTAAAATGGTGATACACCTAATTTGCTTGATTGTAGAAACCCCTGTTTCCCCTGATTTCTGAAACTGTATGTTTTCGGACTGTTCTTGTGTATTTTGATTTTTTTGGTGTTTTTGCATGAATAAGGAAGGAATGCGATTTTTGCAAGAAATCTATATAAATTCAAAATAATTGAATACTGAAGCAGTAAACCTTGTAACTGGCTACTCTATGATTTTATTATTCATTTCAGATGATTACAATAGATCTCTGTCATGCATACAAAATAATATAAAATATTGTTTCAAAAACCTGATTTGCTACAAGCTAAAAATGACCTAGATCTAGTACGGCTGCAATAAATAACCCTTTCTCCCTCCTTCTGATGATCCCAAATGATGCCAGGTGTATAGGCGCCCCAATTGAAATCGACAGACTGGTCAAAGAGAAGGCGTTTTGCTCTCAGCAGAAAGTATGCCCTTTTTGGTGAAGGTACGGCCTGGGACAGAACTGTACGGACCACTGTAGCAGCAGCAATAAATACAGTATGGCCTGTAGTTTGAGCGCCCAATCTGAATAAAAGATGTGCCAATACTGAAGATCTCCTTCTGGACAATTTTTGACCAAAACGCTAAAAATAAAAACCTCTGTGAAGCTCTATGATAACCTCTATATAAAGTTATCTCTTTGCCTGGCAATAGATCCGTTGGTATTTCACAGCCTCTGAATCACACACACTGAAGATTGCACGTTCTCCAATGCAAATTGAATACTGGAACCATTGGCTCTGTCTTCAAAGAAAATACTCAGCAAAAAATTGACTTCAATCATGAATGGCTCTATTCCCAATGAGAAACCCTTATATTCTTCAAAAGTGCGATTTCTCCTAATTAGGGTTTCATTAATAAAAATTCGGATATCTTTTAATTCTTTTTCCATAGTCCAAAATCACATTTTTAATTATAAAATATAATTAAAAACAGCCCCCACTTCAATGATGGTCGCCCCTTTGAGTCAAAACCCTTAAGTTATAATATTAAATATTATAACTTTATAATATAGCTCCAAATAATTAATATTTAATTAAATCAATTAAATATTAATCTCCCTCAAAAAATATCCGATTCTCGAACCGTCTGAAGCTGGTGAACAAATGGGTGATTCCTCACATGACCAGACCATACTGCTAAAAATAGCAGGGGTGCTCCGCTGAGTGCCAAATACCCCTAAAAAATAGCGACTCAGGCAAACGGTGTCCGAAAGAACCCGAACGAAAGCCAATTGGAAAAATTCTGACAGTCGAAGCCAAGCCAAGCTCCATCAAGACCCTCTATCCATTCCATCAGCCTACGAGGGTCGCATAATAGGCTAATCATCAGCTCTAAGAGATGTCAACTGGAAGGGGACATGACATTGATCCACTCAAATCGAGCTTCTGAGAATACTGATTCAGACAAAGAAGAGGCAGAACTTCAACTCCAATTGATCAATACACATAAGTATTTTACGAAAAGGTTCTGTCTAATGATTTAAGCTTGAGGGAAATGGAAAGATAGGCCTGATGAAAGGCACTAAACAACGACCAATATCCACTATAAATTCAGCAAAAGACATTCAAACATAGAACGTGATCTGCATAAATGATCAGCTAATAACTAGGTACGAATCCAGATTTGACAAGGAAGAAAGAAAATCTATCACTTAGGCAAATCTATAACAATAGTACACTATACTAGCTGCTGAAAATTAAAAAAACACAGTCCTCTTCTCATTGATTTGAAAAAAGGTTATAGCACAATATTTGGCAGAAGTTTTTTTGCCAAAAGAGAGATCATTTTTACAACGCTAAAAAGCCGTTAATATAGAAAAATTACAATAGTGAAGAGATGGCGTTGAAAATAGAAGAAAGGCTAAATTTGTCCAACTCAGCGTTTACCAAAAGTCTATTTTGCCTTCTTCCTCTTTGCATGGAAGCTTCTTGGTGCTCGAATTGGACGGTGGAATCATACGTTTGACTTTTCTTGTGCATGTTCAACTGAACTGTGTCTAAAATTAGAAACCAACTCTTTGGCGTTGGAGAATGGATGGTGGATTTGTTGAAAGTCAAACTCTTATCATACAAAAATGCTACGCCTACCTCCAAATTTGGAACCCTCTTGAGCTGCTGGAACGTTTGAAGCGTTGAGTTGATGAAGAGCATGCATGAAATCCATGCCATGCTAAAATTAGAACTCCAATTGAAATGTTAGAAATTGAGTTGGAACGTTTGAAAGCACGAGTTGATCCGGAGATGAGCTTGACTTAAACAACCAGTCAACTGAAGCTTTGATCAATCAACCGAAAATAGCCCTTGTTTGCATGTATTTTCTCCTATTTTGGTCTTCCTGTTCGTGTCTATTTTTGGCGGGATTCCATATTTGGATTTATTTTGTCTATATTAGTCTATATTTCCTCGGATTTCTTGGCTATCTCCTTAGCCTTTATTTTTGGGTTTTTCGTTGGTTTTATTTTAGCCTTGAATTTTCTTCGGATTTTTTCGTTGACTTCTCCATTGGTTTATTATTTCCGTTGACTTCTTTGTTGACTTTTATGTCTGCGGATTTCCTTTGGATCTCTGTCTTGCCAATTTTTCCGAATTTATTCTATGCAGACTTTATGTTTATTCTCATTTCCTACAGCTTTTGTTTTTTTTCTCCCTTGAATTCTTTCGGAATTCTTCCATTGTTTCTATTTCCCTCGAACTTTTTCCGTTGACTGGCTTTACCTTGGTCTTTTTATTTCTGGCTTCATCTTTGCCTTTTTGATTTTCGTCGGAAATTTTGTTATCTCCCTTTCGGATTTTTATTGCTGCGGATCTTTTGTTATCTCTTTTTATTTCTTCGGAATTTTATGTTACCTTTACCTTCTTTGGATTTCCTTAGGCTAACTTTTCCGAATAAATTTCTGCCTTGGCTTTCATCTTGATTTCCTCGGACTTTTTCCTTTGCGTGTAATTGTCTCTGTCATTATCCTCTCGGACCTTAGTGCCTTCTAAATCTTGGACTTATTCATCTAGTCATTTTCCCGCAGACAAAAAGTCCGAGACTCCTTAGGCAATTTTCCTTTGTCATGATTTGTCTTGCTTTTCTGGCTCTATGCTTCATGTGCCTTTCCATCTGATTTTTTCCTCTCGGCTAATTCTTTGGAAAAAATGTCATGAACCAATTGTTTCGGAAAAATTGTCAAACCCATTCTTTCGGATTTATTGTCAAGGCCTTTTGTTTTGGAAAAAATGTAAGCCCATTTCTTTCGGATTTATTGCTTTCCACTTCCCACGGACAAAAAGTTCGTGGGAATTGTCCCTTGGCCTTCCCAAGAGAATAGCCCTTCAGGTTTTTTGTCATGGTCCTTTCCCGAAGGGCAGATGTCCTTTGGGCTTTTTGTAAAGCCTTTGGAATTTGTGAGATGGACCTTCCCGAAGGGCAAGTGCCCTTCGGGTTTTTTGCAAACGTCCCTGTCGATCCTGGAATGAGCCCTCTCGAAGGGTTCCCCCCCTTCGGGTTATTTGTAATTGACCCTTCTGAAGGGTACCTTGCCCTTCGGGTTTTTAAAAAAAAAAAAAAAAAACAGCCCCTCAGGACTTTTTGGAGGGCGCCCGGGTTTTTTGGACGTTCCTTCCGAAGTGTAGATTGCCTTTCGGATTTTGTCTTTAATTTGCCCTTTGAACTTTTTCGAAAGAATTCCTTCGGGCTTTTTGTCCGAGTCTATTTGCTTGTTTGCAACTTCGGATTCTTCATTGGCACCTACTTCGGATTCTTCACTGCTTGTTACTTATAAAAAGAGATAAGTCATTCACCTTGAGAAATTCGAAATGCGTATCTTGAGTAATTCGGGTTTCTAAACCCGAATTACTTCTCCTGATAAAGCTTTCATAAGCAAAGCACTTTTCAAAACCCGATTTGCACTGTCAAGAGTAATTCGGGTTTTCCAACCTGGATTACTTCTGCTGATAAAACTTTCATAAGCAAAGCACTTTTCAAAACCCGATTTGCACTGTCGAGTAATTCGGGTTTTCCAACCCGGATTACTTCTGCTGATAAAACTTTCATAAGCAAAGCACTTCTCAAAACCCGATTTGCACTGTCAAGAGTAATTCGGGTTTTCCAACTCAGATTACTTCTGTTGAGGGCTTTCAACTGCTGATTACTCATAAAGTGAAATAAGTTCTCTCTTGTAAAACCGGAAGACTTCTTCCAAAAACCCGAAGTGTTCTGCTGTGTAAAACCCGAAGTCTTGCTTGAATGCCCACCCTCTCACACTTAGGCAAAATTTTTGTATGTAGGCCAAAAAATGGTGAATATATTCGGTGACTCGCATGGAAGCATCCCTGCTATACTTGAGAACTCAGACTATATAGATGCTATTTGAACTCCCAAAACAATGATAAACCTAGTTTCTGATTGAAAATCTCTTCTGATCATGGTTGAAGTAACCTTTCTCCTTCAAAAATAAGAAGGGAAACACACGAAAGCAGGAAAACTAAGAAACAAATGTGCAAACAAACATTTATTGAAACAAAACTGAATGAAACTAATGTGCTGGAACAACACTTGGAGGAAAACAAACTAACAAAGAACCTAGCTAACCATGACAAAGCACGATCCACCTGGATCAAAAGGGAAATTCTTAAACTCAGTCACTCTAGGAAATGGTACTAGTTGTAAGGCAGGATGTTTATCAATCATAACCTTTGATAAGGCGTTTTTATTGTCCACCAACTGTATTAGCATCTTCTCAAATGAGTCATCAACAACAAACCAATCACCAACAAAGACAAACTCATCAAGTACTTTTTGATATTTTTTGTACCGCTTGTCATCTATCACCTTGTCAAGTGATCTCATCTATGCATTGTTCTTGAGTGGCCACACCATTTTTATCAATTGTTGCAAGTTCATCCAGCGCTTCAAGGAGCTTTGAATAGGCAACCCAATCTGTATTATGATTTTGAATAGGTGATTCTTGATCAGATTTCTCATAAACATGCTCTTCAATAACCAACATATCCATACAAAGCTCTTCAATCTCTTGTAGAGATTCAAGGTATAGCTGCCAATCATCTTTTTGTTCCTCATTTTGATCTATAGAATCAGCTTGAAAGCTATCTGGATCCTTCTCAATAGGAGATACCTGTAACTCATGTATGACTTCAATTTGTACCAACTCCTCTTGAAGTTCCTCTACATCAAGATTAATGTCCTCACTCTCAACTATAATTGGATGCTCAACTACAACTTCAAGTGAAGTATCAATAAGAAATTCTTCCTTAAACACATTTGAAGCATCCTCTACACACTCTGGAAGAACTTGGCCTGTAGCTGCAACCTCGTTCTCAATCCTCCAAAGAACAGGGTCCTCTTGAAGAAGGGAGATGGTGGGAGGGTGATGAAATTCATTTGTTTGAGAGGGAAAATGAAGCATGGGAGGTTGATCATGATCAGAGTTTGGAATCTTGAGGACAATGGAATTATCTAGGGAGTTTTGGAGAGGAGGAAAAGAGAAACTCTTAAAGACCTTTGTATTTTGTTCCTTCCACTTGGCCATTACCTCATCAAAGTCTGAAACCTGCTTGTTTTCTGGATAACTTGAGCTTGAGGGATGATTGGTGAGGAAAGGGGACTACATGAAGGTTTAGTCTCATGCATAGGCTTTTGAATACAATTAGGAAGCTCCCTTGTCACACACTGGGCATGATTAAGAACTTCATGAGAATAAGAAGCACAAGAACCCTTCGTAAACAATTGGTTTAACTTGATTTTCTGCCTCTCCTAAGCCTCCATCTTTTCCAATACAAGAATACACAGTGGCATTTATCTCTTTTGGATCATTAGACACATTTTGAAATAGACCATTCACTTCCTCATACCGAGAGTTGGAACAAACCTTTCTTGCATATGCTAGTATTCTAAGCTCTATTTCATTCATTCTTTCTTGAAGGCAAGGCTGCTTATATGCAACATCATCGCCATATGGGAAAGACGAAATCTGGTCCTGAGACTGATATGGCTCACAAGATAATAATCATGCTCTTGATAATAAGGATCATGAGAAGCTTGATAAGGTTTAGCATAGCTTTGATAATACTCCTGATAAGGCTGATTAGGCTCATAGGTATCATAATAAAGCTGGTATAATCCATCATTGGGTTGATAAGGAAACATAGCATAGGAATTCTCTTCATACACAACCATCAAAATTCATTCATGATAATGTAATAAAAATAGACTTACATGAAAATTGTGCCTAAACTAATAGAAGCAATTGCTTGAGCTTGGAATCACCAAATACTTCTTGAAGAACACTACTACAACTGCAATTTCATCAAGACCAGTGCCAATAGGTCCCACTGGGCGTGTCAAAAATTGTTCACTCTGGAGTGTACCCTGCTTGAAAATGTGCAAAGCACTTCTCTCCAGCTGATACAATGGGAACTTCTCAGAGGGTGTGTGCTGAAATGGTTAATGCTCGCTCCAGTTGAAACAATGGGATCTTTTCACGAGGGTGGATGCCTCAATGGTGAGAAGAACCTTCAGAGAACGCTGGTTCTTGTAAGATGTATCTATGAGGATCTTAACTTTTACGCTACAAACTGTCTAGATAAAAGGGAAGAAAGAACTTGAAATGAAATCTTAGCTAAAATGGTGATACACCTAATTTGCTTGATCCATTCAAATCGAGCTTCTGAAAACACTGATTCAAACAAGGAAAAGGCAGAACTTCAACTCCAATTGATTAATACACAAGTATTTCACAAAAAGGTTTTGTCTAATGATTTAAGTTTGAGGGAAATAGAAAGATAGACCTGATGAAAGGCACTAAACAACCACTAATATCCATTATAAACTCAGCAAAAGACATTCAAACATAGAACGTGACCTGCATAAATGACCAGCTAGTAATTAAGTATGAATCCAGATTTGACAAGGAAGAAAAAAAATCTATCACTTAGGCAAATCTATAACAATAGTACATTATACCAGCTGCTGGAAATTGAAAATACAGTCTTCTTCTCATTGATTTGAAAAAAGGTTACAACACAATATTTGGCAAAAGTTTTCTTGCCAAAAGATGGATCATTTTTACAAGGCTGAAAAATCATTAATATAAAAAATTACAATAGCCAAGAGATGGCGTTGACAATAGAAGAAAGGCTAAATCCGTCCAACTCAGCCTTTACCAAAAGTTTATTTTGCTTTCTCCCTGTTTGTATGAAAACTCCTTGGCGTTAGAATTGGACGGTGGAATCATATGTTTGACTTTTCTTGTGCATGTTTAGCTGAACCGTGTCTAAAATTAGAAACCAGCTCTTTGGCGTTGGAGAATGGACGGTGGGTTTGTTGAAAGCCAAACTCTTATCATGCAAAAATGCTACGCCCACCTCCAAATTTGGAACCCTCTTGCGCTGTTGGAACGTTTGAAGAGCTGAGTTGACGAAGAGCATGCATGAAATCCATGCCATGCTAAAATTAGAACTCCAATTGAAACGTTGGAAGTTGAGTTGGAACGTTTGAAAACACGAGTTGATCCGGAGATGAGCTTGACTTCAACAACCAGTGAATTGAAGCTTTGACTAGTTAACCGAAAATAGCCCTTGCTTGAATGTATTTTCTCTTATTTTGGTTTGCCTGTTCGTGTCTATTTTTGGCGGGATTCTATATTTGGATTTATTTTGTCTATATTAGTCTATATTTCCTCGGATTTCTTGGCTATCTCCTTGGCCTTTATTTCTGGCTTTTTCGTTGGTTTTATTTTAGCCTTGAATTTTCTTCGGATTTTTTCGTTGACTTCTCCATTGGTTTATTATTTCCGTTGACTTCTCTTTTGACTTTTACGTATGCAGATTTTCTTCGGATCTCTGTCTTGCCAATTTTTCCGAATTTATTCTATGCAAACTTTATGTTTATTCTCATTTCCTTCGGCTTTTGTTTTTTTTCTCCCTTGAATTCTTTTGGAATTCTTCCATTGTTTCTATTTCACTCGAACTTTTTCCGTTGATTGGCTTTACCGTGGTCTTTTTATTTCTGGCTTCATCTTTGCCTTTTTGATTTCCGTTGGAAATTTTGTTATCTCCCATTCGGATTTTTATTGCTGCGGATCTTTTTTTATCTCTTTTTATTCCTTCAGAATTTTATGTTACCTTTACCTTCTTTGGATTTCCTTCGGCCAACTTTTTCGAATAAATTTCTGCCTTGGCTTTCAACTTGATTTCCTCGGACTTTTTCCTTTGCATGTAATCGTCTCGGTCATTATCCTCTCGGACCTTACTGCGTTCTAAATCTTGGACTTATTCATCTAGTCATTCTCCCGCGGACAAAAAGTCCGAGACTCCTTCCTTAGGCAATTTTCCTTTGTCATGATTTGTCTTGCTTTTTAGGCTCTATGCTTCATGTGCCTTTCCATCGGATTTTTTCCTCTCAGCTAATCCTTCGGAAAAAATGTCATGAATCAATTGTTTTGGAAAAATTGTCAAACCCATTCTTTCGGATTTATTGTCAAGGCCTTTTGTTTTGGAAAAAACGTAAGCCCATTTCTTTCAGATTTATTGCTTTCTGCTTCCCGTGGACAAAAAGTCCACAGGAATTGTCCCTTGGCCTTCCCAAGAGAATAGCCCTTTGGGCTTTTTGTCATGGTCATTTCCCGAAGGGCAGATGCCCTTCGGGCTTTTTGTAAAGCCTTTGGAATTCGCAAGATGGACCTTCCCGAAGGGCAGGTGCTCCTCGGGTTTTTTGCAAACGTCCTTGCCGATCTTGGAATGAGCCCTCCCGAAGGGTACCCTACCCTTCGGGTTTCTTGTAATTGACCCTTCTGAAGGGTACCTTGCCCTTCGGGTTTTTTTTTTAAAAAAACAGCCCCTCGGACTTTTTGGAGGGCACCCGGGTTTTTTGGACGTCTCTTCCGAAGGGTAGATTGCCCTTCGGATGTTGTCTATAATTTTCCCTTTGAACTTTTCTGAAGGAATTCCTTCGTACAAATTGTCCAAGTCTATTTGCTTGTCTGCAACTTCGGATTCTTCACTTGCACCTACTTCGGACTCTTCACTGCTTGTTACTTATAAAAAGAGATAAGTCATTCACCTTGAGGAACCTGAAATGCACTATCCTGAGTAATTCGGGTTTCTAAACCCGAATTACTTCTGCTGATAAAGCTTTCATAAGCAAAGCACTTCTCAAAACTCGATTTGCACTGTCAAGAGTAATTTGGGTTTTCCAACCCATATTACTTCTGCTGATAAAACTTTCATAAGCAAAGCAAACTTTCATAAGCAAAGCACTTCTCAAAACCCGATTTGCACTGTCAAGAGTAATTCGGGTTTTCCAACCCGGATTACTTCTGCTGATAAAACTTTCATAAGCAAAGCACTTCTCAAAACCCGATTTGCACTATCAAGAGTAATTCGGGTTTTCCAACCCGGATTACTTCTGCTGATAAAACTTTCATAAGCAAAGCACTTCTCAAAACTCGATTTGCACTGTCAAGAGTAATTCGGGTTTTCCAACCCGGATTACTTCTGCTGAGGGGTTTCAATTGCTGATTACTCATAAAGTGAAATAAGTTGTGTTTCTTGTAAAACCTGAAGACTTATCCTTCCAAAAACCCGAAGTCTTCTGCTGTGTAAAACCCGAAGTCTTGCTTGAATGCCCACCCTCTCACACTTAGGCAAAATATTGGTGTGTAGGCCAAAAAATGGCCAACAGCTAGTGTAGGCTTTTCTTTGCTGAAAATTATATCTTTTTTTCGGAGGCACTAAACTAATCTAAGAACTTGCTATTCTTTCTATTTATAAAAACTAGTTACCTTGTCCAACTTGTCCTGTTGTAGGGTCCCGCCTAGTCTTTCTTGCCATTCCTGGTCTTACCTCATCACTCTTAAGCTTACCTCCCAACCTGGTCTTCGGTAGGGGATTTCCTAGAGTTACCTTTCATCTTGCCAATCTATCCATCCCAACCATTTTATGACCATCCCACGCAACAGCAGCCCCTCAGAGCTGTTCCGATCCCTCATGTTAGGCAATCCAGTCTTGCCAATGAGGCTGCTATCTGAGACAATGTTGATCAACAACTCTGTAGGTTGGTTCCACACTCCAATCCCACACCTGTTTGTCCCTTAATTCTAAGCCCTCAACAAACATCTAGAGGCTGCCAACCTATATTGAGATCACAGAGACTGTGAGCAGAGAAACAACCTGCAAAACCCTCGAGGCTTGAGCTTCTTTAACTTGTCTTTTGGAAAGCTGCGTTCAAGGTTGAATTCTTAGTTTTCCTTACATACATATACCTGTTGTAGAACGCATGTTGCTATCGTATGAAACTTCCACAAATGGCAGCTCCTGTTTGTAACATGTTTGCTTGATTTACACCGGGCACCTTGACCTGGCCTCCATGTTTGATGCACCTTCAGTCTGACACTAGTTTGAAGATGATCCCAAATGCTGATGTCAAGTCTCAAAAGAATTCCTTCTATAAATGTCTTTTAAAGAATTACTCTAGCACTGAAGCTATTGTATTTGCTATTCCTTAACTTTTTTTCCTCACATGACAGTGGATGATCTTATGAATTTGATGTCAAGTCAGTCTTGGCAAATATCCTCTTCTTCCTTAGCTTCGTTAGCTGAGTATTGCTACTGCCATGGTTCTGGCATTCTCATGGGATACCGAATAATATCCTTTGTAAACTATATGATTGAAGGGGCCTTTTGACCAAGGAACGAAATAAGATTGCATAAGACTGCTTTGTAAACATTGAATATTGGCAGTAATCTGCACCTCAAAAATAATTCTTCTTTTATACATAAATTTCTAATGTTTTGTTTGTCATCAACTATCTCTGGTTCAGAATTTTATTCCCTGTATTAAAATGACAAATGCTGTTGATGTTACCCTTGCGAATGGTTTGGAGGTTTGGGGTGTGGACTGCTGATTTTGAAAGGGTGTCATTCATAGCTCTGTACCGTGTCTTGAAACTTGTTGACTTCTGAAATTAGTTTTATGGGGTTTTAGTAGTTTCAGTATTTTTGGTAGGCTGTGCATATATTCCAGAATTCAAACTAATCTGGTTTTTCTGTTTGAAATTTTCTCTGTTTTAGTTTATTTCTGTCAATGAACATTATCTGTTCTGAAGGGTAAAAACTGTGGTTGAATATTTTGTGCTTTGACATGTGGCAAGGCAGCTGCAAGATGAGGCAATAGCTGCTGATACACAGAGGCTCCAAACAACACAAACTAATGTTAAGCTGGTAAGGTCTTCACTATCCGATGGTTAAATATTTGTGTTTTCACTAGATATTTTGTTAAATAGTCACCTTAGGACGAATTGCACCTGAATATTGCAGCTGGAACGGCATTTTCAAGTGGGAACGCTGACCTGGATTCAAAGATTGAGGCAAAAGGAGAAAGAACTACAGAGACGCCTTTTAAGGGTGAGATTCTTTTTATCTTCTACCAATTTAGTAATGTATGATAAATTTTTACTTTTGCAATTGTGTGCATTTCACTGCAATACATTCAAGATGTGGGGCATTGTAGCATTTCAGTCTGTAATGGCTTTTATTAGTACAGAAGTTAAATTTTATTAGTATCAATACTACAAACTTTAACTTGATTTGGAATTTAGAAACCAGTCTTCCTTTAGAAAAAAGCTGCTTATTAAATGCAAAGTATATCTCTCATATTGAAAATAGATCAAGCTATTATTACTGTCATAGTTCATATAACCGGTTGGGGCAAGTACTTGCCAAGGGCCCAAAATGGGTAACTGGTGGTTATTCGACCCACTCGGTCGAGTAACTGGCAATAACCGACAAAGGCAAAAAATACTTGAATTTATAAAAATAACATTTTTTTTAGAAATTATAGAAATAAAATAGATGGAATGAGTCTGTAAAATATAGGGAAAGTGTTTTCTATTAGATTTGAATACATAGTATGTACAAAATCGTATAATCATGCGAATACAACAAAGTCACAAAGTTCAAAATTACAAACTACAATAATACTTATAGACTTATAGTCTTATACAAGAATCTACAAGACTACAAGTACAAATTACAATAATCTATAATTTTCTCTTTCCTGCTCTTTGGAAAAATAAGGGAGGTTGAGAAACTCTAGTCCTCCCATTCGGCTGATCCATCTCGCTCTGTTTAGAAGGCTGCCCCTGCCTTTGTGGCACCACCTCTGCCTTTATCTTTGCCTCTGCCTCATCTCCAAGGATGTCCTCCAATCCAATCTCTCCTGCTTCAGCTGCACCCTCCAAAGCTTGCCTTTCGAAATCAACAATATCCTTCCTTGTGAATATGGGGGCCTCCTCTTGTACAATCCAATCGCTGTAGGAATCGATCTCATCTAGATCAATAGGCTCCTTTGATGCGTTCTCCAACTTTGTGCAAAGTTGAAGTTTGTATTGCACAAAAACCAAGTCATTGAGGCGTTGGCTCAACTTGTTGCGCTTCTTCGTGTGAATGAAGTCAAACAAAATCCAATTGCGCTCATATCTAGAAACGCTACAAGGCCGAGATAAAATCCAAAGGACTAGTCTTTGAAGATTTGGGGTATTTCTACCTCAATCTTCTCATCACGACCCTGCTTCAAAACTTTGTAAGAAATTAATAATTAAAAAATTGTAAATATGTAATTGGTAAGGTACAAGTAAAGAATTCATTTTGTATTTCCTGGTGACTGCGTGGCTTTCTCTTAGATAGCTAGTGCTGAAAAAAAGAGCCTTCCCTTTCCTTGTTTGTAGTTCTGTAACTCTGCAATAATGAGGCCCTCACTTCAACGTCAGGGGTCATACTCTCAATGCATGTTGAGAGCCTCTCCATAACCTCTCCACTAGCATTTGTGAAGCCATTGGAGTAGAAAAACTTTGGGTTAAGGTAGTATCGCGTTGCATGGATGGGTTGGTGGAGTTGATTGTTTCACCTCTGATCAATCAACTCTCAAATGAGATCAAATCTGACACAATCCCCTTTATAATAATTTTGGACTGCCTCTTTGGTCTTATCTATTGTCTCATAAATATATCCTATTGGATTTTGCTATCCATCCACCAATCCCAAAACCCTCACCAAAGACTCTAATAGCTACAAAGTTGCAAACAAATTAAAATTAATGTTACAAACTTATAGATAAATTATAAAATAAATATTATCTCAAAAACAAGGGAAAAAACTCAAAATTTAAATTGCAATTTCAAGTAAATTTGACAATCTCTGTAGCTCTCATTTCGAAGGCGTCACTGAAAACTGTTTTCGAAACCTTCACTTCATCAGCGTTTTTGGAATATGACTCCATCCATGCTTAAGAGACAAACATCTGCTTCAAAGGAGTCAACAAACTTCAAATACCTTGCAATGTAAGAAAATTCATTGCAAATCTGGTGACCCCTGTTCAAGCAAGCTCTTTTCCCTTGGTGTGCTCTCTCATCAAGTTGAGAACCCAAGGGTGAAAAATATATTTAGTTATTTCTCTAGTTTATTCTACAACTGGTTGCACCCAATCAAATTTGCCTATGTCCACCAAAAGAAAGTCAAAGCAATGTGCTGCACAAGGTGTCCAAAAGAGAGATGGATGTCTTTCCTTAAGAAGTCTCCTAGCCGCCACATATGTTGTTGCATTATCTGTGATAATTTGGACAACATTCTCAATGCCCACCTCTAATACAAACTCCTCTAACATCAAGCTCAAAGTTTTTAAATTTTTAATTTTACTTGATGTATCAATAGACTTAAAAAATATTAGCTCACCATTTGAAGACGCCAAAAAGTTGAGGTGGGTGTGGTTCTTTCCATCCATCCATTCATCAGAAAGAATGGTGCATCCAAATTTACGTCACAACCTTTTCTGATCTTTGACAATCACCTTTGAATCTTCAACTGCATTTTTGAGTAACTTCCCACTCAAGCCTTTTGGAGAGGGTGCCTTGTACCCTTTCTTTGCAACTGTCAAAACTGTAACCAAATATTGTCAGTACGAGCTCCTCGTCACGTTGAAGGGAAGGTTGTTGAAGTACCATAAACTTGTGCATGCTTTATCTGTTTTTGCATGTGCCTACTTGTTCCATTCTGTAGCTTGGAGTGAAGGTTGTGCCTTAGGTGTGGTTTTAGCCACAAAAAAAGTGTAACTGAGACGACGCTGGTGTAGATGTGCCATGATGCTTGCGTGGACCACGATTAAAGCCCACAATTTCTGTCATCACTCTCGCTTCTTCCTCTGCTGATGTGGCACCAATAATTGTTGTTAGGACTGCTTGCATCCTTGCCCTCTCTAGTTTCTTTTCATCTAGTGATGCAAGCTCTGCCATCATCTCTCAGTTTGCCTTTTCAGTGACATTGGGACAAGGTGCAACGTCGTATCAAGGAATGCATGAAAGATGATACTTCATGCAAGTGATGTCTTTTGACATCCTTTTCAAGCAAAAGTTGCAAATTGAAATCATCTGGGATGTTCCAACCCGCGTGGCATACTTTTATGCATCGGTGCGGGCATGAGGGGGAGACAATTGGCTACCACTGATTGAATCTAAGCTTGATGCACTACTGGATGCCATTGTTAATGGATAACCTGCAAAGTGCAAACACGTTAAAAACAACATTAAAAAAATAAAAATAAAAACATTCGATACAAATTATTAATTAAAATACGATAAATAAATAATAATTATAAACTATAAAATGGAAACTAAAATACATTTATGATTTACAATTTTAATGAACAAATTATAAATCTAATCTATAACAGTTATTTAAGGGAATAATAAATAACAATTTTAAATAAATAATAAACACAAAAATTTAACGGAATGCATGAAATTTGATGGAATGCATGAAATTAAAACGGAATGCATCAAATTTGTATACTAAGCATCAAAAATATTTATCAAAAATGTATTTAATTAAATTACAATTCCTTTACATGCTTGAAATTTAAAAAAATAAATAAATGAATAAATGCATGAAATTTGATGGAATGCATGAAATTAAAATGGAATGCATCAAATTTGTATACTAAGCATCACAAATATTTATTAAACATGTTTTCAATTAAATTAAAATTCATTTATATGCTTGGAAATTAAAACAAACAAATGCACCAACCTGGAAATTTCTTTGCTCAATTCTCCTCAATCCGCCTTTGAATGCTCCAAATCTTGGGTGAGTGAAATGTGAGGTGTGTTACATTTTAGAAGGCTGGTTTCCATTTATTTTCTCATTTTTTGAGTGTTTGGATGGAAATCTGTGGTTTCCCAGCAGTTCTGCTGTTTTTTGCATGGGTATTCCACATGGGTTCTGCGGAATGTAGAACCGGTGAGTAACCTGCGTTTTTTGTTTAAAAAAAATATTGCCGGCGGTTATTCGCTGCCAGAATTTTTGGCGAGTAACCAACCAACCGACGGTTACTCGCCGGTTATTCCATCTATGATTACTGTAGCTACTAGGCATTCTAGTGAAATTATTGAGTCAACATCCTCAGTGGGAAGCTTCACCGAATATGTTTGTGTTTTAGGAAACCCGAAGGTATGTTCCAAGTTTAGAGGCTTCCTCTACATGAGTGATAATGGCTACAAATTGGTTGAGTATAGAGTGCACTGAAACTAGTGTTGAGCTTTGTTAAAGTTTCAAGTTTCAACAAAGGATACCTTTGGTTGAGAGGGAGTATAAAATAGAGGACTCATTTCCTTGTTTGCATGGTCAATGCCTTACTAAAACTTGTTTGCATATTTCTTTCTTTTATTTACAAATCTCATGTATAGCTTTTCAGTTAATGCCATGAATGCCACCAATTAGCATTGTCAATAATAACATGAGATTGCCATTTCTATTCTGTTTGTATTTTAGGTTTGTTGAATTTGTATGAGGCACTTAATTCTAGGTTTATTTCCACTTGTTATATGCATTTTGATAGTATATTTCTCAAACATTTTCTTCACAACTTTTTAAAGATTTATTCTTTTGGTTCCTGAATAGAATATATACTCAAAATTTATTTGAATTGATGATAAGAAATCATATCAAAGAAATTCACAGATTTCTATAGACTGGCCAAATGACAATGGAAAACTATCATAAATTGATACAAAACCTTAGAAATTGGACATAAAGCATTTGGTCCGCTAATGTAAATTTAGTGGTGATTATCATCCCTTTAAAATGCTGGGTTTCGAGAATTTATGTTATCATAGCAGACCGAATCACCTCAATTTGATATAAATTATGCAATGAGATAATACATCCCCTCCCCAAAATTATAGTTACCAATGTAAAAATTATATGAATTAACCTCAATCTCTAATTAGTGCTGAAGCTATATAACTTAAATTGCCCACTTGTAGTAGCAAGCTTACCTTTTATTTTTATATATGGGTGGTCTTGGTGACCTACAACCCATAAATCACTTCGGTTTAACACAGTTTTGTACACCAATAAGGTTATAAGACAGTTTTGTAAACAAATGTGGTTAGGTTATAGCACATGGTTTTGCACACCACCAATAGGACATGGTGGTTTTGTACACTATTTTTTTATACACCACAGTGGTTTGAATGGTTAGGCTATTGCACATTGTTTTGGATACCATTGCGGGTTAGGTGGTTCAATCATTTTGGTGGTTAGGTTATAGTGCACTGGTTTTGGTGATTACCATGTTTTGGTTATAGCACATGGTTTTGGCACAAGGTTTTCTACACCATTGTGGTTATAGCACATGCTATGGATTTCCGTAGCTATGGTTATAGCACATGATTTTGTACTCCATAGATTTCAACTTCTATGGTTATAGTACATTGTTTTGTACACTATTGTGGGTATAGCGCACATTTTTGTACACTGTGGGTATAGAACATGGTTTGTACATTGCAATGGTTAGAACACATGTTTTGTATACCACAAAGGTTATAGCACATGGTTTTGTACACTGAAATAGAGTGCACGTGTTTTGTACACCATTGTTGCTATGTATTTATTGTATCAAAGAATCATCAATATTTTGATAGCGTGTGATTTCAAAAACAAAATCGAGTCATTACACCATCCAAAATGAAGAGAGTGGATAAATACTCTTTTTCTGTACTCCTACCATGTTATAATTGTTACAATAAAAATGAAATGTTTACAAAAAAGCACATGAGGGTGGCAATCACTGCAAATCAAGGAGCTTAATGAATCTTGGCATATTAAAGATACGAGTTAAAGAAACAAGTACATATGTATATGCACATTTATTTGGATCGAACCCCTCAAAGTTTCCTTTTGTATTAAGTATTGCTCTTGGTAGTGTTTTAAGGAAAAAATGAAAAAAATACACATACCTGTAATGAAATTAATATATGGCAAGAGCAAATTCATAGTGATAGATCGCAATTCAACGTATGGCATGAATAGATTAATAACCATAACTCAAATAAGAGAAAAATAAAGCAATTCCACAAAATTTAAGTAAAATGAAGTGCACAAAACTAAATAAATGTTTGAGCCACTTTGAGGGGGAAACGTCCACGATCCTTACAATAAGAACATGATCTGTAATATGATGATCCAATACTCAAGCACTACCTCCTATATACCATATTTAGGTTATGAGGACTCCATAATCCCAATTAGGCTGACTACTACTATTATGAAAGATAAACATTATGAAATGACTTAAGTCAAAGGTTATGCATGCCCCAAGTTGGCTACACATATCTTGAGACACCCAATAGGATAAGGGCGTAGCATGCCCCCTCTTCAAACAAGCAAGTCCTCAACACTAATAAGCAATGGTTGCTTTTTTGCATGAAGCTTTCATCTTCCCATGTGTTCGACTCTAAAATCTAGATATATGAATCTAGGGCTAAAGTGGTAGAGATAGCCTAGGGCACAAGGATGGTAGACTATCTCTAAAACAAGCCAATTGTTTGCAAAACGCAGATAGAACATATACTGAATTTATTATGCTGAGATATGCTAAACATAAAAAACCATGCTAGATATTGCAATGATAATGAATACAAGATACTTAGTTGGTTGTAATGCTAATATAGATTTGGATTTAAAACAATCGGAAAGTAGATTGGATTTGGATTTTGGATTAGTTGCTTGATTATGGAAATTGTACCTTTGTAGCCATGAACACTTGTGTCGACTTGGGACGGTTGCGTTGACGCTACTCCCTGACTTGGATGCAAGTGTCCAATATGGAATACACGTTAAAACTGGATGTGACCACTTGGATGCTTCTGGGTTTTGTGTCGTCTTTACTCTGGTGCATTTAGATTTGGGTCAAACACTTTCGATCTTTGTCAAATAGCAAAATTCTTGTTAGTCATCTTCATAGTGGCTATGGGAAAAATGGGGTAGTGGACATACAGTGTCAAATTGCCCCAAAGACCCATCTATCAATGAGCACTACTTGCATAGCCAATACTTCAAAGAGGGCCTTTGATTTAGATAGTTCTCTCTTCCGTGTTGGCTTGTGTGTGAATCATGCAATGTGTGATGAGCAAAAACAATATTGACCTAGCTTCTAACTTGGCAAATGTGGCTTATGGAATGCTCCTTCAATACTTCAGATCTATAGGTAAGTTGTTCTTATGACTGATATGGAAATAAGAGAAAATAGGGAAGCTTTGCCCATTTGAGTGCTTTTTGGTCTATGCCAGGTCTATGCTAGGTAGCCTTGTGAGTAGGTAAGAAGTTGCTAGGTGAGGAATGAATGAGGATTGATCTTGTATTGATACCAATCCTTTTGGAGAATATCTCACATTAAAACACTTAGGACAACTATAGGAATATGTTTCATTTGCAAATTAGATGACTTTATGGTACTGGACACTTGCGTTGGAATATGACACTTGCGTCAATGTAGGTGTCTGACTGGGACACAAGTGGCCTGGTAGTTGGAAAACAAGTGCATATTCAAAACTTGCAGAGATGCAAGATAAGCAAGTTTACAACATCCTGAGCAAGATAGAAGGCCTGGGTCATCAGAATAACATTGGTTGGACTAATAGATAAGCAATGAGGCACAAAGAGATAGTATATGTGAGTTTTTTGGTAGTGAAAAAGGTGTAGAGTTGAAGGTACATCCATGATATGTATTTGCCAAGTGTACAAGATTGAAGTGCTATATAATTCAGAAATAGTGTTTACATTTTCCCTCTTTAATCTTGTAATGAAATTGCTAGTTTAAAAGAAAATAAATACGTACCTGGGTGTGTATAACACACTTTGCTTTGCTTGAGTCCAATTTAAGTGCTTTGCTGGTGATTGACCTGCAACCAAGAGCATGTTACATTATATAATCAATGCATATAATCGAAAATTAAAAGCATTGAAATAATTAAAATTGAAAGAGAGCAAGGTTTAAGAGTACACCTATGTATTGATGCAACCATCTTGCCTTTTGACAATTTGATTTGAAAGATGTATTATTATGAATCATTGAAACTAAGATTATGACATATAAAATCTGGAAAGTGGATATATCTAAAGAGATAGAGAGATTTGAGGACACATGCTCTAAATATTGGAGAAAAGGTGAATTGCTACCTAGCAGTTGAGATTAGCTCTACCATGCAACCCAATCATACTAAAAACTTGGTGACTGTGAGTGAACTAAGTCAACTCACACTATAAAGTTGGTGAGGTTGGATGATGTAATCAAGTCCAATCTATAAACTTGACAAGATTGAGTGATTTAATCACCTCAACCATACCAAAAAAACAAACCAACTACTACAGTAAATTGACTCAATACAGTCCGTAAAAGTCCAACTGGTGGGTGATGATAGTCCCTGAAAGTGTTTGGAATATGAAACTGATTTGATTTTGCAATATTGGGTGCACATTGCATAACATATGCACCTTAGATGTCTCATGTTAATGTATAACAATGGTACCAATGTATAGAATTTTGTCACAAATGTGTATTTGAATTATATAACTGTGACTTTGACCAATTTGAAATTGTGTAACTGTGGAGAACATATTTTCAAAACATGCCCCCACTATAATCTGAAACTGAAACTGGTGTAAATGTGGAGAACACGTTCCAAAACATGCCCCCACTATAATCTGAAACTAAAAACTGGTGTAAGTGCCAATGTGGAGAAATCTGAAAATTGATATAAGTGACAATGTGGAGATTGTTTGCAAAACATGCCCCCATTGTAATACGGGTATGTTGGATACTGAATAAATGTGGAGAATATGTTTCCAAAACATGCCTCTATTGAATTTGAAACAATGATAAATGCGGAGAACATGTTTCCAAAACATGCCCCCATTGTAATCTAAATTTGTGAAACAATGTGAAAGTCATACTTCCATGGCATGCCCCCACTGATATGCCCCTCCTTTTGAGGTAAGAGAAGTAGCAACTGGTAGTACCTTACTTCAAAAGGATAAGATAGCCATGTAAAATGCGAATATACCATGTAGCATATAGATAGAACATGTCTAGGTTGATATATCATTGAAGTATGATGAATGTAATCACACCAAGTCTTAAAATGCATGATGTAGATATTGGCAATGTCTAGATAAAAACAGTACAAACTCAACAAGCAATCAAACACACATACAATAGCACTAAAAAACAAATCAAAAGACAATGGTCCAAGGAGACCTCAAACAAGGGACATATTCAAATGTCAAAGAGAAACAAATTCAAATGTCAACATACAACAAACAATGACATTCAAATGTGAAAGAGACAAACAAAGGCATGTGAGTTGCAAACAATGGAGCATATTCAAATGCTCAAACAAACAAGATAATAGCAAGGCAAGACATCCAAGGAAGTGCATAAATGAAAGCATAAGCAACCAACATAAACATATCATACTAATCCTTGGATATACGTGTTAGCAAAAAATGTTAAGTACATAGCATATCAAGTACACTACAAAAGATATAAGCATGGATAAAGGTATGTGTAAGTACATATATGAGCTCAAACATGATAATATAAAGTGATCATAGAATGACATCATCTGGATTTATCGTGATCATAGAGGTGGATGCTCCCAATGTCTTGGTGACGTGAGTAGAGGGAAAACCCAACATCTAAAAGTGCATAGATCATGTATTTGTGTATAATTGGATCACACTCGAAAGATGTGTGAAACACGTGTATATAGAAAATACTGATATGCCATCTACCAACATGGAACCAACATGTAATGTCCCAATTTTTCTCCCATGAATAAACATGTATTGAAGACCTTTAGTCTATCTCCCCATAGACTAAAGGAGCCCTTTTTGGGGAAGACTATTTTATTGATTATTTATTAATTGTCAAAATCTTGATTTTTATCATAAGACAATTATTAATTAATTAATAATATATTTTAAAAGTGGTTTTTATCACTAAAATGCTTAAGTGAATTAAATATTAATTTATTTTGTCTTAAAGTAATTTTAATTAAGGTCAAATAATTAATATATTATTCAAAAAGGAGATATCGGCATAGGAGCTAAAACAAAGATAAGGAAAGACATTTTATCTTCCCAAAGTGGTTCACTTTCTTTGGAAAGTTATAAATATATGGCGAAGGCTACAATGGATATGTTGAAATTGATATTTTTGTTCTTCCTGCGTGAAAAAACTATTGGGATGCATGTCCAATAGAGGTTCTCTACTTCGGTGATTGATCAATCTTAAAAGGTGTCTTTTAACACCATCTTGCGAAAGAAAAGTTTGTTAATGCCCCAAGGAGTGGGGTGAACTACTTTGGAGGGTTTAAATGCTTGTTCTTGAGGGTTTGGTGATATTCTATTTGCATTTTGGCGTTGCTAATTTATTATACTAATTTTGCAAGTGAAGCGAACCACTTGGGAAGGTTGGTGCTAGGGTTTGAAGGCTTCAATTGGTCAAAATATTCACAAAATAATTATCTGACTTTATTTAATATATTTTTTGATTATTATTGTGGAGTTTTGGATGATTTATGAAGGATTTTGAAGAAGAAAAATTAATCAATAATTTGTAGAATTATTATTAATTTTTCTAACAAGTTTTCAAAGATTTTCTCATTTGCAGAAGGCAAGAATACTTTCTACATTTTTCTGCTATTTTTTCAGGGATCTTGGAAGTGGGGCGATTGACCTAGGAGGGCTAATTTGACGATTTTTATACCAAAATAAGTCGCTGGAATTTTCTTATATTTTTCAGAGGTTGGCAACGATTTTTGGCAAGGGTTTGAAGATTATTTTTATTTTGAACAGCAACAAAAAATTGGATATTAAGTCAAATTTTTCCTTCATCTATTTGTGGTGTTGAAGGCCCAGAAAAAGGGAGAAAAAGGTATTTATTTATGTGGATTCAATTCTGAATTTTTTTTTTGCATATTTTCAGATTATTTCGAGGCATTTTATTGGCAAAAATTCATCATAAAACTTTTTTTTGGCGTTTAGGGTTTTCAAAATTAAATAAGGTTTAGAGAATTTAATTTTCAATTTAGGGCTTGCTGATTTTCATTTCAGATTTAAAGATTTTGGAGAAAACCCCTTTTTCTTTAATTTGTTCTATTTGGGGACATTACAGTGGTATCAGAGCACCGGTTTTGTCTACCTGTGTGTTGGTTGTTGGATGCAAACAGGGAAGTACATAGTTTATCAGAAAAAGAAAAAGACTATGGAGGACCAAAAGCAAGGGTTTTCTCTAGAACAATTTAAGCTTATGCATGGCTTAATCAAGGAAAGCCTAAAAAATTTTAACAAAATTTGAGTGTGCAAATCGCAGCTATGTTGAAAGATGCTATTCCAAGGAAAGATCACTTCTCCAATGGAGGACATTCGAATAATGATGAGAAGGTTTCTATTAACCCCCCTCAAAAATTCTTTAAATCCACTTTTTTGCAGAAGGAACTAGTGATAGAGAAAATGATGCCAAGGGATGATACTTTCGAAATTCGTCAAAAAAAGTATGCAGCCCTAAGCCTTACCAGACAAGCATTATTGTATTTTTCGAGATTATTGTGAGATGAAGGATGGAGTACCAAATAGGCAGCCCCGTAGACACTTGCATCAAGGGGAAAGGCAAGGACTCATCAAGGAAAAAAGGACCGAACTACATGGAGAGTTGGAGGAAGAAAATGAAGGGACAACGCTTCATGAAGAGGCCAATGAAATAGAAAAATTAGATTAGGAGGAAGATGAGCTACAAAAAGATGACACTTTGGGGCAGCCTAGAGTGGGAAGTTTGGAAAACCAAAAATCAGAGTTTTTGGAGCAGCAAAGAGGGCTGCAAATGATGGACGAAAATGAGGAGATGCTAGGTGCTTTGGGGCAGCCAAGTACCCCAAACCTTGGTATTCCAAAAGATGATTTTGAAGAAGCAAAAAAAAAACCGAGATATTCATAGAAAGGTATGAGTTGAATGATGATTTTTGTTTGGTATCTAATAATTGTTCAAATTTGTTGCATGACTCTAGATTTGATGAAAGAGTTTAAAAGGAAAAATTTCCAATCACAAATAAGAAGGGATTGCAAGCCTTGACAAGGTTGGATGGCACAAAGGGGCCTCTTGATATATCAATGCACAATGAGATGAGGGAATGCTTGAAGGAAAATAACACTATGATGGACTTACATACAATCAAGAAGGACATGGTTTGCAAATTGAGGCATGAGGATTCCTTGATTCAAGTTCATACTTATTGGCACCAAGAGGTATGGGATCTTGGTAATTTTTTGAATTTTACAAATGTTCTCAATCATGATTATAAATTCTTTATGACTATTTCCATGGGAATGAAGAAAAAATCAACAAATTATTGGCAACATTTTGGGCCTTAGAACCCCATAGAGAGCACAATTGATACAGGGCAGCCAACTAAGAGGTCAAAAGTTGTTGTTGAAATGTATGGAAACTTTACTTCCAAAAATTCTGAGTTGAGCAACCTATGGCAGCCACCTATCATGCATAAGAAATCTGATTTTGGGAGCATTCTAACATTTGTGACAAAGAAAAATGTTGTTAGTTGTAATTTTGATTTGGTACAATCTAAAAACTTAGTTTCTACATTTCTATTACAGCGCTTTCACACGGGCAATAGGTCTGATTTTGTTATGTACTTTCAGCTGTCCATAAATTCTGGAAATAGCAATGATCGGGGTCACGGTTTGCATAGGAAAAAGGGGAAGTATAAGGACACAACAACAATATATAAAAGGGGATAAAATTCAGTATTGGTGGGGTTTGTTTGATGATGCATACATTTGTGAGGAAGCTAACAAAAGGCAGCCAAGAAGACATACTTCTTACATAAGGGAATCCCTACCAATGGGTTTAGATGATTATGTTATGCACTTGCAAGGTATGTTTTCCAATTTGATTAAGCTTGTGTTCTTTCTACAAATGGAAGGACTACATTTTCAAGATGAAGAAAGATTGATATGGTATAAAGAAGGTCCTAGCACAACTTGGAATGCACACCATGGGAGCACACCTCTAATGCTTTTCCATCAGATGAATTTAATTATGGGCAGCCTTGCTAAGCATATTAAATTGGTTCAGTTTTGCATTCCTAATATTTTTCATATAGAGAATAAGTCCATGATGGTTTGTTGGGGAAGCATGGAGTTAGAGAGCCCATTAAGGATTATCTTGGTAATGAACAAATTAAAATTTTTGAGTAAAGACATGGCTGTGTTTTACTATGACAGCCAACATATTTACATGCACAATCTTTGGGGAGAGGTTTCAACTCATAAGGGGATGTTGTGGATAAGTTCGAAGCATGATAAAAGGTATGATAGCTACTATTTTGAGTTGCATAACATATTGAGTTCTTTTGAGCAGCATACTGGGTACAAATATGGCAAGGTAAGAAGTTTTGATGGCATCCCACAAATCATGGGAAGAAGAGAGATTGCAAATATTAATCTTGAATCTTGTCATCAAGAAAAATCAGAATTAGACATGTACTTACAGCAGTATTATGGAGGAAAAACTGATTTTTGGGGTACATTCCATCTTTTGTAAGGTTTTGGAAACATGCATGTTTGGGTTCCATTTGCAAATAATAGAAGTAGCACATGCGCGAAGAGGATACAGCTCTCATTGATAAGCATTTGGGGACTCTTGATGAGCTTATGGAGTGTTATATGCATACATAGGAATGTTGATAAGGGGCAGCCTTTGGTAGGGCATAGGGCATACACAAGAAAGCCAATATATGTTGAATTGTACTACCTTGAGACTTCACATCATGGTAAGTTTACAAGATGGTACCTAGCTGATTTCTTTTGGCATGATTGGAGAGTGATAACATGGCATTCGGGAAGTCATTACCCTTGCCAAGGTAATCAAATTCTATTATTATTTTTTATTCTAACTTTTGGCCACATATCACTTCCTTGGATGGTATAAGGGAAAGGAGCTTCCTCATCCACCACTTGGTATTGAAAGGGGTGCTTGGTTGGGAACATGTGGAGCCTTTGGAAGGGCATGAGGACACATCTAGCAGTTGGGGGCAGCCCCCAAAATACAGGGACAACAATATGAAGAAGACGTGAGGATTTCCTTCATTGGAAAACAAGAAAATGTGAACATTGTTTGATAAGGAGTGTTGGGACACCCACTTGGATTTTGCAATTGCTTGAGGACAAACAATTTTGGGTGGGGAGGATTGTAATATTCTCATTTTTCCCTGATGAATAAACATGTATTGAAGACCTTTAGTGGATCTCTCCATAGACTAAGGAGCCTTTTTTGGGGAAGACTATTTTATTGGTTATTAATTAATTGTCGTAATAGTGATTTTTATCATAAGACAATTATTAATTAATAAAATATTTTAAAAGTGGTTTTTACCATTAAAGTGCTTAAGTGAATTAAATATTAATTTATTTTGCCTTAAAGTAATTTTAATTAAAAGCAAATAATTAATATATTATTCAAAGAAGAGATATTGGCATAGGAGCTAAAACAAAGATAAGAAAAAGTATTTTATCTTCCTAAAGTGATTCACTCTCTTTGGAAAGTTATAAATACATGGCGAACGCTACAATGGAGGACACACTGAAATTGATATTCTTGTTCTTTTCATGTGAAGAAGACTATTGGGATGCATGCCTAATAGAGGTTCTCTACTTTGGTGATTGATCAATCTTAAAAGATGTCTTTTGACACCACCTTGCGAAATGAAAGCTTGTTTATGCCCTAAGGAGTGGGGCAAACTACCTTGGAGGGTTTGAATGCTTGTGCTTGAGGGTTTGGTGATATTCTACTTGCATTTTGACGTTGCTAATTTATTATACTAATTTTGCAAGTGAAGCGAACCACTTGGGAAGGTTGACACTAGGGTTTGAAGGCTCAAATTGGTCAAAATATTCACAAAATAATTGTTTGAATTTATTTAATAGTTTTTGATTATTTTTGTAGAGTTTTGGGCGATTTATGAATGATTTTGAAGAAGAAAATTTAATTAATAATTTGCAGAATTATTATTAATTTTTCTAACAGGTTTTCGAAGATTTTCTCACTTGCGAAAGGCAAGAATACTTATATTTTTCTGCTATTTTTCTAGGCATCTTGGAAGTGGGGTTATTGATCTAGGAGGGCTAATTTGACGATTTTTATGCCAAAACAAGTCGCTGGAATTTTTTAATATTTTTCAGAGGTTGGCAGTTATTTTTGGCAAGGGTTTGAAGATTATTTTTATTCCGAACAGCAACAGAAAATTGGATATTAAATCAGATTTTTCCTTCATCTATTTGTGGCGTTGAAGGTTCAGAAAAAGGGAGAAAAAGGTATTTATTTGTGGATTCAATTAAGAAAATTTTCTGCATATTTTATTATTATTTTGAGGCATATTATTGGCAGAAATTTATCATAAAACCGTCTATTTTTGGCGCTTAGGGTTTTCAGAATTAAATAAGGGTTTAGAGAATTTAATTTTCAATTTAGGGCTCGCTGATTTTCATTTTAGATTTAAAGATTTTGGGGAAAACCCTTTTTGCCTTAATTCGTCCCTTTTGGGGACATTACAGCGAAGGAGCTAATAGGA
Source organism: Torreya grandis (assembly GCA_037957365.1). NCBI lineage: Eukaryota > Viridiplantae > Streptophyta > Pinopsida > Cupressales > Taxaceae > Torreya > Torreya grandis. Next base: position 247,915 of record JARHVA010003804.1, on the reverse strand, counting down.
TATGTAAATGCTGAAAATATTTTTGGATTTTTGATTTTTTTGGTATTTTTAGAATTTGTGAAAGGAAAAGACTATCCTATGATTTCATCTAAAGGATGTTCATAGATATCTCTCCACTGTGAACCTGGTGTAATAAACTGGTGATACTATCGAGGATTATGCATAGGTTTAATATTGGCACTATAGGATTTGTTATGCTTTGTGTATGTATACTAGGACTCTATGGTTGTGAAGTAGAAATAGTAGTAGGGTTTCGTGGAACCCATCGTTGAATGGTTTGTGGTTTCTTTCAAACAACAATAATATGAATATGTGTAGGTGCTCTGGATATCTAAATATGGTGCATAGTAGATAAGAATCCTGTGGAACCTACTGTGGATTTCTGATGCAATGGTCCCTCAATTATTGGCCTCTTGGTAAAGGGAATTGCCTATCACTTACCTTTTTGCGGAAGATTAACCGTAGGAGGCTTGATAATTAATTGCCTAGTTATAAACTTCTCTTGTTCAAGAGGATATTCGTATGGAATTTCGAAAACTGTAATTATCCGATAGTCATGAATGTATTTAACACACCTATGCACTATAGAAGGTACTGCTCGAAGTGTATGGATCCAAGGTCGTCCCAATAACATATCAAAGGCACCCATGGAAGGTATAACTGAGAAGGTAGTAACCAAATGGGCGGGACCCACTTGTAAAGGTAAGTAAATCTCACCAAGAACTTGTTATGAGGTCCCATCAAATGCTCTAACTGATCTAGTCAAAGGATGTAAACCATGATTTGTATAATCCACATGTGTAAGTAATCGTAAGTAATGTCATAGTACAAAGGTTTTTCCCCTGCACAATTGTCAATCATAACACTGTGTATATGTTGGTGGTCAAGGTATGCTCGAATGAGTACGAAATGAAGATTTGAGTCATCATCCCTAATCTCACTGTCATCAAAAGTAATGGAGGGCCTTTAAACCATAGGAGATGCATGCGGCATATAGGTACCAATAATCCCAACCAATGGGTGCTCATGATGAGATGGAGGATGGTTCACATTATATGCCATCTGCACTTCCAGATCATTTTTTTGAATGATCTTTCAAAGGATTGCTAAATATTTTTTGCTTGTGGTGGTCACCAGGTTGTGAACCTGATTCCTTTGGGGGATCATCAAATGTAATCTTTTGGTCATTGATGAGGTCTTGGATCTTATGCTTCAAGGTAAAACATTCATTCATAGAATGCCCAGGGTCTTAGTGATAGTCACAATAAACATTCACATCATACCCTTTGGGTAGAGGTCTGCTCATATCAACCTCTATAGGATGAGGGAGAGATATGAAATGACACTATACAAGCCACATGAGTAATGAAGTGGGGATTCAAGTAAGCGTGAAAATTGTCTCCGTGGTGAATTGTATGACACAAGTCGATTAGGTGGTTTTGACACCACATTAATAGTGGTGGTTGCTTCTTTTTTAGGCTAAGGAGGTTTGACCTTATAAGTTGGTTTGATAGTAAACTTGGTATTAGATGTAGATGTAGTCGGTGTATCTGTTACATACTTAAGTTTGTTCAATGAGTTAAGTTTCATTTCATGATCGTGAACAATAGACTCGTGTAAAGAAGCAAACAAATTTTGCTTGAAAATATCTTGAAGCTCTTTATCTATCATAGGATTGGTCATTTTAGCCAACATTGTCTTGTACCTCAAGACATACTCATTAATAGGTTTATTGGTTCCTTGTTTGATCTTTGCAATTTGGGCATATGAAACTTTTTCGGTAATGTTAATAAAGAAGTGTGCCAAAAACTGATCCACAAGGAATTTGAAGGCGTTTATTGATTGAGTTGGTAAATCATAGAACCACCGTAAAGCATAGTCTTTTAAGTTCTTTGGAAATAATTTGGTCAAACGTTTATCATTGGAGGCATAATTAAGGCATGTTGCATAAAAAGATCGAAGATGCTGTTCAGGATCACCCTTGCCATCATAAAATGTGAACTTAGGTGCAACAAAACCAGTTGGTAAGGGGTGCAAAGATATCTTTGATGCAAGAGGATTATGCAACACTTCTTGTGAATCAATAAGGAGATTTCATAGAATTTTGTTCAATATTTGTAATCTTAGTTTGCGAAAGTTTTATAGTTTGGACAAGAGCTTGCACATCTTGGTCTTTTAGGTTGGACGTTTGAGCAGTCACCAAAGGAGGTGTTCCCATAGGTTGGGTAGATATAGGCATTGAAATCGGTATTTGAATTGAAGCATTTATGTTTCCCATGTAAGATGTGGCAATAATAGTTTCAGGGAACAAAGGATGAAAGACATAATCCATACCTCCACTAGATGTAGGTATATTGATTGATATGGAATTAGTTGTAGTACCCTCTAAGAATTCACCATCACTAGGTGAGGAAGCCTTAGCCTTATCATGCTTATTGATTTCATCTCTTGTAACATACAAAAATGCATCTATTAAGTCATTATTGAGATGAGTGATCAATGCTTATTTATCTTCTATTTGAAATCGGGGTTTTCGATTACTATTTTCATTGCCTAGAAATAAAAATTTTATAGAATTTGAATAGCAAACTGAAACCCTAGCTGGTTGAAAACCTTAAGAATTAGATTTTTTTTTTGTATTCACATGAATCTTCATCAAAAGTTTAACCTTAAAATCTAGATATGAGAATTTAGGGTTAAAGGGTAGAGATAGCCTAGGGCACAAGGATGGTAGACTATCTCTAAAACAAGTCAATTGTTTGCGAAACTTAGAACATATACTGAATTTATTATGTTGAGATATGCTAAAAATGAAAAGTACAATTATGCCAGATAGTGCAATGATAATGAACAAAAAATATTTAGCTGCGTTTGATGCTAATACATAACTAGATCTAGAACAAATAGAAAGTAGACTGGATTTGGATTTTGGATCAGTTCCTTGATTCTAGAAATTGTACCTTTGTAGCCGCGAACACTTGCATTGACTTGGGGCCGTTGCGTTGACGCTACTGTTTGACTTGGATGTAGGTGTCCAATACGGAATACCTGTTGAAATTGGATGCGACCACCTGGATGCTTCTAGGTTTCGTGTCATCTTTGAATTGGTGCATTTAGATCTGAGTCATGGATTGTTGCTCCTTGTCAAATAACAAAACCCTAGTTCTTCATTTTCATAGTGGTTATGGGAAAAATTGATTAGTGGGAAGACGGTGTCGAGCTACCTCAAAGACCCCTCTGTTAATGAGCGTTGTCAACATAGCCAATACTTCAAAGAGGGCCTCAAATAAACAAGAACAATGACCTAGCTTCTAACTTGGCAAATGTGGCTCATGGAATGCTCCTTCAGTACTTTAGACCTATAAGTATGCTATCCCTATGACTGATATGGAAATAAGAAAAAATATGGAAGCATTGCCCACTTGAGTGCTTTTTGGTCTATGCCAGGTCTATGCTAGGTAGCCTTGTGAGTAGATAAGAAGTTGCTAGATGAGGAATGAATGATGATTGATCTTGTATTTATACCAATCTCTTTGGAGAATATCTCGCATTAACACAGTTAGGCCGACCATAGTTATACATTTCATTTGCAAATTGGATGACTTAAGGGCACTAGACACTTGCATTGGAGTATGATGCTTGCGTCGACGTAAGCATTTGATTGGGACGCAACTATCCGGGTAGTTGCAAAACATGTGTAGGTCCATAACTTGCAGAGATGGAAGATAAGCAGGTTTACTGCATTCTGAGCAAGATAGAAGCTCTGTGTTATCAGAATGACATTGGTTGGACTAAGAGATAAGCAATAAGGCACAAATAGATAGTGTATGCAAGACTTTTGGCAATGGGAAAATCTCTAGAAGCTAAAGATACATCCATGATATGTATTTGGCGAGTGTACAAGACTTAGGTGCTATATAATTCATAAATAGTGTCTACACTATGTTGCATCTTCCTGGGGTAGGTTCTTCCTCTTGACGAGGTATTCTTTGATCACCCTCGTTTGCAACTGCTTCATTCGTGTTTGTATAATCACTTTAGGTCCAAGATGATTCTTCCCTCTTCATCTAGCTCTAGTAACTTTCTCTAGGCTGGAATCTTATTACCTATTATTTTCTTCAAACAAGAAACATGAAAGACTGGATGTATTTTTGCTGACTGAGGAAGCTTGAGTTTGTATGCTAATTTTCCAATTTTTCGCAAGATCTAATAAGACCATAATGCCTAAACAACAATTTGTGATCTTTCTTTTGTTGCTTCAAGGATATCTGCTTATACGGCTATAACCTCAAAAGGCCCAATCTTCTACGTCAAAATGACTTTCACTCCCGTGCTGGTCAACTTGTTTCATTTGTTTTGTGCCATGGCCATGTTCTCTTTGAGACTAGAAAGTACTTGTTGGTGTTGAGTGTGCTCTTCTACCACACAAGCTCTTGGTTGCACATTCAAGGATGACGTGATGGATGGTAGTTGATATCCATACAATGCCATCAATGGTGACATTTTGAAGAAGTATGGAAATAAGTGTTATACCGCCATTCTACCAGTGACAACCAACTCATTGGGACTGTTTTGTTATAGGAAGAGATGTGAGCCAATTGAGTACCCAAACAAGCAAACAAATCGATGCAAACATTACTTGTGAAAATGGGTTCACGGTCACTTACTATAATCTTTAGGGTAACATGTAGCTTGTGAATTGTCTCCATAAATGCGGATGCCATTGTATTGATTACAAAAGGTGATGGGCACAACAATGAGCATATTTCTAGAGTCTATTCACCATCACCATAATAGCATTTTTTCCTTTTGAATTTGGCAACCGTGTGATGAAATCCATGGAAACCTCCTCCCATCGCTAGCTAGGGATAGGTAAGGGTTGTATAAGACCTAGAGTCATAATTTTCTCACCCTTGTTTTGTTGACACGCTAAACACTTTGCTACAAGCTTTTATACATCACTTTTGAGCCCTTCCCAAAAAAATCTTGTTTGACTTGTGATAAGTCTTCATTAACCCTTAGTGTCCTCCAATAGGAGATGCATGGAGCTCCTCCATACACTCTTTTTTAGGCTCGAGGTTTTGCATAGATATAGCCTATCCTTGTATGGGATAGAGTTAGCCTTCCCCACAGTTTTTTTTGAAGTTGTAGGATCTTGTTGAAGTTGTTGAATAAGATGCCAAGCATCTATATTTTTTTGCCACTCCAATCTTGCCTCATCCACTCAGTGTGCTTGTAGTATTGACATGGTGCAATTGGAAACGTAGTGTCTCCATGTTTTCATCCCTTCTAGAGAGCGCATTTGCCTCTAATTATCCTTTCCCTTCTTGTAGATGATTTCAAAGTCATATCCTAACATCTTGGTGACCCCTTTTTGTTGCCTTTATGATGATAGCCTCTATTCCAAGAAATATTCTACACTATCGTGATTCATCTTCACTTTGAAGTATCTTCCCATCAGATAAGATCGCTATTGCTTCACCACATGAGTAATATTCAACATTTCCTTTTAATAATTTGGCTCGTGTAAATTATTACATTTGAGTTGTTGATTTTGAAAGGCAATGTGTCATGGCCCTTTTTTCAAAATAAAGTAAAACATGATGAAGACCTTTAGCTTAATTTTTCCTGTAGGCTAAGGGATGGTAATTGGAAAAATTTATTCTAATAATTAATTAGAGTTGCTAGAATAGTGATTTTAATCATTTGTTATCTTAAGGCAATTTTGATTGATTAATAGAATAATCGAACTGTCATGATTAATTATATAAATTACCTGAAAAGTGGTTTTTACCACTCCAAAAATCAAGGTAATTAAAGTAGATAATTGGAAAGTATTTTCAATTAATTAATTGTTCAAAAAGTGATTTTTATCGCTCTTTCAAATAGAGCAATTTAATTAATTAATTTTTAGATTATTTGCCCCAAAAGTAATTTTAATTACTGTTATTTATTAAGTCAAATTAACTTAATAATTAAAGAATAAATCGTGACTTTGTCGGCCTTTGAGTTGTTTCAAATTGGAACGCCACCCTTTGGGTGGGATCCATAAGTGGAAAAAAAGAATTAACGGTCGACAATGATTTTTAATTCATGCATTGGACTCCCTCACATGGTTCGCCCCCTTTGGGAGGGTATTTATTGCAAGCAAGGGATCCATTTTTGATATGTTATGTTGATATGCAAATTTACACTTTGGGAGCTTGATTGAGGACGAAAACCATCAACCGTTCGGCCATAGAGGATGAAAACTCTCTATTGGATATTCAGATTTTGAGGATGAAAACCCTCAAGATGCAAGGGCAATTTCATCTAGAAATTGCAAGGGATTTAATTCTGAATTTTGTGAGCATTCCCAGATTTTCATGTAGGGCATTGACTACATACTTTTAGTGTTTGGACTTGGTTTCAGGTGACTTCCACCCAACAGAAAATTTTGATTTGTATTTCATTTGAAAGCTTATATTTTTAGCTTTGATTTGAGCTATTATTCAGTTGGGGATCTTTTGTTTTGAGGGAGATATTGAATTTCCTCATATTCAACAAATTCCGAAAAACTAATTATTTTGAATTTTGAATTTCATTTCTTTTATGAAATCTGATTGGGAGAATTTTTTGCAAAATTCTGAAAGTGGTTTCATGCATTTTGGTTGGATCAAAGTCATTTTATGATAAAAAAACCCCAGACGTTAGGGTAGCAAATAGAATTTTTTGGCATTCATTTCCGGAATTATGGAATTGATTTTCAGATTTTTTCTTGGGTTGAATATTGTGCATTTTCAAAATTAATTGTTAAGATGTGGAAAACCCTTGTTTTGGTCATTTGTTCCAATTTGGGGACATTACAGTGGTATCAGAGCCAATTTCTTGGCCAGTTGTGAGGTTTGAGGGTTTCATGTCAAACAGTGACATGAGAGATATGGACAGTACAAGGTTTGAGAGATCCTTTCAAGCTCATGAAAGGAAAGAGCAACCTTCCATTCGGACAAATTTGATGGAGATTTATGAGGAGTATATGACATACCCACCTCCTTTTAAGAAGGAGATGGATCTCAAGAATTTTGTATCATGGAAAAGAGGTAAGGGCAGTCCTCGGGTTAAACGGGAGTTACTTGATGCTATGAGGAATATTGTTCTTCTCACATTCGATGGTTCTACAAACATTTTAGCTAGGTATGCATTGATAAATTAGGTACATACGTTGCACTTCATTCCATGGAAGTAGAGGAGGCCCTAAGATTTATCATAGCTCATTTAGAAGGAGCTGTCCATTATTGGTAGCACCAAGGGTTGATAGCCCAAGGGCATCACCTCATAGACAACTATGAGGAATTCAACAGGGTGTTCATTGGGAAGTTTGATGGGGTTGGTCTAGAACCTTACTGTGAAAAAAAATCGAACACCTTGGGGCAGCCAAGTGTTGAATCTTTTGAAATGCATTAAAAAAAAAAAATGGGGCAGCCAAGTAGTGAAATTTCTGAGTTTCACAATCCAGAAATAGTGGGGCAACAATAAGAAGTTGTGCAAAAACTTCATGAGCAACAAGAAAAATTGCTTAAGTAAAGGGCAGCCAATGATTGAATTTTCTGAGCCACAAGAACTAGAAATTCAAGGGCAGCCTAGTGAAGGTTTCCAACAAGCTATGGAGCAACCAATGGGGTTGCAAAGGGTAGACACTGAGGGGGAGTAACAGAAAAATCAGAACTTTCCAAGGTGAAATAGGAAGAAGTTGTTCAACAACTTCATGAGCAATCAAAAGAACAAGAGAAAGTGGAAGAAATCAATGAGCATGAACTAAAGAAAGTGTAAGGTAAAAATATTTTATTGGTAGAAGATGTCTAGTTATCTTCTAATGATTGTATGCACGACAGTGACATCACAAAAGGTGAAAACAAGGAGCTTGAGCCAAAGAAGGATGAAATTGAAGCAAAAAGGGCATCACTTGTTGTATACAAAGGGTTCAAATTTGAAAAACTTGCACCAACCTTCAAATATCCATTGACTGATTTTCAAAACAGCTCTACAAAGAGTCATGTGTTCGACGAAAATATTGGAAATCTTGAGGATATAAAGGTCGGAGGTATCTCCACAAACCCCACTTCATCAAGGGAGAACAAGTTTTTTATCACTCCAAGGTATGGAAAGGTTGGTAACACTTCAGATTTGTTGCTTCATGCTATGCCACTTCATTTTTTTTGCCCTCATAAGAAGCATGCAAAAAAAGGTGATAAAATGAAGGTTATGGTTTTTGCAATATGAGGCATGAGAACTCCTTGATTCAAGTTCACAATTATTGGCACCAAGAGGTATGCCATCCCGGTAATTTTCTGAGTTTTACAAAAGTTCTCAATTCTGATTTTAAATTCTTTATGGCTGATTCCATGGGAATAAAGAAAGAATCAGAATTGTTTGGGGTAAGGAGGAATATAGGCATGCACAAGTTGACATTGGAAGGTTGGCATACAAAAAAAAACGTCTTATTTGAAATCCATGGTATTCACAAGGTTGGGGGTGTGGAAGACATCTCAACCCATGTCTATTTAGCAAAGAAAGATAAACATTATTCAACAAATAAAGATGAGCATTATGATGGCAGCCAAAGGTATGCAAACAGTTCAGATTTATGGCTTTGACTTTGTCATCACTGTAATTTTGTCACCTTTGACAACATGCACATGTTTTGGTGATTGGAGATGACTATCCTTTAGTCAAGTTCGAAGGTATGCTGGATGGGACCGCAACATTCCCCTTTCACGTTGGTTTTAGTTCAACTGATAAGCATACTCATGGAAGGAGAAATGTGAGTTATGGGGATGAAGATGTTGTGTTGGCAAAGAGAGACAAGCATGCTAATCACAAGCTAAGGTATGGAGGTCTTCTAGATTTGTTTTTATCACTAAATTATGATCATCATGGGCAACATGCCAAGATGGATGTTAAAGGCCTTAATTTCAATAGGGTTGATAAGTTCTTCATCCTAAACATCCAAAGAAAATTCATAAGGGATCATACATGGAGTGTAGTGAATTCTAACAATTTTGTGAAGGGCCAATACACACAATTCATGAGTCACTCATTGAAGCCAAATCGTAAGCTTGCTGCCATGTGAGTGGTTGCAATAATTAAGGTGAGAATTTTTCAGTTTGAAGCTACTTTTAAGGGATTTTCAATCACATGGTGTGAAGAGAAGTTCAAGGGGAATGTATTGCTTCAAAAGACCTTTAATATTGCAAGTAGGAAGGCAACTGCCATCATCATTTCCGGGCAGCCCAACAACTTGTATGCAGTCCTACAAGTAAATTCAGTCATACATTGGGATAATCTTTCAATTGTTGATGCTGTTGGAGTATTTTTAGCCACTGTATGGTTGGTTCCAACCACCATTATCATAATTTTGCATGAGATGATGCATTACTACAGCCATGATATGATGATGCTCTCTATTTCACATGTTGCAATGCTAGTGTTTTCCTTGAACATCTATAATTTGGGAAGTTTGATGAAGTTTCCTTACTTTAAAATGTTGCTTGAAGGAATCCATTGGTGGGGAACACCAAAAACAAGTGTTGGAAGTGTCCTACCATCAAAAGATAGAGGTAAAACAATGGGGACAACAATAAATTTGGTTTTTAGTATTGATGTCATCTCCATTTCTAGCCACCTCATATACAAGTGGGCTTACAGGTACTTTCAATCATGGAAAAGAATTCTTTTTTGTTGGGGTTTGCTAACATGGTATTTTCAGACTTTGCAAGGTTGTTTTCATTGGCCAACTTGTTGAATGTTACAAGTAGATGTTGGGTTGGTACCGGTTGTATCATTTTCATGTTGTTGGCCATGAAAATGATAGGCATAAGGCGGCTGTTATCGGTTGTGAACAGCGGCAAGTTTGCACAAAATAAGAGGAAAACATTAATGGAAATGGGTGGAAGAAGGGTTCAGCTGAAAGGTATCTTCAGGGCAGCCACCAAGGCACCTAGTTGGATGAATTTCTGAGTATTGTATGGCTGTTGTGACTTGTTTTCAGCCCACCCACAATCTGATTCACATCATATATTGAGTGCGACACCTTGCCAAGTCATGAGAGGATATATGAGAACTCAAGGGTTTGATATTTCAAAACCTTCATTGCATGAGAATAGCCCAATGGGACTGCTACAACACGATGATTGGGGATATCATCATTTGAATGAAATTCATGAGATGATTGCAAGCAATGGAAGAAAGCTAGTTGTCATGTCTATGAAGCATGATGGAAGTGTGATCACAAGAGTGTTGTTAAACACTACTTTTTTCTCTAACTCGTTTGTTCCATGTGTAGTTGTGAGAGGTGAGACTTTTGATTTTAGTCGGAATTCATTTCCAATCCACATAGAGCTCATTCGTACCCGGTTTGGGAGGTACAACCCTTCTTTCTATTGAAGAGATCAACTTACCTGGGTTGTGGATTGAAGACAACGGTGCCACTTTGGTAAGGGTTGATTGGATTTGCTTCATCCCAAAGATCGGAATTCAAACATACAAAAGTTGGCTAAGTGGGAAGATATAGGGCAACTGAGTTTGCAATTGTTTGAGGACAAACAATTTTGGGGAGGGAGGATTGTCATGTTTCTTTTTTAAAAATAAAGGAAAACAAGTTGAAGACCTTTAGCTTAATTTTTCCCGTAGGCTAAGGGATGGTAATTGGGGAAATTTATTTTAATAATTAATTAGAGTTGTCCATATAGTGATTTTAATCATTTGTTATCTTAAGGCAATTTTAATTGATTATTAGAATAATGGAACTGTCCTGATTAAAATAATTAAATTACTTGAAAAGTAGTTTTTACCTCTCCAAAAATTAGGGTAATTTAAGTAAATAATTGGAAAGTATTTTCAATTTATCAATTGCTCAAAAAGTGATTTTTATCGCTCTTGTAAATAGAGCAATTTACTTAACTAATTATTAGATTATTTGCCCCAAAAGTAATTTTTAATTGCTATTAAGGCAAATTAATTTAATAATTGGAGAATGAGTTGCGACTTTGTTGGCCTTTGAGTTGTTCCAAAATGGAACACCACCCTTTGGGTGGGATCCAAAAGTGGAAAAGAGGAATTAACAGCCGACAATGATTTTTAATTTATGCATTGGATCCCTTCACATGGTTCTGCGCCTTTGGGAGGGTATTTATTGCAAGCAAGGGATCCATTTTTGATATGTTATGTTGATATGCAAATTTACACTTTGGGAGCTTGATTGAGGACGAAAACTCTCAACCGGTTCGGCTATAGAGGACGAAAACCCTCTATTGGATATTCAGATTTTGATGACGAAAACCCTCAAGATCCAAGGGCAATTTCATCTGGAAATTGCAAGGGATTTAATTCTGAATTTTGTGAGCATTTCCAGATTTTCATCTACATACTTTCAAGGTTTGGACTCGGTTTCAGGTGACTTCCACACAACAGAAAATTCTGATTTGTATTTCATTTGAAAGCTTATATATTTAGCGTTGATTGGAGCTATTATTTAGTTGGAGATCTTCCGTTTTGAGGGAGAGATTGAATTTCTTCATATTCAACAAATTCTAGAAAGCCTAATTATTTTGAATTTCATTTCTTTTATGAAATTTGACTGGGAGAATTATTTGCAAAAATCTGAAAGTGGTTTCATGCATTTTGGTTGGATCAAAGTCATTTTATGATAAAAGACCCTAGGTGCTAGGGTTAGGGCAACAAACAATTTTTTTTTGCATTCATTTCCAGAATTATGGCATTGATTTTCAGATTTCTTCTTGGGCTGAATATTGTGAATTTTCGGAATTAATTGTTAGGATATGTGGAAAACCCTTTTTTTGGTCATTTGTCCCAATTTGGGGACATTACACAATGGACCTGCCTTCTTGTATTAGAACCACACTTATATTGTGCTTTGAAACATCACATTCCACAAAGAAGGTTTTTGTGAAGTTTGGAGTGGCTAGAACTAGATTGGTGCACATAGCCGCCTTAAGCTTTCTCAAATGCTTTGGTGGTTGCCTCGCTCCATTGGAATGAATCGATTTTAAGAGAGTTGTAAGTGATGCTAGTATGCTTCTATACTTTTTGACAAACTAGCGATAGTATCTTGTAAGTCTTAGGAACTCCCTTAAATTCTTGAGTGTTTTAGGCACTTTCCAATCCACCATGGCCTTGATTTTGTCAGGGTCCACCTTCATTCCATGGAAGACAATGTGACCCAAGTACTTGAACTCCTTGACTCCTAAATCACACTTAAAAGGCTTCGCACAAACCTGATGTTTCTTGAGAATATGTATGACCCGATCAATATGGTGTAGATGGTTTTCCCATGTTTTGTTGTAGATGAGTATATCATCAAAGAACACCAAAACAAACTTTTGTAAAATTGGCTTGAATATAAAATTTATCAAACTTTGAAATATAGGCATAGCATTTGTAAGACCAAAGGGCATAACAAGAAATTCATAATGGCCTTCATTTGTCTTGAATGTTATCTTGGGAATATCCTCCCCCCAATTCTGATTTGATGATATCCTACTTTGAGATCAAGTGTGGTAAAAAAAACAACTCCATTTAACGCATCTAACAAATCATCAATTATTGAAATAAGAAATGTTTCTTTAATGGTAAACTTATTTATCTCTTTATAGTCTGAGCACATGCGCCATTTGTCATCTTTACAAACCATCACCACTAGAGAAGAATATGCACTTTGATTGTGATGAATAATACTTGCTTTCAACACGCTTGTACCATTCGACCAATTTCACCATCTCTCACACATGGACACTTGTAAGGTCTGATGTTGGGTGGGTGGCTCTTCCATACAAGTTGAACGGCATGGTCATGATCTATTTTGGGAGCAAGTCCCTTTGGCATAGCCCCAAGTACGACTGAGTGTTTTTTCGATGATAGACTGGAGATCCAATGGTGTTGATGCTTGTAATTATTGAGTTTCTACTGAAATTTATTGTGCCAAAAAACAAGTAAACCCTTTTTAGGGTAGATTTTGCATCTAATGGGAACTCATCATTTGTGGTGACTTTGCTTTCAATCCTTGTAATTGGAATGTTTTGTCCTTAAGCGAATTCACATAAAGAGCTCTTGTAAGTTCATTTCTATTGTGCCCAAAGAAGTAAAGTGATTGGACTCCCAAAATTATATCAGCTTCGCTTGTGAGAATGGAAAACATAGGGCTAGTCAAAAGGTTATCTGTCATTGCTAGTTTGATACTGTGGCATTTTCCCAAACAACTGATTGTACCACCATCAACAATTATGATTTCAAATTCTAGAGTTGGAAAGACAATAGTTTAGATGCACGACCAACTTGCTATTGATGAAATGGTGAGTACTCAAATCAGTTAATATTGCCACTCATTTCTTCATAAATCCTCCTTGAGGGTTTGTGGAGTACTAATCCTTGGTTGTGCATTTCAAGAGATGGTTAGCAGCGGATCCTTTGATGCTTCCTTTGATACCTCTTTGAGCTCCGATTCTTCTTCATGCTCTTTGTTTGCTCCTTAAATGTAAAATAGTTTCTTCTCCGCACATTTATGTCCTATACTATATTTGCTATCACAATTAAAACATAATATTTTTACCATGTTTTTTCAATTTGTTGAGGCATTAATTTGGTTGGTTGAGGGAATGAATATGTTGGGGTGATACGATATTTGATGCTAGTAAATGCTTGTTTCCTAGTAGCCAAGACCTTTTATTCTACCCTTCTTGCACTAATAATAGCCACAAATAAGGAAGGTGGATCAAACGGTTATACCACATGTTGAGTGTGGTCCTTCAGTCCTTACAGAAATAGGTCTGTCAAATTCTCCTTTGCAACATTCTCCACTCTCAAAATCACGGTATGAAATTCTTGAATATAATCTTTGATTGTACGTGTTTGTCTTAGCTTGGGCAGTTGGCTGAAGTAGTTATCCATGTGGCTGCTATTATGGTGTGATGTCTATGCCTCCACTAAAATCGACCATGTAATGATTAAGCCCTTCTTTTCCTTTTGGCTACATAGCCAATGATACCAAGTGAATTGATCTGGCACCAAATACAAAGATGCCATTGTGAGTTTTTGTAGGCATGGAGTTTGGTACGTATCAAATTGATCAGGGAGCAAATACAAAGATGCCATTGCGATTGTTTGTAGGCACGGAGTTTGGTACATATCAAAATAATGTTCCTTTTGGTAGATCAATGTGAGTGGTTCATTGCCATTAAACTTGTGGAACTAAATTAGAATTGGGAATGCGCTGATTTGGAGCTCTATGATAGTCAACAAAGCGGCGCTGATTTGGAGCTCTATGATAGTCAACAAAGCGCTGATCTGGAGCTCTATTAGATTTGTGAATGCGCTAATTTGGAGCTCTAGTAGAATTGGCAATGTGCTGATCCCACATGTTGATGCATGACCTACTAATAGTAAAATCATTTGTCCGTGACAACTTGAGTTGTTGAAACAACTAGTTGAATTTTTCTCCTATCAGGGTTGCCACTATTGATGTGATATGTCATGCCCATAAATTAAGCATGGAAAACTTAGCAAAAATATAGTAATTTTTTTAAAGGTACAAGGTAAGAGAAAAACTAGGTAGAAAAGGTCCCAAGGGTTTACAATGATGATATCCACAAGTTCCACATGGCGCTGGAAAGGAAACACAACACACGACGAATGTCGTTTGACAAATGACATAGGGAATGAGGCGGTAAACTACCCTCTTGGGTTGTTTATTGAGAAATAAAACTCAAGCACTAGTGGAAGTTGCATGCGTATCGAGACAAGACCGTGTAGCATCCAACAATATCCCTATGCCATCCGATTAGGTCCACAAAGGACGCAATGGCCCAAATGACCTCAAATGGTGTGAATGGGGTATGCCGTTCACAGGGATGGGGTAAGCAAAAAAGTGGAGAGGCGAGGTGTTCCAATCCAGAAAATCCCAATTACCCCTCACCTAGGCTAAGACCATCCTTAAGAGTGCGTAAAACGAGGCACAAGTGGTCCACGGGGCCTAGGCAGCCTAATTGAATGAATGAGGTTTACTGTTTCCAAAAGATGGGGTCCTAAGGGGTTGCACAAGGGTTAAAGACCCTTTAGAAACATTGGAATCACTTCTAGGGTGTCTAATGTTATAATCTAAGACAATGCATTTTATAAGGTTCAAGATTCTAATTTTAAGTTCACTTAAGTGGCAATCCCCTATCCACTCCCCCACATCGTCCCCCCTCCCTTACCCAAAAAAAAGAAAAAGGCAACATAGCTATAAAACATAAGATGTGCACACACAAAATAACTTAAAATAAGATATTAGGAAAAGGTAACTTAATCCAAAAGACTTTTCCCTCCAAAAGTAGAGCAAGACATCTCTAACCTTGGATCGGGTCTAATCTTGACCATTGGATCAAGTCTAATATTGACCATTGGATCAAGATGGCTCTATAGTTTGCACTAATCATCCTTATGAAATGAATTCCTAGTCATCCTTATGAAATTAATTTCTAACACTAGGGCACCTCATTTGCAAGGTTTTCAAGGGGAGAAAAAGGAGAAGAGAAGAAAGAAGGAAAATGGTGACTTGGGTCATCACTTGTTTGTATATTTGTCTCATTGCAAAGATCTGAAGCTGGTTGTTCGATTGG
This sequence comes from Torreya grandis, assembly GCA_037957365.1. NCBI lineage: Eukaryota > Viridiplantae > Streptophyta > Pinopsida > Cupressales > Taxaceae > Torreya > Torreya grandis. Next base: position 232,265 of record JARHVA010003804.1, on the reverse strand, counting down.
TTTCCATAGCATTCTTTCATTGTTTTAGTCTTTTTGTGTAATCTTGTTGTAGGTTTTAAAGAAGAGAAGGATAGGGTTGGGTTGCCACTCCCCACCATTTCCCAAGCTCCTACAAGGCCGGAAGCCTTTCCCTGAAAGCCTCGGCCTTAATCCTTCCTCACAGACATTTTCTAAAAAACCAACATATTTTTATCTGCTTATTGGAAACACTTGTTTTTTCTTTGGCTGGATTCGTATGAGAGAGAAGGCCATTTTGAGTTGGGTTAGGGAGCTTGAATCTAATTTTAATGCTGCCATAATTACAGAAAAAACAGTCTCTTATTTAAAAAATAATAATAATTGTGGAACGGGGTGAAAAAGGGCTACAATGCAAGTTCATTTTTTGACTATGCTAGTTAAGTTCCTTGGATTATGCTATAAATCAGAATTAATCTAGACTGTAATTTTCATTAGACTTAATTGAAAGCAGAAAGATGAGATAAGGTGCCTTTCCATTTTATTTTGCTTGCAAAGGAACGTATATGCCATTTACACTGCCTCTTTTGTCAATCTTTCATTCCCACTTGTAAATGTTACATGGCTCTTTTCTTTTCTTCATTTTCGTAATAAAATCATAATGTAAAGCATTCTAAAACACTGATAAGGGAAAGAGAGAAAGATGCAACATGGAGACTCTTATCTTTACAATTTGCAACCTCCTTTTTCCTATATTGCACATGCTTACATTGCTTACTTTGAGAGAATAAGAAATAGAAAATGATTTCAAGAGGGTATAAAAGAGTATAAGATGTTCTCATATACTTTACCACAAATCCTCCTTTACACTTTATTTTCCCAAGCAAATATACGTCTTCTTAAGCACATGTTAAGCATATTGCAAAGAAAACAAGGAGGGTTACAACCTCATTTTTCACAACTACATTATACAATTTTGTTCACCACATTATAAGACCATACTTAACACTTCCAACTCTTTCCATATGTCCAAAAAGGTCTCCCAAATAAATTAAAAAGCCAGGTATCCAAGCACATACACACTCAAAGGCAACAATCTCCAATGTTTCGAATAGGCCAAAGGAGGGTTGCTTACCTCCTATCCTCTTGGCATCAATGCATAAAAACAATGCATAGCCACCTCCAAGCCAGAGGGAAAGAGACATGCAAAACACCTTATACATGGAGGGTGAAAGAGGCCAAAATAAGACAGAGAAATTTTTTCAAGCCACTACAAAGTCCACAACACATACAATTTGCACACCAAACGTATCACAAGGAATGCCACCAAGGCATTCCAAGTGGCAAGAGAAGAGGGGCACATTTGCTCTTAATAAATTAATCCTTACATCAAAAGGACTTCCCAAGCTATGTAAACGTGATGCTTTTCAAGCATAGCTTAGACCTCCTATTTCATCTAGTGAAAAAGTGGCTTTTCAACCTTTTGTAAAGTTTCACTTTTCAAGAGTAAGGATCCATATCAAGAACATAAGTGAAGCGGGTGAAGACTTGTAATTTGCCCAGACAAACCCATTCAAAATCCCCTTAAAGGGCTTGTTCTACAAGCCAAGAGCAAATGCTCATTATCTTTCTCATTCTCCAATCACAAGCCGCTATGTCTAACCCTATTAGGTGGCATAGTGGTGCTTAAAACTCCCCAATAAAACCAATAAAAAAAACCAACAAAAGGGTGCAAAAAGGTTTAAGAAAGTAAAGGAAAAACATAGCAAAAATATAGCCTATAACCCCCACAAAGTTCCCATTTACAACTAGCTTTCACTAGATGCTAAAACAAGTAATACAAGCTATTCTACAACAATGAAAGAGCAAGTAGAAGTAGCATTCTAAGCATATTTGAATGCATTTAGAAGGCAAAAAAAAAAAAACAAATGGAATAAGAGCCGTAAGCCTCTAAGCTCTCCCTTGAAGACTCTTCCCAATCCCTTCACAAAGTTCCTCCAAAAGATCATCTTCTCCCAAGCAAAACTCCCAAAATCAAATGTATAACCCCAACAAAAGCCAAGAGTTGTGTCATGTCCCTTTTTTGGACATGACACTATTGAAGACCTTTAACTTTGCCTAGTTTCTCAAGGGCTAAGGGAAAAAGAGGAAAATAAGGGAAACATTTGGTTTTATGAAGAATACTTGTAAAAACACTTTATTGTTATAATTTCACTTAAGTTGGGGTCTTTTTAAAGGTCATGAGTATTAATCTACTTAAGTGAATTATAAGAGGTATTCTTTTTATAATTTGAAAAAAGATCAACGAAGGTATTTCCTTTCAAATTGGGTGCTTCACTTGGGGATGAGTATAAAAGCATTTGAGAGTTTTTGTTGAAAGACATCTTGGATTATAAATTGAATTTACAAGTTTTGAGCACAAAAAAGTGAGCTTTTAATTTGAAGACGAAAACCTTCAAACAAAGAGATTGAGGACTTAAACCCTCACTCTTTTGTGGGACAACTTCATCTTGGAGCTGCCATTGATCATCAAAATTCAGAAAACAAACAAAAAAGAAGGGTTTCCAATTGGGGCGAATAGCTTGGAAGGTTGACAAATTGTTCTAGGAGGGTGGCGACTACGGTTTGGAGACCCAAGTTGGATTTTTAGGTTTGAAGACCCCTATTTTTAGGGTTGTGTTTGGATTTAGGGCTGAAAATGTTCGATTCCAGCTTGGGCGAATTGTTTGAGAGTTGTTTATGAGGTTTTGATAGGCTATTCTAAGCGTAAATATTATTCGGTAATTTTCTACTGTTATTTTTGAATTAATTCTGATTTTTGTGATGGTTTTGGAGGACATTTGGATCTCAAATATATTCAGAAATTCATAATAAATTCTGCCTATTTATTTAGTCGTTTTTGTGCAGTTTTATGAAGATTCCGTGAAGTGTTTGTTGCATGATAGATCAACCATCAATATTAAATAAATATTTTAGTTTGGGACGCTTAGGATTTGAAGAAAAATTCATATTTTGGAAGGGCAAAACTTGTTTGTTGGAAACCCCAATTGGTGCGTCGGCTTTACCCTATTTTTATGCTTTTTTTGAAGGGTTGATTTTAGATAGGGTTTGTTGTTGAAAAAATTAGAAAATTAATTTTTAACTAGGGTTTGCAGTAAATTTCAGAATTCAAAAAATATTTCAAAAACGGGACATTACAATGGTATCAGAGCCATATCTTGGCTAGCCATGGGTTTCTGAAGTGATTCATGCACAAAAGTGACAAAGAACTAAGATATTACCTTAGAAACAAGAAAAAAATTAAGGAAAATCGACAAGCAAAACCAATGTCTCACTTGGATCAATTAAGGGATGAGGCTGAAAATAGAGAGGAGCAAATGTTTGTCAGGCACACACAGGGTCAAGAACAAATGACAGCGATGATGACAGAATTTGTTCGTACTATGAAATAAATAAGGGGTGATAAACCATCCAATGGGGATGGTAATGCTTTTAGAAGTCACAAACTCACAGATCAGCCCCTAAAGGGAATGGAGGAGCCATATGTAGGCCTAACCAGCGTACTTTTTTGCGAGAAAAGGTTGCCATTTCGAAAAGAGAAGAGCAACCCATCTTGAGAGACAGTTTACTGAAGGACTATGATGAGTAAATGACTTATTCTGCTCCTTTCAGGGATCGAATAGATTTTTCCGCATTCACATCATGGAAGCATGGGCAACTTGGTGGCAATAGGGTTGGCCAAAGGCACAAGGGCAACCAAGGAGGACTTCATCATGCCTTGGGAAAGCTTTCATTTTCCAATTTTGATGGTTCTCCCAATAGCTCGGCTAGGGCTTGGATTCAAAAGGTAGACACCTACTTTTCACTTAGGCCAATGATGGAAAAGAGGCTATTCAGTTTGTTACTTTGCATCATAGTCACAGGATTCGTTGAATTTTTACCTAAAAATTTGGAATTCGGCGAACTTAATACCCTTCACCAAAACTTCGCTCAAATTCGTTGTGTTCGTCGAATTTAATGTTTAGATGGCGAGCTCTAAAACTAGCTTGAGCAGGGAAATGCTGAGAGGAAAAATACGCAATGAAGAATTTCGTTTGATTTTTCCGCAGTTTAGGAGTTTAGAGGGAGCTTCAAGGGTTTTACTACAGTCCATAGTTGATAGTTGGAGGGCCGAGGTCTGCTTTTCCACTGTGTTGTTGAGGAAATTGCATGGAGGGTGCTACCTGAAGGAGGGCGTTGTCCATTTTCTCACCCTGACACTTAGCTGCAAGCTGTCTACCGAGGGAGGAGAGTTGTTTGGAGAGCGGCGACTGGCGACCCAGCGGCATGAGGTAGGTAGGTTGTTTGTTATGACTTAAAAAAAAAAAAAAACATAAAACGTGTAATGATTTTAGGGTTTTTATTTTTATTTTTATTTTGATGATTTGTCAGTTAAACTTTTTGTTTCCTTTTGTTTTATTTTTTCCTTTTTTTTTAAGGGGGGAGGTTTGTTAAATTTTTTATTTATTATTATTATTATTATTATTTTTTCTTCTTTGGGGTTTTAACGTTTTTTATTTTTATTTTTTTATTAAACTAGTTTTTAACTACTTTAATTTGCATTTTGTTTTTATTTTTTAAATTTATTTACAATTATTTTTATTTTTTCATTTATTTTTTTATTTCGTCTTATGTTTATTTTTATTCTATTTATTAAACCAATTTTTTATTATTTTATTTTGTTTTTATTTTTAATTTATTTACAATTATTATTTTTTTATTGTTTTTCTTTTTGACTTATTTTTATATATTTTTTACGTTTTTCTAAAGGTCGAACTTAATGGCGAATTTTTTTTCGAACTTTATCTATTGGTAAATTTGAACCGAATTTTATCGTCGTCAAACTCGAACCCGAACCTTGTAACTATGCTTTGCATTTAGAAGGGGCTGCCCATGAGTGGTGGTATCATGGGTTGATCACCCAAGGGCATCAACTTATTCAATCATATGAGGAATTCAATAAAAGGATCATTGAGAGGTTTGATAGGGCTGATCCGGAATTACACTTTAGAGAGTTGGCTCAATTGAGACAAAAGGTACAGTAAAGGAGTGATAGAATTTCAGAGGCTTTTGATCATGGTAACAAATGTTTCGGAAAGGAGATTGGTAGTTTAATTCATGGAGAGTTTGACTGATTCCATTAGGGGTTTGGTCAAGGCTTTTGACCCACTTCCTCTTCATAGAGCCATTCAAAAGGCCCTTGATCTTGAGTCTTTAGCATCCCAAGGTAAAATTTTGTCCTTTGTTTGACAAAAAACTAAATCGTTTGGACCTTTTGGACAGCCAAGAGACAATAAATGGGGGCAGCCAAGGGGCAGCTCTTTTGGGCCACAAAAACCAGCTCTTTTGGGGCAACTTGATAGGCCAACCAGCAAGGTTTGGGGCAGCAAAGAGAGCTGACAAGATGGGGCAATGAAATAAGAAATGAGCTAAGAAAAAAACTTTGTTTTGATTGTAAAGACCCTTAGACACCGGTCATCATTGTCATGAGAAGGGACAAGTGCACTACATTGAGTTGCATTCGGATGAAGAAGAAGAGGAAGGGGCAGCCACCTATGAGGAAGAGCATTTGGAGATCCTTGGAGGAGAGGACATGAGTGGCACATTTGCTTCATTATCAGGGACTTCTAGATACTACCCCTTTCGTGTAAAGGGAAAATTGAAAGGTAAGGATGTTACAAGTCTCATTGATAGTGGGGCCACTCATAATTTCATTGATAAAAGCTTAATTGTTGCATGTGGGCTTCAACTCATTGAATTCAAGGGTTTTCATGTGACTGTGGTGGATGGCTTCACCATCCTTTCTACCACCAAGGTTCCCAAGCTTAGCATCATGTTGGAGACACACTGCATAGAGGATGACTTTTATGTGGTTGGCATTGGAGAAACCAATCTTGTTCTAGGCATCCAATGGTTGCACTCACTTGGAGAGTACACACAAAATTACCAAACCATGGAGCTTAAATTCGAAAGGAATGGGAAAAAAGTGGTTTTGCATGGTTTGAATGATAAGATGCCATTAGAGGTGACATCAAAGGCCATGGAAAGAGGCTTTCCCAAGAAGAATTTTGTAAGGGCAGCGAAAAAGGATGCCCCTTCCAATCTGGAACAACCAACAAGGTATGCAAAGGAACATTTAATTCCTTGTATTTTGGGCTTAATAAATTCTGGAAATGAAGATGCTAAGCAAGCCTTTGGAGAGGAAAATTTTCAGTTGGTAAGGAAGGTAGGTCTGAATTTTGCAATGTGAAAAGTCCTTGGGTAGACTCAGAAAAATCAGAATTTTGTTGCTTAAAAAAATTAGAAGTTCATGAGAAAAATCAGAATTGTTGCACAAAAAAATCAGAAAATTATGTAAATAATCAGTATTATTCACTCAAAAAACTCTGAGTTTGTAAGGCCAAATCCGCTGCTTACTAAGGACACAAATTTTAATTTTTTTGGCATGCTACAGCGCATGTCAAGTTCTGGGAATGCATATGAATTGGGGCACTTCTTTCATGACAAGAGGTTGGATGGTGCAAGTATGGTACATCCCTCTCTAAATTGTAAGTTTGAGTCTTTGTTAGGCTCAAAATGTATTCTCTACATGATTAATAGTGTTGTCAAGGTGGATCAAGGGGAAAAACATAAGGCACACATAAGGATATCAATGCAAGATTGCTTGCATCTCCATGATACATCCATTCAAGATATGCTTTCAAAATGGCTCAATGTCTCTTGTTGCAAATTGAGAAATGTTTGTCATGACACATAGGAGGCTCCAAGGAGTTGATGGATGCTTGACAAGATAATATGAACTCAATGACTAAGGTTCAAATAAACTTTTTCATATGGGGCAGCGAGGTTTCAATTTTCAGTCACGATCCTTTTGACAGCTTTAGGCCATCTAACATACCTTGTAAGTGCATGATGATGTCTATTGGAGAAATATTTGCAAGGAGTTCTTCTAAAGAGAGTTGGATAATGAATAGATTGATTTTTTTGATGATTGCAAGGCTGTAATGTGCATGGACAGCCAACATATCAAAGGGGAAGTGACTGGTTCTACCCTTCTTTTGAAGTATGTGGACATGTATCGATGGTATTTTGGCAAAAAGTGGATTTCCAATAAGATAAGAGGATTTCCAGCTCCTCTAGAAGGAAAATTTCTGAGCCTTGAGGTCACTCTTTGGGTGTGTGGGCAGCATGAGCACCACTTCTGTGTTCACAAGGGCAGCCACATATATGTTTCCCATTCTTTCACGCATGGGGAGCACTATCAAGTGTGCAAGCATTGAAGAGAAGCAGAGAATTCATGTTTTGACTAATATGTTTGTCTTGTGTAGGTGTTGATATAAGGGCAATCAAGGCCCAAAAATTTGAAGATTTCTTTGCTTGAATACACTTTTCCAACTATCACCATGGTATCATTTTTAAGAAGTTGTTCCCTTTTTGCATCTTTTTGGCACATTTGAATTATGGGACCTCCACGGAAAGAGAGAGGAAGATGGGAAGCTACAATTATTTTATTTCCAGATTGTATAAATAGCTAAGGACCGTCACATATAGAAGCAAGGAGCTTCATCATGAGATCTTATTCCCATGGGAGGGTCAAGGATCAAGGATGGTGTAAAGCTCATGGTTAGGACAACCCATTGGTTATTTCTATTTCTTGAGGACAAACAAGTTTGGACGGGGAGGATTGTCATGGACATAATACTATTGAAATCCTTTAGTCTTGCCTAGTTTCCCAAGGGCTAAGGGGAAAAGAAAAAAAAGAAGGGAAGCATTTGGTTTTATGAAGAATACTTGTAAAATCACTTTATTGTTATAATTTCACTTAAGTTGGGGCCTTTTTAAGGGTCATGAGTATTAATTTACTTAAGTGAATTATAAGATGTATTTTTTTTATAATTTAAAAAAGATTAACAAAGGTATTTCCCTCCAAATTGGGGGCTTCACTTGGGGAGGAGTATAAAAGCATTTGAGGGTTCTTGTTGAAGGGCATCTTGGATCATAAATTAAATTTACAAGTTTTGAGCACGAAAAAGCTTGAGCTTTTGACTTGTAGACGAAAACCTCCAAGCAAAGAAATTGAGGATGCAAACTCTCATTTTTCCGTGAGACAACTTCATCTTGGAGCTGCCAATAATTATCAAAATTCAGAAAAAACAAAAAAGAAGGGTTTCCAAGTGGGGTGAATAACTTGGAAGGTTTGCAAATTGTTCTAGGAGGGTGGCAACTAGGATTTGGATACCCAAGTTTGGATTTTCAGGTTTGAAGACCCCTATTTTTACGATTGTCTTTGGATATAGGGTTGGACATGTTCAATTCCAGTTAGGGCGAATTGTTTGGGAGTTGTTTATGAGGTTTTGATAGGCTATTCCAAGCCTAAATATTATTTAGTGATTTTTTACTATTATTTTTGAATTATTTTTGATTTTTTTGAGGGTTTTGGAAGACATTTGGACATCAAATATATTCAAAAATTCATAATAAATTCTGCCTATTTATTTAGTCATTTTTGTGCAATTTTATGAAAATTTCGTGAAGTGTTTGTTACATGATAGATCAGCGATAAATATAAATAAATATTTTAGTTTGGGATGCCTATGGTTTGGAGGAAAATTCATATTTTGGAAGGGCAAAACTTGTTTGTTGGAAACCCCAATTGGTGCATTGGGTTTACCCTATTTTTATGCTGTTTTTGAAGGGTTGATTTCAGCTAGGGTTTTCTGTTGGAAAAATCAGAAAACTAATTTTCATCTAGGGTTTGTAGTAAATTTCAGAAAATATTTTGAAAATGGGACATTACAAGTTGGCATATAAATAAAAAATGCTCCAAACTCCTCAACCAATAAGGAATGGACAGATGTCAATTACTATCCCAAGAACGCAACAAACTCTCTTACTAAAGGAACCACTTTCGTATATATGCATTTACTTTTCTTACAAAATTACTTGAGTTTACTTGCACAACCAAAACCTACTTACACAACATTTACTAAATACATGGACCTCTTTACAATGAGTTTTTTAAGGACATCAATAAGGGTCCTTGATGGCCCAAAAAGTCAACAAACCTCTTACAAAAGCCCACCAACCCATATTTATAGGTCTTAAGATTTAAATGAGTATGTAAGAGGTGTTTTTACTTGTCCTGCACTCTAGTTTTTGGTGGGTGAGGATACAAATTCGAGTTTAGGCTCATGGGTGGGTTTAAGGGTTAACACAACCCAAGGACACGGTCAAAGAGGTTTAGAAAAAAATCTAGATGTTTGGGATAAATAATAAATAAATCAATAAATAAGGGGTGAGGGATAAAAATAGATAAAAATTCAAAAAATACAATGAACTAGCTAGTAAAAAGCACTAGATGATAGTTAGCGTAAATTGAAATTTCCAAATGTTAGATAAGGATTGAAAAGGGTTCATGAGTAGATATAATGTGAATGACATGTCTGATTTCCTCTTATACTTGCTTTGGTCCTTTGTCACCTGCACACTCGAGACAAACATCAAATACATCCATGGAGAAATAACTAGTAAACCAGAAATCAACGTTGCATGCAAAAGTCATATAATGAAAGTAAAGCTAGTATTAATAAGGTCCAACAATGTCAACCATCCATATAAATCCACGATAATCAAATGTCCATATATCCAATTGACAACAATAACATGCTACATAACAATGTAACCTTGGATGTGTAATAACATATGAAGTAAGCTGATCAATGTCTAGGATCCATAAACATGTACGCAGTTGGCACCTCATGCCTCAAAACATACTACTATAATGTCTCCAATACATAAGCAAGATAATAATCATGAACATACCACATCAAGTGTACATAAAATTCGCACCCGATGCCTCAAAATATGCCACTATAGTTTCAGATATGAGAGTAGGATAGCAAATATGAAGGGATACAAATTGGGCCTCACATGGTGTCAACGATATCTGACTTTTGAACCTTTTGTTTAAGATTTTCCCTAGTTTCCATGGTTGCTATTCTTGTGGCGATCCATGCTAGATTTGCTCATGTAGCCATCCATTTCCCCTTGGTACGCATGTCCTCCAAGCATTCTTTGAGTTTGCTCAAGTCCATCATATCCTCAAATCTTCCTTATAGTTGTTTAATTCTTGTAGCCTCTGCCCTTTGTTGGTCCATGCCCACCTCTAACTCTAGATCATCCTTGGAGGGAGTCTTTCTTAGTATGATTTGATTCTTGCCTCTACCTCTAGTAGGACCACCATGAGGTGGAGATTGATTGGGAGTCAGAAATAGGTTTACCAGAAACATGTGCTGATGCAATCACCTTGCCAACCTGAATCCAATGACTACTATGTTACACAAGGGTAAAAATACCCAAACTTGAAAAATTTGTCAAAAATCAGGGTTACTAGAAACCTTTTTTGTTGTAATTGTCTCACAAAGATGAATCCAACAATTGCTATCTTGCACAACGGCGGAAAAACTTGAATCCTGATGTTTTTTTAATTTCTCTTCCCTGATCTTCTTGGTGAAGACAAAAACCCTAAATCCCCTATAGATCAAAAATTTCCTATTTTGACTCTCAAGCAAAACCAAACAATAGTGCAAGTAGTTTTTGAACAAATAGAAAGAGATCACTGAAAACAAAAAAAACAATTGCAAGAAAGGAATTGGTTTACCTTGAATATTGAAATTCACTTCCTTCCATAGCCCTAATATGTTGCATAAGCGTTGCCCAAATCAAAGCTCCAATACCACTTGTAATGAAATTACTATATCACACGAACAGATTCACAACAATAGATCACAAGTCAACCTATGGTATGGACAAATCAACCATAACAACTCACAAATAAGAGCCGTTCCATGCAATATGATTGAGCCACTCTGAGTGGCTACATACAAATCCTTACAATAAGAACACAATTCATAATATGATGATCCAATACTCAAGTGCTACCTCAGGCTACGGGGGCTCCATAATCCCAATTAGGCTGACCACTCCTATTATGAAATATAGATATTATCAAATGAAATGCTCAAGTCAAAGGTTATGCGTGCTCCATGTCGGCCACAAAATCATGAGACACCCAATAGGCTAAGGGCATAGTGGTACCCAACTTAACTAGTTTGCATGAAGTTACTGTTATCACTCTGGAGTGCACCCTGCTTGAAGATGTGCAAAGCACAACGTCACTCCAGTCGATACAATTGGAACTTCTTGGAAGGTGGGTGCCTCTGTGTTGAGAAGATCCCCCAGAGAGGGCTGGTTCCCTTTAGATTTTTCAATAAACTTGACTACTGTGATTTTATTTTTTGTGATTTTTGGGGTGAAAAGGGAAAAAGAAACTGAAAAGGAGAATATAATTAAAAGGGAGTGGTACACCTGAATTGTCAAAACCCTTTGAAGCTATTGAAATCAATGCACACATAATCGAATGAAATCTATAATTCTGTCCTTAAGCATAAATATTTCGGTTGAAGGGTTGGAAACCTCTTCAAATGCCCTGCAAAAGGGTGAGAAAGGAAGAAATAGGTGAGGGACTTGCAAAAGAAGATAAATCTCACTTATATGCTGATATACAATCAAATTTCACACTATCCCCTGTCAAAACTTAGATTCTGAATCATAACTTCTTTATTGATGAATGGTCCAGCTTACAATTTCTTCTTTCAAACTTCCTTTTGCAGGGCATTTGAAGAGGTTTCCAACCCTTCATCTGAAATATTTATGCTTAAGGACAATTATATATTTCATTTGATTATATGTGTGCATTGATTTTAGTAGCTTCAGAGGGTTTTGACAATTCAGGGGTATCACCCCCTTTTAATTATATTTCCCTTTTCAGTTTCCTTCTCCCTTTTCACCTCAAAAATCACAAAAAAAAACACAGTAGTCAAGTTTATTGAAAAATCTAAAGGGAACCGGCGCTCTCTGGAGGTTCTTTTCAACATAGAGGCACCCACCCTTCGAGAAGTTGCAATTGTATCGGCTAGAGTGAGGGTGTGCTTTGCACATCTTCAAGCAGGGTGCACTCCAGAGTGATAACAATTTCTGGCACGCCCGGTGGGACCCATTTATTCACATTTTTGAATTGTTATCTGTGTATCTGAGTATTATATTCATTTCCAGATTTTCATGTTCAGATCTATATATTTTTTATGCCCTCAAAAGTTGTCACAAGATCATCTGTAAAAGGGAAAGAAGCAGATTTCTCTGAGTTGTCTTATCAACGAAAAAAGAGACCTTCTTAGTCAAATCCAAATCCTACACCCTTTGTTATTCCTGCTATTGCACAAAATCCTCCTGTTCAAGCCAATATTGTTTAGCGAAATATTGTTATAAATTTTGCATTCAATGGTGGAAGTCCTTTAAATATCACTACATGGGATGATATTCTAGTTTCAGCTTTGAAGGCTCTTCCTTATTATACAGGAGAAAATTCAACAACTCCTATAGAACATATTGCAAATATTGCTAATCTTTGTTCAGTGTATCATGTGACATAGGGGAATGTAGCAATGAGATTGTTGGCAACTTTTTTTAAACGAAAAGCACTTCAGTGGTACAAAAGTTTGGCTCCTGCATCAATCAACAACTGGGATGAATTTGGAGATCTTATGTGCAAACATTTTGAAGATAAAAGTGATCATCTTTCACTTGTGGAACAACGTACAACAATTAAGAGATTCAACCATGAGTTCATGGTGGATTTCAGTTACAGATTCCAAAAGACTTAGAACATAATATCAACAGTGATCAAGTCTACACCCAATTATGCTTTTTTGTACTATTTGAAGGCTCTTAATTCAGATGTGATGTAATGATCCAATCTATGGAAGGTAATACTTTACCTGAAGCTTTTGAAGTAGCAATCGACGTTGAAAATTGCCTTATACAAGCAGACAAGTTATCTTCAAGGCCTCCAATGCCCCTTTTTCCAGATATTCATCCTCATGCTCCAATTCTAGAGTCATCAAAGTTCCATCAAACAGAAGGTGATCAAACTGACAGATTGAGGAAGATAGTCTTTTTAAGGCTCAAACTAACAAGTTGGTTGCATTGGAGAGGCAGGAAGCTCCACCAAATAGGCCTTATCAAAACACTAATAAGAATTATTAGCCCAATAGGCCATTCTATCAATCTAATCAACAAAGTCAAGGGCAGAATTATCAATCAAGGCAATATAATCCTAGTGCTCCAAGCAATTCAAGAGCTATAGTGCCAACTCAGAGCAATTATGCTCAAGAAGGACAATGGAACAATCAATGGAATCAATCAAACAACATGGCAATGGCTCCAACTGGTGAGAGTTTTCATCAATCTTTCATGCAACAAAGTGCAGTTCTTTCTTCATTTGAAAACCAGCCACCTTCTTAGAATAAGGAAGCCTCTTTACTCTATGGAGGCATTCCTTCATTCACTAAAGCAGAAGTGTCAAATCAACAAAGAGAAGGTAGTGGCAAGGCACCTACTGAAACTACATTTGTCAATTTTCAGGTAGGTGAGAATTCTTTTGAGCGTTTCGCTGTAAATCAAAATCAAGATGTACCTAATGTTGATAGTTCAATTGCAACTTATAGTAGATCCAAGAAAAGAGAAATTGGAGAAGGTTCAGGCCCTGAAAGGGCGGTCTCTTCTTCTCAGCCACAACAAAAGACAACTACACATGTGCTGTCTCAGAAGAGTTCAAATCAGCAAGTTCAAGATCCAAAAGATAATAATGTGAGAGGGCCTTACATTCCTCAATTTACACAAAATTTGGGAGCTTCTGTTGCTCCTAAATCACAGCCAAAGGCAACCACTTCACTTAGTATTGTGGATCATATGAAGAAGACTTCAATATCAATTTCAATGTGGGATACTCTATTAATTCTAGGACAAAAGGAGTACTTGCAGGAAAAAATTTCAAAGCTCACTATCTCTGAGAAGACACCTGAAAAAAAAAGAGTAAATGCTATCCTAACTAATTCTAATTCAGCTGTTGAGTCTCAAAAGGTAACTAAACCTCCATTTTACCGTCTGTGATCATTGGAGATTATCTAGTTCATAATTGTATGATTGACAGTGGGGCTAGTACTTTTGTTATGCCCAAATCAATAGCTGATAAGTTAGGTTTGCGGTATGAACCCCATGAGAAAGGTGTCTTGCAATTAAATGGGTCTACTACCAAGACTGGGTGTCTTGAAAGATCTGAAAATTATACTTGCTGCTTGCCCAAATTTCACCATCTTACATGATGTTGTTGATCTACCTCTATATTTTGCACTATACCTATGCAAAGATTTTACTGCCAAAATAGGAGGTTACCTTTCTTTAGATTGGTCATACATGATTTTTAGAATCAGGTATGGAACCAAACTATTAGATCAGAGACTATTTCTAGATTTCACCTTGAGCCATATATGCCAAATATGACAAATGTGAATTGCAATATTACAGAAGAAGATTATAACACCATTGATCAAGAGCCTTCTAAGTCTCTTGAAGGCATTCCGGATTTTCTCCTTGATGAATGCGCTGCTGATAATCATGGACATGACCCCTATAAAAGTATTGAAGATGTTGGTTTTGGAGTTTACTGTATGCACGAACAAGGTGACTTATTGCCTAGTCTCACTAACTCATTACAGGATCAACAGGGAGTTTAGAATTTATTCTTTGATGGATTTAGAACAAAGAATGGTAGTGGGGTTGGTGTTATGTTGGTTTCACCACAAAATCAAAGGTATTATTTTTCTGTTAGATTTCAGTTCAATTGTACTTCCAATACTGCAAAATATGAAGCTCTTATTTATGGTTTTCAGTGGGTTAGAAAGAGGGATATTAATCTCTTGCAGGTAAAAGGTGACAGTGAATTGGTAGTTCAACAAGAGGTTTAAGTACAACAAAGAATCCTCTTCTAAAGGCTTACAAACATAGAGTTTGGGATCTCATGGAAGATTTTCTTGCATTTGACATTCACTCTATTCCTAGAGGAGCAAATTGACATGCAGATAGACTTGTTGTCATAGGTGCACAATATGATATTCCTGATCAGATTAAGGATAATAAAAATCAGACTCAAATCATAAAAATCAGATTCAAATCAAAGTGGTATGCAGGCCTTCAATTTTCAATAATGATGTAAGTTGGCAAGTTTTTGATTCTGACAAACAAATAGCATATTTTCTACAGAATGAGGAAAAATTTTGCCAAAGAAATCATGATAAATTGTAGGATCAATATGGAAATCAGATTGTGCAATTGAAATTAAACAAGATGCCTAAAGGTTTGGTGACTTTAGAGAACATATTCAATGAAGATGATCAACTAAAGAAAGACAAAGTGAGTATTTCTTCCAAAAAAGAGCATTACGAGTCAATTTTCATAGCTGAAGGTAAGCAACTAAAGTTGGGTAAAGTAAATAATGATTCTGAGAGAGTAGCTTTCATTTCGTTATGTCAAGAGTCTATGGATGTCTTTGCTTGGGAATATCATGATTTGAAAGGTTTTGATCCCAAATTAGCACAACATACTATTGAATTGGAACAAGATGCAAAACCGGTAAGACAAAAACAAAGGCCAATCAATCCCAAGGTTGAAATCCTCATGAGGAAGGAACTTACAAAGCTCATTGAATTAGGTATTATTTTTCCTATTAAGCATTCAACATGGGTTGCAAATCTTGTTCCAGTAAGGAAAAAGAATGGAGAAATAAGACTGTGTAGATTTCAGAGATTTGAATAGAGTATCATTAAAAGATAATTATCCACTTCTATGGATCAAATCTTGCAGAGTTTCAGGTTCACAGAGGTTTTCTTTATTGGATGGGTACTCAGGGTATAACGAGATACTGGTGAAAGAGCAAGATCAATATAAAACCGCTTTCACCACCAAATGGGGTACTTTTGCTTACAAAAAAATGCCTTTTGGACTCTCTAATGCTGGAGCTACCTTCCAAAGAGCAATGGATGTTGTTTTTCATGGTCTTTTGAATGAAATGGTTTTGGTCTATCTTGATGACATTACAATATTTTCAAAGGATCCTAATGATCATCTAACTCATTTGAAGATTGTTTTTGATAGATGTAGAGAATTTGGAGTCTCTTTAACTCCAAAAAAATGCATTTTTTCAGTGCATGAGGGCAGACTTCTTGGGCATGTGGTGTTCAAAGCTGGGCTTTCCATTGACCCAGAAAAAATAGAGGCAATCCTTGCTCTATCATTGCCTAAGCACAGGAAAGGATTGTAAAGCTTCTTCGGTAAGATTAATTTTATTAGAAGATTCATTCTTGGTTTTGCAGAACTAGTAAAGCCACTTACTCAAATGCTTAAGAAACATCAAGAGTTCATTTGGAGTAAGGAGGGTAAAAGAAGCTTTGAAGCTATCAAAGAAGCAATCAACCAAGCTCCTACTTTGCTCAATCCTGATTTCAGTAAGGAGTTTTTCTTGTATGCTTTTTCTACTTCCAACACTATTTCAACCATGCTTATGTAGCAGAATGATGAAGGTTTGAAAAAACCCATTGTTTTCTTTAGTCAATCTTTAGAAGGTTATGAGGAAAGATATTCTTTTGTAGAAAAACATACACTTGTTATAAGAGGTCTGAAAAAATTCAGACATTTGGTTTCAAATAACAAGATTATACTAATGGTTGCTCATCCAAGTGTGAAGGACTTCATTCTCAACAGAGATTTGAACGAAAAGAGCGCTGGATGGGTCCCTAAATGCATGGAATATGACATTGAAGTCAAAGTTACAAAGTTGGTCTGAGGCAAAGGATTATGTGAACATCTTGCTGAAAGTGTAAAAGAAGAGAGACAATTTTGACAATTGAGGACATTCAGCAAGAGACTGAAAATACACCTCCTACAAGTTGGACTTAGAACATTGCTAGATTTATTCAAATTGGAGAATGACCAAGGGGTTTGAATGCATCGCAAAGAAGACACTTCAAGGTACAATCAATTTCATATATTCTGATTGATGGAGTGCTTTTCAAAAAAGACATTAGAGGTATGCTTCTAAGGTGTGTTGAAACTAGGCAATTTGACAAGCTCTCTGAACAATTTCATGATAGTCCTTCTGAAGGTCATTTTGCAGTCAAGACCACAACTGCAAAAATCATTAGAGCTAGTTATTTTTGGCCTAATTTATTCAGAGATGCACATGCATGGGTGCAGAAATGTTCAAAGTGTGCAATGTTTGTAGGAAAACAGAGATTAACAGCCATGCCACTAAAGCCAATTCAAGTTGAGCAGCCTTTCATGCAATGGGGTTTAGACTTCATTGGCATGATTCATCCTCCATCTAGTGCTGGCCATAAGTGGGTTCTGACAGCGATAGATTATTTCACCAGATGGGTGGAAGCAGTACCTTTGAAAGAAGCAAATAAGAACTCCGTTCTTGAGTTCCATGAAAGTCTAGTCACATGTTTTAGAGCGCCATCTACTATCATATCAGATAATGCTTTGGCATTCAACAATACAAAGGTATGTGAATGGGCTCTTGAACATAATATTTATTTGATAGCTTCATCCAATTACTATCCACAGGGTAATGGACTAGCTGAATCTACTAATAAGAATCTGATTCGGATCATCAAAAGAACAATGGAGGATAATCAGAGATCTTGGCATGCAAAGTTGAAGACTGCTTTATGAGCTGATAGGATTACCCCTAAGAAAGCCATTGGTCATTCACCTTATGTCCTAGTTTATGGAAGAGAAGCAAGGCTGCCTATCTCATTGGAGCTTCTAGCTTTGGAGCTTGCACATCAACTAGAGCTTCTGGAAAGTGATGCAATGGAGGTAAGAATGAATGAATTGAGAGAGTTGGAAGAGATAAGAGATGAAGCTATGCATACCATGTGGTCAAATCAGCAGCAAGTCAAGAAGACTTTTTACAAGAGAGCTTCATCAAAAACATTTCAGCAAGGCGACATAGTTATCAAATGGGATGAAAAACGTGCAAAGCCAGGTAGGCACTCCAAATTTGATAGCCTTTGGAGTGGACCTTATATTATCACTGATTGCAAGAACAATGCTTTTCAATTATCCAGATTGAGTGGAGAAGAACTTCCCATTCCCGTGAATGGGATCTTTCTTAAATACTGCTATTAGGAGAGTCACTCCTTTGTACATAGTCATAGTTTCATTCCTCTAAGTGCTTCGCAAATGCTTTCGTAGTAGTTATTTTTCCTTTCAGTTTCGTTGTTGTCCTTTCCTCTAAGTGCACATGTTATTGTTGATTCAGTTTCTCTTTTGTGTTTTGGTCTCCAACTTTTCAATTCTCAGTCATGTCCAGTTTGTCATAATCAAATTTTTTGAGTTCTTTGATCAGCACGCTGGTCAAACCCTGAAAGTCGCCAAAATTGTTAGTAATTTGACCTGTCAAGGCCAAATTACTATCCTTATCATTCAAAACTTTTCCCAGAACAACCAAAATCCCTACAGCTGATCAACTTGTGGAATTAGCACTATCAAAGCATGAATAAAGGGGGTATGTTCACAGTCAAGTATCCAAATACAGTCATAATGAATACCTGCAACAATTATAATAAATTTTGTTCACAAGAATGATACGTTGAAATAGGAAAGGTCTTTGTCAAGTTTTAGTGACAAATGCTTATTATCAAAAGGAGATCTACGTTCAAACAAACAAGCTAGCCTTTAAGTGCATGAAAAGGTCTCCTACAATCTTCTCTTTGAACTTCTACAACCACCATATAGAGCATACAATTCGTTCAAGGGCATGTCACCTACAACAAGTTCAAAGGCCATATCTCCTTTTCGAAATATCATAAACAGTTATAAAGCGACAACCCTGTAGGTTTGCTTGCAAAAGCAAGAATTGTTTCGGGTTAAGAGATGGACAATTTTCTCGAAGGGAAAGAGTTTACAAAGGACTTTGTAAAGAGTCCAAAAGAATGTCACAATGATCATTTACAAAGGTTTATTTCCTTCGGACTTTTTGTCCGAAGGAAAAGAAACGGTCACTTGGCTATCCAAAGGACTTTTCAAATAGCCCGAAGGCATTTCTCAAGGAAATGGGACACTTTGCAAAAATGACCATTTGAAGAAATTCGAGTGCCATGTGCCCTTCGGGAAGGAGTTGATTTCCTTCGGACTTTTTGTCCGAAGGAAATCAGGAGACAAAATATCTGCATAAAAGGTTTCGGACATTTTGTCGGAAAGTCCAAAAGACAACTAAGTCCATCACAAAAAGGACCTTTTTCATAAGTCTGAAGGGCTCCAACTTTTTCGAAGGAAATAAGGAGACAAAAAATCCAAAGTGTCGGACATTTTGCCAGAGAGACAAAGGGGCAATTCTTGGTTAAGAAAGGGACCCTTACAAGAATTCCGAAGGGCACCTGCCCTTCGGGAAGGTCCAATTCAAAAGTCCCGAAGGGTATGTACCTTTCAGGTTGGTTTGCATCATGATTCCGAAGATGAATTTTGCAGGAATTCAGAGGACTTTTGAAATAGACCAAAGGAATTAAAGGTACACTTCGTTTGGAGAGGTCTCTTTCATTTTTGTCGAAGGGCAAGAGGATCTTGACAGGGTTTTCGAAAGGTTCATTGCACAAGTTCGAATGACCATTTAAAAAAATCCGGAGGGTTACTTCCTTTGAAAATGGGACACTTTGCAAAAATCCGAAGGGCGAAGGGTGGTCATTGACAAGAATTCCGAAGGGCACTTGCCCTTCGGAAAGGCTTTTCTGAAGGCCGAAGGGTCATTTTTAAGCTTCTGGAGGACAATTTCAAAAATCCCAAAGGGCACCTCCCCTTCGGGAAGGTACACTTCAAGTTTGGAAGGGATTTTTTCAAGAATTCCAAAGGGCACCTGCCCTTCAGGAAAGTTTATCTCATGAATTTTAAGGGCTTTTTACAAAAGCTCAAAGGGTATCCGCCCTTCGAGAACGACGATTACAAAAAGTCCGAAACATAACACTTTGCAAAAATTTCGAGGACTTTGAAGGACCCCATTCGAAGGGACAAAAGTCGGAAGGAATTCCTTTGGAAAAGTCACATGTCAAAGAAAAAAGTGCATGGAAGATTTTACATGGACAAAAAGTCCAAAGTAATTCCTTTAGACAAATTGTCCGAAGGATTCCTTCGGAAGACTTGGACAAGACAAAAGTCCGCAGAAAAAGAATGCCGAAGGAAATGAAAGGAGGCCTAAAGACGAAAGTCTTAGATAATTCTCGCGGACTTTTTGTCTGCGGGAAGTTGAAAGCAAGATAATCTGAAAGAATAGACAAAAGCTTATGGAAAGAACTCGAAGAGAATGAACAGAACCAAAGGAAATACACAGGATATCACTGAAGGAAAGATAAAGTCTGCATGTTGAAAAACCATAAATAGATAAAATCCGAGGGAAATGCATGCATAGGAACAAGGGAACTGAGAACAGAATGCCAGGAAATAGCAAACGATTCAGTCTAAATGTATCTCACTCACAAGAGCCTTATCCATGTAAGCACGTGCTATTTTCGGTTGATTGGTTGTTAAAGTCACGCTTCTCCATGGTTTGACTAGTCACTCCCATGCATCCAAACGTTCCAACTCAACTTCCAGCTCAGCTTAAACTTGACTTCTAATCTTGGTGTTCTCACGTTGTAAGTCTCTCAACGTTCCAGCAGTCCAAGTGGAGTTGACTGGACAAATTCGTTGCACATCTTCCTTGTTTTCCATGCAAACGAGAATATCTTTCTCCAGCTCAGCTTTCAAACGACCCAGATGGAGTCCCTTATTTAGAAATTTGGTGTAATCTTCCATGCAAAGGAGAAGTTGACTTTCAAAGGGCCCACCATCCACACTTCCTCGACACCTTGGATTCATGCATGTTTGAAGTTTTTGGAGAGTATATTGTTTAATTTAAGATTAATCTTTCAAACTTGGCTCTATCACTCTCTTTCTACGCCAAAGTTTGGAGATATATGTAGTTTTTGTAAAGGAATGATTTTATATTCTGAATATTGTAAAAAGAGGTGAAGTCTTGAGTTAATTAGCCAAGACTAACCTTTTCCTTTTTTAGAAACTCCACATAGGCTATTTTATATTTTTGGAGAAAGTCTATTTATTGGCTTAATCAAGCCATTGAAATGACCCTGAAGTTTGAAAGAAGAAATTGTAAGTTGGGTCAGTCATCAATAAAGAAGTTATTATTCTGAATCTGAGTTTTGATAGGAGATAGTGTGAAATTTGATTGTGTATCAGCGTATAAGTGAGAATTATCTCCTTTTGCAGGTCCCTTCCTCACCTATTTCTTCTTTTCTCACCCTTTTGCAGGTCATTTGAAGAGGTCTCCAACCCTTCATTTGAAATATTTATGCTTAAGGACATAATTATAGATTTCATTTGATTATATGTGTGCATTGATTTCAGTAGCTTCAGAGGGTTTTGACAATTCAGGTGTATCGCCCGCTTTTAATTATATTTCCCTTTTCAGTTTCCTTCTCCAAAATCACAAAAAAAAAATCACAGTAGTCAAGTTTATTGAAAAATCTAAAGGGAACCAGCCCTCCCTAGAGGTTCTTCTCAACACAGAGGCATCCACCCTTCAAGAAGTTCCAATTGTATCCGCTGGAGTGAGGGTGTGCTTTGCACATCTTCAAACAGGGTGCACTCCAGAGTGATAACAGTTACAACCTTGAGAACTACTTGTTAGTGGACAAAAGGACGAGAATGCTTTGATTATTAAATGTTGTGTTGTATGTTACTATGATTGTTTTGTGTTGTTTAAAACAGAATGCAAGTCAATTCTAAATACTTGTGGTTGCTCATGTGTGCTGGATCCAAACTGTTCCATGACTTACTAAGGCTCAGGTAAAATCCTGAGCTTGGTCACAAGGTCGAAATTCATGGCATACAAAATAAGTGAATAAAGTCCCTTTGTTCCCTCAAGGGAGGTCTCATATGCCTAGGAGGCATGTTGGCTAGGATGTAACAAAAAAAAAAGAACTTTATTACTTTTCTCATGCATTCTATAGCTCATATCTTCAGCTGTCACTACAGAGTGATAAATTCTTTTGTAATACTAATAATCACGTGAATTCTCCTTTTAAGTATAAGATGTTTTTTTGGTAGCCACAACAGTTGTAGCTAAGGCTGATTTCAACTTTGGCAGTTGGTTTTTTGTAATTTCTGGTGCACTTTGGCTCATCTCACCTCGCCTTGTGATTCTCCACATGGTTATTAAGATAAATCAAGTTGATGAAAAGCTAGATTTCTTATGTCTTTGTTTCAATCAATTATTTCTACATTTTGGTGGGCGTATGCACAATATCAGCCTCCAAACTTCTGGTTAGTCCTATGCACAAACTAGATTCTTCTATTCAAATAGTTTACTACCTGCCTGGTCATGATACAGGAAGTTAAATAAAGTTGTGCAAGTTCTCTGTTTACGCTGATAGGTGTAACCTACAATGGCAGCTGGAGGTGGTGGTGGAGTGTAACGTCCATGAGATGTTAACAATTCATGGTCGACCGTAAATTTAATGTCCATTTGACCTACAATGGCAGCTGGAGGTGGTGGTGGAGTGTAATGTCCATGCGATGTTAACAATTCATCGCCGACTTTAAATTTAATGTTCATTTGACCGGCATAGGGCAGTTTCAACCTTACATTTGATGTTCATTTGACTGTCATATGGAAGTTGTTACTTGCTTGAAGAAGTCAATTGAAAAAACTTGGGCATACAGTGGAGTTTGGAGCAGGTTTTCTTTTCCTGGAAAGATTTTTCTGATTCTGACACATTGGTTCAACTAGATTAAGGCTATCTGTCACCAGTCAGTGGGAAGTTCGCATAGAAGGAAACAGTCGTACGTGACAAATCCAAGATAGGCATCTCAAGATTGATATCTCTCGTTTTTTTTCAGATAGATGTATTTAGGATATCTGTACTAGTTACACCTTTTTAGCAAAATGATCAGCACAAGGTTTCAATGCCATTTTAGAATCTTAAATACTACTGTTATGGGCCACAATGTGTACCATGACTGTTTGTGGCATCACTCTGGTGCACTGGAAGTCTATTCAGATGTTAGGGTAGAAGTTATTGCTTTTTTAGTCATAATGCTCCTGCAAACTACAAATAGGTTACCTAAAGAGTATCCGAAGAAACATCCATTCCAATACTGACACAGTTTTATCATGCATAGCTGATGTTCAGTGACAAAGTTTCACTAATTTTACGGAAAGCAGGAATTAAAAGATTATTTGGTTTTCAATGGTTTTAATCCTTTGTATGGTTTTAAAGATTGATAGGTAGGGTTTAAAGTATATTATCCATTAGTTGAGTTTTTTTTTTTTTCGGTTTTGACCCTTCTTAGGCATCAGAAACATCTATATAATCACGTCCCAATTATGTTTAGCATAAATGGAAGTATACAATCAAACAGTTCACATATAGACTTCCTAACCGTAATAAATAGTCATGGGAATTGCTAAATAGTAAATACCTCACTGAAGCCACCAACATATAAAAGCAACCTGACATACATATAGATAGCATGCAAAAGCAATCCTTAAATGTAGAACTCTGGCATGTGTATTAAACCATTCCCTCAGGGAAAGAATGATGAACGTCACAAAGCTTCTAGGGTATACTTTTTATTAAGCTTGTTACCATTATTTCTTACCCCATAGTCCGGCAGTGAGAGATAGATGGCTCCAGACTTGTGCCACAGTTTGATGGGCAGTTGGTGTTTGCTTTAATGCCTTCAAGCCCCTCTTCCTTATCTATATGGAGGAGTATCCTGTGCCAAAAGGGCACCAAGCATAGTTACCAAGTCTGCAAATCCAGATCTGTTCGGGAGAGCAAACAAATCCAAAAATCCAACATTCTTGAAAAAGTTTGGAAAAATCCGGTCTGGAATGGGTGTTTGTCTATATATATATGAACATAATTTTATAAATACGCAAAATTGACAAATGCATGAGAACATAACATAAAATATCAATATATTTAATATTATATAATATATAAGGTTGCTGGGTGTCTAATTTTTGCAGAAAATTGAAAAAAACAAAAACAAAAAAAAAGGGCTGACCTGGACTAAACTTATCCAGGTTGACCGAAAAAATCTGGATCCGGCCAGATTTTGTGCAGATCTGGCCAGATTTGGTAAGTATAGCACCAATGGATTCTTTGTACCAAGGGATTCCATGTGAATGGGCATAGGGCTAGTACCTTCACCTCTAGCTGAAGTCTATCACAACCCATCCAAATCTTCATATTACTTCTACACATGCCCTTCTGCACACAAGAAGACAACAAATAGATGACCATGCAATGCAAACTAACTGCAGCCCAACTTTTACTGGTGCAACATCCATGCCCACACGGGTAGTTACTAATGTGTAATTTTAAATTATGAATCTCTATGCAGCCTAGGCTTAACATGCAATTTGAAACGGAAAAAGTGAGGTAGATATATGTCAATGATACACTAGGGCTACCATCAGCTAGAGTGCACTTTGTGGCTAGCGCAAGGCATCAACTTCCTTTAACACTAAGTTTCTGTCAAGTTACCAGGATTATACGCCAATGGGTACAGATACAGCATGTTTTTGGGAAGCCCCTCAGTACATGGCGGACATGAGATTGATACATGGTGGAGATGACCTAGATATGCTGCAAGCTGTCCGCCTAGTATGGGCCATAATTGGATAGCATGATGTATCCGGCCATATCGGATACGTATCCTCCATTTTCTGTGCCTGTATGTGTCTGATACGCTGGTTATGCAATACATCACTAGTAGGGGAAGTATCCAGTAACCAAGAGTATCTGCTTAAAAGACCTTCATTTTCCTATTCAGGCAATTCTCACCTGATTGTCACCCTAAGGGGTCTATGATAGGGCTCTTGAATGGGCAACATGCAATAAATCATAAATTACAGACATAATGCAGTAGTAGGAAAATAAAACCAGATTTTTTTTCTATTTTCCAAATGCTCAATTACAAGAATGAGAAGGTTGCAGGTTTGTCTTAGAAAATTCAGCCTTTTGATAGGATTTGGGCATTAAAAAGAGTAGAATTTAAGTCTGCACAGAAAAGTAATGGATGTTGAAGCCTTAAACAATTCTGGGAAAAAAAAAAAGCTCGAAATTTCTGTGAGGAGTTTTTGCCAACAGCAATTGATTTGTAGGCTTCTATATGCAGAAATTAGTTGTATGCATCCTCCATGGTACTGTAGTATTGTAGTAGCATTCACTATGGTCTATGATAGTGTCTCTTCCATTGTGACAGCTTACACACCTGCATATCTGTCCAAACTAATGCCTCTCATCATGCTTGGTTATCTCTTGGGCCCTTTGGCCTTTTGGATTCTTGGAGGTGAAGTGTATCTTTTCCCTTTCCTCGTCTTTTGGTTGGTCTCTTTGATTATTCAAATGCAACATTCCGAAGGAAGGTGTCTACTATTTTGTGTTAAGATCTTCTAGTTTCTCCTTATTTAAATTTTTGTAATTTGTTTTTCTTTAAGGGTAGAAATTCTCACCCAACATGGGAATTGTAAAAAAAAAAGAATGGCCTACCGGCGGCACATTGAAAAACAGGTAGAAAAACATAGTTTGTGGGTATAGGTGGTCAAAGGGAAAAATGCCCCATTTGCTATTTAACTTGCAGTACAAATTTGAAGAGGCATGAGCATGACAAACCAAGGAACTCAACCTTTGTGTTCATGGTCTTATCATTTGTTTCTGATCTGCTGAAGAATGCTTGTTAGCCTTGAAAGTTGAGAAGTTCTCCACTTCCAACTAGATTTATTTGGATGAAGATCTCAAGCAACTCCAAAGCGGGGGAACTTCAAAGGGCCCATGTTTGGATTTGGCTGAAATAAAAGGTAATAAATGGGCAATAATCTGCAACCACATTTGGTGATTTG
The DNA here is from genome assembly GCA_037957365.1 of Torreya grandis. Classification (NCBI taxonomy): domain Eukaryota; kingdom Viridiplantae; phylum Streptophyta; class Pinopsida; order Cupressales; family Taxaceae; genus Torreya; species Torreya grandis. The sequence continues at coordinate 206,410 of JARHVA010003804.1, read as the reverse complement.
TGATTCTACCCTTTCCCGTCCCCACCGTCCCCCCCCTGAAGTGTTGACATGATTCAGGCCCTTGCCAGAAGAAGTCACAAGACTTGGTTAAACTTGTCAGGGTTTTGTCAAAGTTAACTGAACTTGGAAAACAGGGCCGAATTTGGCTTGACTCAGGAAAAGCTCAACACAACTTGGCAAAACTTGGAATATTAAATTTTTTAAAATTCTAAATAGTTTCTATTTTTAATATGCCCATGTTTTGCTATGTGACAAGTTAAATTTTACTATTTGGTTTGTTAGGTCATTCCTGAGCTTGAGTTATGTGTTTAGATAAATGAAAGCAGATTAAGAGCCTTTCAGTGATTTGTTGTAATATCTTGAGATTAAATGATATTGATTTGTTCATACCAGCATTGGTACTTTGTTGTTGCCTATAAGATGACCAGGCATGTAAATGGCAGATGGTTATTGGTCGGATTTTGTTTGTTTCTTATTTTAAGAGGAGGCATACAGCAGCCCATCTTGTGCGAGGGGCATGTGCTGGGTGCAAAAACTGGTTTGAGTTAACCCTTAACCCTGTTCATTGCATACTTGTTGGGTTGGTTTTATAAAGTGTACCTAGAGGAGTGCTTAATGACTGCGAATTTCTTGTAATCGATGAGGTTCTTGTGGTGGTATATATTTGGTCAGGAAACTATTTATTTCCTTGGGTGAGACTTCCTAGGCCAAATAACGGATGGAAATTGAACAGTTAATCTCAAAAAGTATACTCCCACTTTTTGTCGTGTTAATGAAGGGTACAAGTATCTATTAAAAACCTGCAAGAGGATAGATGCATTGTTAGACATTATCATTTTAAAACAAATTGAAATACCCTTCATGAATTTGAATAAGCCAAAGATGATATCTGCTAGGAAGGTATGGTGACCATTTATTGAAACCTAGTGATGATTTGAGTGGGTATGATACATGAGGACGAGGGCCACTTGTCCCCACTATGAAACTTAGAGTAGAATCTCTCAATAGGGGAATCGCTGTCTCTGGCTTCATCAAAACCTAGTTCTGATTTTAGTGGCTATGAAACATGAGCATGAGGGTTACTGTATTCCCCATGAAACTTCTAGAGTAGAATCCCCCAGTATGGGTGTATAGTTATGTTATTGTGTTTCCAATGTTAATATTGCAGTTTTTGTATTCTCTTCAGTTGATGATAAAGTTTGGGTTTTTATGGCTATGGAATTGATGTTTTCATTTATAATTTAAGATCTTTTGTCAGTGAAAAATTGCTATCCGTCTTGAATAATTTGAAGTACGTATGTTTTCTCTGCTCTGACTAAGCATTTTAGTGAAAAATCAGGTTATGAGGATTGTAGAGGCGTTAGAGGGAAAAGGATTTTGTATGCCAACCACAAGAGGGGAATCATACTTAGGAGAACAATTACATACACTGACTCGGCAGGTGAGTTCTGGCTTTTGAAAGTGACTCCATTTAGGATGGTTGATTTTCTCTTCTTTGCATTGTCAGAGGGTTTGCAGGCTATGTTTTGATACGAATGCATATAATTTAGTTATTTTATGATGGGTTTTGGAATATGCGTAGTATTCTAGTTTAAGAGACTAAATCTCTTAGCAGGTTCAAGGACCTGGTGCAGAATTGCCTCGTAGGATCTATACGCTTATGTCAATTTCTCGAATACAAGCTCAAGTTGAAGGAGCACCTATCTTGCTTCCTGGATTGGGCAAAATAGATGAAAGAAGCCTGGGTGACATGCATGAGGTATGCTATTTATATTTTAGTCTGATATTTCTTTTTAAATGATAAAAATTTGAATTTTGACTTGTTTGGGATTTGACATTTCAGGTTTTATGCCGGCAAACAGAGGCTATTTCTAGTCTTGTTAGCATTTTAAAGAAGGATATGAGGAATACAGAAATCATAATTTCAGAAGATACAGACATGATTGAGGAATCACTTAGAAGTGATTTCAGAAGATCCGGAAGAAATGGAACTTTACATGCCTACAATGGAAATTGCTTGAATGGGTATTAATGACTGCTGATAATATGATTGCTTTCAGCTGACATCAGTTCAGTTGGTTTTCCTTTGACTATTTCTGGGTTATTTGGGAAAGTGGCAGAAGGTTGTATTGAATGAGTTTTGTTCCCATGCTTACTTATGTTTCTTGTTGTAAATCTATTATTGCAGGTAAATCTGGTTTTCTTGATATTTGCTTTTGGCACACATTGGTTTTGTTTTATAAAATTTTCCATCTCGAACAAAGCTGACAATGGGAAGTATCATTTTAGAGACTTACCGTATGGAGACGATCTTAGTGCTGCACAGAACATCCACCGAAAGTTTCCATTTGTGAAAGCAAAAATTATCCTTGTTTTGTTTCCCTTAGTGTTAATGATATGCCACCAATGCTTTTCCAAGGTTATTCTTTTGAAGTGCTAGTTACTACATTTGCGTTTGAATTTTTCATCAGCTAACTTTGGATGGCCTGTTGTTGATTTGCCGGCTATGTGTGGCCGTCTTTCCTTTTGATCAGCATCCGTGTTTGTGATTCAACTCCAATTGATGAACTCTTGGATATGAAACACAATTTCCACAAATTTCTTGCAGCATGCAAAGAAAATGCTGCAAAAAAGATGTGTGAAACTTCATCATTTGAACATTGTGCAGTTATATGTCATTAATAATTATAAAAATTTGGAATGAAACAGTAACCCACAATTCTGATGCGTAACCCATGTTTGTGACTAGTTTCTTACCCTGGAACATATTTTGGTAAACATGCAATCTGCCGATTAAGGTGCATGCCACTTTATTTAAGGCTAGCCTTATATTATTTAACTAGATTTCTGACCTAAGAACTCACAGACAACGGGGGATTTACTAGTCAAAAATCACCGTTTGGTCATTCCAGACCCTCTTTTTTATTATGCAGGCGATTGTTTGAATTACCAAAATAATCTCTTGCTCGAGTATTTATTAATTTGAATCATGCTTGTGTATCATGTTTGAAGTAGAATTCTCTAGTCTGAAGGATGTCAAGAAATTAAATTAGGTCCTGATTGTTCTTGATGGTCTGGAAAGAATCTTTTTCTATATTATGAGACAATTACAACCCCAGAAATTCATATAGTTAGATTTGGAGGATAGAGTGGAAACCTGATAATAACACGAGGTATGTTACCTGAAAGAACAATTCTGCACTGGGGAACCTTCCAAAGAAACTTTGATTTGTAGACAATACTTGAATAAGGAAGAGATGATGGGGAATCAAGGATTTGAAAAGGAATATAGCTATGGGTTACCGTTCTAACATTTGGGTTTGGGAAAGCTTTTGATTACGTTGTAGAACTATTAGGCTTCATCATAGAGATGGAAATGATTGCAATAAAATGAATGTAATTACGTGATCAAATGTTTAATAGTGAAATGGGGGACTTATTGAAATAATAGGGATAAACCTTTGGAAAAATGACAATGAAGAGTAAAGATTTTTTGGAAGAGCATTTTTACATTGAATTTTTTTTCCCTCTGCATCAAAATGCACAAAAAATAAGGCAATGCCAAGCACAAACCCTTTGCGTGTATAATGCTAGGGCTATCTCTCAAAATTTGGGTATTGCTCCTCAACACAACCTTATGTTTAACGATAGAGTTTAGCTTCTACCTCGCCCCACCAATTTAGACTCACAACTAAGTATATTACTTTGCTGATTTTTGCAACATGAATGGGTAGCTGAAAACCCGTCTCTTGCACAAGTTGCTATTCTCTTTCTCATGTTTCTCAAATCCCTTATAACAATTCTTATGTTACATCCCAGGGCTTGGCTAATCAGAGCCAAAGGGGTCAATCAATTTCATTGGATGATAGTCTTACCTCTTGACCAAACACGAAGTCAACTTTTTGATTGCCAAGGAGGAATTGCTAGTTCCCATAAAGGGCCTCACAACCCTAAGAGTGAATCCTCACCTATTAACACTGTCATTGTGACAATCCGATAGACAAATACAAATAGAGGATAAGGATACTCATAATCCCTTACTAGAGAAATGTATTGCAAATTTTGGTGCATAGTGTGAGTCATCATAACAAGATCGATATCTTGGATAAATGTGGTGCATTTTGTCAACAACTTTTTGTGGCACTAACATAGAATTGAAGCCATTGAAAAAACCCTGTTTGAACCAAATGTTGGGAATAAGCCTATGGTCAATAAACTATTATAGAAGAGAGATGTTATGCCAACCTTATGCAAACAATGATAAAAACATAATTATACACGATTTCACCTAGGAAAATCCTTTTGGGAAAAAAACCCAACATATTAACTTTGATTATAACAAAAATTGAACTATTTTAGGATACTACACCAAATCGCAAAGATCTTTTCTTTTTTATAAAACGCTTTATTGTATATTACAATGTGCACACTTGATTGTGTATTCAACATTCAACATTTTCGTCTTCCTTGGAAGAAATATGCTTTTATCTAACACCCACTTTGTAACACCCACACAACAAGAGAATTTGCATTCACCAACCATTGAGCCAAGTCATAGGTAGTTTCCACGCAACCCTGTGCAACCATCTTTATTTGTGCAATCAATTTGCACTAGGTGCTTGCACAACATCTACCTTGCACCAATTACCATTAGGCAGATCCATGCAAAGTATTTTTTATGATTATATTCTTTAATAGTTCTTGATTGCCATGCATTCAATCATTTGTGAAAAGGTTTTGGGTTATCATCTTGCTTACTTGATCTACCATCTACCACCATTGACAGAACAAAACCAAGTCCCCATTTGACAGATTGCCTCCCAACCAAACATAAGCTTATTGGTTCTCACATTTTCTACTTGCGGGAGGCTATGACCTCTTCTCATGGTGTCCAAAGCCAGTGTAACCTTGAATTTCGAAACAATGGTCTCAAATAAGACAAGGTTTTCAAAGATGTAATGAATTTCATTTGTCACCATATCCAAAGGATAGTAAGGAGACCCACTTTCCCTTCCAAAAAGGAGAATTGTTGGTATTTGAAGGACACCCCTCCAAAGCTACATTTGTCCATGGATGAAATGGAAAATAGGCTTTGCCTAATGAAGAAGATTGCCTCAATATGCAAATTTATGGGGGCATTCCATGGATATAGTACTCTTGGACAATGGGTGAAAAAGATTTGTAATCTAGCAGGGTCAATAGACATTCTCGTGATGCCAAAAGGATGGTTCATGGCCATCTCCAAAAAGTGAGAAAGAACCCATGCTTTTTAGGATGAGCCTTGGTTCATGAAGAAATCTTAGTTCTTTAAGAAACATTGGTCTCCAACTTTTGATCCCACAGAGGATCTGCCAAGCATTGTACACGTGTGACTAATACCTTTCTTCCTAGTGAATATTGGCAAGAGTCATTTGAAAGAAGGATAAAGTCAACCATACGAGAACACATTAATGTGTTTAAATTCACCAAACACATAGGGGTGCTGAACTTTGCAAGAATTTGTGCTAACATAAGTCTAGATCAAGGTCTTGCAGACAAAATTATATTAGAAATAAGAGGAATTCAATGGTAACAACCAATAGATTATGAAAATATCCTTTTCTAATGTAGACAATGTCACAAACACGATCATTTGGCCTGGGTTTGCCCCACCTACCCATTGAAGGATCAACAACTTGCACAAAAAGACAAAACAAATCGGCCAACATCTAAGAGTCACAAAGATAACACTTTGCTTGTTGATCTTAGGCAAGCACTTGTATTGACAAAGTAGTGAAGGAATGATAAATTTCAACAAGCCTATGTTAGGAAAAACAAAAGCCCCAAGCAATTAGAACATAACATGGTGCATGGGAACCTATTTGAAGCCCTAGTTAAAAACCTTCTTTGAAGATATGGAAGGGATTCAAGGCAATCAACTCAATAGGACATCACCCATGATAAACTTGCCCAATATTAGCAAATCCACCTAGAAACAAGGTATGAATCTACAGGGGGCTACAACTAAGCCAACCCTAAAATTCACCTCTATTGTAGGTACTTCAAAGTTGACAACTTGATCTAATACCATGAATAAAAGAAAGCCGTCCATTGACCCAAGGGAAATAACATTAGAGATTACCACATGAATATGTTAGGAATGGCGAACAAACATTCCAATCCAAGATTCAGAAGTGATAACTTTAATAACATCACACATGAAGTTGCAGACAATTGATTGCAACAAAACAATGTAAGTGTTATTTAGAAATATGATATGCTAGTACAAAGAAAAGCTCTTGCATAAATAGGCAAAGTGAAACACATAATTAGTTTAACTGGCCAATGTGGGATAAATCTTCACATAGGACAAATTCATTAAAAGACAAAATAGCTAGTTAATACACTAGCAAACATGAGAAATGCATAGAATACATATTCTAACACCCCCCTCAAGTGAAGTTAGGGGCTAACAAAAGTCAAAAAAAGAAATAGTGGCATATTCACAATATGAGTCCCGACAACTAGACCTGATAAGGTACTCATGTTTAATGTGTATCCATGAAATGAAGAAGGAAGATGTCTTCACAAACACCCCCTAATGACAACTTCTGAAACCCCAAACATGCCACACAACTCAAGGAAACGAGGTGATTCAAAAGGCTTCATGAAGATGTCTCCAACTTGTTGCTAAGTCAGAATGTACTCCAAGCTAAAAACTCCATTCTGAATGTGTTGATGAATGAAGTGCAAAGGTACCTCAATGTGCTTGGTCCTTGATGCTCAATTAGGTTGCGAGATATGTGAATTGCACTCTGGTTGTCATACGAAAATACAGTGGGTGAATTCTGTATGAAGCTAAACTCTATCAACAACTAATGAAGCCAAAGAATCTGTTGACTCGCTCTAACTGCTGCATTGTACTCAACTTCTGTAGATAAAAGTGCAATAGTCTGTTGCTTTTTGCACAACCAAACAATAGGTGAATAACCCAGATAAAAGATATATCCAGAAGTGAAACACCTATCATCGAGAGAACTTGCCCAATTTGAATCATTATATCCATCCAACTAAGTAGAACCCCTAGTGTAATGTAACTAAAAATGAGTAGTACCTCGCAGATATCGCAAAATCCTCTTGGCAGCGTGCCAATGACTGTCATGAGGGTCATGTGCAAACCTAGATACAAGTCCAACTGCAAATGTAATGTCGGGGCAAGTATGGGTCAAATACATAAGACTCCCATGCCTTTAAAATGTAGGATCATAAAGTGGAGTAGTACAAGAGGCAGTGAGAGTCACTCCAGATTGAAAAGGATGACTTGGCTTTTAATTAGCCATGCCAAAATGCTAAAGAAGATCAAGAGTATACTTCTGTTGACTCAAATAGATCCTTGTATATGATTGTGGAATCTATAAACCAAGGAAGAAATGCAGAAGGCCAATATCTGTCATGTCGAACTGTGCTAAAAGTAACTGTTGAATAGTCTGAATTTGAGATGAGAAGCTGCTTGCGAAAAGCAGATTGTCAACATATAAGACTAGTATAACAATGTCCTCCCCAATACACTGAATATACACTATGGGATCGAAGTGGCAATGAACAAAGCTAGTGGAGAGAAGAAATGAATTCATATTCTCATACCAAGTCTGAGGGGTCTATTTGAGACTGTAAAGAGACCTCCTAAGTCGACAAACAAGAGAAGAATCGTGAACAAACCCAACAGGTTGCTCCATATAGATTTTCTCATGCAAGTCTCCATGCAAGAAAACACTCTTAACGTCCATTTGATATACTAGTCAACCATGTGTGTTGGTATAAGAACATGGATTGTAAAGATGCGTAGGATATTTATCCCATATTCGTGTTTTATGCACTCATTTTGTCATTGTATAAGTCTATTTTGTCCTATCTTCACTTGTAATAGGCTAGAATATGAAGAGATTCCACTTTTGGCACCAAGTACAAGAAAAAAATGAACAATCATAGATTAGAAACGTCTATATATACTTTTGTTTGTAAGAAGAAGAGGTTTCCTCTTTTTAGAAGAGATCAATAAAGATTTTTAGGTTATGGTTACCTGTGTGATTTTTTATTATGTTCCTTGCGTGCATTCTCGTGTGTAATGTTTTGGTTACTTTTTGTCTAACTATTCTAAATGCATTATTTCGATCTATGCAATACTGGTTGTATTTAATTCCTCTATAATGCAAGATAATTAATGTTTCCTATGGTTCTGTCATCCCAATTCCTGTCTTTATATAATAAACTATTTTACGCACAAGAAGTATATCAGAGCTATCTTCGTCCTTAGCATGTTTTGATGTTTCAGGAACCTCTGCTAACAATGGTGCAATAAACATGGATACTCCTCTTAGAGGGAATTATGCTAAGATGGTTACCAAGGCAGAGAGATATTGAGATATGGTTAAACCAAAGGATATGTAATTTTGCAGAAGAAGAATAAAAAAAGACTAGTCTTACCATTTAGGGGATCATTCGAGAGCATATTTATGGAGAGATTTATGAAAAAATTTCTAGTGCAAGTTACCTAAATTGTTGGCTAACTGGCAAGCACTATTGGAATATTATTATTTTAACCCAAGGACAAAAGGAACTATAATCTGGACTGAAGAAAAGATAGATCAGTTGTAAAAATTAGAAATCAACTAGACACGAGCAATAGATCATTGGGTTGCTACTATAGTAAACATATATATAACCGAGTTCGTAGTGTAAGGATATATATCGTTTGAAGCTGCAAAAGACTTGTTCTTCATAGGGATTCAAGGGAAAATTTTACAGTGATTACCTATCCTTGTGAAGATGTTGGTTGTGGACAAGGCCTTAGTGCTTACTCCAACCAATATGGAGTAGTCATTTTGAGCGTATGAGGGTGTGTGCGACCTGACCATGAATGATGATTAGATGAGCATATAAGGCTTGAAATTGAATCCACAATGGAAACACAAGGGAAGAAGAGTCAAAAGAAAAATCTAGATTTGGAACATGAGCTGTGACAATATAATAGATGGAGTAAATAGAAAAATATCTAGGTAGCTGCGAGTAGAGTTAAGAGTAGCAATAAGATAGAAGAAGAACGAGTAAGAAGATGTGATGAACGAAAAGAAAGAGATGAAGAATGAAGGATGAAGAAAGATGAGATGAAAGAAGAAGATGAATGCCGACAGAAAGGAAGAAGTGATGAAGAACGAGAGGATGAGGAGATGTTCGAAGATGAAGGCGAGAATAGTGTAGAGGTAGGTCAGTGAGATGATAGATGTAGTGTGCAGCTACAAGAACAGCTATTATCAGAAAAATGACATAAAGTATTGAGCAAAGAAGTAGAACAAAGTCAGAATAATCACATGTTCAAGCTTAGAAGAAGAAGTCTCAGAAAAGAATCATTCACCAGAAGAGCACACATCCCTACAACCCAATTTGTTATATTCTAGTTGAAGTTTTCAACCAGAAGAATAGGCAGACAATAGTTGGGAAGGTCTATTTTCAGAACAAGTCTGTTTTTGGTGTACTAAAATTGAAACAAACTCAAATCATAAGGCTTTGAAGGTCATAGGGTTTGTTGAAACCAAACAGAGAAAAGAAGGCAACATAGAGAAACATAGTGCACATATTAATTATTTTAGTGCGCAGGTAAATATTCGTAGTTCACACGCAGGATCACATATAATGCAGCCTCCCACTGTAATAGTTTCACAATATATTATTTCAACACCAGTTTATAATATGGGTGTTGTAGGTGCATTTATCACCTTGGTGACATATGATGGATTTGCAAACCCTGAGCAGTACTTACTAACATGTGAGATGAGATGGCAGGCTAAGGGTATTACCGACGAGGCTATAAAAATGTGCAAATTAATACGGGCACTTAATGGAAGATCACTTGAGTTTTATGTATCACATAGAAATCGCTTAGGCAAGTCTACAACAAGGTCAGAAGTGGCTCATTACATAATTCAAAATAAAGAAATGTACAAGTCAAACTATTCAAGACTTAAAGGAGATTAGGCAGAAGTTGAGACAATCAGTTTATGATTATGATCACAGGGTCTCGAAATCTATAGAGTAGTAGGGCACGCAACAATGCAGTGCCATCTCCTGCAATAATATGTCAAAAGTCCATAGAGTTTGTATTAAATTTTTTGTAAATCACATCATGATGAAAAGAATTGTAAGGCTTTGTAGGAGCTCAAAGAAGACATTACAAAGAATGTATTCACCATCACTGCGTAGAAAGTGTCCTTGAGAAAGAAAATGATTCAAGGCCCAGAGGTTGATAAGGGTTGTGTGAACCAAGCAGGTTCGCAATGGATTCTTAGTTTGCCTTTGTACTGGCCTCAAGGTCTGGACGAATGGACCCCTCCTTCATCGAGTTGGAGACCACCATTACTGCACTACCAATACACAATACATTAGAATCCGGTAATGACACAACATAAACAAATTAGTTAGACCCCACCAGTTGTGCAATAATAATTTGGGATTAGAAATAATACCCAACAGTATCAACACTAGAATACAACGCAACAATAGGGAGGTTATCAGTTGAAAAGAGGAGGATTTAAGGGCGAATACAGAGGGGTTACCAAGGTGGCAAAGGAAATAATTACCAACACCCTCCTTTGCAATGTTACTTGTGTGGAGAGTATAATATTGTGCAACACAATTTCCATTTGAGTCCCTAAAGACAATTTTACCGTGCATATTGCAGGGTATATGAGCAGCATGAGACAAAATACTATCTTGTCTTGGAAAAGGAAAGAAAGGAAAAGGCCGCTAGAAATGTTAACATGGTGAATGCTCAGCCTAAGGAGGATGCATTTCTGAATGCCATAACAAGATACCAACATGCAGAGATAGGGACTTGCCTCTTCTTGAAAAGCCTTAGGACTAGGGAATCTAGAAAGCGAAACAAGACAAATACTCAGACCCAACTGTGTAGATGTTGAAAAATAATCAACACCAAGACACTACTGAAGGAGATGCTACAATAACATATGCCTAAATGTATGGATAGATTGTGCACATTATGCACTAGGATGGAGTTGTTACTATGTTGATAAATTTACTGAAGTTGCTAAGTACACTACGTAATGACGACATTTCTCAGAATATCACAAAATTGCTACATAATTTACTAGAGTGTGCACAATGAGGGCAACATAAGATATAAAAACTTGTTTGGTATGTAAAAACAAAGAAGCCATGGGATATAGATGTGCGAATTGACATTGAAGTTACAGGATATGAAATTCCAAATGTTGTCTTTGATTTTGGTAGCACAGTCAACATGATCCCTAGGTCTACATGGGAGGTGATTGGATGACTAGTTCTTAGTTACAACCCAATGACTCTAAGTTTAACAAACTATGGAAGAGTTGAATCCATTGGTAGATTAGAAGACGTTGAGATCAAAGTCATATAACTGAGCATGTGAGGTGACTTTGAAGTCATCAATATGAAGACAACAACTCATTACCCTACACTGATTGGCAAGAAATGGACATATGATGGTCAATACTATGAAAAATTAGTTAGAGGCACATCAGGGAGATAATATTATAGTCATTTCTTTACATAAGGCACACAAAACCTACATCATTCAAGCTAAACCAAACTATCCCTATGTCGCGCAAGAAACCAATTGGATGAAGGTAAACTCTGAGGAGAACCCGAAAGCTCTGCATGTAGCTGAGTGTAATTTCTTATATGAGCATACTCAACCTCAGATGTAGTCTTTACTCACTCCATAGTTGAAGACATCTAAACAATGGAATCCCAAATTAGTAGTTACTCAGTTGTTGGCACCTCAGTTTATCATAGACGATTGTGCATCCATGTCTGCTAAATCCCTTACTTTGAAGTTGATTTTCTCTATCAATCAAATGATCATGTGCAGGATTATATAAATCTGACCAGAGAAGGCACTTTGCCTTAGGAAATAGCTTCATCTATAAGTGGAGATTTAAATATGCATCGACTCAACTGGGCTCATGGTGATCATGAACTCCAGCCTATGAGAATGGTCTTCACCACAAAAAGATAACTTCCTTCATACTATGCAATCAAATACATCAATCAATTCATCTTGTGCCTACAAGTTCATGCACCTATGATCAGTCAATGGGTTAGTGCCTTGAATTATGCTTTGAAGGGAATTGTAGTGACATGGTGGACAATTCATAGAGATGATCATATCGATTGGGATGATGCATGCAAACTTATGATTAGTAGATTTCAACTATCACATGTCATCAGAAGTAATTGGCCTTACTTTCAGAAAGGTGAGTGCCATGAAATTTATATTCACAAATGTGTTGAGGTCTGGACTGAGAACATGTGGCACCTAACTATTGGGTTCATATATTTTATTATACACTTGCCCTTTAACCATCAGCTTGGTATATGCATCAAAAACGTAGGCAGGAGACAAAGTATTGGGTGCACGTGTAGAGTGACTCCATATATAAATTTGTCTTTGAAGACAAGAATCATTTGGTTCATAATGCACTGCTTAAAATCAAACATTTCCTATGCCATGGGTGCACAAAATATTTAAACACCACGATGGAGTCTACTGTGCAGAAGACCGCAACCTGTGATCTAAATACAATATTACAAAGATATAAAATTGCCAAGATCTAAGAACAATCTCTTATGCAACCATGCCATTGAATATAGAATGAAGAGGAGGAAAATGGAGATTTAGATACTGATGGTGATATCGATTTGACTAATTTGTTTAACCCTGAACGACCAGTAGAACCATTAAAAGATTTAATTGTAGAACCCATTGAAGAAGAAAAGCTACACAACATACATATTTCAGAATAATATGGGCAAAGAATGCTATAAGAATTTGTTGTTGAGGAAAAGCGCAATATTTATTAGCGACCTATTAAAAATCATGTGGAAAACATCAGAAGCAAGGAGATTCCTAAACTTGCACATATAGGTGACTACTGGACTAAATCCAAAGTTTCATAAGCTATGCAACTCTTATGGGATTATCAGGATGTGTCTCCCACAAAATTTTTAGAAGTCATAGGAGTAGATCCTTCCCCAGGTGAAATTCATATCGAACTCAAAGAGTGCACACGACCCATAAAGAAACTGTGATATAATTTGAATCCAAACATGAAGTTGAAAGTGAAGGTTGAACTAGATAGAATGCAAGACATAGGTATATGCTATCCCATAGAGAAGGAAGATTGGGTTAGTCCCATGGTAGTGTAGCCTAAGAAAACATGGGAGACCAGAGTATGTAGTGATTATCAAATTTTGAATGATGCATGTGTGAATGATCCATTTTTGATTCCCTTCACAGATGAAGTTTTGGAATCTATCACAGGGCATGAAGTTTACTATTTCACGGATGGCTTCAGTGGCTATCATCAAATACCCATCACAGAAGAAGATAGAGCTAAAACAAAGTTTGCCATAGAATGGGGATCTTTTGCATATAAGGTAGTGCCTTTTGGTCTCACGAACGCACTAACAATTTTTTTAGAGCAGTGGTGATTGCATTTAAGGATTTCATTCACAACTTCCTAGAAGTATATCTAAATGATTAGGCACTATTCTCTTTTTTTAAAGAACACTTGTCCAAGATGCACCTCATGTTAGAATGCTACTGAGATCTCTGCATTGCCTTGAATTTGAAAAAGTGCTTATTTTTTACACCTTTTGGTGTCCTGCTAGGTCATGTAATGTGTAGTGAAGAGATTTTGGTGGACTAAGCCAAAATTATAGTCATTTTTAGTATGCCTTCACTAGTCATCTCCACAGAAGTGTGATCCTTTCTTGGCCATACAGGGCACTATCATAAGTTTATCAAGGGACATGCAACCATTTCATCTCCATTGGAATATTTGCTGTGCAAAGGTACAAAGTTTGTCTAGACTTCTGAGTGTCAAGCAACTTTCATAGAACTAAAGCAATGATTAGTCATTCTGCTTATTCTTGTCTTTCTAGATTAGAGTAAGCCCTTTCATGTGCACATTGATGCTTTTGGTATCATAGTTGGTGCTATGCTTGCATAATCAGGATAAGGTGGATTGGACCACCCCATTAATTTTATAAGCTGAAAGTTGTCTAACATAGAGAAGAATTACATAATAATTGAAATAGAAACATGAGCTATAGTGTTCGCAGTACAAAAATTCTGACATTATCTTCTTGTGACACCATTTAAAGTTTTCATGGATCATCAAGCTCTGCACTACCTAGTCAATAAGACTATACTCAAAGGATACATTTCCAAATGGTTGATTCTATTTTAGAAATTCCAATTTCACATCAATGTCAAGCTAGGCAAAAAAAATGTTGGACCAGAGCATCTCAGGCACATCATAAATGGGGAAGAACCATAAGAACTCTAGGAAGATTCTCCTGATGCCCATCTATTTTGAGTTTCTATGATACTTGAGAATTTTGAGGCAATTACTAATTTCCTAGAACAAGTATTCCCTATGCATTATCAAGAAAGGGACAAGAAGCAATTTTTCACTAGAGTATTGCCATATACTATTATAAATGGGCTCTTGTATCATTTAGGGAAGGATGAAGTGTTGCACAAGGTAGTTCTAGAACATGAATGACCACAACTCTTACAAGAAGCAAACCAAAGAATAATATGAGGTCATTTTTTTGAAGAATCTATTGCAAGAAAATTATTATAGAGTGGGTTATGGTGGCTAAACTTTTTTCAGGATGCACATAGAGTAGCGTAACATTGTGATGTATGTCAACGAATGGGTGAGCCACTCCAGAAGGATGAAATTCCCTTGTAGCCTTTATTATCTGACCAACCTTTTGAATTGTAGGGCATCAATTTTGTAGGACCGATCAATCCTCCTAGTAAATGCAACAAAGCATGATATATTATTACTATGATAGATTACTTTACCAAATGGGTCAAAGCAGTTGAAACACCTAACTGTGGTGTAAAGGATGCAACAAAGTTCTTTTATGAGAATATCATCACATGGTTTAGATGCTCCATCAAGCTCGTTAGCAATCAAGGGACACACTTAAGGAATAATACTATCAAAGCTCTTACTGAAGAATTCATGATTTCTCATCATCAAAGTACTATATACCATCCACAAGCTAATGACCAAGCTGAGGCTTTTAATAAAGTGTTTGGAAAGATGTTGATAAAGATATATGATGTCAAGAGGGATGATTGGGAAGATCACCTTCCTACGATTCTTTGGGATTATCACACGAACTATAAGAGGGATACAAGTTTTACTCCATTTCAGTTGGTCTATGGGTTTGAAGCAATAATGTTGATGGAATACTTGGTACCCAGTCTACGCATTACAATGGTTATGAGACTAGGGGATTGTGAGTCTCTTACAAACAGGCTTCTCGAACTAAATAGGATGGATGAGTATTGATGAAGAGCATCTTGGATGCAGGAAAGTCATAAGCAGAGCCAGAGAGCATGGCATGATATGAATCTATGCCATAAATAATTTCATAAAGATCAACTAGTTTTGTTATATGATAGTCACTTCAAAGCATTCCTAGGTAAATTATATATCATGTGGAAAGGGCATTACGTTATACATGAAATATCATAGCAAGGAGCCATTATTTTGAGAGATCTACAAGGAACTATTTTGCCAGGGTGAGTGAATGGTTATAGACTTAAGCCCTACTGCCAATAGTCTTAATTGATCTCTTTCTACAAAATGAGTGGGTGTTGAGTAACATTGAGTAGATTAGGATTTATTATGTATTTCTTTTTGTTTGTGTGTGTGTGTTTGTAGATGATCTCTTTAATAAATTTTAGAACCATGATAATAAGTATAATGTGCACCACCTGTGCATAAAAGAATTCATGAGCACTATTGTTGATGTTAACAAGAGTGAAAGCAAGCAATTAAGTCTAGGAAATGTATGGTCAAGTCACATCAGCCAAGATCTCAACCATATAACCCAAGAAATTAATGCTAGAGCCAAGGTTTGATTAACCTCATCTTCACTAAATTAGTGGGTGATCAAAATCATCCATTCATACTCCAATATAGATAATAAAGAATACAACAACATATCTCAACAAATGCACTAATGACTAACTACCTTAATTTCTAGATCTGATAAGATTTTCCACATCAACATTCACATTGATATCGAAGGGATAACTTAGTGTAGCATTTATGTGAAAACTAGCAGGTGTGAAATCTGTAAAGGCATAAGGTTGTGAACCAATTCTAAATTTCATTCTTGCAAGCATTTTATGAGTTGAAGTTTTAGAGCAGAGCTAAATTATACTGTGTAGAAAGCAAAAAGTTTTTCAATTTCACTATTTAGAGACCATGGATCATTTGTAACTAATTAGGAACTTAATAGATGCTCAAAAGGAAATAATGGATGTTGACCTTGCACTTTAACAAATAAAATACATTGATTCAAAGCCATTTGATTATCTCTAAGTGCCAAAGAAGAAACTCTTTCAACTAAATCTCATCGATGTTACGCAACCACTTGCCCTTGCAGCCCCACATCGATTCTAGAATAGAAACATCAAGCACCTACTTCTCATGCCCACCTTTTGAAAATTGGGGAAGATTGTATAAATATTACATGGCCAATATAATGACAACAACATTTACATTGGCCTCGACACCACTATAGTCATCAACATGAAAGTAATAGCCTAAGCTTTAGGCATGCCTACACAAGGTGATTCACTTGATCCATACAAGAGAAGAATGCCTCTTATCCTTTAGGAGATTAGAGGTTTATATATTTGAGGGTCCAGAAGAATCTAAATTGAAGAAATCCAAGATGAACCAGTGCGCATCTTGGTCGAGTGCATTACACAGAGATTTTGGCACACCACCAAGTCTGCAAAGCAAATTCCTAAAGGAGTGGTGGACATTGCACATCACATTATCCATTACAATGAGCAGTTCAATTAGCCAAAATATTTGGTATAGGAGCTGATTATAAACATCAAATAGTACCACATGACTTCCAAATAGACCTTATAATACCAATTTCTCATATTTCTATTGTGTTTCACCCAATGGAAGTCTCTTGAATGAGCAGTGCACCCTGGCACCGACTACTGGCTAGTGCAATAATTCCATAATTTGATATGGACACTTGAGCACGATGCCCTAAATCATGAGGGAAAATTCAAGACATGGTGGGAGGAGTGTTTGGAGATGATTGTTACACATTCTTGGGTGCCATTAGGCATCATGAAATCCATGGGATAACATTTTTTTATCACCTTGCTTATAAAATGCATCTTCATTCACATTCATGAGATGCCTAGGTCTCTATTTGGACCCCTACAATTTTTTGTGACCATGGCCATAGCATAGGCCAAAGTCACCAAATAAAAAGCCTATGTAGCTAGGTGTGCAAAACCAATCCAAGCCATACCACTTGGCACAATAGTTACTTCAATGCAACAACCAGAAACCACAACCTCGTAATAGCAAAAAGGAAAGTGCAAGCTCTCCATCAAACAATAACTACCATCACCTCCACTAAAGCACAAGATGGGGAACATTGTAACCTAGTTAGATGACCTTAAGGTGTCTTAGATTGTAGGCTCCTACGACTTACCCCAGATGGAAACAGATGAGTAGGAGGTCTACCAGGTAATGGTCATATATATGGTAGGTGAATTCTATGATAGGGAGGAGGAGAAGGAGTTCTTCTTCTAGAAGTTAGTGCACACAATCTAAGTGCATAAGAAAGTCCTGCCAAGCCTTTGGGTGGAACTACCACCATGCCTTGAATCCATTATTGTCAAAAATGTATGAAAAGAGGTTGAACAAATGTATATAAGTGTTGACCTCTTCTAATAACAACTCTCTACCACTTTCACTGCTGCCAACGTCTTTGTGCCACTACTAAAAAGTCCATAGGGATCTCTGTTACGCTAACCTAGAACTTGATAAGAGGCTAGGGTTTCTCCTACCCTGGAAGAATGCACATTTGGAAAGATAACCATGGCATAAAAAGTGTAACATTCTCCTTCTTTGACTTCGCTGCCACCCAAATATAAGCTGGTTACTTTGGGGTGCAAGAAAACATTTGTATTTAGATCCATGGCCCAACCAAGTGATTCACCGACTTTAGAACAAGTCCTGAAGCCTAAAGAGCTCATGCTAGAATAACCTACAATTGAAAAACAATAGGCTTCATAGGAATAAGTAGCTCACACAGTAGAATGGTTAGTCAGATAAGAAGAAAAGAAGTGTCAGAAGAAGCAGGCTCAACAATAACAAGCTCAATAAGCAAGTCATCAAGTTGGATAAGCCGAGGACACACAAAAGGCCCAAGACGTAGAGGCTAATCGACAAAGGCTATCGAGATGGACAAAAGGTGAAATAAACTACTGATGTATCACAGTAGCCATAGGAAGCACACCAAAAGAAGATGGATGAATAAAAAAGAATAAAGAGGCTACAATCACTACCAAAACCAAGGTAGAAGAAGATAAACAAGATGCAATGATGTAGGCTCAAAAGGCCCTAGAGGATGCCACTCTTGTATAGAAAAAAATAGAAGCTATGAAGAAGAAGAAAGAAGATGAAGATGAAACTCTGCATAAATAACAATGTTAGGTTGTGGAGCTAAAAGCTTCACTGATGCAAACGAAGGAGGTTGCTGAGTTGCAGAGCAAATGACATCGGTCAGGCCAACTGACGTCGGTCATATTCAGTGTGTAGAGCAACCAACATCGGTTAGGGGTCGGCCGACATCAGTCAGATAGGAACCGATGTCGGCAACCTGTGTGTGTGCATTTGCATGCGCTTTCAGAACTGGTCTAATTTTAGACGGACAGTTAGTTTGCATGTAAAGACTAATTTTAGTCTTGAGTCTGCGTTTCTAATTATTATAATTGGAAAGTCTAATTATTGTTTGTATGGGATCTATTTAAGAGACCCATGGGACTGTACTGTAATTTGTAGATTCATAAGGACTTGCAAAGGCAAGAACAAGGGTTTTTCTAAGGTATGTAAGATCCAGAGTCTGCAAGTGTGCAAGACCAGGTTGATCTATAGGTTGTGCGAGATCAGGTAAAAGATCTACATGGTAAGTAAGGTTGGTTGATCTGCAGGTGTGTGTGAGCAAGGTCAAAGGAGATCTGTGGGGTAGCAAGGTCAAATGAGATCTGCAACACAAGAAGGTGCAAGATCAGGGAGACCTGCTTGGAGTACGTGGTGTACTCGGTTGGTACTGAGAAGTAGGCAACAACGGTTGAGTTGATTGTCACTTACTGGTTGGTGTACTGATAGTATTGTTACTGACTGGCTGAAACAACAACTCTGTGTTTGAGTTGATTTGGTTTGTAATTGAGAGAGAGAACTCTTGAGGGAGAATTACTGGTACGCCCAAGAGGTGTGGAAAGAGTGTGATTTCTTTATTGTATTTCCTTTTGGAAGAGTGTTAATACAAGATTGTATTGTCTCTCATATTCTGTGCTATTTCTGATTCCTAGTTACATTTTACTTCTAGTTAAATTTTGTGTTTAGTTGCTTATACAAAGGTAATCAAGTGTACTCTTAAGGAGTAGGGATCCTGACAATTGGTATCAGAGCTAGGATCACCAAGTGATACCACTGACAATTGGTATCAGAGCCAGGTTCACTAACACCTTGGTTTCAGAGTGTGTTAAGTGTTTGTTGATTACAGGTCACTCTCAGGGGTTTCTAATTGAGTGGGAGTAAAGCAATGGTATAAGAAAGTACACTAAGAATGGAAGAATTCAATGGCAATAATTATCTATTATAGTATTATGGAAAGAAAGAGTAGGTAAAAAAATATTGTTGGTTGGTAGAAGATCAGCATAAAAAAAATGAAGAAGTAGATGTTGCAGGTATTGTTGCACATGATGCTCTTGTATGTTCCTTAGATAAATTAGAATATTCGGTTTTAAATTCTGTTGCCTCTTTCCATGCAACCCCAAATAGAGTATTTTGATTATGTCCATGGAGACTTTGGAAAGATTTATTTAGGGGTTGGTGAGCCTTGTCAAATTGTTGGCAAA
Source organism: Torreya grandis (assembly GCA_037957365.1). NCBI lineage: Eukaryota > Viridiplantae > Streptophyta > Pinopsida > Cupressales > Taxaceae > Torreya > Torreya grandis. The sequence continues at coordinate 186,381 of JARHVA010003804.1, read as the reverse complement.
GGGAAAATGCAGCTGAAATTGCAGACGGGCAACACATGGGTGTTGAAGGAGGTCATGCATGTCCCAGTCCTGAAGATGAGTCTAATTTTTGTAGAAAATTTGGGTGATGAGGGTTGCACAGTTACTCTCACAATGAAATCTTAGAAAGTTTCTAAGGGTGTACTTGAATTAGCATGTGGTAAGAAAGTAGGTACTCTTTATCTATCTACTTGTATTATTGATTCTCCTTCTGGTTTATCTACTTCAAATGTAGATGCAAAGATATGGCTCTATAGGCTTGGTCACATGAATAAGAAGGGGATGCATGTTCTTAAGAGGAAGTCTGATGTCTTCGACAAACTTAAGAACTAAAAAGCCTTGGTTTTCATGGAGGAGATGATGGACAGAGATCAGCTCAAGGGGCTGAATAATTCTGAGTAGGGCAGTTTGGACAAGGTTATGATCCAAAGTGAGCTCGCAGGTAAAAGTCATCACTCATAAGAAAACATAGTTATCGATGTTGGTTAGGTGAGAACTGATGTCAAATAGGTAGGTACCAACATCGGTCATGTGCAAACCAGAGTCAGTGGTGTTGGGCAGGTGGAGATCGATGTTGGTCAGGGAACTGGCATCGACGATCAGGTGGACACCGATGTTGGCCAGGGAACTGGCGTTGATGATCAGGGGGAATCGACATTAGTCAGGTGTAGACCAGGGTCGACCAGAGAATAGATTTTGGGCAGACAACAAGCTGTCAAGAAGTCTCAAATGCCCATATGGAGGACTGAAAGGGTAAGTAAGCCTCAAATTTGTTATTCCCTTTCTTTATACTACTTGAACTTGTTTCTCACTGATGGTCAAGAACCAGGAAGTTTTGAAGAGGCAATGCAAGTAGAATCTAGGAAATAGTGGGAGCATGGCATGAATGAGGAGATTGATTCCTTGGAAAAGAACCAAATGGGAGATTTGGTAAAGTTGCCAGCCAGGATGAAAGCACTAAAAGATGAATGAATTCCTAGGTTAAAGAAAGGAGAGAATGGACATGTGAAACAGATGACCAGGTTATATGGTCTTGAGCAAGCTCTAGGATAGTGGTACATGTTTGACAGGTGTATGACAAAGCATGGCTTTAGTCAATGTCAATGTAACCATTGTGTTTATTTTACCAGGTTGGATAATGGTCGCGACATTATCTTGTTACTGTATGTGGATGATATACTTGTTGCAGGTTCATACATGCAGAGATTTGCTGAGCTAAGGGTAAAAGTAGCTCAGTGGTGTGCCAAGATAAATTTAGGAGCGAAAATCCTTGGCATGAGTATTTTTAGAGACAGGAAAGATCACAGGTTGATGTTGTCTCAGGATGATTATGTGAATAAGGTAGTGGAGAGGTTTAATATGCAGGATGTAGAACCGGTTAGCACACCTATGGATGGACAGTTCACAGAACAGTGTCCCAAATCACATGATGAAGTTGAGTACATGTGTACTAGACCTGATATTACCCAAGCAGTGGGAGTTGTCAGCAAGTTTGTGGCCAATTTAAGAAAGGAGCATTGGAAAGCAGTTCAATGGATTTTTAGGTATCTGAGAGGGACCAGCAATAGGGATTCATGCTATGCAGGGTCAAGCACTTCTCTACATGGGTATATAAATTCATATATGGCAGGTTACTTTGATGATAGGAGAAGCACCACAGAATTTGTGGTGGTTGGTCTTCAAGATTGAATTTGAAGAGGGATACAAGCTAGAAAACAAAATTAGATGATGTACAGGTACAGGTGTAGCTATTTATCTCCAAGTGAGAGATTGTTAGGTTGTGGAGCTAAAAGCTTCGCTGATGCAAACAGAGGAGGTTGCTGAGTTGCAGAGTAACTGATGTCAGTCAGGCCAACCGACGTTGGTCATATTCAGTGTGCAGAGCAACCGACATCGGTTAGGGGTCAGTCGACATCGGTCAGACAGGAACCAACGTCAGTTCCTGTGTGTGCGTGCATTTTCATGCGCTTTCACAACTGATCTAATTTTAGACGGACAATTAGTTTGCATGTAAAGACTAATTTTAGTCTTTAGTCTACATTTCTAATTATTGTAATTGAAAAGTCTAATTATTGTTTGTATGGAATCTATTTAAGGGACCCATGGGACTGTATTGTAATTTGTAGAATCATAAAGACTTGCAAAGGCAAGGACAAGGGTTCTTCCAAGGTATGTAAGATCTAGGGTCTACAATTGTGTAAGACCAGGTTGATCTACAGGTTGTGCAAGATTAGGTAAAAGATCTACATGGTAAGTAAGGTTGGTTGATCTGTAGGTGTGTGTGAGCAAGGTCAAAGGAGATCTACGGGGTAGCAAGGTTAAAGGAGATCTGTAACATAACAAGGAGCAAGATCAGGGAGATCTACTTGGAGTATGTGGTGTACTCAGTTGGTACTGGAAGTAGGCAACAACGATTGAGTTGATTGTCACTTACTGGTTGGTGTACTGGCAGTATTGTTACTGACTGGTTGAAACAACAACTCTATGTTTGAGTTGATTGGTTTTTAATTGAGAGAGAGAACTCTTGAGGGAGAATTACTGGTATGCCCAAGAGGTGTGGGAAGAGTGTGATTTCTTCATTGTATTTCCTTCTGAAAGAGTGTTAATACAAGATTGTATTGTCTCTCATATTCTGTGCTATTTTTGATTTCTAGTTACATTTTACTTCTGGTTAAATTTTGTGTTTAGTTGCTTATACAAAGGTAATCAAGTGTACTCTTAAGGAGTAGGAATCCTGACAAACAAGCTCAACTATAAAAACAACAAGCAAGTGCAACCAAGGCACACTCTAACCTAGCAACACAGGCTCAGGCTAAGGCTAAACCTGAAAAGGTTATTGTGCTTGAGGAATAAAATAAGGAAGAAGATCATGCATAGAAGCTGTAGGAGGAGGAATAGGAAAAAAAAAGTTGTTGAGGATGAGCTTACCAAGAAAGTAGTGGAGAAAGCCAAAAGAAAATAGAATGAAGACACTACACAATAACTGAAGCCTACATAAAAGGATACAACACAACAACAATAAGTGCCTAAAAAATAATAAACAAGGTTGGAGCTAGTAAAAAAATAATAAGATCAATCTACAACTACAACAAGTGGTCAACAACTAGATTTTCCTTTGAGAGGAGTCTAGCTATGGGACGTTCCAACTGTGGGTTCTCGGTGCACCACTTTTTCACTTCCACTTGTGACCATGCCTCAACCTAACCCTTTAGTGACTATAAGAACATTGGAAACATTCCCCCTTTAGCAGGAAACATCATTAGATGTTTCTAAATTTCCAATGATGAAATAGTTAGAGGGTACTATGACATTCTAATAGTTTATTATGCAGAAGGCCACCTCTCTAGAGTAAGAGATTGATCAATCCAAGGTTGAGAACATCAAGTTGAAGGATTGAATGCATGGATCTATAAAACTCATTTAGGACACTTGTCCTGAGTTGGTTACTTGGGTAATTAGAGACCAAGTAATATCTGACCAACACTGACTCAAGACACTTATCTTTGAGTTAACAAGGACTAGTGTATAACACAAAGACTATGCACATTGGGAATGTTGGGTCAATATGTGAAGGCTGAATATGCCACACTCATCACTCTACTAGATAAATATCAAGGAATGCTTGATGCTACCACACTTCAATATTAACAAGTTATACATAGCTTGTTGGACTAGAAACAATAGTTGGATACCTCCTTAGCCAATTTCAGTACATACTTTACAAAGATTGCCACCACCAAAGCAACCATAATGAGTCACACTAAAATTGGGGAGGAAAAGGATAGATCCCTCTAGGAATCACTCAATGCTAGGGATAATGTGCATGAAAACCTTATGATTTGGGAGAGTAAGTGTTTACACAGTTCCTTTGTCAGCCTCCAAGCTCAAAGACACATAGATAAGATGGAGTAGCTGAGTGGAGAGATCCAGATAAGGGTTGCGAACACCAATATAGCCTTGAGCATAAATGATGATGTAGACCTCAAGAAACTCATTGGCTATCATGCTCCATTATGTACCCTACTATGGTTGATCTAAAAAGTGATGCTAGACTAGAATGCCTACAAGATGGATTTGACTCCTTTCGCTAGTGTAGTTGTCCAGATTATCAATATACCTGCATATAAGACATGTTCAAAGCTCTAGTAGATCATCACTTGGTACAGTGCTGTATATTCCTAGTCTAGGAACTCTTCTGTTCAATCATCATCTATATCCATGCCACCACCACCAAGTTAAGTACTGCATAGAGTACAAATTTTAAAAATTTTATATAACATTTTGTATTGGGGATGACTTAGTAAGACAAATGGGGCCAGGTTAGTTGAAAACATGTAAAGGGTGGCCACCTAGTTATGCCAGCCTATTGAAAACACACAAAGGGTGGTAGGTTGGTACACTACTTAGTTCAAAACCCAAAAGGGTGGTAGGTTGGTATACTACTTATTTGAAAACCCAAAAGGGTAGTTAAGTAGTTCATAAGAGGTGAAAAATGGAAATAGTTCCTTGAACAATTACTAAAAATCTTATTAGTCCAATCATTTCTTCAACCTTTGGTCAATTCTGCATTCTCGAAGATCCTGTGATGTTGTCTCGGGATGAAACAACATTTTAAGTTTGGGAAAGTGTTAGTAGAAGAACATAGATTGTAAAGTTGGTCAAGATATTTATCCTATATTCATGCATTATGCACTCATTTTATTATTGTATAAGTCTATTTTGTCATATCTTTATGACTTGTAATAGGCTAGAATATGAAAATATTTCACTTTGGACACCAAGTACGAGAAGAAGATGAACAGTCATAAACTAGAAATGTCATTTATAATTTTGTTTGTAAGAAGAAGAGGGTTCTTATTTTTAGAAGATATCAATAGACATTTTCTAGTTATGGTTACCTGTGTGATTTTTTATTATGTTCCTTGCATGCATTCTTGTGTGTAATGTTTTGGTTACTTTTTATCTAACTATTCTGAATGCATTAGTTCAATCTATGCAATAATAGTTGTACTTAATTACTTTATAACATAAGATAATTAATGTTTCTTATGGTTCTATCATCCCAATTCTTATCTTTATATAATAAACTATTTTGAGTACATAAAGTATATGACAACTATCCTCATCCTTAGCATGTTCTGATGCTTTAGGAACCTCTGCTAACACTTTGAAACATCAAGAGAAAGTATAAGGTGAAAAAAATCCATCTTGGCAATAGACACAAAAGTCTCAAAGTTGTTAATATGTTCGACCTGTGAGAATCCCTTTGCAATAAGATGTGCCTTATATTTATTAATAGACCCATCAACTGCATACTTAGTGTGGTAAATACAATTACACCTAATAAAATGTCTTCCCTTCAAAAAAGTGACCAAATCCCAAGTGTGATTCTTTGTCAATGAAGAATACTCATTTATCATCACATCCTCTCACTTTTGTATCCCATGAGCCTATGAAAAAAACTATGGATCCCCAGAGAATGCTTGACATAAAAGTCCAATACCTGTAGAATGTGCACAATGAAGTTGAGTAGATGGAAAATATTGTATGGAAAGTGTTGCCTCATAAACTGTAGTATGAGCCCACTTAGGCATAGTGGCAACATCAGTATGAATAAGATACTCATCCTATATAACCTCCTCAGGAATCTCCTGAATTGGCTCCTCAAAGAATGAATTATTGAGTGGAGGTGATGAATCAATGAAAGAAGAAGAAGGCATGGACGAAGATGAAGAGTCATGAGATGTGAAATACTCATCAAATTATACATGTGTTTGAACATAAACATCAAAAGTATCAGTATATAAAAGATGATAAGCTCTCATGTCCTCGTAATACTCTACAAAAATCAAAGGTTTGTTATTTTTATCCAATTCTTTCCTTTTCTTCTTTGGTATAAATGCCCAAGCAAGGATCTCAAAGACTCAATTAATTGAGATATCAGGTTTGGTTCTAGACCAAACCTCTAACATAGTTATAAGCTCAAGTGCTCGATGTGGTGTGTGCTTCTAAATTTAGTTTGCATAATTAAATACCTCTACCTAATAGACAAGAGGTAAATCCCATGAATGTATCATGTAGTTAGCCATCTCCTTCAGAGGTCAGTTCTTTCTTTCTGCTAAGCCATTCTATTATGGAGTATGTGTAATATAATAATGATGAATATTATCATAGATTGCCAAAAAATCAGAGAAATCTCGACTAAATTACTCCCCTCTATTATCTATACGAAGCTTCTTGATGCAATTCAAAGACTATTTCTCAACCAAATCCTTAAAGACTTTGAAGTGAGTAATGACATCACTCTTGTACTTGAGGAAATAAACCCAAATAGACCTTGAGAAATTATTGATGAAAGTAAGTGCATACTTAGCTCCATTGAAAGGAGTAAGAAATACCATCAAATTATTATACACAAGCTCAAGTGGTGAAGAAGCTCTCATAGACATACCCTTAGAAAATTGATCCTAGTGTTGTTTTTCCAATGCACAACCAGGGCAAACTCCATCAAGACATGAAACTAGAGGGAGACCCTCTACCATACTATGAGTGCTCAACTCCTTCAAATATCTATAGTTTAAGTGTCTGAATCTCTGATACCAAAGTCAAATCTCAAAATCTGCATGAGAAACTAAACACATTCTTATAAACAGAATATCATCAAAACCCTTAAAATAGTAAAGTTGATAACTATGATCAACAACACCTTATGAAATAAGCGTATGTAGCTCTAACAAAGCTCGAACTTCAGCACCCTATGGTGTGAAAGTCACTATTTTTCCCTAAATAGAATGACAAATCTAATAAATTAAAAGTAGATTGGTGGTGATGTTTAGAACATATAATGCATCAGTGATACAACCACCATATAGCTGTATGCCACCCTTCCCCTTAATTGAAATGAAGGAAGAATCTTGAACCTCAATGTTGGAAGTAGAACTCAGACCAAGAGATACAAAGGACTCCTTGGAAGAAGTCATATGGTGTGAAGCACTAGAATCTAGAATAAAATTGTCTGAAATAGGTAATTGTGATCTCCAAACAATACTAAGTGCTTTCCCATGCTCATGATAGAGAGGAATGGAGATAGAAAATTTATGTTTTCTAATGACATTCTCTAAGGTTTGCATTCTCTTGAAACACCTAGACTCTTCATGACCAGTCCCCCCACATCAGGAATAAGATAGATTATAATTTTTCATGGATTTGGAAGATGATTTGGGTTAGATTTATTAGTGTTGGGCTTAAGTGCATTTTGAGGTGGAGGAGCGTTCTTCTTCTTACTCTTATATTTTTCCATAGTCTTATGATGTGATGCAACTAATGCTTTTTAAGAGGTGGAAGACTCAAGGTGAGATAATTTAGATTCTTCTCTAGTAAGTCTCTCACAAAATAAATCTAGATCTGAGATTTTGAATGCGGCACCTAAGGCATCCATACTAGAGAAAAAAGTAGAAGCAAAGATCTAGAATGAGCCACTTAACTTAGACAAGATCATGTATGCACACTCTTCATCCTTTTTATCTCATCCACTCCCCTTCAACTATGTCAATAAATGCTTAAACCTAGTGAGGTAGTCTATAATGAAGGCAAAGTCATCTAAATTTAGTGAAATAAGCTCCACTTCAAGTTACATGACTCTTAAGTGATCTACTTTTTCAAAGAAACCCTATAACTTACTCCACATTTTAAATGGAGAATCACACCCATCAAAAAAAAAAAAAAAATGCCACTCACATAACCCCCAATCAAGCCCATACACTCTTCAAACTTACATTGGTGCTATTTTTTTTTAAATTCACATGTAAATTGTGGTTGAGTTTCATTCATTAGGGACCATAATCATTTATGCTTTATGATTATTTCCATTTGAGGTTTCCATATATGGCAATTATGTGTAGTCAAAAGTTTATAATGGTCAACACCAGAAGTAGAATCCATGCTAAAGAATCACCAAAGAATAAAAAGAATGCAAAAAGGTGCATAAAATCAACACTGAGACAATCCCTCAAAAGATTGTATTAAGGACCCCCCAATTTGACACTTTATAAAAGTAGTGTATTTTTACAAATTAATGATACCAATGGATAGAGAATTAAAAAACTTGCACTTTTGAAAATAATGTAACTCAAATATGAGTTACGGTTCAAAATTTATTGATGTTACGATTTATAGTAAAATAGGTCAAAACATTAAAAACACACTACAAACTAGAATTTGTGACCAAATTAGAAAAAAATATAGTCGTTCAACCACTTGCTGGAACTATAATTGAACCATAGACTCAAAAGCTCCAACCATTGTGAAAAAATATCTTCCTGGTTAACTCTATGCTTGCACAAGTGAAGTGTGCTTCCTCTTGAGGCAAAAATTTAGCTTGGTAATAGAAAAATGAATAAAACCAACAATTTTTTTTTAAAGAAAAGGAAAATATTGGTTGTCTTTAGCTCAGTTCTAATTCTTTGCCTTTGTTCTCCTTAGATCTGGGAGGCCTTAATACCAAAACAAAAGCATTCAATGCAAATAAAATAAATAAATTAAGACACCTTGCCTAAAAATCAACACAACAACAAAACAAGATGCCTCTCTCCTCTCTTATCTCTTCCAGCTTCTGTTTTGTTCTCTTTCCTCATATCTGAGAGCAACAAAAAAAGGATAGAAAAGAAGGCTATTCCAATGCCTTCCAAGCAAACTTCAATTCTTAAATAAAAAATGATGCCAAACTAGAAAAGATGATGCCACTTTTAAGAAAGGATGAATTTGAGCAGTAGGTTTCATTTAAACACTGAAACAAAATAATGCTTTATACAAGTGCCACTCAGATCTAGTCGAAATCATCTGGTAAAATTCAATGCCTAGCCACTTATTATATCTCAATACCTTAGTTTGTGGTTTACTGCAACAAAAAAGAGTGCCAACCACATCTCCTTCAAACTTGATAAATGCTGACCAGATCTAAAGTCTCCACACAAGATATTTGGAAAAAAAAATAATGCCTATATTGGAAAGGTGAATTCAAAAACAAGAAAAAAGGCCTTGTCTAATGGGGATGCCTCTGCTGGTCAAATAGAAACTCCAATGCCTTAAAAATTTGGGATGCCAAGATAAAAACTTGGCATATCTGTAATGCCTCTTCTTGCAGCAACAAATCCAATGCCCTTCAACTCTCTTCCTCCTTGGCAAATTTTAGTGCCTCTGATCTCTTCAATGTAATAGATCTTCAACACCTCTGATCTCTTTAGAAGATCTCCACACTCCTCAATAGAGTAATGATGCCTCTCTCAATAGATCAATGCCACATTCCTACATCTTGTAATGGAATGCCAAGCTTTAGAAGCAACAAAATCTTCCAAAAGTCTTAAAAATTCTTGTGTCTCTTTCCTCAAAGGAAATCAATGATAAGGGAAGAAGTAATGATAAGGGAAATACTCGACAAGGGAAGAAGCAATGATAAGAGAAATTTTTGAAGCAATGACAATGCAGATGGGAGCAACACCTCAAAGCTTTAGTACCATGTTAGGAATGGAGAACACACATTTTAACCCAAGATTTAGAAGTGATAACTCAAAAAACATCACACATGAAGCTACAAACAATTGATTATAAAACAAAACAATGTAAGTGTTATTCAAAAATTTGATATGTTTGTATAAATAAAAACTCTTGCATAAATAGGCAATGCAAAACACATAACTAGTATAACTGGTCAATGTGAGATAAATCCTCACATAGGATAAACTCACTAAAAGATGAAATAGTTAGCTAATACACTAGCAAATGTGAGAAATGCATGAAATACATACTCTAACAGAATATTTATGGTAAAAATAATTTAAACTTGGGAGCAAAAGAACAATTCTATAGATTACAGTCACGGTACTTTTGACACTACTCGATTCATATGATGCAATTCTATTATGGAATATTAAAGGCTTAGGGATGCCTAATAAACACCAATTTTATTGAAGAGGTAAAATGACACATTGACATAGTTTTATTGTAAGAAGTCATAAGATATAAATCTCTTAAAAAGAAGATAAAAAATAACAAATTCTAGGTCAAGGAGCAAATTTTGGTCTACCTAGCAACTAGGTTTATGATACATTGTGATCTTGCTAGGTATTCTTTTAAGAATAAAAGGTACTTCCCTTAGAGAATGGTTCACTAGTAGATTATCATGTTTTTTCATCACTTTTTGAGATAGAATCGAATGAAATTAATGCTAGAAAATGAAATTTTTTTCCCAATGTAGGATATTCAGTAATGTTATTTGTGTTAGGAGATATGATGCAAATTAACAATTAGTGTTAACAAGTTTGGTTTTGGAGATAAATTTGGAGGATTTTTCTGCTATGGCTCTATTTGTCTAAAAATTCAATGTTATTGTGCATTTGCATGGATTATTTATTTATCAATTCTTTTGGGCATGAAACAATTGCATAAGGATTTGATTCAAGGAATTCAATTTTTTCTTCAGTTGACATAATTGAATCATGATTTATTTATAAAAAAAATCATATTGCTACAGATTTAAAATCTATTGATATATTATTTTGGATATATTTAAATTATATGCAAAATAAAAATTAAAAATTGTAAAAATTATTAAAAGATACACTTAAATTGATTATATTTTTAATAATTTAAATGAATTTATAACTCTCAGCCATCAACATTAAATAAGATTTTTTTATACTTGAAATATGCACACACCTATCATCATAAAAAAGTACATTAAGAAATAATAGTGCATAAAATATTTTAAAGGATTACAACCCATCCCATAAAATAAAAAGTTTGTTTAATAGTCATCATTATCATCATCCCCTCTACTTGGGATTCTAACATGACCAACACCATCATCCTCATCTTCATCATTGTCATCATTCATCTCATGCATTAAATGTCTTGTTGCCTACAAAATAAATGTCATATTATAAATTTAAAAAATAATAATTAAATATAATAATATTAAAATAAAAAAACATGAGGTGTACTTCAAAAGATGTAATATTTTCCATACATAGCAAAAAATATAAATAATTGGGTTATTATTTAAAAAAATACAATATAATTCCAAAATTTTAAACTCAAGTTAAGTATTGCTAATACTTAATCTTGAAATTATAACTAAATATGTAATTAACAATTTTAGAAACATAATTAATTAATATTTAATTGTATGTATTTTCTAACATCGATGCTCCTTAGGAGGGTTGCCCCTCCTTCCTTTATTTCCACATGTATGTGATCATTAGGTGTTGAGATATGGAAGTTGGCTTCTTGAAAAATAAAAGTAATTAATATCACATTTATAACTAAATAATAAAGAATAAAAAATGAATAACATTTTAAAAAACTATATGACATTAATTAATTTACATATGTCATGAGGACATATTGCAATAAGTTGTTCTCTTTGAGGTATCGAATGTTTTTTTCCAGTTAGCTTGTATTCAAATACCCTATGCTATGAAAACATAAAAAAATACATTAGTTATTAAAAACTAAATACATAATAAATTCAAATTAAATTATTCAAAATAAAGATAAATAACAATAAACTTGAAAAATTCAGCTAACATTCCCTTAGCTTCTTTTTATATAGTGTGATGAGTAACATGGTTCATTTGAAAACTCTTTTCTAAGGCCTTTAAATACTCACATTTTTTTCCTTTGTCTGCAACCTATTTATTATTTCCCTCTTTGATCATATTTTGCTACCCATTTTTGGTATAGTGGGAGATGCATGTTGGGTATATATTTTGTTACCGACATAATGGTAGAAAAATGGTTATTTCAACCACAGTGTGATGAGATAAAATCTCTCCTCAAGACAAGGGGAGGCTCATTTTTATTGTTAACTAACACAACACTTAATTATTTACACTTATTTACAATAATTTTATCATAGTGGGTGTTGTCATATCATCCAATTTTTTTTTTTTAGAATTGATGTTCAATCACAAACTTATTTCTGTTCTTTGTGATATACTTTGAAAATCTAAGATCACTTGATGAACTAAATATAACTGGTATTCAGATTTGTTAGCCAAAAGATTAACAAGAATAATACCAACAGAGTAAACTTAAAAGATAGAATAAAGTGTAGCCCAAAGTCTTCACCTTATTTAAAAAAAAAAAAATTATTAAAGAAGAATAACCGACAACTCAAAGTCTCCTTAGTAATTCACTTTCAATGTGATCATAAACCCAGTAACTAAAAAGTAGCTCAAAGACTCCAAAATCAACGTCCTGCCACATTCTATCTTATAGAAATTTCATACCACAATTCAATCAACTCATAATAAAATGTAATGGAAAAGACATAAGAATATATTCAACACACCACAAGTTTATCTCAACATAAAGATTGAAAGATCACTTGATTTTCTTATATTGAATGGAATTCAAGATTTACAATATGAACACAAAATTTCAAAATTATATCTCAATTCAGAAACATTTCCCCTCTATAGCAATTGGTGATCCTATCTACAAAGATCATCCTCCTATTTATAGAGAGGATCTATGAACAAAAATAAGAAAAACATAAATATATTGACTTATTCATTGACACAGTCTTTTTTGACTTAGGACTATGTACTTTTCTTACGTGTAATTTACATTGAATAAAACTACATATGAAAAATTACAAAAGTAGACTAAGTGTCATTTGACACAAGAATTTATTCCTTTTTATTCTTCTCTAAAAATTCCTCATATCTCTTCAAGATAGCTTGGACTTCATCAGTATCTAGGTCAAATGTGCTCTTGGAGATGACAAGTACCCTTGTGATAGAATCTTCTAAGTTAACTGGCAAATCCTTGCTCTTGTCCATGATTCTTTGAAGTTGATTAAAGATGACTTAAAATTTAATTAATTTATCGATGGATTCCAACGTGAAAGTACCTGTTTCAATATTTTTTTGGAACAAATATGTAAATTCTTGAATAATAGTCTCCACAAGAAGAATTTCTTGAGAATCATTTTTAACTTGATAGGGGAGTTTTCCAATTTTATTTGCAAGATATAACATCTTATTATCACACATATCTTCAACTTCTTCAAGATATTTAACTAGATTCTTGAGAACTTCTCTTTTATTCTTCATAGCTTACTTGTATTCATGAACATTTTCCTATTTGGAATGACATGCTGCTCAACCAAAATCTCCAATTTGAATTTGTGAAGCTGAACCCATGTATCAATATCCTTTTCAATCAACTCCAAATCTTGAGTGAGTGCTTTAATTGTTTTCTGAATTTTTATTTTTATTTCACTCAAGTTCTTCAAAAATCCAATGGTAGAACGCAACATTTGAGTACCTTGTGTTGTTAATCTCTCAATCTAAGCATTGACTACATGACCTTGAGATCCATTTTTTTCTACAAGTTGAATAACTCTTTCAATATTTTCATGTAAAACAAGATCAATGAACTCAAAAGCTTGAGTGATTTTTAATAAATCAAAAGTCAGTTGTTCCACTTATACTTTGAGTTGATCTTTGACCTTGTTGTCCTTATCATATCTCTCGATGAAGGAAGCCACTGCTACTTGTAAATCTTCCTTTGCACCTTCATGAGTTTATTTCTTGAGATCTATTCATCCCACTACATATTCAGATGCTTGAATATACTCAATGTTTTTATCTTTTAAAGGCACTAAAACTTCAACATACTTATGCCTAGATTCAAAAATTACCCTTGACATAGTTTTGGCCTTCTTTGCTATTTTGGGATTTATTGGCACAAGCTGACCAAAATCAAAATATTCCAGAGCCACTGCTCACTTATTCTTCTTAGGTGTTTGTGATGCCAGCCAAGGAGGAAGAGGAGATGGATCTCCTTATATAGAGGATGTTAAAGTTTGGAAAAGTTAGGGAGGGACAATGGATAGTGAAGTAAGTGTAATAGAAGGCAATGTGATGGAGGTATCCAGTAATGGGGTTAACACCAATTAGATTGTAGTAAGAACAAGTGGAGTTTGGGTTGGAGTAACCACCACTTTAGTTCCTATAGACATTTTGGACACTAGAGTGGTAAGAACCTGAGTTGTTGTCTTTGAGGAAGGTATAGACATAAATTTTTCCGTATCTTATTGGGTGAAATAGAAATTAGTCATGGATCCCAATGACTTTGAAGGACTAGGTAGATTTGAAAATGAGTCAAAAACTTGGTCCAGTGTACCTTGCGAAGGAACTTGAAAAAATGTGGCACTAGGAGGTGAAGATGGAGGTGAAAGAACAACTTGAGAAGGAACATGATTAATTTGTACAATGGTACTCATGGGAGAAACTATGGAAAATTTTACTTGTGAAACTTTGGATTGAGAAGTTTTAGCCAAAGGAATCTCTATTTGAGTAGTCTCTACTTGTATAGGTTGTTCAAGCACTAGCTAAGACACTTTTGACATTATTGATTGAGGTGGTGCCTCACTTGTGATTGGGACTTCTTCTTTCTCCACTTGATCACTTTCCTTGACACCTGCTTCTTTGCCTTTCTTCTTGCCTTTACTAACAAACACAAAATTTGGCTTTTGTCTGGAAGTAGAGGGCTTCTCTTTATTTTTGTTTCTTAGCTCCTCTCATTTCTTAGTAGTTTTTTCATCATACTCCTCCTCAGAACTAGTCTTAAAATGTTTCAACTTAATTCCTTTAGATTCCAACCAAGCATTAGTTCTTGCAAGAATAGGTTGAAATCTATCTCTAATGGAAATGGATTCTTTAATTGACCATTATATAGGAGGGATAGGAGTTTAAGCCACTTGATTTTGCTTATATGATGGATCCAATACATTACCATCATCTATCAAATCCATAAGAATATTTGCCAATTCCAAATTGACAATCTAATCAGAATTAAGGTGACTATAATCAAGTCTCCTTATATCTTCATCAGTTATTCATTCTACCGAAATATCTTCAATTATATGTACATGAGTGATATTATGCTTTAGCCTCTCCTTCATCATTCTGTAATCAAAGTTTTCTCTACTATTGATTTTTTTTAGTGTAATCCACTACATCTCAATTTCCATAGTCTTAGCCTTTGGAGTAGTGGAAATTATGTACCGACCAATACTAATTAGAAATTAGAAACCTCTCTTGTGAGCATTTGATTATTTTTTATGTGTGCTCATCACTTGTCTACACATTTCCATTAGTATTAATTTATCACTTGGGTATCTGGGTAGCATGTAAGGCTGTTCATCAAATCCTCCTACCCTGATGTATGTAAAAGTTGGGAATTTCAAGAAAATACATCCAAACTTATGAACCTGTGCCCATACCTGGTCTGAAACTCTCTTCTTTTCAAGTTATTTGTCAAGAGTGTAGATGAATGTATAGAAAAAAACATCATTAACTCTCCTATAATGCTTGATGATTTCTTTTAGAGTTAGCTATGGATAGTGCTCATATATAGGAACATTTTTCCTTTCATCGATAGAGTTCAGACCCAAGAAAGAATTCATACTAGCTATAACATACACTAGATATGAAGTCATATAAAACTTGAGTAAAGAAGCTGCCTCAGAGAGCTAATGACAAATAACATCACTGATTTGTTTACCCTAAAAAATTCTTTGCTTGTTTCTTTTAATAACCAAAATGTATTGATACATCCACTCTTGAAAAATGTTTGAAACAAACAACCCTTTCACTTTGCTAAGGAGGGTAATAAAATCCCCTATCTCCTCCAAAAAGTCAATATGATATAAATACTTGGGCCATCTAGCAATGGTGGGTTGAGGAGTCTTGAGCCATTTGGTATTGATATGTTTTTTACACTTCTCAAGATCTCTGTCATAATATTCTTGAGCTAACTCCATAGTTAAATAAGAATATTCTTCAATCTTATAAAGGTGAAAAATATTATCAAAATATTCCTCATCAAGGTGAATGATCACCTTTCCCTCTAAATCATTGACTGATTTGCTTTCTTTATCAAACTGTGCTACCATGGTCAGGATGAAATCATAATCATGTGCTGATACTAGAAATGTAGTAGCCAAATGAATTTCATATTAAGTACTAGTTGCATATGAGGTGCAATGGGTTCTCTTCCCAATCTATATAAAAACTCAACCATATCCACATGACCAATTTTTGTATCTCTAATTTAATCTACATATGAATCAACTGTAGATAATGAGAAGACACTCTGATAATTATACTTCATTGGATTCTTGTTTGGATAAATGTCTAACATGGATCTGATAGCTGTAAGCATGAACATTTGATCATCTAGAGTTAGTATCTTTCATCTTTTTTGAAAAATGTAGGATTGGTGAAAAATAATGCTTTTACATGATGTATAGGAGAGGTTATGTAGTTTAGAGAAAATTATCCAAACTACATGAAAGGTGAATCACTTTAGTGTAATTCAGAGAATTTTATCTGAACTACATGGGAAAGGTTGGTGTAATTCAAAGGAAATTCTCTGATTTACATGGGAAAGGGGTTTAGTGAACTTAAATGCATTTCAGAGAAAAATCTTTGAAGTGCATCTAATGACATGCACTTTGGATAAAAATCTCTAAAGTGCACTGAATGATGTGCACTTTAGAGAAAATTCTATGAAGTACATCAGGGAATGTGTAATGTTCACTTTAGAGAATTTTATCTAAAGTGCACTAAGTCTAAATGTGGATTATTTTTCCTTCATGCATTTCAAGGAAAATTCTTTGAAGTGCATGAAGGACATTAGGTCTAAAAATATTCAAAACCCTAAAATGACCAAAAACACAAAAAATAAATAGAACAAAAATGAAAAAAGTGAATAAAATAAAAAGGGAGACTTACTTGAAACAAAATGAAATTAACCAAAATAAGGTGTTATGCACGAAACCAATCAGACTAGCAAATCCAATCGACCATGAAGATGGTGAAGAAATATGTACATGAGCTCAAAAATGGTAAGCGAGAAAAAAGTAGTGGTTAAAATGAAATTACTAGGGTTAAATATATATAAAAAGAGTAATTAATGTGAAATTAATTATTTTTGAGATGTTGGGTCCTAGGTGTGAGGTCAGAGAAATTTCTTGAATTCGCATAAGCAATCTCCAAAAAATTCTCTGATTTGCATATGAAAATTTGGGAAAATTCTCTAACTCAACACAAAGAGCAACAAACTTATGCAAAATCGAGAAAATTCTTTGACTTTGCATAGAAAGAAACAAAGTGTAGTTTAGAGAAAATTATTTGAACTACACAAAAGTAAAATTCCCTCAAAAGATCAACTTTTTGGGAAAAACAAATGCAAAGAAGCAAAAATTAGCCTTGTTTTGCATGTTTGGAGATAATGGGCTATGAAATAAACAAGTTTTATAGGGGTTATCCCATAATTTGAGCTTGTTAAAATTCAAGGATAATAATGCATATATTTTTGCATTAGGATTTAGGTTTATTTATTAATTTTTTTTAAGACAAATCCCTTGCCCTTCTCAAAGCATCACCCATTTACATCAGGGTCTTCCTCTCAATGAGATTCTACCCATATTCATTTAAAAACAAGTTAAATGCATTTTTGATCTTCCTTGGGGAAAACATGATAATCAAGGTGGGTTAAGGCTTTGGTGTTGGCAAGGTGTCTGATCACTTGTTGAAGATGGTCCATAAACAAGTCACAAGTCTCTCATTGAACCAAATAGTGTGTTAGAAAAATATATGTTACTCAATAAACATGCCAATAGGTCACTCAAGGGTGGATAGGGGAACACCCCACATTAGGGATGTGAAGAGGTATGCCATAAAAAATGTGGACATCTTCTATGTCTCTCTCCCTCATATTTTTTAGACAATATTATTTTAGACACATAAATTTGATGTTAGACACTTTGGCATCATCAACTTTGGCATACTTTGATATACTTGGACTTTGCATATACATTTGACTTTTATGTATACTTTCCCATATCCATTTACCCATCTATTGTCTTGGCCAACTCAATTTGATAAATAAACATACTTAAAATCAGTATAGTATGAGGAAAAACCTTCTATAAACATAAACATAATGTCTCCATATCTTAGATCACTGCCCATATCTTGGATCTCCAATTTTCAATCCAATGATAATACTTGCAATATTAATATAATTTTTATTTATTACAAGTGACTGTCTCTATTGGTAGTGTCCAAGAATACCCAATGACTATTTTTAAATTAGGAAGTCTCCATTAGGTTGGCTTAGACATGTTTCATGGGTCTACCATAATGAAAATTATCAAAGAGATGGATATAAATATAAATCAATCATAAGGTTATATTCACTTGGCCACTACCTTGGGATGTCCTAACAAAATTAAGAAATCAATTAAAACTATCTTCAGACATTATCATAAAGACACACATATCTAAATATACATCAAAAAAATATTCCTAGCTCCAAGTCTGAATACAAATGCATGTTAAAGTTACATGGTGTCAAGTGCTTAAAGCCAAGTATCGCATTGTATTCTAGATTGACCAGGTAAGAACACACACATAAGTGAGAGAACTATGTGTAGTTTGAGCCCTCTTTAGAGAATTGGAATTTAGATAATGCTTAATCACTTAGTGGGGAGTGGTTGAAGTTGTTTAACCCAAAATACTAACTCCTTTTTCTAGGGTCATCTTATGGTTGAAAGTGAGATTTAGGTTTCAAAGAAAATAGGAAAACAAAGCATAATGTGCCCATTTTTGGCATGGTTTGATTTTGGAGTCCTTGGCTTGGTTATTCCCATAAATCTAAGAGAAGGAAGAAAATGAAACATGGAAGGGGGCTAATATTTAAGCAAGAAAGGTAAAAAAGTACTTAAGTATTCTAATTTTCAATTGAGTTTACAAAAAGGTACTTTTTATCTTTTGTTCACTTAAGCTAGGGTCATGAGATCCTAAACTCTCAATAAGGTGAGTTTTAAGAAGATAAATTACTTATGTTTTGAAAGGATATAACCCTCCTACTTGGGCGCTACCCTTGGAGGTTGGTTATAAAATAAAAAAAAGAATCTTGTGAATGTTATGTTGAATATTGATTTAAAAATTTGGATCAAGTATGTCAAGCTTGATTACCACCTCTTGAGGACAAAAATAATCAATAAGTGTCAATGGTTTGGGTATGAAAACCTTCATTCCTTCTACTTGGGAAAATCTATTCAAGATTTGTAAGTGATCTTTAAAATTGCATGTGTACATGCAAGTGGATATACAAAGGTGTTTTTGGACACCACCTTCATTGAGAAAATATTGCAAACCTTATCCAAAACTAGTTTTTGATAATTTTATATGTTTTAGAGAAGGGAGAATCATCTTGAAAGCTTGTTCATGGTATGAAAGATCATTTCAAGGTGTGATGTCTTGTTTGGGGAGTTGGGTGAGCCACTTAGAGGAGTCATTAGAGCCAATGAGGGTTGCATAACATTTATTAAATTTTACAGTTAGGATGACTTGATTGAAGAGAAAATTTTGAGTAATTTGATGGTGATTTGGAGTGTCTATAGAGTATAAAATATTTCAAATATTTTATACTAATTTTACATCTTGGGTGACTTGACTTAGGAGTCCTTTGGATTTTAAGGATTTTTGGTGAGTAAAATAATCTGATTTATTTCCTATATTTTTTTGAGGTAGGGTGAACCAGTTGGGAAAGAAATTGAGCACTTTCAGATGGCTTTTAGACTCTATTTGAGAAGGTACAAATTGTTATACTATTTCTAATTTTTATGGAAATTTATCATAAGGTTTGAAAAAATTTAAAAGGAAAAGACTAGGGTTTCATTCTAAAAATTTTGCCATTATTTTTTAAGTGGGGTGATTCACTTATGGAGGTTGTACAAGAGTTTAGGGTGCCTTATTTGACCCTAAACAAGAGGAAATTAATTATTCATAATATTTATGAATTTTAAAATACTTTTCTAATGGATTTTGGCATGAATACAAGTTTGAATTTTGGAATTATCACATGATATTTGTTCTTATCTATGGTGACTTGGTTATGGGAAAAAGTGATCATGTTTTAGATCCTAATATTGGCCAATTTTAATGTAATATGCATGCTAGAATTTTTCTACAATTTATATTTAATTTTAGAGAGTTTTTTGGAGTGGATTTAGTGACAAGAAGTGGATATTAAAATTAGCTTTGGGGTGTTGGTGGTTTGGAGGGATAAACACATCAATTTAGCTCCCTTTTCTCTTTTCGTGTGAGCCATTATGGAATAAATATCACAAGGCATTTTTATATTTATTTTTGAACATTTTAAAGTGTGATATTTTTAGTTTGGTGATGTATATTCAGATCTAGGGTTGGCTGGTTTTAAATTTTCAAAATTCAATTTTGCTTGGGTTTGTTGGAAAACCCTCTTTTTTCATCATTGTCCCAATTTGGAGACACTAAAGTGGTATCAAATCCATATATTGGATATTATTTTGGGGTAAATGGTTGATACATGAGTGGAAAAAAATAGGCTAAGTATTATTTAAGGATTAGTATGAGGGAAGTAGGAATTCCACCAATTGGTTCACCTGAGCAAGATCAAGCTATGGGTGACATGGAGAACTAGGAGACAAAGAGAGAGAGGAGAGATAGGTTGGATGAGGAGAGGTTTGAGAATTATTTTCAAACTTAGGAGAGGATGATAATAATGATAGAGGGGTTTATTTGTTCCCTTAATGAGATGGGTGGCTTGAAGCCATTCAATGGAGATAGTGGTGCCTTAGGGAGCAGATCAAATACACATACACCCCCTTTGGGGAAGGGGGCATCCACACATAGGCCCATATAGCCTACATTAATTTAGAAGGAGGAGACCACACTATCAAGGGAGGGGTTACTCAGCCCATGTGAGGAGTTAGAGAGAGATATGTATGAGTATGTCACCTTATCTATGATAGTTAGGGAGGATATGACATTTTTTGAGTTTTTAGCTTAGAAATGTTGAAAAAGTGGGCCCAAGATCAATCAGAGGTAGAGGGTTATCCAGGGAGATCTCCAACATGTATTGGGGAAGTTATCTCTCTACTTTTGTTGGGTCATAGAGGATCTAGGCTAGGGCATGGATTAAGAAGGTGGATACCTTAGTTTTTCTTCAACCTATGGTAGAGGGAGAGGCCATTTAGTTTCCCACCTTGTATTTAGAGGGAACATCCCAAAATTAGTGGTATCATGGGTTTATCACATAGGGGCATCAACACATACACTCCTATGAGGAGTTCAACATGAGGTTGATCGAGAGGTTTGATAGAGTCAATCTTAAGCTTCACTTTTATGATTTAGCTCAATTAAGGTAGAGGGATTTAGTGGGTGATTACATTACAAATTTTTAGAGACTTTTAGTCATGGTGATTGATATTTCAGATAGGATATTGGTAGTATGATTCATAGAGGGATTGGTTGACTCCTTCAGGGGATTGGTCAAGGTTTTTGATCCACCTTCACTTTGAGAGGCCATTCAAAAGGCCTATAATTTATATTCTTCTATTCTAAGGGGAATATTTACACCTTTGGGACATCTAAATAGTACCTTTTTACCACCTACTAGGTAGTATAGATGTGGTGGTTTGGGGCAGCCCAAGAGTAGCTTTTCAGGACCACCTAAGGACAATCATGTGGGTCCTTTAACTTGACTAAACCAACCAAGTTTGAGGCAGCTAAAAGAGCTACCACGTAGTAGCGTTGATGTGAGGAATGAGCTAAGAGGGAAAAGTCTTTGATTCACATGCAAGGAATTTTGAGAGAAATGCCACAATTGTTATGTCAAGGGATAGCTTCACTACATTAAGGTGATTTCCAATGAGAAAAATGAGGAAGAGGAAGTTGGGATAACCAACTATGAGGGAAACAATTTGGAGATAGAAGGAGAGGAAAAGTTGAGTGGCACCTTGGCATCACTTTTAGAGGATCCTAGATAATATCCCTTCAGAGTTAAGGGTTCATTAAAAGACACACCTATTACCATACTTATTGATAGTGGGGAAACTCACAACTTCATTGATAGAGGATTGGTAGCAATATGTGGATTATAATTAGTGGAGTTCAAGGGTTTTAGAGTCATAGTAGTGGATGGATTCACCATCCATTATACAACCAAGATTACAAAGTTTAGCCTCACTTTGGAAAAACACGTGGTTGAGGATGATTTTTATGTGGTGGGCATAGGGGAGACAAATGTGGTCCTTGGTATTCAATGGTTACACTCACTTGGTGAATATACACAAAACTACCAAACCATGGAACTCAAATTAAAGATAGCTAGCAAAGAAGTTGTTTTTCATGGTTTGAGTGATGGAGAGGCTCCCTCTTCCAAGTTCAATAAAATTTTAGGAGGATGTATGAGCATGAGGAGAGTGGAAAAGAAGGTTGTCCCTAGACATAAAACACAACCCCTTCATCCAATTTTAGAGTCTTTTAGAAATCATTTGGTAAGAATTAAAAATTCATATTGTTGTCATATTTTATTTGAAAAGGATGGGGAGAGAATGGATTGCCAAGGGAAACCTAAAATATGCTTGGGGAAACACCCTACTCCTTGAAAAATGGGAAGTAGTGATTCTTTAAGGAAAAGAGGACACCCCCTGAATTTTAAAAGAATGAAAGTGATTAGTAGTTGTACAAAGGATCCAAATGATAAGAAAGGGAGGTCCTTCTTCTTGTAAAATAAGGAAAAACATGGTGGGAATAACCTATTAAACATTAAGGGAATAAAAAACCATTTATCTTACACATGGTAGCCAAAGGAAAAAATGGAAAAAAAAATGGTAAGAAGTCTGATTTTTTTTGTTTCCAAATTCCTGAGTTAGAAAAACAAGTTAAACCACATGAAGAAGGAAAAAATTGGCACTTTTTTGTCATATTATAACCTAAATTGGGGAAATTTGGTTCCAAGATGCATTTTGAAAATGATCACATAGTAAAATCTTATTTTAATGATCAATTACAAAAGTATATAAGAGGCCAAAAATCTGATTTTTGTGGTAAAATACAACCAAGGGTACAATCTGGAAATGTCTATGAGAAATAATACTTTTGGTTTAATACAATTGGGAAGGTACAATTCCATATTGAGAGATGGCATAAGTTTTTGTTTGATCAAAACTACATCCTTCCTATCTATAAAGGGAGTGGTAGAAGACATACTCAAGAAAGGTTGTGCCTATGCACTTTTATCATTCAAGGTATGTTGAATGAAGATAACTTAATGATTAAATTTATAATTGTGAATATTATTTATGAAGGATCATCATACACTTTGGGATACTACATCAAAATCAATCAAGCATGGCATGTCTTAATCCTTTTGGGTTGTGAAGGATTTTTGGATGATGATTATGACATCTTGAACATATGGGGGCAGCCAACAAGGTATGTGTTTTGTAAATGTGGGGTTAAAAATGAAGTTGATCTATAATGGGAAATCATTTTAGTGAAAAGATGCATTATAAAGGATGTGGGGACAACTCCATGGATTTTTCCATTGCTTGAGGACAAGCAATTTTGGGTGGGGAGGATTATAATGTCCCCCTTTTTAGCATAGTTTGATTTTGGAGTCCTTACCTTGGTTTTTACCACAAAGATAAGGGAAGGAAGAAAAGGGAACATGGAGGGGGGATAATCTTTGAGAAATAAAAGTAAAAAAGTACTTAAGTGTTCTAATTTTTAGTTGAATTTGAAAAAAAAGGTACTTTTTATCTTATATTCACTTAAGTTGGGGTCATGAGAGATTAAACCCTCAATAAGGTGAGTTTTAAGAAGATTAAGTGATTATGTTTTGAAATGATACAACCCTCCAACTTGGGTGCCACCCTTGGAGTTTGGTTATAAAAACAAAAAAGGAATCTTGTGAATGTTATGTTGAATATTAATTTGGAAATTTGAATCAAGTATGTCAAGCTTGATTACCACCTCTTAAGGACAAAAACCTTTAAGAAGTGTCAAGGGTTTGGAGATGAAAAACTCCATTCTTATACTTGGAAAACTCTATTCAAGAGAGTGAGCTTCAAAATTTCATGTGTACATACAAGTGGATATATAAAGGTATTTTTAGACACCACCTTCATTGAGGAAATATTTTAAACCCTATTAGAAGTTGGTTTTTGATAATTTTATAGGTTTTAGAGAAGGGAAAATCATATTGAAACCTTGTTCATGGTACAAAATATCATTCTAAGGTGTGGTGACTTGCCTGGGGAGTTGGAAGAATAAATTTAAGGGGTTTTTAGAGCCAAGGAGGGTTGCATAACATTTTATTAAATTTTCTAGTTAGGATAACTTGATTAAATTTTCTAGTTAGGATAACTTGATTGGAGGGAACATTAAGTTCGTTAAAAAGGTCACGATGGTTTTGGCTCCTGCTCCTGCGTGCGTGAACCCAAATTTGAAATCGGCTGCTGTGATCCGAGTGGCCAATGAGGCTATGGTTGCCGTTACGGAGGAGGTTTTTCCTATTAGTAGAGGGAGGAACCAGAATACCCTCAAAGGGATTTCGGCTGCGGGGATTGAAGATACTACAGCCATGTGTCCGGCCTACGTTCCTGGTTCAGAGCATGGACTAGGGGGCGAACCTATGCGGATGTGGCAGCCTTCGAAGTAGATATACATGATGCTCGACCTCATACAACACCTGTACCTACCCACGTATCGCCTGTAAGTGCTTTAAAACCTATTAGGGTAACTCTAGACCCTGAATTAGCAAAAAATATCTTCCAAGAAGAAAAACGGTTTTCCTCTTGTGCTACCATTTTCCGTTTCCATGGTTTCTAGCCCTCTTTTGTAGATCTATAGAATTGGATTGCTAAGAGTTGGCTGCATATTAAAGACGGTCAAATCCAGCCTTGCGCCAGGGGTTTTTTTATAGTAATATTTCAAAGCCCTAAAGATAGGAAGTCTATATTGTGCCACAATAATTTTTCTTGGCAGGGCAGATTTCCTCTTATGGCCAAACCTTGGCATAAGGATTTTAATCCTCTCTCGGAATCCTTTAACAAGATCCCTATTTGGGTGCGGCTCCCTTATCTTCCGATACATTTGTGGCAAGAGGCAGTTTATAAAACCATTGGAAATGCTATAGGGGAGTTTCTATATGAAGAAGACAATACGAAGAGTCACCATTCGACTTGTGCATGATTTCTGGTTGATCTGGATGTTTCAAAGGGCCTTCCTGAGGTGATATACATTGATTCCCCAAGGGGTACCTGGACACAAATCTTGGATTATGAGGGGATTCCTTTTAGGTGTAGGAAGTGTCACCAGATGGGACATATTGCTGCCCATTGTGTTGCTGGGAAAAACAATCCCAGACGTTCACCTTCTTGGTGGCCAAAGGATTTATCTGAACATAGCATAGACAAACTACCTTTGGAAACAACAACAGATTCCGAGACCGAGAATGAGGAAAGGTTGCAATCCGAATCGGAAGATGAAGAGGAATCACTGGAGAATCAATCAAATGAAGCCTCTGAGGAGGCTGTAGTTAAAGATACAGCTGAGCTTGAGGAGGAGGTGGTGATCTCTTCCCCTGTCTTGGAGGATCTCTCTAAGAGCCAGACTGTGTTATACTGTCACAAGGAGTTTATGCCTACTGGTGTCCAAAGATCATTATCTTCTGAGGCATGGGTTACTGAGGCAGCTAAGGTAGAAGATGGTTGGACAGCAGTTAGAAGAAAGAAGTCTAAGCCTTTGGTCCCTCCTCTAGATATGAATCTTCGGTCATGCAAAAAGAAAAATCTGAATTTAAAAGATTCATCCAAAGTTCCTTTCTGCTGATTGGTTTTTTGGGGGCAGTAAACCGGTCTTTTTTTTGGTTTGCTGGTTACGGATCTGGAAGCTTGCTATTCCATTTGGTTAACTTTCAGATCAGTGTTTTGATAGCTATTTTTTCATGATCTTATTTGTCGGTAACAGGTCCCTATAAAACTTGGTTTTGGTTCTTTTTTGTAATCAGGTTTTTGTGTTAACCTGGTTGTGCTTTAATGTTTATCTTTCTCCTTGTACAGGGTTTTGGGGTCCCTTCAAAACCTGATTTTACCTTAATCTAAAACTTGATTGGAGGGAAAATTTTAAGGATTTTGAGGCTGATTTGGAGTGTTTGTAGATGCAGTTTTATAAAATGCAAAAATTGGCAACTTGAGCATGGCTAATGACACCCACTCCTTAGGTCCCTCTTACTTGCTCTCATAACCCTCTCAGGATTATTTTCACTAATGTTTAGTCATCCGTAGCCTTCCAAACTTGATCCCAAATGAGCTAGGACCATCTCTTCATGACTAATCCATCCCCCTAGGTCTCATCTACTCAGGACAATAGTTCTAAAGTTGGACTATAGTGCTAGACCCTAAGGTGTCCCCTTTCTAGTGCTCATGTCTAAATCATAATTTGATCCTAGATTACCATTTTCCCCTAATTTCTCTTGTTCATTGTGTTGGACTAGTCTAGTTCCATCTAATCCATAACCAATAGATCCATATAAAATCCCATTCAAAGATCATTTAGAGGGGGTTGGAAAATATCACTCAAGCAAGAAAGACCACTCAAGTAATCTACCTTATTCTCTACATACAACCAGCCTATACACTTTCAAGCCAATTCAAGTCCTTACACCAGCCCTTAGTCATCTCAAGCACACCCAGTTTTTACATTTCTTACATTTTCATTCACTATTACACCAAACACTCATAAAGGGAGAACTACATATGGCTTGATCCATCCTAAGAGTATTAGTATGTAGGCAACGTACCCACACACAGGGTGTGAATCATGTTAGTGCATATTACACACACTAACCCCTTTTCCATCTTTTCCAAAGTTTCTATTCAAGTGAATAAAATTCACAAATATAGAAAATCAACTCTATAGGGAATTTTGTTAATAGTGAAGCTCTATAATTTGGTACACAGGCTCAAACTGACCAGGTGAACAAAACCTAAAAAGCTTATATCTTCAAGACAATAGTACTGGGGAAGGACTATAGCATTGGAGTCTAGGGTGTTCAATTTCAATACTCTTATCTAATCAAGAAATGAAGTTTAGAATCTTGTTTGCGATAATGTCCTACGCCTGAATACAAATTTACAAACTCTATCTCAGTTGAATCAATATAGAATAAGATAAGTTTAATTTTCTCTCTCTCACTACTATTTTTAGAAAAGGTTAAATTATAATTAAATTTCATAAATTAGTAGCTTTAAATTGGAATATTATTTACTAATTTTATCCTCCTTAGACTCTTTTATTATTTAGGAATTAAACACTAATTTCCCCTAAAATAATAAATCATTTGGTGAACCTGACTTTGAATTGCACATAAAAACCCTAGAAACCCTAGGGTAAATTTCTAGCTGATTTTCCCATAAATTTTTGAATATTTAAAGCAAAAATTCATCTCAAATTTTAAATTTTAGTAGTAAATTTTAAAATAATTTTATTTCAAACCCTAGTTGTATACACTAGGTCCTAGTAATTTTCTAATATTAATCCAATAATTTCTTTATTTTTTGATTATATATCTAAATAAAAAATTTGATTCGAATTCTCAAATTCAATAGTAATTTCAAAAATAATTTTATTTCAAACCCTAGTTTCATGCACTAGGTCTTATTAATTTTCCAATATTAATCCAATAATTTCTTGATTTTTTGCTTGCATATCCAAATAAAAAATTTGATTCAAATTCTCAAATTTAATAGTAATTTCAAAAGTAATTTTATTTCAAACCCTAGTTGTATCAACTAGCTCTCAATAATTTTCCAATCATTTTTTGAATTTTTTAGTTACATATTAAAATAAAAAAATCACTTCAAATTTTAAAAATTCATAGTAATTTCAAAAAAAAATTATTTTCCTCAAATCCCTAGTTGCATCTACTAGGTCCCATTAAATCAAACACTTTCCCATAAATTTTTGAATTTTTACTTGCATGCTTAACTCAAAAATTCAATTTCAATTTCAAAAATTTATATTATTTTTCAAAAATATTATTATCAAAACCCTAGTTGCGTGTACTAGCTCCTATTTTGCATCTTGAGGCATCACCTTATATGTTTGGGAGCTCTGTATCCTTTCTATTCATATTCCAGTATGTTGTTTATATTATATCAATTTAATCTTTTCTACTATTATCCATGTTATTTTCTTTATGCCACCTAAGTTCCTTGCATCTCTCCGTTCAAGATGAAGTGCAAGACTTAGTGGAAACCCTCCTAAGTTCACCTAGATCCCTTCAACTCAACTATATACCATGGATAGACAAACAACTTAGGTTCCTATTATAGATTCTACACATCCAGATTACATCAATTTCAATTAGGATAATTTTGACAAAGAAAAATATGAGAATAATAATGATGATACAAATACTGATGTTCATGCTCCACCACATTAAACTCTTGATCAACTTCCACCCATTGTTTACATTGAAGTTATCCTCAACAAAGATTTGATCTAACAAAGTTTTCATGAAAGACTCTAGGACCAAACCTGAGATCTTACTCTTATTTTACAATCTATCATAGAAATCAAAAAGGCTAAGTAAGTTGAATCTTCTCAAACCACATAACAACTAATTGAAAATGACACTACAGGGGTAACTAGGTCTCAAAAACCCCCTATAGCATCCCAACCTACCTCTATGCCACCAGCTAAAACTAGTACATCTTTATCTCTTGATGTGGCAACCCTTATGCAATAGATAAAATCTCTTCAATCTAAGGTGATACATCTTGGGAAAGGTACCTCTAGACCTATGCAGGATTTGGACTCTTTTGATCTACTGCATACACTATTGGCACATCACATTGCTTTCACACCTTTAACACAAGGTTTTGTTCAACCCAAGCTTACTCTTTATAATGGAAAGGGTGATCCAGAGACACATTTGAGAGATTTTCATGCAACATGCTTGGACTATGTACCAAATGACTAGCTACTTACCAAGCTCTTTCTATGGACCCTAAAGGATTATGCTTAACAATGGTTTTATAGTTTACCAAATTAGTCAAACAGTGCATTCAATCCTTTAACTGACATGTTCCTAGCTCATTTCAGCATTAACATTGGTGACAAGGTTTCATATGCTCAAATTACACAATAGAAACACAAGTCAAATGAGCGTCTCACAGATAATGTTCTTAGATATGAGACCATCTTGACTAAGATGACTATCCCTATGGTAGATGAGGAATTATATGAACTCTTCAAATAGAGTCTTCTACCAACACTTCATGAATCAATCATGTTCAAAAAATTCTCTTCCTTCACTGAATTATGTCACACATTAAAGGAAAGAGAAGTCAGATTAATTTTAATGGGCAAACTAAAGTACACTAATACATCAAACACAACTAATAAGAGTAAAAATAAATTCCCATATAAGGTCAAGTTTAATGATACTAAAGGACAAAATTAACCTATAGTCAATGTAGCTTTTGAGCCTCCTTAATGAATAATTTTATTAGCACCCCCTTTACGTACTTTTTCACACCTTCCAGTTCTTCCAAATAGGGTTTTACAATAACTTCTAGATTTTAATATCATATTTTTCCCTCCTATTAGGTAAGTTGATCCAATAAAACCTCTTCTAAAGGGATATGATAAGCATGTATTTTATGACTACCATAGGGCACCAAGCCATATGACAAATAGATGTATCCGTTTAAAGCACAAGATACATGACCCAATAGATTTAAACACTTTTGATCTTGACACTTCAGTTTAGCTTACACTAGCAAAGCAAACACATGATAAATCATTAAAAATATTCTTTGATCCATTTCCATAGCATTCTAAACAAGAGGTAGGGTATCAATCAGGGTTTCACCATGAATATCATGCACATCCCCCATCAGATACATATAGGGCACCTTTAGTTGAGTTACATCCTTTGAGCAACATGATTGGTGTATACAATTCTAGAGTTACATCTAGACCATTCATGTCCTTCTCAAAGTAGGAGATCATTAAGGATGATACAAAATATCACACACTCTTTCTTAGAGCTCACATTCATAATCATCTTATTCATAGTGTTCTCATAGATAATGGATCTAGTGTGAACATGGGCACTATGACATTACTACAACATTTAGGATATTCAGAGTAGGATATCACTCCAACAAACATAATTATTAGTGGTTTTAGTGGGCATATATAAAGTTCATTAGGAGATATAGTACTTCCTCTACAGGTTAGTCCTACATATGTGGCCACACCATTCACTATAGTTCCCAATGTAGGAGTTTTTGATATGTTACTTGGTCGACTATAGATTCAAAAACTTAGAGTAGTACCTTCTACAATTCACAAATGCATGAGATTCATTCATGATAATTAGGTTATTACAGTGAAAGGAGTTACATATGAGTTACCACTCCCCACTTCAGAGCCATTATCTACTTTTCAATCAATATTTTCAAAATTTCCACCAATTTTAGTTTCTCCTTTAGTTATAGTTCCTACTCCAGTTTAGATCTAGACACAGTTGAGGCATCCACCACTAGCATAGAGGGTTCATACACCTACACCACTTAATAATTTTAGATAGCTTCTAGCTATAGTATTCACACCCAAGGTAGTCTCATTGAGATCTCATACATCTACACATAGAGCACATGTTTAGAGAGCTTCTCCTTCTTCCATATGGGTCCCTAAGATCCATATAGTTGCATCCACTTCTCATAGTTATAGAGGGACCCACAGTCAGTTTCTACTTCAGATATTTCAAAGTATCTACAACATATATAAATTTTAGAGCCATAATCTCAAAATTTTCATTATACTTGATGATCATGCATGATTTCACTCCTTGATATAGGACACCATGATAGGGAGTCTCACATGAGACTCATCAATTAGCATCATTTATCCTTAGCATTGATTGTACATATTTTCTTATGCTTGATTTTACATAGCTCAAATAATTCCAAAATACAAAAATAATATAACATTTCAAAAAATCCAAAAACATTCAAATATGTCAAAAATAACAAAAACATTTCAATTGTATGAATCATCCATGCTTTAAATTACTACTACTGTGCTAGGACTTACATTTGCTATTCCGTGCTATTGTATGTCAATTTATCTACATTACCATGCTTCACTTGATCTTCTTTGAGTGTGTGCAGTGAAATCCAGCTACTTGATTAATTCACTCTACCCATTGAGGGGGCATTTCTACTTCTACATTCGAGACACACATCAATATACATACCCAATATGGGCATATTCTACATGACTACACCATCTAAGTTATGTCATTACTTCACTCCACACTCTAAATTATCATGTTGATGTACATTATCTACTAGCTTACATAAATTAATTTATCAACATATCATTAGCATCTAGCACTTGTGTATTTCTTAGCATATACTTAGTCTTATACTAAACATGTCTTGCATAATATACCTCTTTATTTGATTAGTTAAGATGTGATTATATATTTATAATCTTTACATGCTTTATATTTTTACTTAGCGTAGCTTGATGTGATTGCATTACTAGTTCCTGCTTGTCTCTTGTATGTGCCTTAGGACATTTTCTAATGTCCTTTGCTTCTATTCATGTGTGTGCCTTAGGAAATATGCCAATGTATTTTGTGTGTACTCTTCTATGTGCCTGTGGCCCTTGTGCTAACTTTACTTGCTCCACTTGTATGTGTATGTGGCATTTAAATGTGCCTTGTATGCTTGATTTCCAATTTGAGTGACATGTGCCCATGCCCCTTATTTTCATATCCCCTTGGCGACCCTTATATGCTTATTGCTTCTTGTTTTGTGTGCTTGTTGCTTGATTGATTCTCAATTATTTCAATACCATGATCCATATCATTCATTTTCCTATTCTCTTGGATGCCATGATGGACATCATGCTCTATCCCTCTAACTAACAACTAATAACTAACATTTGTAGTTTTAATTTAATTATAGTACATTGCACATGCTATTATATTATTATATCTATCTAGTCATACCCTTATTGATCTAAAAATATCTTAATTCAAACCATGCTATATATTGAGGTATCTTGTTTATTATCATTGCTATATCATGTATATTTATAGTTTAACACATTTGTAAGGCTTCTTCTTTTGAGGGTAATCATTGTAGGGTACCTATGTCTTACCCTTAGAAGAGGGGGAAATAAATAGGGGTTTTAATATAGAGATCATAACTCTTATTGATCAAAAAATCTACTTTTAGATTAACTATAATAGCAACCAATCATCCAACCACTCATAATAGACTAGGCAAATAGTCAAGAATCTAGAACATTGATCAGTTTCAGCCCAAGACAATAGAATCAAGACTAGATTATAAAACTAGACATCAAGGTGTCCTATTTTGGTGCTCCTATCCAAATAAAAAAGTCTAGATTTTATAGAAGTAGGAAAAAAAGTAGGTTCAACTATATTTTTGCACAATTAGACTAGTTTAGAATCAACAATTTTTAGTATAATTTTCTTAGAGAATCTAAACACAGGGGGAATCATGTGTAACATGATTAGTTCTCACTTTTATTTTTAGATATGGTATTTGGTATAACTTTTAGATCAGAATCCATGTTTTAGACACTAGTGATTAGGGGTAGATTGCATAAGACTTTTGCTTCTTTTCTTTTTGAGTTCAACATTACCCAAGCATTCTCAGCAGTTGAATGCCTTAATCCATCTATAGGTGGTTGACATAATTTTAGAGTGGATTTAATACAAACCTAACCTCTACATTTCTAAGTGGCTTCCACATAAGCCAAATTTTTAGTTTTAGAGTGGCTTTCATACAAACTTAATCTCCATCTTTTCTAAGTTAGCCAACATTGACCTAGTTTCTAGTACACATTTAGCTATCCATTCCAAATTATAATATTTAAAGAGCATTCATGGGATTCAAAATCAATATCATATGAAATACTAATTCATACTAGTATTAGTTCATAGCTTCACTTCACGGGGCCATAATAGAGCCAAAGGGCCAGCCTTTGCATTTTTGAGCCACTTTTTGAAGAATTGAGTACTCAAATCCATTCACGATATAAATTTTGGTATACATCATCTAGCACATCCAACATTAATCAACCTTACTCAATATCACAATAGGTTTTGTAATGGTTCATGTACCCGATGAGGTGTATTCATTCCTTTCTCTTCCTCTCTCTCTCTCTCTTACCTAGCTTTGTACATGTTTTATATTGCATATAATAAAAACTAATCTACTCTTTATTTTCCTTTTGCATATTCACACTTGCACAACGTGATCTATATACACTATCCAACATTATTTATAATCACACAACTTTGTGGGCTTCACCTTTGAAGGTAAGTTTAGGTACATTTTTTATTTTCCTCTATCCTAGTATTTTGCTTTGCTGCATCACTAAAATAGAGGGGGGACAAATGTAGTCATATAAAATGCAAAAATTAGAAACTTGAGCATGGATAATGACACCCACTCCTTAGGTCCTTCTTTCTTGCTCTCATAACCCTCTCAAGATTGTTTTCACTAATTTATAGTCATTTGTAGCCTTCCAGACTTGATCCTAGCTAAGCTAGGACCCCCTCTTCATGACTAATCCATCACCCCAGGTCTTGTCTGATTAGGACAATAGTGCCACAGTTGGAATATAGCACTGAACCCTAGGGTGTTCCCTTTCTAGTGATGCTATCCAATCATAATTTGAGCCTAGATTATCATTTTTCCACAATTTCTTTTGTTCATTATGTCATCCTAGTCTGGTTCCATCTAACTCATGACCAATAGATCCATATAAAATCCCATTCAAAGATTATTTATAGGGGGTTGGAAAATATCACTCAAACAAGTAAGAATACAAGCAAGACCACTCAAGTAATCTTTCCTATTCTCTACATATATCCAACCTATACACTTTCAAGCCAATTCAAGTCCTTAAAACAACCCCTAGTCATCTCAAACACACCCAATTTTTGCATTTCTTGCATTTTCATTCACTATTGCACCAAGCACTCTTAAAGGGAGAACTACATATGGATTGATCCCTTAGAGTATTGGTATGTAGGTAGTGTGCTGATACACAAGGTGTGAAACAAGTCTATTGCATCTTATACACACTAACCCATTTTCCCTATTTGCTAAAGTTTCTATTTAAGTGCATAGAAGACATAAACATAAAAAATTAGCTCTACAGAGAGTTCTATTGATAGTCAGGATTTTAAATTTGGTACATAAACTCACACTGACTAGGAGAACAAAACCCAAAAAGCTTAGATCCTTAGGACACTAGTGCTAGGGAAGGACTATAGTGCTGGAGCCCAGGGCATCTAGTTTTAACACTCCTATCCAATCAAGAAATGAAGTTCAAGATCTTATTTGTGATAATGTCTTAGGCCTGCACACAAATTTATAGACCTTGTCTCAATCATATCAATATAGAACAAGATAATTTTAATTTTCTCTCTCTCACTACTATTTTTAGAAAAGGTCAAATTATAATTAAATTTCACAAATTAGTAGCTTTAATTTGGAATATTATTTACTAATTTTTTCCTCCTCAGACCCTTTTATTATTTAATAATTAAACACTAATTTCCCCAAAAATAATAAATCAACAGAGTATACAATATTGAAAATATTTATTACTAATTTTCTAGCTTGGGTGAATTGCGCTAGGAGTCCTTTGGAGGCTATTTTGAGGATTTTTGGTGAGTAAAATAATCTAATTTATTTCTTATATTTTTTTGAGATAGGGTGAACTAGTTGGGAAATAAATCAAGCATCTTCAGAGGGTTTTTAGACTCCATTTGACAATGTACAAATTTTTATACTATTTCTGATTTTTGTGGCAATTTATCATAAGGGTTTGAAAGAATTTAAAAGGAAAAGACTAGGGTTTCATTCTAAAAATTCTACCATTATTTTCTAAGTGGGGTGATTCAATTGTGGAGGGCGTTTAAGAGTTTAGGGTTCCTTATTTGACCCTAACCAAGAGGCCATTAATTATTCATAATATTTTTGAATTTTAGAATATTTTTCCAATGAGTTTTGGCATGAATACAAGTCTAAATTTTTGAGTTATTACATGATATTTGTTCATATATGTGGTGAATTGGTTGTGGGAAAAAGTGATCATGTTTTAGGCCCTAACATTGGCCAATTTTGACATAATATGCATGCTATAATTTGTCTACAATTTATCTTTAGTTATAGAGAGTTTGTTGGAGTGGATTTAGTGACAAGAAGTGGATATTAAAATTAGATTTGGGGCATTGGTGGTTTGGAGGGATGGACACATCAATTTAGCTCCCTTTTCTTTTTCTATGTGAGCCATTGTGGTATAAATATCATAAGGTATTTTTATATTGTTTTTGAACATTTGGAAGTATGAGATTTTTAGTTTAGTGATGTATATTCAGCTCTAGGGTTGGCTGGTTTTAAATTTTTAGAATTCAATTTTGTCTGGGTTTGTTAAGGTTTTGTTGGAAAGCCATTTTACCAATTTGAGGACATTACACAAAGATACATGTATATGAATAATGGAAAGTGCACACACATGAAATATCTATAAGTACAAACATAATAGTTTGACACATCATAGACCTACACAGTCAACATGGACACTATTAGTAGGGCATGGAAAATCCCAATCATAATAGGGTCTTAGTTTTATTGGAAATATACATGTAGGGATTGATCCCATATTTCATGATCCGAGTGATTATAAAACATATAACATTTTCAAAGATAGTGATGAACATAGTGAGAAAAAAATATTAGAATAAGCTAAGTACCTCTCTTCCATAACATTTTATTGATTTTTAATTATTTAAGTGAAATATCAATCTCCAATTTTATATTCATATTTGTATTATTATCACCATGTTTTACATAATCTGAATATTTTTATTTTTAATTCATTTAGATCACATTGATTATGAAATATGTAGTTTTTTTGTTGAACCAAATCATTGACTTGAGCACACAAAAAATGCTGGGTTTATTCTACCTTAAGGTTTCATATTTTCTTAGGGGTTTAAATTTATCTTGAATTAGGTTTTGAGTTTTAGATATGATTTTTGATTTCCTCTTCATAATAAATAACTTATGCATTTTACCCTAGATTTCTTGATATTTTCATGAACATATTATATGCCATCTAAGAATGTTATATATTCTACACCTATAAGCCAAAGTGCTAGGTTAAATGGTGTTTTAATTGATCATAGTCATATTACTTTAATACAAACATGGGTTTGTATGCAATATAAAATGGATAAAATTTATGAAACATAAATTCCTTATTCTATTGATGTAAATATTGATAAAGTACGCATGAATGTAGTAGAACATGCTATCAATGATTTTATGCTTGATCTTGAAAATTCTTATGAAGATTATAATGGATATAATTATGAATATAGTGGTAAAATAAATCCCAAAAATATTAATTATGTATATCCTAAACAAGTAAAAACACTTTCTAAATATTGAACTTGAATTCGTATGTAACTTAATGACTTTAAAATTATCCTAGAGTTTAAGAATGAAAAGAATGCTGATGAATCCAAATCTGAGGAACAACATGATGAGATATTGAATGATATCAATCCAAATTTTAGAGGAATACATTCTATAATATGTGTTATGACCATTATTCCTACTACTATTATTGTGTCTACACAAGTTAATTCTATTATTTATATGGTTATCCTTACATAACATACTTTTATGTCTCTAAGGATTGTCACTCGTGATATCACATATTACCAATAAATATACTATGGCTACTAATAAATATTTTTTACAAAATATTTTAATCTTCAAGTCAAGATCCCAAAACTTGAACTAGGTTCTTATAGAGTGGGTCATTCGATAAATTATCAAGAATTATTACACATCCATTTGACCATAAATAATTCCACTTATCATTTTCCTATTGGATTC
Source organism: Torreya grandis (assembly GCA_037957365.1). Taxonomy (NCBI): domain Eukaryota; kingdom Viridiplantae; phylum Streptophyta; class Pinopsida; order Cupressales; family Taxaceae; genus Torreya; species Torreya grandis. Next base: position 149,477 of record JARHVA010003804.1, on the reverse strand, counting down.
ATTACACCTAAGATTACACCATACGATGGTAAAGGTGATCAAAACCAACATCTTAGAGCCTTCCACACAACATGCTTAGATTATTTCTCTAATGATAAGTTATTGACAAAGTTTTTTTCTAGGAGCCTTAAGGACTATGCCTTGTAATGGTTTTATAACCTTCCTTTCCAATCAACACATGTTTTAAATAATTTATATGACCAATTCATAACTCAATTTTTTATTTATGTTAGTGAGAATATCTCCTATACTCAAATTTTAAAACTCAAGCAAGGACTTAATAAACCCAATACTGACTATGTGCTCAATTATAAGACTATGATTTAAGAAATGAAAAATCCTAAAGATGATAACAAATTATAAGACATATTTTATAAAAAATTACTTGTGCTTATCCATGAGTCTATAATGTTCAAACACTTCCAATATTTCTATGATATGTACCATATGGTTAAAGAATGTGAGGTTAAGCTACTTTCCATGAATAAGTTAAAACATGGGACTAACCCTAACACATATTATAATGCAAAATATAAAAGAAAACAAATTTTCAAATCCAAGGCTAACAATACTAATAATGAGGCTAAGACAATGTTCATGTAGTTTCAAAGTGTACTAATAGGCTTGTCATTTTGATTCCTCAAAGGAGGTAATTTACAAGATTATTAGAACCTCCTCATAAGGTGTTATAAAATATACTAAAATTCAAACTCATATACATTCCTCCACCAATGGAGGTTCATATTAAAGGAAACAACCTAAATGGTTTGTTATCAATGCATATTTTAATTAGCAAAGATACACATGATGTTAAACTAATATATGCTATGGTTTGAGACATAATATATAATATTTAATTGATAATAAAAATATTGTGATAAATTATGTTTGAACACATATGAATGATTAGGTTATAAAACTATTGGTAATTTGGCTTGTTAAGGCCAAATACCAACCCCTATAATTCAAAATTTTTTAGGACCCTGTTAATAGCCTCTGCAAGGTGGTTAAATAGGTGTATTTTGGTTTAAAAAGGTCAAGTTTTGGTCATTTAATGAATAATATGGCTGTAAAAGGTTAAAAAATCATTCATAAAACATTTTAATATATTCATATTTGTGTAATTGCCTAAGTCATAAAGTTTCATGACTTGAAATAGATTTCTATGCAAATTTAAGCTTGGAAAAGACCAAAAAAGACTCCCACATGCCAATTTTGTCTAAATAAAGACGTTTAAAAGCTAATTTATTGTGATAAAACATATATTGACTCTTTTTTTGTCTCTCATTCACTAAATTTGGTGATGATGATCTTAAGTTAGAATAAAAGGCAAGTTTAAGAGCCATTTCATGCATTATTTTCAAGAATAGTATGGAATTGTATGGCCATCTATATGGTGGAGGCCATGAATAGGATCAAAAAGGCATAAAAATGGTTATATAAGAGTTTCATGGCTTAAAAATTCAAAATAGGCCCAAAAATTATCCCTTATAGATAATTGGCTTCTTTGCATGTAAAGATAGGCCTTCAAGTTTGTAGATGGTACAGTTAGGAGAGAGAAGATTTAGGTTCTAATTTTTTTTTTTGAAAGAAAACCAAGAGAGATTATTTTTAGAGGATGTCATTATAAAATTAGATATATTTCCATCACTAATCATCCATTTGAAGTCATGGCATATATTTGCAGTTTTACATCTAGGAAGGCAGTTAGTTTTCTATACCAAGGCATCATTTCAAGAAAATTCAAGTTTTTAGGGATTCTCAAGGACATTTAATTCATTTATATGTTAGGAATAAATAATTTTACACAAACATGAGGTCTAAATAGATCTCAATAATATAAGGAGTATAATCTACATGTTGGCATGCTTCTACATAAGAATTACATGGTCTATCAAGGAGAGAAAGGGTTTCAAAGTTTTCTTGGTTTCATATTTGTAGGTGTATACTTCATGTTCCTATAGTTTAATGTTATATTATTAAAGGTTTCATAAATATTCATAAAAAAAAGTCCATTAATTTGATCTCCAGTATCTCTAAATAAGTCCTTGTTTAACAAAAACTAAGGTTTATTGGCATATTTTGTGGAACTTAACATAATCCTAGGTTTCAAATTTGCCTTATTTACCTCCTACAATGGACTCCAAACTGATACATCAAGTAGGAGATGGGATCATGCTTCCATTTAACCTTCAAAATAGTCATGACGTACCAAGATCCATGCTACAAACACCTCCATATTATTTATATTTATGACCACTGTTATCACTATATTTTCACTATGTTTCATGCTTTGTTCACCCTTCATTCAAGTTTCCTTATCCTCCATTCATGTCATCACCCCATCCATTCATATTTATCCCATTATTCATCACTTAATAAGTCAAAATCAAGTGAAGGTTGTCATGGTCTTTGAGATAGAGGTATGTAGACCAACAAATCATCATATACAGACAAGAATGTGTACCTATAATAGTAAACTAATAGTCAACACTTGTCATGAAAGTACAATGAAGGGAATGGCAAGGAAGATGTAAATTTTGAAGGTCTTTTATCGAACTACCTCATCAACCTATGATATTATCAATGAGTGGTGACCTTCTTAAGGTTAAGACATAGTCTTAAACCATACAAAAGGTAACCTACAACCATGATGGTAGTCATGGAGATCAAGATAGTTTCTAGGTCAAATCAAGAATATGAAATTAGAGATAGAACTTAAGGAGAAATTATAAAAGGAGTGAGAACATTTGATTGGATTTATAGGACTATTAAAGGTTTTTCAAAGTCTATCACAACTATAATCCATACAAATGGTACAAACATGATTACATATAGTCAAGGAAGGACACAATTCTTGTTTGAAAGGTCAACACCATGGTGAAGTATTTGATAAAATATGGACATTCATAAATGTGATGGGGTATTGTTATTACTTATGGATTTACTCATAATCTTAAACTATCATTAGGTAGTCAAATGTCCTTAGAGACACCTACATGCTAGTGTCAATCTAAGGGAAGCCTACTTCTCAGTCTTAAAACTCTTCTAGGTGAAAAGAAGCTAATTATACCAACATGTTCAAGAGGATTCTATGAAGTTGATAACCTCAATGAAGTGGTCAAGGTATAGTATAATTTCAGCTCAAGGTCTTGAATCATCAGAGAAGCTTTCTTGAGAGACCTACATCTAGCTTAAGAACAAGCTACAACAATGGTTAAGGATATTAGTCAAATGCTTCAAATGATAATCTTGAAACCTTGATAGAAATAAAAGGGTTGATAATAGATCATTAAACTCTTTTGGCACCAAGAGCTACTCCATAAACTTCTTAGAAAGATCACTAGGTTGATCTGTGGGTTAAAATATTTAGAGGAAGGTAAAAGTACAATCATCTTTCATGGATACATAGTCAAGAACCAAGGAGTAGATAGGAAGGTAGGTTTAGACATTTGAGAGATGGTTTTGAGATTCATGAGAGTTTTAAAACCTATGGAGACTATTGTAAAAGAAAGAAAAGATCATAAGCTCCACCTTTTACTTTCTCAAAGTTTGAGACTTGTACTTAGTTTGTTAAACCATGGAAAAGTACAATACACAATCATAGACTTCATTCTATTGAAGGTCTTAATGTAGACAAACTAGTGGTAGAGATATTGGAGTTCTAGGTTGCACCCTAGTTGATGAGAGAAGTGTTCAAGTCATATCCTCAAACCTAGGCCAACATGAGATTGACCTTAGACTATGGGCTATCTAGTTTTTAAGTCACACCTCTAGTTTTCATGGGGATATCTCTCCTAATATGACAATGCATTACTTTTTAATACCTAAATATTTTACAAGGAAAAGGGAGAAGGATGTGAAAACTAAATCAAGAACTTAACCTAGGTGGTAATGCACTAATTGATGAAATATCCACTCTCAATTATTCCATTTTATAGCTATTGATTAATTTAATGGAGACAAGGGTTGATTAGACTCTTAAACATGTTTCAAGCATGAATGTTTTGCATGAAGGTTGGAAAGAGACATAAAAATTGAAGGACAAAAAGAGATAGGTATGTGCAAGACACTATAAACTTATGACACTTCAAGAGAAACCTCACTAGCTAACACTTCACACAACCTACAAGAAACTAACAAACTTAAATAAAGGTATATGAATGACATATAGATGATGATTAGAAAAAATATATTATGTAGATCAAACTCTAATAAAGTACACATAACATTCAACTAGAATCTAAAATTATCTTATATTTATTCAATAGAGTTTACAAAATTATTTTGGTAGAGCTTTACTACACCCAACCAAGGGATGACAAGAAAGAGCTCAATGCCTACATTTATAAAGAAAATGGAAGACAAGAGAGGGAAACTCAAGCATACGAGGAGTCATCAATGATCCCAAAATGTCATAGGGCATTTACACAGGTTGGTCCCTCTCCTTGAGTATTGGCATTCCATTGATGAGCCCAATTTTTCATTGAATTGGTTATAAATCCTTCAATTATACTCATTCATACGTTGAATATTCTAAAAATGAATCCATATTCTTTCCTTTGGTAGTTATGTAATGCCTATGGGGTATAAATAGGTTTTCCTTATGCATTAATAAACCCATTCATCAATATACATGCCAAATTATTCATGAAATGGTCTCTAACCTATAATAATGGCTCCCATTTTGGTGTAAGCTCACCTAGATGGCTGTTACAATGCATGAAAATGGTAAATCAATGGCCTCACACCAACATTTGATCCTTAAATCCTTCCATTTTCATGATAAGTAGGCCTATGTGGTCTAGTCTCCAACCTTCAACTCATATCTACTATGTAAGTGGTCTAACAGTTAGACTTAGACCCCAATTTCATTTGAAGAGGCTTATATAACCCTTGGATAACCTCTAGTACATTAACATTGATATTTTTGAAGAGTATTTCACCTGCAACACACATTAACTTTACCTCACTAAGCCAATTAGACTACCTTATAGACTGGTAGTTTTAAAATAGATGGTGAGAACACTTCCAATTAGTTCCATGGGTTGAATTGATTCTAGGTAGATAAAACAAGTCTTAAACCATCTCCCTCCATGGTTTAGAATTCTTTTTTAGGCTCTACAACATAAAATCTAACTGAAACCCTACTATTTTGTCCACTCAAGAGACATCCGTACATCTTTCTTACCATTGAAGACTATGGTGAAGCCACTCTAAGTTATCTATAGGGTCCAAGTGATAAACTATGAAATTTTGAGAAAAATAATGGATTTTCACTTAAACCTCTCTAGACTAGTTGTTATTAGGGGTTAAGGGAGGTTTTAAGGGGTTTAGGAGTTTTAGGCTTGGGTCTTGAAGGTTTGAGCTTGGGTTTTTGAACTATCTACACCAGTCCCAAGCTAAAAATACCTATCACCTCCCATTAGCATCTATACTCTTTATATGTAACCCTAAGCTATGGTAAGCACTTAAAGGTGCCCCTTGTGTGAAGGGTTTGCTCTTTGAATGGATTTTGTAGGTATACAAGTGGGAAGGTGCACTATGATGGTTTATCCAAGGCATGGGTTATCCCAAAGGGATTTGGAAAAATTTAATAATGCCCCCTAATAGGATTCAAAACCTTTCAACTCTTCTAATTATGTTCTACTCCACTCTTTTGATGGCACAATCATGGTGGAGACTGAGTATTATTATATATGCACACTTCAGTCATGAACATTAAAATTTAAAATGGTACATTTGACACATTTGATTTATATATGACTTATAAAACAAATTATATACCCTATAGAATAACACCCTTGACTCTATAGTGCCAAATATCTTCTTTGTAGTGCATATAGCTAGGTGTTCCAACACCTACAACTCTATGTCTAATAAACCAGTCATGGAGGTCAGCATGGAGACCATCAAAAAGATTAGTTAGGTTTTTTTGAGTCTTTATCCCTTATCCAACCCATTTTTAACATTAATATCCTCTTTACTCTGATCTTTGGGCTCAAACTAACTTTTCTAGGCCTCTTTTGTACATGTTTGACCCTGTACGTGCTAACCAAGGAACCATAGTGGTGATCATGAGACTTCAGTGTTAGAGAGTTGTTAGTGATGTCATGGAGGTGTCCTAGTGAGTGGATGAAGTTATTTTATAACCTAAGTAATGATTATAAAGTGTGCAATTTGTTTGTTCTAGTGTGCTTGAAGTTGACTTGGTTGATCTTTAGTTTTGGTATGATTAGAGATGTTCAGGGATGAGTATGGATTATTGAGCATATGAAAGTGGTACTATAATTTTTTTTATATTATTTGAGTGCTTGTGTGCATGAATTAATTTCATATGGTTGATCATTATTTTCATTTAGACATTTTGGGTCTAGTGGTAGAAAATTTGAGTAGGTAGTTTGCTGATGTCACCATTACCACGTGGGAATGAGTCAAGGGAAGTTGGTCATATGGTTGTGATCACATTAGTCCCTAGTTACTATGTGGTAAATATTTGGTCATGCAAAGAATCACAACAAAATTTATGAAAGTTAAAAGTTTTCCTCCGAAGCAGTTTGACAGTAATTTCTCATAGCCAAATTTGCATGAGGCAAGAAAGAGCCAAGTAAGCATATTGATAAAGTTATTTATCACATGTGTGGATGTTTTAAGAGAAGGTGATAGTATGGGTTTGTTAATTTTTATTCCTAGTTTCTTTATTATAATTTTTATATCATGAAACAAAGTGCATCAAAAGATATGCATATGCAAAGTTGGGCTCTCATGCAGTTTGACTGTGTTTTTCCATACTTTGCCAAATTTGCATGTGACTAGAAAAGCTGAGTAGGCATTTTGATGGTGTTATATCTTACACATGTGAAGGTTTTAGGAAAAATTGATCATATGGGTTTGTTTAATTTTTATCTTAGTTTATTTTTGTTAATTTTTATATCATACGATAAAGCGTGTCAAAAGATATGCATGAGCAAATTGGACTTCTAGGCAGTTCCAGGCATAGTTGGCTCTGTCGAAGAAATTTTGAGTGAGAATGTTGATGATGGCATATATTGCATGTGTGTCAATTTTAAGAGAATATTTTAATATTTATGGATTAAACTATGTGAGGAGATCATATGGTACAAATTTGAGATCATGCATCTACGCATAGTAAAAGTTATTGATGTTCAAAATTGGTTTCTCAGGCATTTTGAAATGGTTTTCATACTTAGTCAGTTTTGCACAAGGTAATGATCGATCAAGTCTTGAAGAGATCAAACATTAACTTTAATAATCTAGGAAGTAGTGAGATGATAAGAAGTGTTTTATATTTAATTAATATGTAAAGGTAAAGGTTATAGATCAATGGTGAGTGCACGATCATACAGTTGAAGATCTATGGCACATGTTGAGTCAAAGTGGTCAACCTATTCAATATTTAATGACCTAAATTTGAGTTAAAGATCAAGAATATTATAATAATATGGATGGATAATGATTTTCCATGATAAATGAAGCACAAGATGAAGGCAAGTGGTTGAGGTTTAACTGCAATCGTTGGATTTCATATATTTGAATTTTTATAAAGGGAATAACCAGTCTTTAGAATTTGGACTATAAATTTTGATCCAAAATTAATTTGCTAGTGATATAAAAATAAAATATGAAGATTACTCCATGGTGCATCCATTTAACCTAATTTAAATATTTGAAAGTGTGTACAATAATATTTATTGAGGTTTAAAGTTGACTATGTGTTCATGTATGTTCTGTAAGTAACCCAAGAAGGGTAATTGAGCTTGTGTTGATGCTGTTTCGATGTTTCATGATGAATTAGATATTTGGGAGTGTTTTAGACTCTATGGGGATGATATATGTGGTTTTTTGAGGTGTGTTAAATCATTATTATATATGAATAAAGGTTAAGAAGTTGACTATGTGTTTGTTCATAGTGTTCTTGTGTACCCGGTCAGTGATTGAGTTATTTGAGCATATGCAGAGGTGAGCATGAGTGACTATGATCATTTGAAGATGTCTTAGGGGACATAAGGAGTGGACCTATGTATTTTTAAGTGGTCATATGTTTATTTATTTGATTAATGAAGTGATAAATGGGTGAATAAGTCTCTATGAGACCTATAAGAGCTACAAGGGCCTTATTAAAAGGTGTAGCTGCTTAAGGGTGAACCATATGTGCTATGACTGATATATGAAGATTTTTTTGAGCCATGTATTGATGTGAGATAATCCTTAAGGGTTAATTCAAGTGCAATGTCTTACCTAAAAGTTGACATTCATGATTGCTCAATAGATAGTGAAACCAAATGAGATGGTTTCTAGATTTGTAGAGACTTGCACATGAGAGATTTGGAGAGCAAAGGAAAAGAGAGGAGAGTGAGAGTGCCCAAATATTGGGTTTATGAGAAAATAAGATTAAGGAATATGTGTATGATCTATAGGTCATGTTTTTGATGATAGTATATTGTTCTTATAGTTTAAAGTTGTGTGAATATATTTGAGGGTGCATATGAGGACTGTTTAAGTGAAGTAGAGAGATTGTGGCATGTATATGTGAGAGGCCTATATGATTTAAAGAAAGATTTTGTGTAGTTGTCAGATAATTAGATGTTCATCATCAGGTGTTGAATACATCAATTCTAATGTGGATTTATTCCTTTCAAGGAGGTTTTAAAGGACTTGATCTTCCTTAGGGGTAATTGCTCCTTGTGAAATAGGGTTTGACTAAAGACCTTTTATCAAAAGAACTTGATCAAGGTTTTAGGTCATAAGGACTTGATCATATTAGGGGTAGTTTATCCTTGAAAAATTGGTATTTCATTAAAGGCATTAGGTCAGAAGGACTTCACCAAGGTTTTTGATCAGAAGGAGTTGATCAGTATCTTGTTTGTGATCATCTTATAGGACCATAGTCATGTGTTTGTAGGCTTGAGAGTGGGTTTTATTCCAAAAAGGGTTTTTGACATAGATCTTGTGTTGTATATATGATCTTACATTATGGTCATTATTCACTTCTATAAATGATTTGTATGCTTCATGAATGATTGTATTGAATGATTAAGTATTTTCAAGGGTTTGAATATTGAATTGGATTATTTGCCACCACTAATTCACCCCCATATCAGTGGATTGTACCTTTAAAAATTGGTATTATATCAACATCCTTTGGTAAAGGCTTGATAGCTAGAAGGTGATCCAAGGTACAATGGCTAGTTAGAATGTGCAAGGTGGTTTCTCTACTAAGCAAGCATTGATGTTCAATGGATCCAATTATGTATTTTATAGTGATAGGATGAAGAAATGTATTATGCCCCTAGGTTTGATGTACAACAATATGGTTATGTTGCTCCTACTATTTCTCCATCTAGTATTGTAGACAAGAAACTATTTGAGAATAAATCTAAGGTAATGAATGCCATCACTTGTGGTCTTACATAAACTAATTTCACCAAAGTAATTTATTGCAAATTTTCCAACAAAATATGGGATAAATTGAAGACTATTTTTGAAGGAGATTCAAAGGTTAAGTTGATAAAGTTGTAGACTCATCAAAGATAATTTGAGAGCCTCAAAATGAAAGAAGAAAATTCTATGGCATCCTTTCTATAGAGAGTTGATGAGGTTTTAAACACCATTATATTTTAATCAATTGCAAGGAAGGATGAAAATGTATGTCATGAAGATTATATGGAAGATTCTAGTGATAAGGCTTCAAGCTATAAGGAAGATTATATGGATGAAAAGGTATGTCATGAATCTATGTTAACACCATGTATTGCCAATCCAATCATAGAGGAGAATATTGTAGTGGATGAGCATGTTGCTTCTCTAAAGCCTAAGAAGAAGAAGAAGAACCACAAGTATAAGATGACCAAGGAGGAGAAAGAATATGAGGAGTTATGAGCAAATCCTAGTTTCACATGATGCTAGGTCACTGTAAAGTAGGGTGTCTTTTCCTATGCTTCTTAGGAGACATATTTTTTGTGGAGAAGTAAGTATGTATGCTCAAAATCTTAATGCTAATCAATACAAATGTCTTGGAAGGCAATAATTACTTGTATGTAGTTTTTACAATGTTAGAATGGGTGTTTCAGGTGGCACAGTGAGATTAATGGAATGTCAAGAAGAAGTTTGATGCTCAAAAAAGTCTATACACTTATTTTTGATGTTTTCCATATGGTTTTGTTTCTTGATGATTTTGTTTGTGCCTTTTTGAGGTTTTTATGTGCTCTCAGGTCTATCTATCTTATTGCATGTCAAAGCCATGGTATAGGAAGTAAAGGTTCCTAAAGGTATGAAGGCTCAAATCTTGGTCTAGAAGTGTGTGATGATTGTCTCTAGGTGTGCAAGAAGTTTTAGAGGTAGATGCTGACCAGAAGGAGGTTTGTTGACTCGATTTGTTTTAAGATTCTAGGGTTTTAGGCTATGATATAAAAGTGGTTTGCCTTATGAATTAAGGTATGAGGCTCCTTAATAGGTTAAATGGGACAATTTTTTTGTCAAATTAAGCTTCATAGAGATCTGAAGGTTTGTGGTTTTCAAATTATTTAGGTTTTTATCAAGATGAAAGCCTAATTGGATAGTAGATTTTTGAAGGAAGTATGTTTCATAGGCTTAGATTGTTGTTTAAAATTGGTTTAGTTAAGGGGGCATATGAGAGTGCTCCAAATATGAATTTTTAAGTCTAGAATGTGTGTCTATTGAATGTTGTGGGATATGTAAGTTCGAGGTAGGGCTATAAGAGGACTAGATAGGCCTAGTGAGAAGAAGAGTATTTTATTCAGTTTCTCAAAAATATCAAAGCATGAATGTTTCAAGGTGAGTTATCAAGTTGGTTTAGAACACGTTTCCTAATTTATGAGTGGTATGAAGCTCTGTTGGTGGTCATTTAAGTGTCTTGAGAGATAAGGCTAGTAAGTTTGTGTGGTGGTTCTTCATAGTGTGTGGAGATATGAAGATGCTCAAATGATGTAATGGCTTAAAATTCTTATGAGGATTCCCTATCAAATGTTTCTTAGTGAGTTTCATAAGATTTTTGTATTTTGTGTGTTCTTTCTTCATTGGTTTCAGTGCTTGATAGAAGAGAGTGTTGGTATAGAGAAAGAGGAAGATGTCAAGTCAAGAAAAGGTAGGATCAAGGTAAGGGGGAGTTTGTATCATCTTTATAAGGTGGTACTCTAATATTTGATGGTATTTTTAGGTCCTTAGTATTAGATTAGTTCCCACTTTTTCATTGTGTCAAAGGGGAAGAAAGTTCCTATTATGAAGAACTTGACGAGAAAGAAGGTAAGCTAGATGATGTTTGTTGACATCAATGACAAAGGGGGGATTGTTGGAGAGTTGTTAGTGATATCATGGTGATGTCATGGAGGTGTATTGGTGAGTGGATTAAGTGATTTGATAGTATAAATAACAATGGAAAATTGTGCAATGTGCTTGTTCTAGTGTGCTTAAAATTGGCTTGTTTGATCTTTAGTTTTGGCATGATTAGAGATGTTTAAGGATGAGTATGGAGTATTGATCATGTGCAAGGGGTCATATAAGAGTTTTTATATGATTTGAGTGCTTATGTGCATGAGTGGATTTCATCTAGTTTATCATTGTTTTCATCTAAACATTTTGGGTCTAGTGGTAAAAAATTTGAGTAGATAATTTGCTGACATCACCATTGCCACATGGGAACAAGTCAAGGGAAGTTGGTCATATGGTTATGATCACATTAGTCCCTAGTTGATATGTGATAAATATATAATCATGAAATAAAGTGAAATAAAATTTATACAAGTGAAAAATTGGCCTCCCAGGAAGTTTTATAGTATTTTCCCATACTTTGCCAAATTTGCATGAGGCAAAAAAGAGCTGAGTAAGCATATTGATGAAGTTATATCTAGCACGTGTGGACATTTAGGATAAGGTGATCATATGGGTTTTTTGATTTTTGTTCTTAGTTTATTTTTTATATTTTTTAGATCATGTGAAAAATAACATTAAAAGATATACATATGCAAATTTGGGATCTTAGGCAGTTTGACTATGTTTTTCTATACTTAGCCAAATTTACATGTGAATAGAAAAGCTGAGTAGGCATTTTGATGGTGTTATATCTTACACATGTGAAGGTGTCAATAAAAGTTGATAATATGAGTTTGTTTAGTTTAAATCTTAGTTTATTTTCACTAGATCATGTGATGAAGCATGTCAAAAGATATGCATGAGCAAAGTTGGCCTTCCAGGTAGTTCCAAGCATAGTTAACTTTATGGAATTTTTTTTTGAGTGAGCATGTTGATGATGGAATATATCACACATGTGTGGGTTCCAAGAGTATATTTTCATATGTATGGATTAACCTATGTGAGGAGATCACATTTTTAAAATTTAAGATCATGCATCTAAGCACAATAAAAGTTATTGTGGTTCAAAATTGGATTCTTAGGCATTTTGAAATGGTTTCCATACTTAGTCAATTTTGCACAAGGTAATGATCAAGCAAGTCTCAAAGAGATAAAAAAAGTGCATTGAATCCAAGAAGTTAGGAAGAAATGAGATTATAATAACTATTTGATGTTTAATGATAGGGTAAAGGTAAAGGATATAGATCAATGGTGAGTACGTGATTGTATAGTTGAAGATCTATGGTGCGTGTTTGAGTCAAAGTGGTTAACCTGTTCAATATTTAACAACCCAAATTTAAGTTAAAGATAAAAAATATTCCAAGAACATAATAGAGCTTAATTTTACAAAATGAATGAGATAATGATATGAAGGTAAGTGGTCAAGGTTCAACTGTGACCGTTGGAATTCAAATATTTGAATTTTTGCAAAGGGAATAACTAGTCTGTAAAATTTAGACTATAATATTTGATCCAGAATGGATTTTTTGGTGATATAAAAAGAAAAGATGAATAATAATACATGGTGTATCCATTTAACCTCATTTGAATATTTGAAAGTATGTATAGTCATAGTTATTGAGCTTCAAAGTTGACTATGTGTTCATGTATGTTCTGTAAGTAATCCAAGAAGGGTAATTGATCTTGTTTTGATGCTATTTTGATGTTTAATGATGAATTAGATATTTGGGAGTGTTTTATACTCCATGGGAATAATATACGTGGTTTTTTGAGGTGTGATCAATTATTATTCTATATGAAAAAAAGTTAAGAAGTTGACTGTGTGTTTGTTCATAGTGTTCCTGTGCACCAGATTAGTGATTGATTTGTTAGAGCATATGTAGATGTCAACATGAGTGTTTGTGATCATTTGAGGATGTCTTATGGGACATAAGGAGTGTACCTTTGAATTTTTAAGTGGTCCTATGTTTATTTATTTTCTTGATTAAGTGATAAATGGGTGAATAGGCATCCATGAGACCTATAAGAGCTACAAGGGCCTTATTAAAAGGTGTAGCTTCTTAAGGGTGACCCATAAGTGCTATGAATAACCTATGAAGATTTTTTTGAGCTATGTATTGATGTGAAAGAAATGTTATGGGTTAAGGCAAGTGTAATGGCTAACCTATAAGTTAATATTCATGATTTCTCTATATGTAGTGAAACCAAATGAGATGGTTTCTAGATTTATAGAGAGTTGTATATGAGAGAGTTGGAGAGCGAAGGAAAGGCGAGGAGAGTGAGAGTGCCTAGAGTTGGGTTGATGAGAAAAAAATATTAAGGACTATGTGTATGATATGTAGGTCATGTTTTTGATGATAGTATAGATTTATTGTAGTTTGAATTTGTGTTAAGAGATTTGAGTGTGCATATAAGGACTGTCTGAGTGAAGGAGAGAGATTGTGGTGTGCCTACATGTGAGGCTTGTATGAGTTAGAGAGAGAGTTTTTATAGTTATTAGATAATTAGAGGTCCATCATTAGGTGTTGAAGACATTAGTTCTAAGGTGGAAGTGTTCATTTTAAGGAGGGTCTAAAAGACTTGATATTTCTTAGGGGCAATTGCACCTTATGAAATAGGGTTGCACTAAAGACCTTTGGTTAGAAGGACTTGATAAAGGTTGTAGGTTAGAAGGAATTAAAAAAATAGGTGGTCATAAATAATTGATCCTCTTAGGGGTAGGTGCTCCTTGTGGATTTGTTGTTTCACTAAAGGCCTTAGGTTAAGACTTAACTAAGGTTCCTAATTAGAAGGGCTTGATTAGTATCTTGTTTATGATCATCTTAAATGATAGTAGTCCATGTGTTTGTAAGCTTGAGAGTGGGTTTTATTACCCAAGAGGTTTTACAACGTAGATCTTGTGTTGTGTATGTGATCTTGAATTATGTTCATTATTCACTACTATGAATGATCTGTATGCTTTATGAATAATTGTATTGAATGCTTAAGTATTTACAAGGGTTTGGAAATTGAATTAAACTGTTTACAACCAATGATTCATCCCCCTCTAATTATATTGTACCTATAAAACTTAGAAGACCTTAAAGGTGATTTCATGGCTAAAAATATACATTTGGATGGGTTTTGGAGTGATGTTTCATCATCGGGTCATTTATATGCTTTGTGTGGGGTTGGAGATATCCATAATATTAATGATGGTTCATAATGTATGAACATCCAAACCTATAACAAAGGTCATGGATGTTTAGGGAATTGACTCCCCTTCTACCATGAATAGGTTGTATTCCCATGTAAAGGCTCCATAGAGATATTAACATTAGAAGGTGAGGTTATGGTTAGTTACAAGCAATTTTGAGTCCTTATTTTATTAGGAATAGTTAATACATCCTATCCCCCCATTACCAATAAAATTAACATGAATTTTTAGTGCATTGGAGACTTAAATCTCCCTAGGAGATCTGGTTTAGAGGATGCTTATGGTAGAGTGTGTGAGCATGTGAATATGCCCCTTGAATTGCTTGTATATAAGTGGACTTGCTTGAGCTAAATTTTATGACATTTAGATTAATTTTTCAAAAAAATTACCCTTAAAACCCCTTTTTTGGGTTTTAAATGTGATCCCACTCCTTATTTAGGTCATTGGATTGATCACACCAACTTATAGAGGTCCTAAGATACCACCAAGGCTTATATGTGAGTTTGCTTGCTTGCCTATATCAACACTTATCCAAAGTTTTTGAATGTAAATATAAGTATTAGACCTCAATAAGGGTTTTAGGATACCATGGAAATAATTAAACCTTGAAATAAGACTTTCATTAGACCCCATGTTGACTATACACTTCATATATCATGGATTTGTCTCTAATTTCACTATATGTCTGCACAAACAAGCCTTGGTATAAGACAAAAAAATGAGTATATCCACTATTTGTCTCATCCAAGTGAACATATATCCCTATTCCTTACATCATGACCAATAGTTTTATCAATTTTGGAGACTTGGTTGTGCTTGGAAGTAGTTTATATCATCATTTTGGCTCAAAATAGCTTCAAAATGTCTGCCAAAAGTGCACTCAAAATTTTATCTTTGAATATAACCTTCAAATAGAATTATGCAAGTGCTTGTGACCTTGGGAATTATTTATAATAGGATTATAATGAATATTATGCCTCATTGGTATCTTTCCAACACTACCTCTCTTCAAAAATCCTCTTTTCATTCAACCTCAGTATTATACTTGTATAGGCTTATATAGCTTGATGGTTATGATGACATCATCTTTCCTTAATAGAGGTGGTATCCCTCATGATTTCATTATAATAATTTCAAAATTACCCTCCTTTGTATGGATACTACCTCTCTAGTTTCACATGAGGTGGAAACACCAACCTAGACTAGTGGTGCCACTTTGAGTTACTTTTTGCCAAGGTGACTCCCTGTAGGGTGATTTTAAATATGCATAGGTTGGATATGGCTCATATGATGCTTAAACTATGAAAAAAGTGACTTACACCATCATCTAACTTTATTAACATGTATACTCCATGATTCTCATGTCAAACTTCATGCCTTGGATGGTTTTCTTGGAAATCCTTGAAATCTTTCTACAGTAGCCTCAAGATTAGATGTAGGTGCACATTTTTACTTTCACCCCACTGCCATATGACCATATAAATCTAGTGTCTGATGATATTGATTGTATGGATGATTTTAGTGTATTGTGGGGACCAACTTGGATGATTAATCCTTGGGGAAGGTTGGGTGAATGGAGAAGGTGATAACAAAGACACATGGATTGAGATGAGCATGGTAATAGAGTGTTAACATCACAAAATGGTAGTGAAACTATAGCGAGACCATATGAATATGGAATGAACATGAAATAGACATAATACCTCTCCTAAAATGAACCCAAGTGGATACTACAAACACCTTAATGCATACACAAGACAACATGAAGGTTTGGAGGAAAAATAAAGGTGTATATAGTCTCAAAATGAAACCTAGTATTCTCATAAATACCTTAATTTCTACAAAAAAATGTTAAACACTGTAAAAAGTGATCAACTGGTTTGAAGGTATAGAAAGAGATCTATAAGGACTATACATGCATTATAGAGGGTTGGGAAAGAGTTATAAAAGCATGAAGACAACCCACAACCACTTTACCATCTATTTCATATCTTTTGGAGTGCATTAAATCCTTGTAGGTGTGCTTAGACCATACACATAGTCCACTATACATTGTTTCTCAAACATACATAGATTGATATTCTTGAAGTGCTCTGAGGTAACCAGAGGACCATTAAAATTTGAATCTAGGTAATAAGGCATTAAGAGATTTGAAACATATCTACAACATTTCAATCTTTTCTTATAATCCCCGATGGAGGCACTTAAACCTTTTATTTTGCATAAAATGGTTTACAAACCATGCACATAAACTAGTCAAGGAAGTTTTCATGCTACCCAAACTTACATGTGTGGATTAAATGTTGAAATCACCATGAGAGGACTCTTCATGACTTGATAAAATAGAGTATATGATTAGTCTTAGAAAATGGATCAAACTCCTTTGAAAATTGTTGACTCTAAAAGTGCCTGTGTAGATGAGGGGGTGTAAAAGTCTTCCAAATTCTTAATGAATGTTCATAAATGATAAGTTGTTAAGTTTCAAAAAAATTCCATGGGTGATTAGTTCCATGAGTCTAATTTCCATGGGAAAGAGTTTAGACCCCCACTCACCTTCTCTAATATGGAATAAACATGAACCTAAAAGGTCCTCTGAGCATGCTAATGAGATCAAAGTAGAGGAGTAACAATTTTGAGCTCTACAAATACTAAAACACACTAATACTTTTACCATGGGACATCTCTGAACTCTTCTTACAATAATATGCCTTTGACTGAGCTGATCCATACCGTACATATCTATACTATTGAGAAAACACCAACAAACTACCATTTTTCCTAAAAATCTTCTTACTTTAGATCTAAAATGTAACCAAATGATGTTGTGGATGGAAAATAGTGGATAATACAACATTTTGACTTAGTGGTATGAATTGAGGATGCTAAAAGGTTCAAATTTGGCACTTATGGGCTTATTTAGGAGGAAATAAGCATTGACTAGGATGCTAGTGGGCCTAAATGAGGTATGAAACTATCCCATGATGACTAAGTGGAGGTAATGAGGTCCTTTGGGGGCATATAGAGTGATGTAGTGGTTAATCAAGGCCAAATAACAACTTATTATGGTCAAAACCATTGACTATATTTAAGTATAGGGTTTTAAAAGAGGCTCATCAATTAGATCACTAGGTTAAAGTAGTGATTAATCAAGGCCCATTTTTATAAATCCTTCTAACCTTTTTCAACCTAAAATTAGAGTATGTTTTAATAAATTATGCAAAGTGATATATTAGAGGAGATAGCCTCATCAAACCTAGAGGTCTGGTCTAAGTGTAGGTGTCTCACACCTCAAATCATTCCAATGTTAGTCTAGGTTTGAAGGAGATCCTAAGTAATCAGCAATCAACCTTTCAATCAAGGTGCTATCTAGGTTGCTAACAATAACTTATTACAAAAATTAAGTTATTTTCAAATCTATTTTTAAAAAATGTAACAAAATAAACTAAGGCTAATCCTAAGGTATATGTGTCTTACAATGTGCATCCTCCTTTAATTTCTAGAATTGAGGAGGCTCAACCTATAGTCAGTCTTATTGGTACACTTAAATATACACACATAAATTGACCTATAATCACATTAGATGACCATGAGATTATCGATGGTGATTTTAACATTGTGCCTTTATTTATACATGCTTTCATTAACTCACATCCTATACAAAATATTAGGGTAGATAATGGGTCAAGTGAAAACTATGCACTATAACATTTCTCACTAGACTTAGATACACACATACATATTTCAATAGTACTACTACTATGGTAAAAGGTTTCAAAATAAAATATAAAAAATTGCATTAGGGGAATTATATTACCACTTATGGTATAACCTACAATGATTATTACTTGGTTTTTAGTTTTTCCCAATACTAGGGCATTAGACATGTTATTAGGACATATATGGAGACATAATATATGTGAAATCCCATATTTGATGTATCGATTCTTGAAATATATCAATAAAAATTGAATGTTTATATTCCTAAGTAATCCATATGAGTATCCCTTTCAGTCATAAATATTTACTCTAACACCTTCAAAACAACCTATTGTATAACATGTATAGGTTCATCATATGAAGGTAAACTAGAGACAAGTTATTAATCTTCCTTGAAAAAAAAAAATCCAATGTCTATTACATCAATGATTTATTTGAGGTTAAAAAATTTTAGTTAATGTATCACATCCTAATATATTTATAAGAAAATCTTATGTACATATTATAGAGTGAACACCATCACATTATCCTAATATACAACTAAGCCCACATGCCACTACAAATACTAGAGCTATGTAGTGTATACATGATCATATTGTCTATGATGATGATGTTGGATATTTTATAAAACATGATTAGTTTTCAAATTTAGATAATGATATAAATGTTACTTTATATAGTCATGGTTAGAGAGTCCAAATGAAAAACTATCTTATACCATGCAACCCACAATTATCATGTGTAAAAATGGTGTGTACAATAATGACATGCAACACAAAATAATAATTAATACAATTAACTTCAATGGAGGAAAACACATATTTATGAACATAATGTTATCTTCTAATCATAGTCTACAACTTCAAATATTATAATGATCTAAAACACAATGTCATAATAAGATGATTGTAAATTACACTTGTAGGATCACAAGGTTTAGTGTGAACCAATAATGGCTCTTTCTTATCTCACATGTCACAAAAACTAGTTATCTAATTCTTAGACTTGGCTCTGTGTATTCTTACTCTACCTAACCTCACTCGATAAATTTGACTATAGAAGGGTTACATACAAGGGATTAGAAGCTATGAAATTATACTAGATGGATGATTGATTGATTAATAATTGAGTTGCAAGCATAGATCAAGGATTCAATTGATTACATGGATTGAGTAACATATGATCACATTGATTGATAATAATAAGTTGATAGATTCATGGAAACACATGTACATATTGTACAGTGAACATTAAAAGAATGAAACAACCAAAAAAATTGGGCACATGAGGATACCTTGAGAAATAAGATAATGATTGAAGAATGATGTGATTAGATTATTGAATTAGGTTGTGGTAGATTGATGTTCACACACTTAAGCCATGAAGATAATTTTTAGTCAAAAGAAAAATATGTTGAGAGATGAATGGAAACAAGAATAAGAATAAAAAAAAAATGACTATGATGACCTCATAAACACCAAGTGATTGAGCACTACCTACATAGTCCATAGGGACCTTAGGTTGATGTAGTTCTCCCAACAAGGGAGGAATGCAATGAGAAATAATGATGTGACCTTGCCTTGATCAAATTTGGATAAGAGGATTATATTTGGATTTTATAAGGGGATATACTACCATTTTAACATAGATTCTAAATGATTTTAAATTTGGTTTTTAATATTTCACACTATAATATGCACCATGATATAGAACACCATGATCACATGGACATACTTTGCATAAGGAATGACCCCTGATTTGATGTATAAATGAAAAAATCCACCATTAGATGGAAAAATCATGATGTGACTATTACCATGGGCTGATGGATGAACTCAAGTACAATCAAATTAAAGAAGGAACCATGATATGGAAAAACCATGATGACCCTATTGTCATATACATATGTGTTGATGCAGGTTTTATACACACCAACAAAAATTTATGAGGTAGCCTCTAATATTATAGGATCAATGAAAAATTATTCACTTCAAGGCACAAGTTATGGGGTATTAGGTTTTATAAACAACCTATTGGTAGAATAATGGTGAACAAGGTAAATGATTTACCATGGATGAGTTAGAGATGGGTGAATCTAAATATACTTAAGATGGGTGAAATGATGATGGTTATAACTTAAGGTGGGTAGGAGTTTAAAAGAAACTCAAAAAAGAGGGAAATGTAGGGTAAGAAAGGAGGCTTGTGGACCACACTAGATGAAACCTTTCAAGACCAAAACATGAATTAGAGGTTGGATAATAAATTAGAAGACCAATGTTTGCTAAACGATGCTATAACACACTAAAAATAAAACATTTTTAGGATTCAAAAGGAACTAAATTACAACATACTTGAAACCATGAAATCAAAGGTTGATGTGTTTATTAGACTAAAATAACACATATAAAAGGGGAACTATGATTTATATGAAAAAGGTATTTATATTAGATATAGATTAATATGAATGAATATAAATAAAATATAAATCATATATAACCAAAGAAGAATAAACTAGAATGATAACACTTCTTACACAATCCACATGTTGGAGAAGAATCAATATTTGCACATCAAGACTAAAATTGTAGAAATTATCATAATTTCCTATCAATATTAAAATCTAAAATTATCTTCCCTTTGGGACTGAGAGGTTACAAGTATTAATAATTTTGGGATGGGGAATGACTTATCTCTCAAGTGAATTCTAAAAATACAAGTCCAAAAATATCACTGTATGTTAATCTCATTCAAAGCATGTATGTACAACATTGATAGCTCAAAATAGTATTCTTAAAATAAAAAATAATATATACATGTTAAATAAATTTGTAACTAATAGTTTCATCTCAACTAGACCATGTAAATACATATGTATAATTAGATAGTGTTGATGTGGTAGTGTTGGAAGAATTTAAACTATGAAAAAGTTGATGTGGATGGAACTAGATTTTTGATTGGAGTTATAATTGAGACATGCACTAGAAATGGAAGTGAGATCAAATCACATGCATGAGTAAGTGGAAAAAAAGTTAAACCTTGTGCTATAGATGACCCTGATGTAGCTATTGGTAATTGGGACATAAGCTGGCCCAGTCTAAGTGTGCACCAATGTGTACTTGGGAAGTTGAGTAACCTGAGGTGGGGTTGGCATGACCTATGTTACAATAGTTTCTTGCTTAACTACTTCCATCTGAAGGTAAAATACATGAAGTGATTGGAAGTCCATGTCAATAGTCTCAAAATCAAGTAGAGATTTTTTGAATAACTAAGGAATCTTGTCCTTTAGTTTATTATGTATACTTAATGAAGGTCTAACCTTAGTGTGTAGTGAATCAGTCCCTATAATATTATCTCTTGAGAAATTGATGAGCTGCATTACCTCATCACTGGTTCTATAAATAATCCACTCGATCTCTACTCAAAATCTATCTAATGCTGCTTATAAAAGATTCTTAAAAATGGGCTTGGACACCAATTACCCTTATGGAGTGCCTACTTGAATGAATCTAAAGTTAGTCAGCATAAAGATAGCTCTCCTCTCAAGGTTTGAAAATTGTTGACCTAAAATCCACATCTCTTAATTCAATTTAATTATACTATCCCTTCTTACAGTAATATAATTTTGTGCCCAAGAAAATTTAGATGTTATCATTAAATTGAGGTGGGCATAAGCCTTATTTATTATTGCTTTGCTTATAAAACATAATTTTATATAAATATATTTTATTTTATTAAATAGTTAAATCTCCCCATTTGGGTTGGAAGGTGGCCTTTGTAGACCTTATTGAACCAATGGTATAAAATAACTACATATATATCCACTATGAATTATCAACTATATCTTTGGGGCCTAGATGGTGCTCACCTCTGGTTGATTCTACATGGCTTGATCAAAACTTCTAAAGATTTTATTGATCACCCCTCCCATTGAATCCACATAATTATAAGGGTCTTCCTTGATGTTATCTTGGTTTAAAGGATTTAGCTTAATTATCTTAATTAGAGAGAAAACATATTCTCTCTACTCTATCTCTATTTGTTGGTGTTCAACCATTAAAATTTTCCTCTTGAATTTTATCAAAGTGATTACCAAGTTCTGTCTTCTAGTTTCTTCTTCTTGTTGTAGTTTCTTGGTCCATGAAGGATTCTTTAGTGTAACTTGTTACTTTGTTTGTTCTATTTGAATTGTAGATGGTGTTTTTTGAGTTGGATGATCTCTTTGAGTAGCTTAAGGGGATGACCTTGGAGGTATCATAATCTTTGGGTAGTATGTCCCTATTATAGGAAACGGAGGAATAACCTTCCTCCAACTAGTAACCTACTTCCAGACTAGTGTATTTATGATATATTAAATCTTCTCCTCTTATTTGTACATCAAAATTTTAGGTGTCTCTATCTATGTGGATAATCCAATAGGAATTTATATTTATGTAAGGGGTTTGGGAGGGGTGATTTGTGCAAAAAAAATAGAGGTAGACATTAAGTTTCTAAAATGTACCCATTTACTTGGCTTAGGGGATTGAGGACTAGTCCTACTAAAAAATGAATAGGTCATTGGGGTGATTAATATATTTTACAAATATTTATTAATATAAGTGTATGTGACCCCAAAATTTATAGCAGTAGTGGCCATAAGATCTAAAATAATAAGCTAGGTTGTGGTGGGTAAAATTGGTAAAGCAATAGTAGCATAGGGCTGGGTTATTTAGATAGCAGAATACAAAGACTATAAAGAATGTGTTATAACTATTATTATTTTATAAATTGAGTAACTTTCCATAAAATGTGGAATTGGAGGACTTACAACCAAAAGAGGAATAACTAGAGTATTGGCTATTGTAGTTAATATTGTTATGATCCAAGGTGGAGAGCTTGGAGATGTAGTTGGGCATGGCCCCTATACTATAGATTACCATTATGAATCTACCTCTCATGTTACATTTCCCTATATATCTAACAATTATTTAGTAGCTACCAAGTTTTTATTCCTTTGGTTGATCTCTTTAGTTCCTTATATCAACTATATTCCCATGACTATGTACTTTCCTCAAATAACCTTTCAACATTTACATCTAATTTTATTATCTCATTAATTGGACATGACTCTTAAATTTTTTTATTAGATGTTGATCATGGTCTTGAGATGTATTGATTGTCATTGATGTAAACATGAACTTAGTACATAATGCATTAATGATAAAGTGATAGGTTCTTAGTGGATTTGAGAGTGTATATCTTGTGTGCAGGTCTTTAAAGTGATTGACCATGTTTGAAGCATCATATGAGGGGTGAAGAGTGATTTGGGAACTTATGTAAGTGAAAGGAATTCATTATAATAGTCTTGTGAAGGTTTAGGTTATCCTAGTCATCTTGGCATAACTTCCTCAATAAGCAAATTGATGACATAAAAATTTGCACATGTAAAGATGTCAAAAGAAAGTGCTCACATGGGTTTGTTTAGATTTATGCCTAGATCTTGTGTTTCAAATTTTAGGTCTTGACATGATGTCTATAAAAAGTTTTGGTAGTGAAAAGTTGGTCTCCTAGGTAGATTTCACTAGTTTTCATACTCGGCCAAATTTGCAAAATCAAGTGACCGTTGGAATTCAAATATTTGAGTTTACAAAGGAAAATTAGTATATAGTATTTTATTTATAAATTTTATAATAGATGAATTTTATGGTGGTGTAAAAATAAAAGTGTTATAGGACTTAAATGCAAATTGAATAAAATTCATTAGGAGGTTTGAATGGTAGTACAATTGCATTTATTACATGTGAGAGTTGACTATTGTTGACTATGCTTTTTTTGAATAAACTAGGGTGCAAAGAAATGATTATAGAAGTCAAAATATTGATAAAAAATTATTGGTATAAAAATAAAAAAATTAAGTAGACTCCATGTAGATCATCCTTAAAGTGATTTGGAGTTTTGAATGTCCGTACATATGAAGTTATTGTAGGTCAAAGTTGAATTTTGTTGACTATAATTATTGCAGGTCTAAATAGGCTTCTCATAGTGGTATTTATGAGACTTTAGAGGTTTAATTAAGGTATATTATGGATTTTGTGATGTTCTTGAGGTCTTGATATTTCCATCCATATGTGGATTGTGCTTGGAAAGTTTATATGCATTTAGTTTGAGCCTCATTTGTAAAGATAGTGCTTTTGGGCTAATTATCCTTGATAGGTCTTTAAGGCCTAATGGAGGTTTCAGAGTATAAGAAAATAATTTTTTGTTTCTTAAGCATGGATAAGGATCATATATGATGAAATTAAAGTGTTTTAAGTGGTTTGGGTCGTTGGTAAGGGCAATTTTGACCATAGTGGCTCAATGTGTTCTATGAAGGTGAATTAGGTATCCATGAGACCTATTGAAGGCTTGAGGGCTAAAAGAGGTTTCATAAGGTGAGCTAGTGACTTGAAGCATTATATGAATTTTTAGACATAGGTAAGGTATGTAAGACCATGTGTTAAAGTGTTTAAAATGGTTTCATATTTGGTTAAGGGATATTGGTATCTAAGTGTAATGTGTGGCCTAATGGAGGGTTAATTGCTTAGGTCTTGCTTAAGCCTAGTGTGTTGTTTTGAGCCATTTGAAGCATGACAAACCTAATGAGTTTTTGTATATTTTATGTAAAGTTTCAAAAAATATATTTTTATGTTGATATTATAATGTAAATTTTTATGGCTGACCAAGTAGATGGTGATCATGAAGGATCTATATAGAGCATAAACAAAGATGAAGGTTTCTAGTGTTGATAAATGAATACTAGAGAAGGGTGAGTATTTTTGGTGGATAGATTAAAGTGAATATAATTTTTAGGGATATGTGAGTGACCTATAAGTAATATTTATGATGTTATAATAGTGTTATTTTAGGTTTGAAAATTAAGGATGAGCAAAGAGGTGTAGAGTGATCCAAAAGTTTATTTTGGATACATTGCTTGTGTGTTAGACAATTTGGGAAGTGAAACAAATGGTATGAGAGTATGAATAAGTGTGTGAGGGAATGAAAAGCATAAAAATAACATGTTGAATATTTCATGAAGATATAAAAATGACGTTGAAGGTAATCAATAAGTTTTGTATTGATTCAAGGCATAATTAGGCCTAGTTTGTCTAGATGACCTAGAGTGAAGAAGTGCATTGAATATATGTTAGAAGAGTAATAAAAAGGTTGTGTATGAATGATATTTATTATGTTTAAATATTTTATTTACATATAATAAGATCAGATTGTGAAGGATTAATGGCCTTAAGGTCATGAGCATGTGTATGAAGGGTAAAGAAGAGAAAGAGTTTTTGTATGCCTATGTAAGAGACATATTTGTGTTTGTATGAGATACCATCAATTATATGAGGTAGAGAAGGAGGTTTTTAGGTGTTAAATAAATATAAGTTCATCAACAGATGTTGACTACATTATATTAGAGGTGGATATTATTTTGGAGGTGTTTGAGTTGATACTTGATCACCTAGGGGGTTGTAGCCTCCTTGTTAGTTGGTGATAGCTAAAGGTCTAGTGGGTGCTTGAATAAATTGAGGGGTGGGTACTCATTTATCAATTAGTGCTTATATAAATTAAATAAATAAATTTATAGGATAGTAGTCCAAATCTTGTTTCAATAGGGATTTCTCCTTCATGAGGGTTTCCCACATAATTCATGTGTTATGTGCTTTGATCTTGCATTATTTTCTTCATTAATTACAATGAATGGTTTATATGCTTCATGAATGATTATGTTGAATGGGCAAGAGTTTGAAAAATTAGAATTTAAGTTTATTTCTTGAATCATTTATTCAACCCCCCTCTTAGTGATTGTGCTTCCAATAATTGGTATCAGAGAAAGTCCTTCAGGGAGGCTTGACAACTAGTAAGGTGGTCCTTGAAGCACAAAATGGCTAAGAAGATAAGGAAAGAAAATAAATAATTGAAGTTTATGGATAAGTCTTATAAGGATCATATTTTTACCTTGAAAAGTGACATGGTCATAATGGCTAAATAGGATGAGAAGGCTATTAAGGATCTCATATTATAGTTAGAAGATGCTAATGTAAGGATAAGTTCCTTGGAGGCTCTTAAGGAGAAGGTAGGTATATTTAAATATAATGTAGTCTTAGAAATAAAAAAGGATAAGATGACTATTCATGATATTAATAATCATTTATATGTTGAAAATTATAGTTTGAGGTCAAATAAGGTCGAATGTGATCAATTGAAAACTGAGCTAGGCTCCCTGAAGGTTGTGCATGAGAAGGCTAATGGTCAAAATGAGCAAGGTTGAGAAGGAGGAATTAGATCAGGTCAAGAAGGATGATAGAATGAATAACAAGGTGAGAATACTAGTAAGGAATCCTCATTTTATGAGGTTTTTAAATTTATCTCATAGTCAATTTTATGCTTGCAATCAGTTTGGTCACATTACAAGAGATTGCAAAAGGAGAGGTAACCTGTCAAAAAGAGATACCAACCATCATCAAGAAAAAGGTATAAACTATATTGTTTTTTTAGTTGTAATTTATTTTTTAATATTTAAAAATATTGTAATAACATTTTGAATGATTTATCAAGGAAAAATAAGGTGTATGGAGATCCTAGTGTGCAAGGAAGAGGTCATACATGGATATGGAGACCCAAGACTATTAAGAGAGATCAGATTGAGACCAAGGATGAATTTTTTGATGAGAATATTAGTCAATATGGTTTTTTTGATGTTGTATATATGAAGGAAAGACAAGGATACTATTTATCAGGGTTTGTTGATAAGGGATTCAAAGAAAATATGGATGAACCAATCAAGCCTATGAGGAGGCTTAGGAAAGATAAGAAAACTAGTGAGAGTATGGAGACTTGGGAATATCATAAATTTTGGGTATTATAAGGGCATTGGTGGGTGATGTGTATCTATTAGGATTCATAGAGGCATTACTAATTCATTTGAAACATCATGGAATGATGTTGTAAGGTTGATAAGTGAGGGACTACTCAATGGGTCAAGGTATGTTCTTTGTCTTAATATACATATAGTTGAAGTGTAAATTATTTAAATTGATTTCAAGATTTTCAAATATTTATATTACCTATTATGATATATGATAATTTATTTTAAGTTCTGAAGTTGTTTGTGGAAGAAGATCTTACATTGAGTGTCCTTGGTTGGCATAAGAGTTCTAACACAAGAAATCCTTGACATGGTGTATCTTGGGTTTTACAATGAGTTAGGTCACAAAAATTGGTTAACATGTGTAAAATGATGATATAAAAGTTTTAAATTAGGTTATAGTGTTCTATAGGAAGTCCCTTGATGTAAAGGTATGAGAATTTAAAGTTATCTATCTTTGTTTGTAACATACCTCTTTAAAGTGACCTAGGAGAGGAGTATCCATTCTTATACAAGAGAGAGGTCCTTGAAGGGATAAGATTGTGAAGGTTAGTTCATATTTAAGTATAAGGAAGATATGAATACAATTTTATTTCATCCATAGATGGCATAATGAGTTAGCTTGTTCAAGTTGGTAGCTTGAAGAGCTCTTTTAAGCATGGATTCAAGTAAGTTTAGTTACTTTGAGAATGTTATTATTGTTCAAATTAGTTGTGGTTGTTTGATTCATATGAGAATGTTTGTATAAAATTTAAAGAGGTCATTTGGGCCCAATAAGATCAGTATTTGATTCCTTTTTCTCATGAAAGGATGTTGGATAGTTGTGGTAACCTATGTGTGGATGAAGATGGATCCATTCAAGGTATGTTCTTGTAAGAAAGTTTGCTTATATATGATTGAAATATTTTGGTTTTATTCAGGTGGAATGTGGATTTAGGGGGATATAAATAAAGTTTTTTGAGGAGTATGTGAAGTTTGGGCATGTTTTCTATAAGCTAAGAATCAAGGAGCAATTCACATAGAGGTATGTTTTCTTAAATTGATAATATGCAAGGTATGCATAGAGTGAGGGGGAGTATATGTGAGATGTTTCAATTCAAAGTAGCTTGTGTGGATTAGTATGGTTTAAAAAAATGTTATATGAGATAATCATGATGTTATGGGGATATTTCTATCTCTGTGAGTATATTTTGAGGTCTAAGGATCAAGTTGGCATGTTGAGAAAGAGACCCCTTGTCATTAATGTCAAAGGGGGAGAAAGATCAAAATGAAGGAGTTGTTCACTTTGGGAGTGAGAATTCTAAAAGGTGTTTTCCATAAATGATAAAGGGGGATATTTTTGATAATTGTATTGAGATGCAGTGATTTTCATTGATGTCAAGGTGATCTTAGTACATAATGCATTAATGAAAAAGTGATAGGTCTAGGTTATCCTAGTCATCTTGGTAGAACTTCTTAAGTAATTATATTGATAACATCAACATTCACACTTATGAAGGTTCTAGAAGAAAGTGGTCACATGGGTTTGTTTAGATTTGTGCCTAGATCATTTGTTTCAAATTTTAGGACTTGAAATAATATATAGAAAAATTCATGGTAGTCCAAATTAGGCCTCCCAAGCAAATTTAACTAGTTTCCATACTTAGCCAAATTTACAATATCAAGTGATTGTTGGAATTCAAATATTTGAATTTATAAAGGAAAACTAGTATGTATTATTTTGTTTATAACTTTTGATAATAGATAAATTTGATGGTGGTGTGAAAATAAAAGTGGTATAGGACTTCAATATAATTTGATTAAAATTAATTAGGAGGTTTGAATTGTCGTATAATTATATTTATTTCATGTGAGAGTTGACTATTATTGACTATGTTTTTTTGAATAAACTATGGTTCAAAGCAATTAGAGTTAAAATATTGATAAAAAATTATTGGTATAAAAATAAAAAATGAATTAGACTCCATTTAGATCATCCTAACAGTGATTTTGAGTTTTGAATGTACGTAAAGGTGAAGTTATTGTAGGTCAAAGTTGACTTTTATTGACTGTAATTATTACAGGTCTGAGTAGGCTTCTTACAATGGTGTTTATGAGGCTTTGGAAGCTTAATGAAGGTGTATTATGTATTGGATGATGTTACGTAGGTATTTATATTTACATACATATATGGATTGTGCTTGGAAATTTTATATGTAGTTAGGTTGAGCCTCATTTGTGAAGATAGTGTTTTTGGGCTAATTAGGCCTGATAGGTTTTTAAGTCCTAATGGAGGTTTTAGAGTATGAGAGAATGATTTGTTGTTTATTAAGAATGAATAAGGCTCATATATGATGAAATTAAAGTTTTTAAAGTGTTTTGGGTCATTTTTAAGGGCCATTTGGACCATAGTGGCTCAAGGTGTTCTGTGAATGTGAATTAGGTCTCCATGGGACCTATTGAAGGCTTGAGGGCTAAAAGAGGTTTCATAAGGTGAGAGAGTGACTTGGAGTATTGTATGATTTTTTAAACATAGATAAGGAATGGAATAAATTATGTTAAATTTTTAAAAATGATTCCATCTTTGGTTAAGGGCTATTGGTATCTAAGTGTAATGTGTGGCATAATAGAGGGCTAATTTCTTAGGTCTTGCTTAAGCCTAGTGTGTTATTTTGAGCCATTTGAAGCATGGATGACCTAATGAGTTATTTTATATTGTATGTAATATGTATAAAGATATATTTTTATGTTGATATAATAATGTAAAGTGTTATGGACAACCAAGTAGATGGTGATTATGAAGTCTCTATAAAGAGCATAAATAAAGATGAAGGTTTCTAGTGTTGATAAGTGAATTATAGAGAAGGGTGAGCATGCTTGGTGGATAGATTGAAGAGAAGTGTAAGGGATATGTGAGTGAAATATAGGTCATATTTATGATGTTTTAACAATATTATTTTAGGTTTGAATATTGAGGATGAGCGAAGAGGTGTAGAGTGATCTAAAACGTTGTTTTAGGTACATTGCTTGTGTGTTAGACAATTTGGGAAGTAAAGCGAATGGTATGAGAGTATGAAAAAGTGTGTGAGGGAATGAAAATAATTATAATAAAATATTAAAAATTTCATGAATATATAAATATGGTGCTAAAGGTGATCAGTAAGTTTTGTATTGATTCATGGCATAATTAGTCCTAGTTTGTCTAGATGACCTAGAGTGAAGAAGTGCATTGAATATATGTTAGAAGAGTGAGACATAGGTTATGTATAAGAGAAAGAGATACTTCACTTGGACTTATAGGCCTTTATTATTCAATGATGGGCTATGGGGAGGCAATAAAAACTATGTGCAGGGGAAGTTAGAGGACTTACCACTATTTATTCAACATGAGCTACCCTAGATGGGCCAACTTATTCTTATGTTCCTAGTTTTGATTGAGGAGGGGGTCAATGAATAGATTTTGAAACTCATTTATATTTCTCAATATTTTTATTATCTTCTTTGGTGATATTAATATCATATTGGATTCTTTGTACCACAATCATAGAGATGTTAGCCATGCACATCCTAATAACTACTTCAAAATCATCTTTAGCATTTTTAAATATGCTATCATGGTCATAGGCCTAGTGCCCATAATTAATCATATTTTTTATTTCATATTTCTTTAGGTGTGCTATGAAATTCCCTTTAAGGTCCTAGTGTCTATAGGGTTCCAATTTGAACCCATAATGTGTCCTAATTTTCTCAACAATTTGTATGTGCTCCCACCTTGTGTATTGCATTCTATCAATACTAATAGGGGTGGGATGGATGGATACCTAATTTTAATTATTTAATTTAGTGTCAACACTATTTATAATTAAGCATCAATTTACTACTTAGACACCTTATAAATCACAATACTTGGTAGGTATAAAGGATGTGATCTAGTAAACTCTATTCCAATTATTGTGCACTCAAGGTACAAATAATAATCACCCATTTTTTGAATATATTTATTTATTTCATCATATAGTTTAGGCATTTTATTGATAAACCATAGGGTAAAAGGTTTCAGTCAAACTCTTTATGTGCTTCTTGAACCTATGCACATGTAGAATGTTGAATTCATCACATATCCTATTTTGAGGATAATTTATCTATGGTTTCAAAGGTTCCTAGAATAGTGAGTAGACTATCATAGTTATATAATCCAATACATATGACATCATATAAAAGGTTCCATCTAATAAACTTCTAGGATTGTTGATATGAGAATAAAATTGGAGCTAATGATTTCTCCAATTACTCTAACTTTGTTGGATGTCAAAATCATGTCCAAAAAAGGGACCCATATCTCATTAACATATGAAATGGTAAAAAAACCATATATTCTATTCAAAAGGGCTATAATAATTCTCACCCTTATCCTAAAGATAACAATAGTAATGGTAGAGGTGGGCCCCTAAACTGTGAAGTTGCTTGGGTTACCAACCCATTCCTACACCTTGATACTGATGTTGTTGTTGAAAAACAATGAATTCACCATATCTTACTTGTATGTCATCTCAAGCACCAAAATTATTTTATAATTATCAAATGCAATACCACCAATATATGTGGCTGAAATTTTGTTTAGCCTAAAGTGTAGTATTTTTTTAGAAATTTTGCCATTCATAAATAAATAAAAAAATAGGTCTATGCATGGAATTACCTTAGGCTTGATCATTGTGTTATGGAGACTAGTTGATTTGATGGCCAACAAGTCATTTTTCTATCTCTACATGAATATAGACAACTAATCCTCATCTCTGTAGGGATGAGCTACCTTGACCACATCCCAAATGATAGAATAATACTTAAATTCATGGTTTAGGTTGTTGAATCAGATGATGTATCAATATATTTAGTTGAACCTAAAATATAGTATGTAGAGGGAACTAAAATATGAGCTATGGATACCATTGAATCTCTAGTTTGAAAATCCTTTTGATCTATGAAAAATTGGAAATTTCTTCATCACAAGAGAGCTCTCGATTTGTAATATGCACTTTGACTATTTTGAAAGCATTATGATTAAGGTGGATTTTGAAATTTGAATTATATTTATTTAGTTGTGTTATCCATAATAATTGAATGCAAAAATTAATTAATTCATGTAAATTAATGGCTACAATGATTTCATTGATTTTCCTTGCCTAGTCTTTTCATTTAAATTTCATAAAATTGACTTTTGTGGATTTTTAATGCCATGAAGATTATTCCACATGTTCCTAGATGCTTAGTCATATTCATATGACAAATTTCTCTTTTAATTTATTTTTTAATTAGCTATGGTGTATTTGATGTTTAATTATGTGTCTTTAAAAGACACATGTCTGCAAGCCATTGTTCTGTTGATAGGCTAGGGTGTGATTTGTTCATACTTTGATCTTCAAGTTGTGGGTTAGTAGGATGATGAAACATGGATAGATCTCAATGATCTAATTTATTAGAAGTATTTGTAAAAATATCCATGATGATTTCACCTCTAGTTTAGTGGGATGATGACGCATGGATGACTCTTGATGATCTGCTTGCCCAAGATATTCTATACGAAAGGCTTTGCTAATGTCACCTTTGGGAGGCTAATATGAATTGTACCTTTTAACCTAGTTCTATAGATGAGAATAATGATGATGCATGTGAAGAATTAAATTTGGGATGGTTTAGGAAATTCATAATTATGAGATATTCTGTTAACAAGACACAACGTAGATAAGAAATATGATTGTAAGCAAAACACATCAGCCCAGTTAGCCATATAAATTATAAATAAAACCATGTACATAATTTATTAAATCAATCTAAAGGTGAAGAGTAAATCATATAATATGGCTTACACATAGATTCAATTCCTTTTAACTTCTAAAATACCTTGTAAACAATGAGATGAAACCTATGGATTATGTTAAGTTTAACAACCAAAAACCAAGATAGTCAAGAAAATTTCTCAAGCATCAAATAAATTCCTTGAATTTATGCTTTTCAAAATTTTGTATCATATAATTCTAATTTAGAAGAGTGTAAAAGGATGTTCAATTGATATTAGGCCCATATTGGAAAATTTGAAAATGGGATGTGTGTTTTAGGGTGCAACAAAGGGTGACTCATAGGGGAAAATAATCCTAAGTATTTTGAGAACTCAAAATTTTAGTAATGCATCATGATAAAATTTCAACTCCAATAAAGAAAAAATAAGCAAACCAAACTCTGAAATAGACTCCTACTTCCTCATTTAACCTACTAACCTTTTCTATTCCTTAGATTTGTTGTGTGATCTAATGAAATCAATTACCCTTGGTTATGATATTTTTAATAGAGACTTGAATAATCACTGTAGGTTTTATTTTGACTTCTAATTTTTTAACCTAATAGTAAGGAAAGCCTAAGAATTTCTCTATTTTCAGCTAGGCATCTACAACCCTAATAGAGATACCTCCAATTTCAATCAAAGCCTTGCTCTATTACCAACTATACATCCATAGCCTCAGTAGATATTACTTGAATCACCCATATCCTATTAGTTTGTGTGATTTTTTTTGACACATATAGAAAAGGATTGGGAACCACCATTAGTTGGGTGTGTGTATAAGAAAACTTATTTTGTTAATACATATCTATCAGTGTGTATCCAATCCTATATTTATTATCTCTCATCTAAGTTTTAATATGAAATAATATAATAAATCCTCTAAAATAGAAAGCCTTTTTAAAATTTGCATGAGTATATCAGAGTAAATATCAAAAGTCTAGTGAACCTATTCATCCCAAACATAACTTAATTCAATCAAAATACATAACTTAACTCCAAAAAGTCTAGTACCATTAAAAAAAATCTTTGTGAAAATCAATTGTGCTCCCTTATATATTATTCCCTTATTTTTGGCATATTCCCTTTTTTTGTAGTTCTAAAAAAGGAAATTGGTGAGTCCATTCTGTAGTTTTAGAAAAAAAACCTAGAAAGCATAACAACTAGTCTATTGAAAGTAAAAAATGTAAAAAATAGGAAAAACTACTCTTAAAAAGAAAGAAATTATTATAAAAAGTAGGAAAGCTGATCTAGAAAGCAAGAAATCAAATCTAATATTATCTACAAATTTCAATTAGAGTCATCCTTAGGCATCTTTAGTTGGAGTAGCCATGAAATACTATTTTAAAAACTATCCATTGATTGGAAATGTGAGGTCATTACATTAGAGGGCTTTCAACTGGAGGACATTCTTACTTAGGATATCTGATATGGTCCAATGCAGAAAGAAGTGAACTTATTATGTTTTCCTTTATTCTAATGTGTTTTATCCCATAAAAGTACTAAATTTGAGATCCTAAAGGCCTTAATCTTATATTTTTTTATCAAACCATCTTTTGAGAATATCCTAATGTTTATTGAAGCTATGTATTGCTTCAATTTTTGTGTTCTCTATCTAGACTATGTCTAATAGTCTAGATTGTGCTCTTTCATCTTCTCCCATGTACTCTTGTATGAATTGGTATATTGGTATCTTGAGAATAATAGGGAAGACTAGCTATTTTCCATACACCAACATAAAAGGTGAAGCCTTGAGGGCTTACTTGTACCTAGTTCTATTTACCCATAGTGCATACTTCAATAAGAGATGTCATTTTATTGGTTTATCTTGTGTCAAACTATTAATGGCATCAATCAGATTCTTATTGGTGGATTTATCTACTTCATTTCCTTGTGTGTAGTGATAGGATGTCATTATACATCTTAATTAGCCAATCACTAGATTGGTGTCATTTTATACTAGGATCAATGTTCAAGGCTATATATATTGATACTATTAGGTATTTGATTTTATAATTCATTATTTTGGGGGGACTTACTCTAATGTGATGTTTAAATCCTAAAGACAACAAATAATATTCTAATTCTATGTTTCAAAAAAGTAAATCTAGAAAGTTTGGCTAATTGAAGATCTCCTATGGCATTCCTTGTTAAAGGATTATTAAATTCACACCATCAAAATATAGAACTTAAAAATTTGGCATAAGAAATTATGGTGTTCTCACTCGACTTGCTTGACTAGCTAGGACAGTGTGATATTTTTGAATGTGAGATTACTGATTGTCTATTGTCACTTAGACTGCCTTTTGATAAATTATGAATATGGAGATGAGTTAACAAACTTTACTTCTTATGAAATTGAAAGACACACTTTGAAAAAATAAAACTCACTTGTGTTGAATTAAAATAACCTTTGCATTTAATGTAAACACACTTGCATTTAAAAGGGAAATCATAATTATGTTGAAAAGGAAATCAAACTTGCAATAAAATGAAATATACTTGAATTAAAAAAATATAATTTTAAACTATAAATTAAAAATACCAATTTGTTCTGACCTTTGGAGAGAAGTGGGCCCTTGCTCCTTCCTTAGAATAAGATCATATTTTACTCAATAATGAAAAATAATGTTGAACTTTATTCATTATCAAAAGGAACATATACATATATGAGAAATTAAACTTGAATTCTTCTTCTCTATTTTCTACTATGTGATTTTTGATCCCTATCTATTGATTGATTATATAAAATGAGAAGGAGACATGCATTTAAAACACATATCAATAATTATTCATACAATACAAAATCTATCAATCTAAACAACCAAATCTACTCATTCAAAATAGAAGATCTAGGAATTAGATCCTATGTTCATAGGGAGACGTTTGAATTGATTCAACTAATAATAAATCAAAAATAGCTAACATATATATGAAAATATTATGTTTAGTTTTATAAAATAGAAATTCATTTATATCTGGATCATTTTAGACCATTATTATGAATAATAATGTCCAAAAGAAGATATCTAAATAAGGAAAGTCTATATATATACAATAGATATCTTTGGAATTATTATCTTGATCCAAAAGATTCAGCTAGGCATCTTCAAAGTGTAGTAAATCATCATTGGAGCACAACTGGACAAGTCTTCAGAGCATCTTTGGAGCATCTTTAGAGCTATATATCTCTAGAGCTAGATGTGTTCTTCATCAAATCTTTAAAACTATTGTGAAAAAGTTTTTCCAAAACTATTGATGACTTCTCAAAATGATCCCACCATAGGGATGTATCTTTATATATAAAACTATCATCATTTCATCCAAGTTAGACACAAATAACAAGATAAAGAGTCAACAATGTATCACATACAAATAAAAGATAATTACACTCATTTCCTACTTAGATAAGACCTTTACTATTAAATGTAATGCAATATATAACCAAAAGGCAACACTTATGGATAATTTATATTAGATATAATGAGCTATATGGAATGCTCATCATTTTTCCCCACACTTTACCTTTTAAAAGTCCTCTTGCAAACTAGTGGGAGAACTATTATTCAATATAGGAGTCTAGATTCTAACTGCTGATTAAGATCATAGATTTAAAAGTGGTTCCCACAATCATGATGATTTATGGGTAGAAATCCCAAATATTTTACCACTATATGTAGCCATGTTTGAAATTCTATTTCTGCTAATTATGCCAAATTTTCTAGGGAGACATAAGACAAAGATGAATGAGTGGTATAAATCTCATACCAATCCACACATTTGATCTAACTTCATCTAGTAGTTGAGTGATAATTTAAGCAATTTCTTGAGATCTTTGAAGACTACAGTTGATGCTGGTAGAACTCATAACTTCCCTATATTTCAAAGCAATAGGTAAAGTCTCCCATCTAGCCATACTTGCATTTATAGAGATGGTGGAATGCTGGCTCATAAAATCTCTAAAAGCTGCTACATTTTATCTCAACAATTCATGATATTTATTTTTCATATACATATGGTACATAGGTTGGAAAGTAGTATGAAGTTAATGGGCCTCTATAAATTGAGGTCTCATGCACAAACCTATAGTGTTCTATAATTCAAATAATTGATTGTGTGCTTGTTCCCAAACTTTTTAATTTCTTAGGGTAGAAAGGAAAACACATAATTGTATTTTCCCCACAAATAATTTAACTAAAAATCTAGACTGGTAACCCAACAACATGTTAAAAAAATAGAACTTACAAAATTAATCCTATCTTTTTGTGATAATTTTTAGAAAGACATCCATAAATATATACTCATACTCAATAACATGGGGAAAACCAAGAGAAATCAATTGCATTTGATATTTTTAAAATTATTCATGAAGAAATAAAACATAAAAAGAATAAGGTTGTCTGTAAGATAATAAATTTTCAAAAATTTCCCAAATATTCTAAATGAAAGTTTGAGCTTTTTGTAGCTACTACTGAGACTCTACTTTGATCTTGGCATTTTATTTTTCCAATTTATAAATCTTTTTCTAAGATTTATTCCAAACTAAAATCATCTCATGAAGTGGTAGAGGGAAGGAAGGAATAACCCTTGTATGTCCTTCAGTTTGTACATCTATTTCTCTAGTTTTCCTCTACATAACTTGTAAGGAAGCTTACAACTCAACATTCTAAGTTATTAGTACATGTATGTGAGTAGTTTTTTAAACAAGCAATGCATTTTTAATAGCAATAGAATGTAGTAAATTATTAATTTGAGCATCCTTACCCAATAATAAATTATTTTAAACTAGCAATTTGGGCATACTTATTTACAAGGGAATTATTTAAGGTGCTTAGTTTATGAGAATGGGAAAATAAATAATTATGTATTTTGGTCTATTCAACATTTACTACTATAATGATTACTTTTTGTGCTCAAACCTAAACAACAAAATCTTCATATCTTCTTTCCAAACTAGAAATAGTTTGATTCTTACCTTGCAATGTTAATCAGAGAAAATCCAACTCCACTTGTTATTATCAAATGGTTTCCTTGTGCCTTGATAGAGTCATTGCAAGTCTCAATTCCTCATCTTCATGAGCAGACTAGGGAGAAGATGAGTCTTATTTTATTAGTGGAGGTTTGCCCTTATCAATTATAGAGGGTAAAGGTCTTTCTTATTATTTAATTATAATTTCCTGTGCAAGGGTTTCTTCTTAAACTAGTTTTTTAACATCCATAACTTCTATGGGAGAGCCTAAACTTCCAAATTTTTTAGATATCTATACATCTCCTTCTTCCTCTTAGAGAATTAGTTGATGACTTCACTAGGGTTTGACTGATGGAGTAGGGTTTTATGATGAAAACCCTAATTTTTTTTGACCTTTGATGCAACATTTTTGGAGCTAAGGGTGTTGAAGATGGACCTTCTTCTATTTATGTTATTGTGGGAGGAGGAGAAACATGATGTGGTGATTTATTACCAGGGGTTTGGGATGATTTTCATAGAAATGAGGACCAAACTTTTTCATCTTTAGATTTATTAAGAAAATGATGCCGATAGATGAGGTGAATCAAACCATGATGTTTGACTAACTCAATTTTCATTTTGAATTTCTAAGATACATTAATTATAACATGGTGAAGAAAGGATGGTAGGTTTACTTAGCATTCTAATCTAGTGGCTCCTTTCCTCAAATAAATGAGAAGCCACATGGTATTTCCACTGACCATAGTGAATTGGCCATCATAGGTGAGATACTTTATGACCTAATATGTGACATTATTCCATGGTGGTGGAAGACTATCTCGAATGATTCCTTTAGCCACACCTTATGGGGTTTTATCCAATTTGAGATGGGGTTCATCATCATCAATGAATAGTTGAATTAGATCAACAAAACTTAATTTATCAATGACAAACACACCCTCTTTAGGAATCCAAAAAAGTGCATTGATCAAAGAGGAATCCACTAAAATATGCTCATCTCAGATAATAAAATGATCCTCATCAAAATTTTCAAATTTTTTTTGGGTAATATTTTATTGAAAACCCTAAAATGTTTTCAAAAAATTTAGCCGTCTTACCATCTCAAAAATAACCCTAGTTGATTCATCTTGTAAAAACATGTTTGTTGACTCTGGTTCACCTTTTTTCTTCTTGCCTCCCATCTTCAGATCTATTCATGGGACTTTTCAAAATCTTGCTTATGCAATGAAAAACTAAGCTTGAAATTGCATGGAGTATAGAGGAAGGTAATAAAATGGGGATGTGATGTAGTAATGAATAGAAAATAAAGGTGTATCATGAAATTATGGAAAAAATTATGACCAATCACTTTAGAACTTGTGGGGTTTAATGAAAAATCACTTTTTAGGGTTACTATCAATGACGTGGTGTGAGGGATCATAATTGACAACATTTGAAATAGTATTCACAATGATTTCCACATTAAGTCATATCTTTTTGAAAAGATATTTTAGAATAACTTCACGTCAAATGTTAAAATGTGGAGATGGTATTGGCTTCAATCACATCCATGTGTCATCATAAGAACTTATCCATTTGAAAAATGTTGTCCACCTAATGGTCATACATGCAAAACATAAAACATAAAATGCCTAACCTATTGGGAAAGAAGTACAACTGTACATCTACTATATAGATCCATGCTTATCTCTTAAAGTTTCCATGTGTCTTATAAGGATAAACAATTTTTAGAAGATAAGTTAGCTGACAAGACAATAATATATGTTTATTGTAAAAGTTTTTTCTCAGAAGTGTCATTTATGGTTTCACCTTTCAGTAGTTATATATATATATATATATTTTATTTTTTGTTTTTTTATTTTTATTTATTTTTTATTTTTTTATATTATATATATATATATAATTTTTGAACGGAGGAAAACCACCATTTATATATATATATATATATATATAATTTTTGAAGGGAGGAAAACCACCATTTGCTAGTCTTTAGCACTCCTCCTTTATTGGATGTCTACTACAAAGATAATTTAGCCTTAGTGGAAGAACTAGGTTCTTTGATAAGGTCAAATTGGACTTGATTCTTTTCAATGAATTATTCCTTGTTAAGAGGTCTTCTATATACTTTAAGTTTATGACCATTTACCAAAACTATCCTTTGGTCACCAACCATTAATTTAAGTTAGATACAACCATTTTTGTGAATGGTTTTGATTAGGTATGGCCCCAACCATCTTGTCCTAAGCTTACATTTGAAATTCTAGATTTTAGAATCAAATATAAGTGCCCAATCTCCTTCTTGAAACTATTTTTATATGATGTGAGTATCATGCCACTGCTTTCTCTACTTCTGGATCATGTTGTTTTGAGTGAGTACATCCATCCCTAGTTCATCTAGCCCATTTAATTGTATGATTATTTTCTTATTGACTTCATCAAGATCAATTCCCATATCATCTATTATCTTCAATGTCTACAATTAAAATTATATTGGCAACAAAGGTTTCTTTCCAAACACAAGTTCATATGGAGATAATCTTATGGTAGTTTTCTATGTTATATTATATGCCCAAACTAGTTTGGGTACTCTATTTTCCCAATCCTTCCTACTACTATTCACTACTTTGGTTAGAATATTTTAATGTTTTGGATTGGTGACCTCCACTTGCCCATTAGCTTGGGGGTGATATTATGAGGATTTTTAGTGATTTATTTGGTATAATTATATAAAATCATTAATCATGTTAGACATGAATTGGGGCCCTTGACCAGAAATAATAGATCTAGGAGCTCCAAATCTCAACATGATCTTATGATATAGGAAATCAACATCCATTTCTTCCCTAATAAAGGTGAGTGCCTGCACTTCATCCCAATTAGTAACATAATAAATACATACTAATAAATACTCTTTTCCTTGAGATGGTGATGTTTTTAGTCCAAAAAAATCCAAACCCCATTTCTCAAATGGTTTTAAACTTATTTGAGGATGAAGAGGCATTTTTGAGGATAGAGTAGGCTTACCCATCCTTGGGAAAGGATCATATTTCCATATAAATATTTTTATAGTCTTATAAAGAGATTTTTATTAATAATCTACATAAGATCTTATGAATGGTCCTTTTTGTTGAATAATGTCCTCCTCCTAGTTCACTATAACATGATCTTAATGTTGATGGTCTAGGTTGCACCCTATTTGAGAAGGGGATTATTTAGGTCCTCTTGCTCAAACCTAGTCCAATATGGGTCTGACCCTAGGCTATGAGTCACCTAAACTTATGTTAGTCCTTTGGAGAAGGCCAACTTCCTTTTATATCTATCACCTATATTAGACCTAAACTATCTTTTGCTTGGGAAAGGGAGAGAGATTGATAATAATTTAGAAAAGCATGTAGAAATAAGGTGATGGACCAAGTTTTTGATCTTCACACTTGCACAAGACACACTATAAGACACTTAAAAGATTGAAAAAAATCACACATTCACTCTTTGATTAGATTCCACATAAGTATTTCACAACAAGGCATTGACTAGCTATCAACTTAGTATGGGAGGGTAGTTCTCCAGTTCCACATTGACCAACATACTATTTATGCACTTGAAATGACCTATGAGAACTACCAAAACACTACATGAAGGAAATAAATCTTAGATAAAGGCAAGGAAAACATACATTCACTTGACCACATCAATAAATTCATAAGACACACTTCATTTCAATTTGAAAAATGAAGGAATTCAATATTTTATTGCATCTAAGAGGTGTTACAATATAAATCTCAGTATAGCCTGGGCAATTTGAAGAGAGGGATCCATTTCAAGGCTTAAAAGCCTATATTTATAGCAAAATAGGCTAAGAAAGATGGAGATAATGTGTAAAAGGATAGAGAAGGGAGCATAATGACCAAGATTTTTAATCATTTTAACATTGATGCCATTATCAAGGATTATCATGCTAAGACTACTTTTGGAAAATGGCCATAACAACCGTATAAGTCACTTTCAATCTATTTATGGCCTGCATGATGCTCCTTATAGTTATAATGGTGGGATAAAGTCATTTAAAAGTTAAAATATAGCATTGAAAAAGTTATAATAGTTGGATCAATCTATTAAGATCTTGTTCTGGCATGGATTTCTTGCTACTAGTTCATGTTTGGTGTGCAAGAGTGGAGAAAAGGGTCATAATCATGCAGCTGGCTGAGACCTTTACTCTGGTTTAACCTCAACCATGATTGGTATTTATGAAGTCCTTAGACTTATAATTTTTATCTAGATCATTGATTAGCTTGGTTATGCACTATTGGATCGTTGTTATACTTAATCATCAATTTTTAATCTCAACCATTCATCAGCTTGTTTGCACACCTTTGGAACTACTTTCTTAGCTTACATGTACATCATTGATCTTTCTCTATATGAATGAATGAAAGCCATAGATATTTTTATAGCATAATTTATTTGAGACACTTATCACCCATGCGTTAGTATTCAAGATTAACTTACCATTTGACCCATCATTGGATTTTAGATCTACTTCATATGATTACACATGTATCGTCGATCTACTTGGGCCCACTAACTTTGTTAGTCACCATGCACCATTATATTTATATTCAAATACCTAAAATCTATCCACTTATCTACTTATCTCTTATGATGACTTTTTGACTTGATGCTTACCATTTATTTAGTGTGCATGATCAAACATGTATTATTGGATCTTTGAGACCCACTGATACTATCAGGTTGTCGCTTGCCATGGGATATTTGGTATGGTTAAATGTCAACCGTTGATCGTAGATATTTTTAAATCAAATGACTAGTTTAAAAGGCTCAAATTTTATGTGTACATACACATTTAAGGATTTTAAAATCAAAATGGTTTATTTCTATGGCTTAAACTTGATGTCCCCATGCATGTTTCATTTTGCAAGTCTAACTTTGAATGTTTGTGACTTGAGATAGACAACTCATCAAGTCATGAAATTTATAGAGGATGTTCAAGGCATGAAGGAATTCATGTCCATGTGATATTTTGGGCTTGATATATTTCCTAATAATACTTATAAAATTCATAATAAATCTGACCAATCCATTTCTATCTGACATGCATATGACAATCTAGCTTCTTTTAAGCTTATTCAAGTCATTTTTTGATCATATTTAAAGGATTATATCTAAAAATAAGAATTTCACCAAGGAAAAAAACTTTTAGGGAAAAATTATGGTATAAAATACATCATATTAAGAAACTCTTAAGATAAACCTAACTCATAAGGCAAACTGACATGATATGCTAAGTTTCAAATGATGGGGTGATAATTTGACCTGTGGGGGAAAAATTAACAACACTTATGATGTCAAATACTTCATCTTCTTTGACACAACTAATAATTACATGATTAGATCCAATTTTAAACAACATGCCTTTAAACCATTTAAAATGAGAATTAGCTCTAATCAAATATTTTATTTCTTTATAAGTAAAGGAATAAGGAAACTTCCCTATTGCCAAGTAATTTTTCATGTTTGTAAATGATGAGGAGTATATAGATATAGAAAAAAACTATTGATCTTCACCTATAGTAATCAATCTAAAAAAAAATTTAGTTACAACATTATACTTCCTAAGTTTTTATATGATAGTAATTTTAAATTCTTACAACAACAACCATCTAATAATTATCCCACCTACTACTAGTTTATTCATTAAGTGCTTAATAGCTGAATGATATGTATAGATAAAAACTTGATAACCAGTAATGTAATGCCTAAAATTGTTTATGGTAAAAACAACAACAAAAAATTTATTTTTTAATGTAGTGTAATTTTTCTCTGTGGGAGTAATATTCTTGCTGATATAATAAATGACATACATTTTTCCTTCCTCATCTCTTTGTCCTATAACTGCCTCTAGTGCATTATTGGAAGCATTGATATATATATGAAAAGTATTTTCAATTAGGTCCTTCCAAAACTAGAGTAGTGATGATTTTTTTATTTAATATTTCAAAAGCTTCTTGACACTTATCATTCCATACAAATTCACTATCTTTTTTTAGCAAAGAAAACATAGTTGTATCTATTTTGCTAAAGTCTTAAATAATTCTTCTATAATATCCTACATGACTGAGAAAAATTTTAATTTTAATTTTTATTTGAGGAATAATAAGAATATAAATTATCTCAATCTTCTTGGGATCCAATTTTATGCCTTGAGAAGAGATATGATGTCCTAAGACTATCCCTTCATTAGTCATTATGATGCACTTCTCATGACTCAAAGATACTTGATGTTCTTCACATTTGA
The DNA here is from genome assembly GCA_037957365.1 of Torreya grandis. Classification (NCBI taxonomy): domain Eukaryota; kingdom Viridiplantae; phylum Streptophyta; class Pinopsida; order Cupressales; family Taxaceae; genus Torreya; species Torreya grandis. The sequence goes on along the minus strand of JARHVA010003804.1, from coordinate 105,237 downwards.
TGAGAACTTTAACCAAATTGTTCAATGTTTCATCAAACTTAGTGCCATGGATAGTGAAATCATCCATGTATACTTCCATAAAATCATTTTTAAGATTAGAAAATATGGCTAACACTACTCTTTAAAAGGTAGCAAGTGCATTACACAATCCCAAAGGAAGGACTGTATAAGTAAATGTTCCCTAGGGGTAGGTAAATGTAGTTTTATTTTGATCTTGAGGGTATATTATAATTTAGTTGTATCAAATGAAACCATCTAAGAAATAAAAGTATTACTTTCCTACCAAGTTGTCTAAAACTTGATCAATAAAAGGCAAAGGAAAGTAATCTCTCATAGTGGCTTTATTCGGTTCTCTATAGTTTACACAAACTTCCATTTTCCATTCTTATTAGGTATAATGAATAGAGATTAAACCTATTGAATATCAGATATGGGTTAAATAAAACCAACTTCCAATAGTTTTTCTATCTCAATCTTTACAATTTCTTTCAAGGTTGGGTTAATTTGCCATTCTGGTTGTCTGATTGGTCTAACATCTTCAGTGTAGATGTAATGGGTACAGACACTGGGATGTATTACTTTCATATCACTATATTCTCAAGCAAAGGATTTTATTTGTTGTACCAATATATCAAATACTTTAATTTTTTTCTGGTCAGTCAACCAACTATATTAATATTTAATAATTTATTGGGTTAGATTGGAATGTGTTTAGTACCTAGAATAATGAAATTTAACTATTTGTATTCACTCATAAAAAAATTCAATGGACATGTGTGTGGTATTATCATGTGAAATGTAGACACATATTTGTAAATGATTTCACTTGTGGAGAGCATATTGGTTAATGGATAATGAAAATCATGTAAAAATGAATTCTGTCTATTTTGAGCCCAATTTACTATGGCTTGCTAGATATCTTGTGGACTAGATAACATGTTGGGGTAACTTATGACATTGTCTTGGTTCTCAGTAGTGGATTTTAATTCCTCCAATTCATAATTATTCATCTTTGAAGCTAAGCTATCAATTTTTAGATCTAAGCTATTAGTCTTAGGAGATAAGCTATTAGTCTTTAGAGCTAGCCTTTTAGACTTTGGAACTAGGCTATTGAACTTTGGATCTAAACTATCAAACTTTAGAACTAGGATTTATTAGACCAAATCTTCTATTATTTGTTCCTCAAATTATTAGACATGTTATTTTATGGTAACCATAGCTAAGGAAGACACACTAATATGATTTTGTTTAGGCTGATCTACCCATATTTATTTAGAAATATCCAATGAAGGTCTAGCAGGTGGATAAAGAGATATTTGTTTGGTGTGAATTCCATTAGAAATGATTATGTTTCTAGATCTACAATCAATTCATGCTACAATTTTAGCTAACTAAGGTCTTCCAAGAATGATTAGATATCCTACCCTCTTGGGTTTAGGTTTAAGGATCATGAAATTCATAGGATATTCCTAGGATTCAGTGGTGATTAGAATATTCTATATGGTTCCTTCAAGGGAAGTAATGGATTGATCTTACATTTGTAAGATTGTAGTCATAGGCTGAAGCCCTATGAGGGATAAATATTATACTATGTTAACAATCATTATGTTGATGGCAACACTTAAATCTACAAGCACATTTGGTATGGAATTATTCCCAATTGTCATAGTCATCACATGAATACTAGGGTCTCCATATTTGGGAACAAGTATGTTTACTGCTAGTAAATCAATAATTTTTCTAGTTACCTAAATTATTTTAGGATATTATTTACTCCTTATTGGTGATTTGATGCTGAATCCTTTGATGATTTTATTTAACTTAGGAATATACTTAATATCTATTAATAGTGGAATTTATATATTCATCTTTTTTAATTTGTGCATCAATTCAGAATGCTCCTTAAGTTTTTCTTCCTTAAGTCTCTCAAGAAATGGCACAACAGGGGGATCTTGAATTGTGGTTGGAGTAACTAGAGTTGTTGTGGAATCCACCTTATATTCATTTGGTTCTTTAACTATAAGTGAATCAGGGGTGTTTTAATCATTAAAAATTTCATTTATGGTAATGGGTGAATCTCTTACTACCTTTTTAAATTTGAGCTAAACATTATTACACTCAGCTAAACCACTTACAACATTACTTTCTTGATTAGATCCATAAACAAGTGTATTTTGCATATTTTTAGTATTTTACATTGGTTGGATAGGTAATTTTGGTTGGTTAACATAATATTTAATTATTGGTGGTTGAGATTGTGTAGGCATCAAATCCTACTATGGAGGAAACCTTTTCTGCATTTGATATTATTGATTTGGCCATTGAGGTGGTGACTACTATATCTAATGTCATTGCTAGTTTTTCTCCTATGGCTAGGGTTGTAAAGGATTTTGAGGCATTCCACACATCTTTGGCATCCATTGTTGAGTACCCCATGGTTATGTTTATGGTGGTGGTTCCCACATTGGTGGTGTGACTTATGTAGCCCATGGTGTCATCCATGGATTGGGAAGAAATCTTAGACCAAATTGATTTTGACATTGGGAGTATTGGTTTCCTTGTCTTTGGATAAAGTTCACTTCCTCAACTACATGTACTACTTATTTTAATTGGTTCCTTATGGTAGGAAGATTGATCTGGGTAACAATTTGGGTGACAATTCGGGTGACAGTTCTACCCCAATTGATGATGGAACTTTTGGGAGCCATAAGTTTTGCATCGTAGCTCTAATTGACTCCCCGTTTAAACTACTGGAAAGCTAAGAATGAGGAGAACATAGTGAGATGGCATGTATATTTTTTAAAATGATTTTTGAACCATGAAAACCCAATGGAAGTTCTCTAAATTTTAATTTTAGTAGTGTAGTATAAAAATAGTAAGTTTCTAAAAATAGTAATTCCTCAAATTCTATATTATTTTAAATCATGGAAGTCAAAAAAATTAATCTCCCTCAATATTTGTGACCTTTCACATCCTAATATTGATTTAAAAATGTGTATAAATGAAGATGTAACCTGAAATAGAAATCAGACATCTCTTCATAGAGATAAGCATATAATTGTATTGTGATCTTGAGTAATAAAACATATATTCTCAGATAATTCATTGTTACTATGTTATTTTTGTGTTCTTGAAATGTATATCAATCAAAACTTATGATTTTTGGATCAAATATGTTTACAATTCTTGGTGTCATGGTCTATATCATAAATAAAACATACCTCTATTTTGTTTAAAGGATAATCTTTTACCACATGTTTTATTCTACATCTAGGACAATATATTGACAACTATTCAATGTTGGTGGCATTGGATTTTGATTGGAGGCCATCTAATGTGGATGTAAATTGTACTAGAATATCTATTTTGAAATTATCAAATTTTTATATTAATTAACCAAATTTAGGTGATTTTTCTAACCTTGATTTCCTTATGCTAGGTCTTATCTTGGCATAATTAGTACATAATGTTGAAATCTGATGAAAGGTTAACTTGTCAATGTAACCCTTTCCCATTAGGCTCAAAGCATAATGTACATAATCATCTAAGCCTTTAATAAATAATGTCTTGATGACCTCCTCTATGATTTGGTAACCACTCCATTTATGGGCAAATATAAACCTATCAAGTTAATCTTCTAATGTTTCATATTCATTTTGTTTGATGTTGAAAAAGTCTTATTTTCATTCTATAAATATAAAATAATCCTAATATTTATCAAGTATTTCATTCCCCATTTCATCCTAAGTGATTATATAATTACCCTCAAGGCCCATGAACCATCTCATGAATACATATTTAAGTGTAGATGGGAATAACTTCAACTTCTGATTGTCTGTGACATAGTCATATGTTTATCAGAGAACCTAAAATTCAAAGAAATAATTTGGATCCTTCAAGGATTTACCTCTAAAAGTAGTTAAAATAGATGGTGAGATATTTTTTATGGAAGTTTTATCATCAGGACCTAATTTGATTGGATAGGAAAAAGTTCTATCCTGTTGGGGCTGTCGATCAGGGTTTTCTACATGTGCATGTTCATCTCCCATATTTTCTTCCAAAATTTGGTTATCAATCCAATCTAAGTTTTATTCTTGGGTTATCAACCTATGATCTACCTTAGGAGGAAAATCTTCATTGGTGATCATAACTTCTTGTTGTAGAGATTTTGGATCAAATTTGACTATTCTAGAAAGGGGATTTTTAAGATTAATTCTTCTTATAGGGGAAGATGTTTTGAATAGAATTATTCTTGTAGGATTTATTTTTGAGGATGAAACTTGTATGTATATATATTTCAATTACCTTTCCCTTACTTCCTAATATTTTCAACAAGGATATAATCCTCTCTTCTTCTTATTTAATTTGGGATCTTTTAGAGATAAACTATCCTTGAGAATTTCTTGGGCGATTCATAAATATAAAGAGTTTTGGATTGTTTTTTGTATTTTAAGGGGTATATGAATGTTTTTAAATTTTACCTATATAACTATAATATAGGATATCACTAACACTTATTGATTAAGAACGTCCCTAACAATGATGCCAAAAATGATAGGCTATCATTATACGTCTCATTTAACGAATCAATGGATTGGTGTCATTTTCTACCAAGAATAATGTCTATGGCTATAGGTAATGAGACTATTGGGTATTTGAGTTTACAATTAATTATTTTTGGGGGTTCACTCTACTATGATGTCTAAATCCTAAAGACAAAAAATAAGATTCTAATTCTATGTTGTAAAAAAGTAAATATAGAAAGTTTGGATAACTAAAGATCTCCTATGGCATTCCTTGTTAAAGGATTATTAAATTCACACCATCAACATATATAACTTAAACATATAACAAAAGACATTATGGTGTCCTCACTCAACTTGCTTGGCTGGGTAAGACAATGTGATATTTTAGAATATTGATTGTCTATTATCACTTATAATGCTTTTTGATAAATATTGAATATGAAGATGAGTTAACAAACTTTAATTATTATGAAATTTAAAGATACATTTTATAGAAATAAAAATAACTTGCATTGAATTAAAACAACCTTTACATTTAATGGAAACATAATTTCATTTAAAAGGGAAATCACACTTGCATTGAAAATGAAATCACACTTACAACAAAATGAAATATATCTAAATTAAATAAATACACTTTTAAACTATAAAATAAAAATACTAATTTGTCTTGATCTTTGAAGATAAGTGGGCCCTTACTCCTTCCTCAGAATAAGATCAACTTTTACTTAGTAATGAAAAAGAATGCTGAATTTTATTTCATTATCAAAAGGAACATATACATATATGAAAAATTAAACTTGAATGCTTATTGTCTATTATCTATTATATGATACCTAATGATTATCTATTGATTGATTATCTGGAATGATAAGGAGACATGTATTTAAATCACATCTCAACAACTATTCATAGAAAACAAAATCTAGTGATCTAAATAGCTAAATCCACTTATTCAAAAGAGAAGATCTAGGAATTAGATCCCATGCTTATAAAGAGGCATTATAACTAATTCAACTAATAATAGATAAAAAATAACTAACATATCTCCAAATAGGTTATGTCTAGTTTTACAAAATAGAAATACATTTATATCCGAATCATTTTAGACCATTACTATGAATAGTAATATCTAAAAGAAGATATATAAATAAAAAAGTCTATATATCTAATAGATATATTTGGAGTTGCTATCTTGATCTACAAGATCCATTTGGGAATTTTTAGACTGTGATTAAGCATATTCAAAGCATAACTAGATAGGTCTTTATATCATCTTCAAAACATTTTCAGAGTTGTAGATCTTTAGGGCTCGATGTGTTCTTTGCTAAATATTCAAAACTATTGCCAAAAAAGGTTGCCAAAAGTGTTGATGACTTCTCAAACTAATATTTCCATAGGAATGTATCTCTGTATACAAAACTATGCTCATTTCCTCCAAGTTAGACATAAATAACAAGATAGAGAGTCAACAATGTATCACATACAAATAAAAGACAATTGCACTCATTTCCTACTTAGATAAGACCTTAACTATTAAATGTAATGTAATATATAACCAAAAATCAACACTTATGGACATTTTATATTATATATAATGAGCTATATGGAATGATCATCAGGTAGTAGTTTGAAGAGAACTTGATTGTGATTTGATTATCATAGGCCCATTTTATAAATTCATAATATTGAAAATCTAGACTATTTTTACAAAATAGGAAAATGGGAGTGTCAAATTTGGTCACTATATTTTCTTCCAAAAACTTGATGACATCAATTACTATGGAAATATTTATTACTATAGCTTCATTCCCTATGGTATAGTAGTCTGTAGCTATGAGGATAAAATTATGTCTTATCGAAGAGTTTGGGTTTATCACCCCAATAAAATCAAGGCCCCATTGGGAAAAGGGATGTCCCTCAATGACTCAATGCAAAGGCATGACAACATTTAATTTTATCTTCCTAAATACTTGGTAGTCATGGTAGGTCTTGATGTGATTATGGGAATCCTTGAAGATTGTAGGCTAGTAGTATCCCATCCTTAGAATCTTATGATCTATTGTGTTTCCTAAGGGATGTCCACTACCTATATTCTCATGCAAGTTGTTCAGGATGTTTTTATTAGTGTAGGTTTTTATTTTTCCCTATTTTTTAATTAGGAAAATTATATTTGTGTGCATATATGGAGTTTTTCTACATTTGTGGGATAGGCTAGCTTATGTGGAGATGTGTGTCATAGATGTGTCATAGGTGTCATAAGTAACTCCCTTGATGGGAGTTACTTCTCTATTCTTAACACCTTGTCACCAACTTTCATGGAGGAGTTACAGTCTATTCTTGGGGTGCCTTGGCCACCTTTTATGGAGGAGTTACTTACGTGCTCTCCTATATGTATTCTTCACTTTGGCCATCTCATGTTAATCAGATTTTGGTTTTCTCTATTTTGTCTTGTGCAATTTAGCTTCTTGTATAATTTCAAATTGCTTTAGCATCTATGTGGTGTGCACTTGCTTCATTTCGTGTGATCACATCTCCATTGCATTCACATTATCCAAATTTTGGAAACAACTCTGATATGGTATCAAAGCCACTTTGATAATCATGTGTCTAGTTATGCTATTCTAAAATTCTTACTTTGCTTTCTTATTAGTTTTTTTTAACTCTATTGCATTTGAGAGCTTTGGTAGAGTTTCTTGAAAACTCATGCAAATCCATACAAAAACTTGTTTAAAAAAATTTATTCTGAGTTAGAATTTGCCAAGACATCTTGTATAGATTTGTTGTGGCTTTACGAAAGGCAGTAGAATTCCTTTTCTCTTGGTCATTCTACAGGAAAAGATAGATCTCTACAACTGGGTTCTGCTTCTTAGACGTTGGAGGGGCTGACTTTGTTGCAAGCTACTAGGCACCATTGTTGTGTGCAGAGAGAAGCAACACTTAGCAATAGACCAGGTACAATCATGCCAAGCTTTTGCACAACCACGCCAACTTTTTGTAATGCCACGCCAGATCTACAACTCCACGTGCTCAGCCTGTAAACCCACGTGCTCTCCAACAGTAGTCAATGTTACACCTTAGGCAGTCCTTCCAGCTGACCTTTTTTCATTTTCTAGGTGCCAAGGAGTGGTACAATGTCTAGCACAGGTCTGCAATTATTCTTTTGTTTTTTCTGTAAGCAAATCTGGACTATTTTTTTTTGGCGCCCCTTCCTTGCTTGGCGTCCCATGTGGCAACTTGAACTGGCATTGGTCATTGATTTTTTAAATGTTTTCTAACTTTATCAATTCACAATGTAATTTAGTGCACTGGGAAACAAGTAAGTTGAAAACATTTTTGAAAAGAGCAATTTAGAGGTTTTAAAAAAACTTGTATCTTTAACCTACGAAGACGAAGGGTGAGGCCTAGGTTGGCAGGAGCCAATTCCCCCTCAAAAAGACCTCGTTTGGATTCCTCACTTTGTGTCAAATCCAACGAGTGGTTGGAAGGCCACTTTCTCTCTCAAAATAGGCATTTTTTAATGTTTTAGTACTTTTTTTGCAAAAACACTAGTTTACGAGAAAATTGAACCTTTAATATCTTGCAAATAGTAGCTCAGATTTGGGTGCCATTTTTTCAAAAGTGTTTATAATTCAATTCTCCATAGTGTAGGCTTGTTATTTGTCAAAAATGCATTAGTTTATAAAGTGCCTAAAATTTGGGTCTCCTAGGACGCATTTTTGGCTGAGTTCGACGTCCTGTTTGCTTAAGTCTTGCACTGATTTCTCTAAGACACATTATAGGCTGAGCCCAACGTCTTTTGAGCATGTAATTGCATATTTGGGGGGGGGGGGTTAAACATTTTATGGGGGTGTGATTACTTTTCACAACTTTCAAATCTTTGCTTTCATTCTCCTTTCTGCATAATTTCACAACTTGCAATCAACACAACTTCATCTAAATTTAGCATAAAAATGGATTATTTTCAAATTAAACCCCTAACACCCTTAAAATATCATGAATGGAAGGTTAAAATGTCAATCATTCTTAGAAGCAAAGGGTTGTATAGGATCACCATGGGTACTGAAGTAGAACCCAACACTGATGCTGAAAAGGTCAAGTGGTACAACGGTAGTGATGAAGCCTATGGATTACTGAGCTTGTCCGTGTCTCCAAAACTTTTATTCCATTTATAAAACTCTAAAACTCCCAAAGAAATATGGGACACCTTAGATAACTTATTTGGGAAGCTTGATGAGATGAGAGTTCATGAGCTCGAAAATGAACTCATAAGTCTAAGTCCTAGCAACTTTGACACCCTAGAGGACTTCTTCACTAAGTTTAAGGCCCTTAGATTGAAATTGAAAGAATGAAAGATAGAGAATAAATATGATCAACTCATCCTTTCTATTCTCACAAAGTTAGGTCTAAGCTATTCAATCTTTGTCTCCACTTTCCATGCCACAAAAAGTTCCCTTGGCACTACATGGAAAATGCCTTCTTTGGATTCATTCATTGTCAACTTGAATAGGGAGCAAGATAAGCTAATTCAAATGGGCACAATGAAGTATACTCAACCCCAAGATTTGATAGCTAGAAATGGTAAGGATAAGACTTCAACAAAGGAGAAGAAGAAAAAGAACAAGGACTAGGAGAAGAAGAAAGAAAACAACAATCTTGCCAAAAAAAACACTGAGTCTTCATCCTCCAATGCTAAAACAAAGAAGGAGAAGGTTAAGTGTGACAATTTTAAAAATATAAGGCATGATGAACACAAATTCATGAAAAAATAAATAGATCACCTAACTCATCTTCTAGAGAAGCACAACATAGGTGTTCCTTAGTCCATCAAGCAGAATTCATCTACCCAAGATTCTACCAAGGCAAAAGGCAAGGGTAAGGAGAAAGAAAAGGGCAAGGCCCTTATAGCTACTATAGCTTCTACATCATCATGGGTCATTGATTTAGGTGATTCTCACCACATGGGCTCTTCACTAGTTGAGTTTTCATCTTTAGAGCCTTGTAGCATGACTTCAATTAGTTTGGGTGATGACACATCAATTTATGTTGTAAGGAGAGGGTCAATTGAAATGGAAGGAGGAATATTCAATAATGTTCTAAGTGTTCCTTCTCTTTCAACTAATCTCTTATCAATGTACCAAATAACTCACATTAGTTGGGGCATGAGATTTAGTTTTCATCAGATTCAGTGGCTATTAGGGAGTTGCATAGTGATACTATAGTGGCAGTGGGTAGGGTAGATCACCAAGCAAGGTTATACACCTTCTCACATTTTGCACCAAATTCTTCTTCAATGACATTGCTGAATCATTTAGATGAAGTTAGCAAATTGTGGCATGAGCGGTTTGGCCACCTTAACTATCGCTACCTTGAGTAACTTTGCAAACATGACATAGTCACTGGCTTGCGTCATGTCCAATTCTCAAAAGGACTTTGTGAGGGGTGCTCCCTTGGGAAGCATCCCAAAGAAACATTTGACAAAGGCAAATCTTGGAGGGATTCACAACCTTTGGAGTTAGTCCACAGTGATGTATCGGGACCCTTTCCCAAACCATCTTTCACAAGGGCCAAGTACATCCTCACTTTCATTGATGATTTCTCTAGGTACACTTGGATATATTTTCTCAAACAAAAGTTTGAAGTGTTTGAAAATTTTCTAGACTTCAAGGTTCTTATTGAAAAATAGAGTGAGAAATTCATCAAGGTTATTCAAACTGATAATGGAGGGGAGTATGTCAGCATCAGGTTTGAGCAGTTTTGCACCACAGAGGGGATTGATTTGTAGTGCATAGTCACTTACAGTCCTTCACAGAATGGGGTTGTAGAATGAAAAAATAGGTTCTTGAAAGAAATGGGTAGCTATATGATTCACTCCAAATCCTTAACACCACATTACTGGGTCAAATCCATCAATTATGCTTGCTACATTCAAAATAGGGTTCCTCACAAAGCTTTGAAGGGATAACACCCTTTGAAGCTTGGCATAAAAGGAAACTTGATGTTGAGCACCTTAGGGTTTTCAGATCCCCAGTGATGGCCCGCATTCTAAAGAAGAAATGCAAAGCTATGGATGTCAGTCCAAGCCTTGCATATTTTTAGGATATCTGGATGGTATTAAGGGGTATCACCTTCTAGATCTAATCACTCATGAGTTGTTCATCGAGAGAAGTGTCTATTTTTAGGAGAGTCTTAGAGACTCAACACTTCTTCTCCCTCATCGGATCTAATTCTTCATGATGATTCCTCATCAGATTTAGATCAGCCACAGTAGGTTCTTGAGCTAGAGACATCTTCTTCTTCGAGTTCAGACAGTGAGGATAGTGATACAGAGTCATCCACCTCTAGTCAGTCAGAGGATGAGGAGTTAACACCTGACTCACCCACTTTTGGGCCACTTTAGGTCAGATAGACACTTGAAAGTGCTGGCACTTGGGTAGGAGATCCCATAAATGACAAATGTACTATGGAGGATTTTTAGAGAGATCCACATGCCTTCTTTGCTTCAATTTTAGATCCATAGAATTTTTGAGAGGCATCTGGGGTACCTGAGTGGGATAGTGCTATGGAGGAAGAATATTCTTCCTTAATCAAAAATCACACTTGGGATTTGACTTCACTTCCTAAGGGAAGAAAGATGGTTTGATGTAGGTGGATATATCAAACCAAGTTTTCAGTAGATGGGTCAATTGATAAGTATAAGGTGCGATTGCTCGCCAAGGGTTTCTCACAGGTGGCAGGCATTGACTACTTAGAGATCCTTGCACCCATTGCAAAGATGACTTTTATTAGACTTACCTTGGCTATTGCTATAGCACATGGTTGAGATGTGCATCAGATGGATGTGAAGAGTGCCTTTCTTCATGAAGACCTAGAGGAGGAGATCTACATGGAGCAATCACCAAGATTTGTTTAGGATTATTCCTTAGTATGTAGACTTAAGAAATCTATCTATGGCCTTAAACATGATCCTCAGGCTTGGTATGCCAAGATGGATTCCTTCCTTCTCACAATGGGTTTCACTAGGTGTCACTCTGATCTTGTGGCAGGATGATTCACTCTTGATTTTGGTTCTATATGTTGTTGACCTTTTGATCACTGAGAGTTCTTCATTAGCTATTGCAGTGGTGAAGGCATCTCTTCAAGATAGATTTGACATGATAGACTTGGGTTTGTTATACTACTTCCTTGGCATCGAGATCTTATAGTCAGATTTAGGGATTTCTCTTGCATAGCCTAAGTATGCTCTTGACTTATTGGCTTGGTTTCATATGGCTGATTGCAAGCCATCTCTGACTCCCTTTCTATCAGGAGTCAAGCTTGAGGCTGACTATTCTTCACCATTGGTTGATGCCACTCAGTATCGACAACTTTTTGGTAGTCTCATCTACTTGACTCTCACCAGGCTTGACATATCATATATAGTGGGACTTGTCTCTAGATTCATGTAGGAACCTCATGAGCTACATTGGAAAGTAACTAAGAGGATCTTGCATTACATATAGGGTTCACAGAGATACAAGATTCATTACAGATTTGGCATATAGGTTGACTTGGTTAGATATACAGATTCAGACTAGGCTGGCGATTCACAGACTCAAAAGTCCACTTTTGGTTATAGTTTCTCTCTAGGTTTTGGTCTTATCAGTTGGTCTAGCAAGAAGCAGAATGCTATTTCTATATCATCCATAGAGGAAAAGTACAGGGGAGCTATTAATGCAGATACTGAGGCTATTTGGCTTCAGGGAATACTTTTTGAGTTTGGCATTCCTATCAGGCAGCCCACCATCATTTATTGTGATAACTAGAGTACCATTTAGATTTGTAGGAATCCAGTTTAACACTAACAGACCAAGCACATAGAGATTCACATGCATTTCATTTGAGAGCTTATTCATAGTCAGGTCATTGACTTGATATTTTGCCAGTCTTTGGAGTAGGTTGCAGACATATTCACTAAACCTTTCACCGAGAGCAAGTTCATTCATCTACGAGCTCTTCTTGGGGTGTGGTCTACATCTACAGTAGCATCATCTTCAGGGGGCCCACTAGCCTCTTCTTTCTTTTATGTCTCTCTTTTCAGGGGGAGTTTTTTCCTATGGGTTTTCTCCTTTTCTCTTTCTTATGGGAGATTGCATTTATACATGGGTACCTCATCAGGCCTAGTTGTCGGGACCCATTTTATATTTCCACACTGCCCACCTAAGCTACGCTTATGGGGGGTATTAGTGTAGGTTTTTATTTTTCCCTATTTTTTAATTAGGGAAATTATATTTGTGTGCATACATGGAATTTTCCTACATTTGTGGGATAGGCTAGCTTATGTGGAGATGTGTGTCATAGATGTGTCATAGGTGTCATAAGAATGTCATAAGTAACTCCCTTGATGGGAGTTACTTCTCTATTCTTAGTACCTTGTCACCACCTTTCATGGAGGAGTTACAGTCTATTCTTGGGGTGACTTGGCCACATTTTGTGGAGGAGTTACTTACGTGCTCTCCTATATCTATTCTTCACTTTGGCCATCTCATGTTAATCAAATTTTGGTTTTCTCCATTTTGTCTTATGTAATTTAGCTTCTTGTATATTTTCAAATTGCTTTAGCATCTATGTGGTGTGCACTTGCTTCATCTCATGTGATCACATCTTCATTGCATTCGCATTATCTAGATTTTGGCAACAACTCTGATAGTTTTAACCCTCTTCTTTTGAAACACATCTTAAATAGATGCCTTCATAGTTCTTTCTATACAAGACTCTTTTCTTAATCATGTAATGAGCTAATTTGAGCATGAGTGCTCACCTTTTCTCTCTATTTAGTTCCAAAGTACATGTACCTATGAGGATATAATGGATGAATTGAGTGTACCATTCACCACCAGTTACCTAAGTCTCATTATTGTGTTCTATACTAATTCATGTACTAGTCTTGATCATTAGTTAAACAATCCCCTAGACTCTTACCATCTTGACTGCCTTGATCTCAAGGTCAAACTCTTGAAGTTTAGCCATCCATTAGCCTCTTATTTTACCTAATTAATTCTAGACAAACATGAGCTTGAAGGTAAGATCAAGAAGAATGGCATATGTTTTATTTCATAGAAAATAGTGCCTAAACTTTTTGATAGCTTTAATTAAGGTATAAATCTACTTGTTTATCATAGAGTACTTCAACTCAACATCTTTTAGAATGGTAATAATGAAGTAAATGGTATGTTAATTATATTATACCTTTGTCTAAGCACAACAACCATAATATGTTCCAAAGAAAATAAATAGAGATAAAAATATTTACTAAAATCTAGACTAATCAAAATTGAGCTTGAGCAATGGTAGTTTTGATGTCTTGGAAAGATCTTTGGGATTCTACCATCCACTCTATCTTAGAATATTTCTTCAACATAACACTTAATGGCTTGACATTCTCTACAAATTAAGAAATGAATTCTTGCGTGAAGTTTATCTTACCAAAGAAGGATTTCAATTCATTCTTACTACTAGGAGGTGTCAACTTGGATATGGCCTATACCTAATTTAGATCAATTGAGATCCCATATTTGGTGATTATATGACCCAATAGTTTCCCTTTATTAAATCTAAAGATAATTTTATTCATGTTAAGTGACACCCCATACCTTTTGCATCTATCAAACACCTTTTGGAGATGGTCTACGTGATCAACTCATTTTTAGAGAGCATAGTGAGGTCATCCATGAATATGATGATGCACTTGCCAAAAAACCCTTATAAATTTAAGTCCATGGCTCTATGAAAGGTTGATCTTGCATTAATCAGGATGAATTACATCTTATTATATGTAAAATTTCCCTACTTTATTATGAAGGTAGTCTTCATCTAATCCTATACCAATACTTGATTATAGCCAAATAATCCATTCAAGAATGACATCATCTCTAATATACTTACTATTTAAATTACCTCATCTATTGAGGAAATGGATAATTGTATTTCTCTGATGCTCTATTTAGTTTCCTTAAATTGACACAAAATCTTATTCCTGACTAGTACCAAATTAGCTACCCAAGTAGAGTGCATAATTTGAAGAATAATTTTGGCTCCAAAAATTTTGTACTTATGTTTAAATTAAAGGTTCTAAAATTGCATTTAATGGCCTTTGTCTCTATCTAAAAGGCTTATGATCTATATTTAATGGAAAAGTATGAGTAATGATTTTGGGGTTGAATTATTTCAAGTCTTCATATGTCTAGGCTATCACATCTTTGTATTCTTATAGTAGATATTTTAGTTTTTGTTTATAAATTGGAGTGAAACTCAGGCCTACATTCACCTAATGAGGGTGTTGGTTAGTGCCCAAATTTTCTTTAGAAAAATATGATTCAATTGATCTTGGTGGTTTCTAATTTTTAGCATGGGGGTATAGGTCAAAATATCATTATAGGGTGATCATGCCTAGAGGGATGTGATTCTTATTTAATTGTAAAACACCATTTTCTCTAAGGTCTTCACCATACATGGGTTTGACATACTTTTCATTAATTATCTAAGCTTCAAATTATCTAGATCTAGTCATGAATTGTATTATCTATTGGTCATCTTAGAACAACTAAAATTTTTCCACATTATCTAGGATGGAGGGGCAAGGGACCAAATCCATTGATAAATTCTACATCTTTTGACTCCTAGAGTGGTTCCATATTAACAATTGAAGATGCTAGTGAATTGACTGTCTAGTTATTATCTTTAAGAATGGAATTATTATTGAATCCTTCAAAGAATTCAATCAAATCTAAAGACTTTTACTTGTAATAATTTAAGTAGGAGAGCTTACACTGATACTTATTCCTAATCTGATTAACCACTAGTTTAGAATCACTAAAGATGTATAACTACTTAACATTGTGTTTGAGTGTAAACTATAAGTTGAGGATCAGAGCTTCATACTCTACTCTATTTTTGGTGAAGGGAAACTGAAACATGTAAGTAGAAAGGTACCTATTTCCATCTAGATCCATTAGGTCCATGCCCACACTAGAACCTTATTTTGACATGGCTCTATCAAAATGAAGAGTCCATAATTGAGATGGACTTCAAATTTTTAATCATGCTATACATTTTATTATCTAGTGATAAACATGCATATGCTTACATGTGAAGATACAAAGTAAACATTTTCATTCATGGCATTATATTGCATGATCAAGTGTCTCATCTTGGGTTCATGGTCCACTCAGATCTAGTTGGCTACCCCATTGTAGGGCAACCACATATGTGAGAAGTTAGTGCCCATGTATCCATTCAATGTCTTTGACCAATCTCAACTAAATAATAGCCCATAGGATTCTTGAATGTTAATGACTAATATGTCAATGGTATAATACACACATGAATCAAAATCCAACTAAATGCACACATTTATTAATTATTTGACATATGGAATGGAAGAATTATCTAATATAAGACCACTCTCTTTGAATTGTAGGGGTTAAGCCTAACTTATGACATACATATGTTAGCATCACATTGGATAAGGTACTTGAGTCAACCAAGTAGTTATGTATGTTCTTTCCAAACATTTAGATAGTTAAAAGAAATGATGGTACTTTAGGTTTATATTTAAATACCATCACATTGGCATGTGCATATTTGAATTTGTTTGATGTACATGACCTCCTGATTAGGGACTTGAGAAATAATTCTCTTTATTCAGTGATATGAGCTAGTTCATGATTGATGATATTGGCCTCAATATTATTCATGTGTTTGACAATGTTGTGCCCAACCTTGTTTTGCAGTTCTACACTCTACAATTGTTCATATCTCCTAGGGGAGGTGGGTTGTTGTTAACCCAAAACTCTATGGGAGTAGTAGCATTATTGTTTGGAGGTGTTGAAGTAGTAATTGTTTACTTGATCCTAAGATTGTATTTGTTCTTCTAGAAATAATGGAATACATGGATATTGTTTGTATTGTCATCTAGTTCATTATAATCCTCTTCTAGAAATGGGAGATCATAGGTCTTAAAGACCATTGTTGTGCTGGAGTGTCTGAGATAAGTAGAGAAAGAAGGTTATGTTTGATGTGTAGAGCCTTCTTGCCTATCCATATCTTCTTGAAATATCTCAATGGTTGTGTAAAACTCAATGCAATCAAGCTCACCATGTTATGTAGTGTTATGAACCCTACACCAATTAGGAAGGGATACTTTTATGATATTGATCTATGGCATCCTACTAGATGGGAATTATTGTTTGTGATATTTATAAACCTATTGAAAGGCCTATTATATTTTTGGAATCAAAATCCATGATTGGTATTATTCCCTCCAATATTACCCATGCATTTTTGCATGTTCAAAATTTCATTGCTTAATTTATAGACCACCATTTAGATTGGTTCCAAATCTATTTTTGTGGAATAAAAATTAGTTGCATGTGATATATTATTATTGATTGGTATCAATGATTGATTTATGATTTTCTAGTTGGGAATATAATTATTTAGAAAGATAAGATGTTTATTGGGTAAAATTTGAGTTAAGGGAATCTGATTATAAACTATATTCTAATTTTGGGCCACAATGTTTTGATTTATATTTGGAATTGGATAGAATGCCAAAAAAATAAGACCAACAAATGAGCGAGGCCAAAAACTACAGCTAAGGGTTTAATTATTTGTCTAAACTAATAGATTCAACATAAACCAAAGGTAATGTATCAATACCAACAACTTTGTATATAAAGACAATAGTCACAAGGTCTAGAGCATTCTTGTACATCTCTAGGGCCAATGCCTTATTAGGTGTGTAAGAAGTATAAAGTTTGATATACATATTTTAAAATTTAGAATTGAAGTCTTGGATTGGCTAATTTGGATCTCTCCTCATACTTGTAAAGTGTTGATAAATAACATTTACAATGGTGACCTGACCAAATTATGCCAAAAAATGTTTTGAAACTCTTCCTAAGAGGTGATTGAACCTTATAGGATATTGAGAAACCAATCATAGGCCATATATTACAATGTGAAGGTAAATAAATTGCATGCCACATATTCATGGGTTACATTAAAGATTGCCAAAGCAATTTTAAAGGCCTTGAAATGTTCTTTTATATTCCTTCCTCTTGAGGGAGAAAAGGAAGGTAGATATTTCTTACGGATCCTAGATAATTCATGGATAACTCCTACAACATTAATAACAAAACTAGTCAACTAAGTTGGAGCCTAAATTGGATCTTGGATTTGAGGTTGTGGATGGGACATTAGGATTAACAGAAGGCATGATTGTCTTTCTTGAGATAATGACTGAGCCCAAGGTTCTCTCTTAACTCCTTTATCAGACCTAACTTTTTTATGGATTTATAAAGGTGGGAACAATAAGTTAGTGTTTGAGGTTGATATTACAAGTATTTTGGGTACTTCTAGAGTAACCAAGTGATTATTTTCAAATAAAATTAAGGTAGAGATATATGCCCTCTTTCTAATGCCAACTTAAGTTTTGATATCTCTATTGATGTGGGTTTTATACACGTCACAAAAAAATCTATGAGGTGGCCTCTAATGTTTTAAGATCAATGAAAAAGTATTAATTCCAAGGAATGAGTTGTGGGGTATTGGGTTTTATAAACAACCTGTTGGTGGAATAGTGGTGAGTGAAGTAGATTATTTACCATGAATGAGTTAGATATGGGTGAATATAAATCTACTTGGAGATTGGTGAACTAATGATGGTTATAACCTAAGGTAGGTTGGACTTTAGAAGAAACTCAAAAAGGAGGGAAAAGTAGGGAAAGAAAAGAGGCTTATGGACCACACCAGATGACACCTTTCAAGACTAGAACTTGAACTATACGTTGGAGAATAAATTAGAAGAACAACGTATTCTATAAGATGCTATAACACACTAACAATAAAAAAAAGTTAGGAGTCAAAGGGAATAAAAATATAACATAATTGAACACATGAAATCAAAGGTTGTCATATTTATTAGACCTCAATAACACATATACAAGGGGGGATCATGATTTATATATAAAAGGTATTTATATTAGCTATAGATTAATATGAATGAATATAAATAATACATAACCAAACACTAAGAAACCAGAATGATATCCCTTCTTACACAATCCAAAAGTTGGAGAAGAATCAAGAATTGCACATCAAGACTAAAATTTTAGAACTTCTCAAAATTTCCTATTTATCTCAATAGCCAAAATTCTCCTCCTTTTGTGATTGGGTGGTTACAAGTATAAATATGATTTGGATGGGTAATGCCTCATATCTCAAGTGAAGTCTAAAAATACAAGTCCAAAAATAAAACTATATGTTAATCTCATGCAATGCATGCATGTACAACATTGATAGCTCAAAATAGATTTCGTTTAAAAAATACAATATATACATGTTAAATTCATTAAAAAATAATAATTCCATATCAACTAGACCATGCAAGTACATATGTATAATTAGATGGTGCTAATGTGGCACTAATGTAAGAATTTAAAGTATGATAAAGCTAATGTAGAAGATGATTTTAATGGATAAAGTTGTAACTAGAGTTACAATTGAGACAGGGAATAGAACTAGAGGTGAGATAAAAGTAGATGTAGGATTAGGTGGAATTTAAGTTAAACCTTGTGTTATAGATGAACTCGATGTAGCTATTAGTAATGTGATATAAGCTGGCCCAGTCTGAGTGTGCACCAATGTGTACTTAGGAAGTTGATTACTCTAAGGTGGGGTTGGCATGACCCATGCTACCATAGTTGATTTCTTAGCTACTTCCATCTAAAGATAAAGTGCATGACTTGGTTGGAAGTCCATGTCAATTGTCTCAAAATCAAGTAGAACTTTTTTGAATAACTAAGGAAGCTTGTCTATAAATTTATTATGTATACCCAATATAACTCTAATCTCAGCATGTAGTGACTCACTACCTATAATTTTATCTCTTATGAAATTGACTAGTTGCATTAACTTATCACTAGTTCTATAAATAGTCCCCTTGATTTCCACTCTGAAGCTATCTAATGCTTCTTGTAGAAGATTCTCAAAAATGGGCTTGGGAACCAATTGCCCTTGTGGAGTGCCTACTTAAATGACTCTTGAGTTAGTCAATATATAGATAGATCACCTTTCCTATTTTGAAAATTATTGAGCTAGTCCCTACATCTCTTGATGCCATTCAAGTATATTATTCCTTCTTACATTAATATAATTTTGTGTCCAATAATCTTTGGCTGTTGTCATTAAATTAAGGTGGACATAATACTTATTTCTTATTGCTTAACTTATAAAATAAAAAATTTCCACCAATATAATTTATTTTATTAAACAATTGAAGAATGTCTACCCATTTAGGTTGGGAGGTGGCCTCTATGGACCTTATTGAACTAATGGTATAAAATAACTTCCTAGCTATCCCCTATGAATTATACACTATCTATTTGGGGGCCTATATGGTACTCACCTCTGGATGCTTCTACATGATTTGATAAAAATATTCTAAAAATTTCTTTGATCACCCTTTCTATTGCATCCACTAAATTATAAGGGTATTCCCTAATCCTATCAGGGTCTGAAGGATTCACCTTCTTCCTCTTAGTTAGAGAGAAAATATTTTCTCTCTACTCTAGCTCTATCTATTGATATTCAATGATAATATTTTTCCATTTGAATTTTTTCAAAGTGTTTATCTATGTATAAAAATGGAATTTAACTATAGGTTTCTCATTTATTACCAAGTTTTATCTTCAAGTTTCTTATTTCCATTCTATTTTCCTAATCCATGAAGGAATATTTAGTGCAACTTGTTTCTCTATTTGTTCTATTTGCCTTGTAAATGATGCTTGTTGAGCTATCTAATCTCCTTGAGTAGTTGAAGGGGATGGATTTGAAGGTAGCATAGACTTTGAGGAGAATGTCCTTATTACAAGAAAAGGAAGAATAACCTTCTATCAACTGGTAACCTACTTTTAAATTGGTGTATCTATGATATATTTAGCCTTTCCATCTACTTTGTGCATTGAAATTATAGGTGTATCCATCTATGTGGTTCAACTAATAGGCATTTATATTTATGTAGAGGGATTGGGAGGGGTGATTTGTGCAGAAAAAATAGAGGTAGACATTAGGTTTTCAAAATATATGCATTGTCAATTAGACTCTCACCTTTGTGAAGGTAGTTTTAGGCCTTCACAATCTATTGAAACATGGAAATAATCCTAGGCTATGGGTGGCCTAATCAATGTATTGAATGTTTATATTCTAAGGGCTAGCTCCCTTTAGTGTATCAATTAGGATCCCTACTCTACGCTACCAACTTGTGGGGAAAAGGAAAGAGGGAGAAGGTAAGAAAGAAAATTGAAGTATAATCCTATCTAGTGATGGTGATACACCTATATTTTAGTTCATCCACTCAATCTAAGCTTATAAAAACACTGATTAGATTAAAAAAATATTAAAATTTCAACTCTAATTGACTCCTATGCATATATATTTCATGAAAAGGTTTTATCTGGTGATCAAAGTTTTGATTGAAATGATGGAATAGGCCTAATTCAAGGCACTAACCAACCACTTACATCCATTGTAACTTCAGCCAAAAGACATCAAACATAGAACATGACCTACATAATCTGATCAACTAGTAACTAGGTAAGAATCAAGACTTGACAAGGAAGAAAACTCTATCATATATACAAATCACTAACATAAATACACTATACCAGCATCCTAAAATAATAAAAAAATCCTTCTATTTATCTAAAAAAGGTTACAAAATCAAATTTTGGTAGAGTTTGGTCTTGCCAAAAGAGGGATCTATTTCAAGGATGAAAAGTCAAATTATATAGTAAAAACATACAACTAAGAGATTGGTGCTAAAAATAGAAGAGGAGATCAACTCTCACATCTTACTATGAGATCAACTCTCACATCTCACAAGTCCAACTTCAACTATCAAAAGATAACTAAGCCTTTAAATAATATCTTTTTGTCTTATGTCTTGCATGAAAAAGGTCTTTGGCATTGGAAATGATAGTGGGTCCATACTAGACTAATCTACTCCATGAATGAAAGATACACCAAATATTCAAAGAGATACTCCACTTGACATGCTTGGAAGTTAATTTAAAATAAAGAAAGTCTTTTGCATGGAAAACAAGAAAAATGCATGATAAGTCTTATCTAGTCAACTCCAAGTAACTCCATCTTGAATGAGATGATGCTACACCAATCCTTAGATGAATAACTTCAATTTGAATAAGTTAGAAGTGTTGAAAGTCTTCAATTAATAAGATATATCAGAATAGATGTGACACTTTGACAAAAAGTCAATGCAAACTCAAGACCAATCAAATCCATAAGGCTTCTACTTGCATGATGTTAGTTTTTGAGTCGCCTTTAATCAAATTTTCATGAATTTTGACATAAAAGAAGTTCACCCACATATCATTTCCTATGTGTGAAATTTCTAAAAGAATTGAACCATTGAACTTGAACCTTTCTCGGAGTTCATCAAGTTTAATGAGTTCAATGGTTCAATGGGTTCAATATTTATCAAAAGTGAACTATTTGTCCATTTGTGTATTTTAATTATGACTTTGAACCATCTGATTGAACTTGAACCCATTTTTGGAGTTTAAAAGTTCACCAGTTCAAGAATTCAATACTTGATGTTTTATAAAGAGTCATGTTCACTCAGTTCCTTTGTCTAAATTAATATACCACTTGAACCTACTGCTTGAACCTATCGCTTGAACCTACATAGAAAATTTTAATGGTTCAATGTTTCTCAAAATGCACTATTTCTTTATATTTCAGTTATGTCTTTGAACCTTACGGTTGAACTTGAACCCTTTTTTGGAGATCAAAATTTCAACAGTTCAATGTCTTAAAATTTGAAGAGTTCAACGGTTCTAAGTTTCAAAGTCCAAAGTTTCTAGAAAGATCATGTGACTATTGGTTGATATGTGTGGTTCATTTCATATCATTAAACCTTAAAGTTGAACCATATTTTTAAAATTTCAATGCTTTAATGGTTCAAAAGCTATACTCTTATCTTCCCCTAAGGATTTCTCTAAGTTAAAATTAGCAGGAGATTTAGAGGAAAATATATCCGAAACTCACTATAAAGCAAATTTTTTTGAATTTTTATGAGGTTACAGATAATCATTACTTATCAAAATCAAGTGTAAGATATGCTTGCCATTAATGCATATGTCATAGTGCATGTATTATCAAGCATGTTTAGCATGTATTGTCCCAATTTAATCATTTGATCTGGTTAATATCTATATTGAGAAAAAACAATTCAAATTCAGCAAACAAGCATATTGGGTGATACAAAGGAGAATAACATAGGTGATATAATATATTTGATTGCTTGAATTTGCAGTGATTTTAGATAAATTTAAGGTGAGTTTCACTCTTATTGTAAGCTATTTCCTCTACTTGGTTAGAAAGAAGGATCCTTTTGAGTTTTCATCATTATTTAAAAATTCAAAACTTTCTCTTTTCATTATATTCTCTAACTTGTAGCCATGAAATCCACTTATCTTGATTACGAGCATGGCCCTAGTCTCATATGTTCTCTACCTAAAATTTAGGACACCTCTTTGGTCCAATATGATTTGGAAGATTTTAAGGAAAGGGATAGAAATCCTATGATGAATCTTATGATGCAAAAAATAGTAGAAAGTGGCCTGGTTGAAGCTATGGCCTTTCCCATGGCTATACAATGCCCTGAATTAGTCCTTGAATGCATGAATAGATATGAACCTCAAAATAGGTGCATCAGGACTATAGATGGTAATGTTGTATTACATATCAATGGACAAACTGTAATGTCTGTGATGAGAATCCCTCCCAAGGAACCATACTCTTACCTTAGTATTACTTATTCCTATGGTTACTTTTCAATAAAGAAAAAAAAATTACAAGAGCGTGATTGCTAGGAATTGGCTCTTGAAATTCCAAAAAGGAGGTTCAAGATTGCCTAGGCCATTAACAAGAAATCATATGATTCCAGAATTACAAGATATCATGGTATTATTACATAGACTAAAAGGCAATGCTCATGCATATTATTGGGAAGACTGGATGTACTTCTTCATATAGGTGATCCTTCAAGGAGAAAAATATTTGGATTGGGCAGACGTTGTAGCTAAATGTTTGCATCAGGGTTTAACTAATTGTTTGGGAAATAGAGATTTTATATGTCTTTGTACCTCCTCTACTTCTTGGATTCTACGAGACAATGGGTAGGGTTACTTCATACACCCTTGGCTGAAGATAATAAAATTTATGATTATTACTCATAGTTACAAATGCATAACTACTATGAGGATTATAGGAGGGTTAATGATGTTTTTTTTGGGAAAATGACTCTTGAATTGTCAAATAAGATTAATAAGAGGTTGTCTGGTGAAGCTATGTAGTTAATTAGTATATATGGTAGTTTCTTCATTCAATTTTCTAGGTTCACTTGTATTAGAGTTGGGGGTTTTGATGGTGAACCCTTGAGGTTACCCAGGTATGTTTTTGACTAATTTGTGCTAATAAAAGTCTGTAGGCAATTAACACATGTAGATAAAAAATTCCCAATAAAGAATAAATTTGGTATATCTTTTCCTATTGAACTTGGATTTTATTCATGCAAAACAACATTTGATACTTTAAATTTAGAATTGGATCTTACGAAATTCAATTTTCAATACTTCACAACCATACCACAATTTGATAGCAAAGGTTTTACCAGAGATAATTTAGACCTTGGAATAGGATTTTCACATATTCCTCAATTAGAGGATTATTGGGAGGATTGTTTAGATGAATTTGAAGTCAGAAAGAGACTGTGGTCCAAGTTTTCCCTAGGGTAGATAATTACCCTTAAATTAAGCATGGACATTTTTGGAATTGTTGACAATGATTAACAGGTGATTGCTCCATAATTTGAGCAAATAAAACAATCACCTATTCCAAAAATTAACTGGGAGAAAAGTGAGGAAGATAGAATTGAGGTCAAGATCCTTCCAGTGATAAGGAGAACTGAAAAATGGCTGAGAGAGAAAAAATTGGGAGGATCTCAAAATATAGTCTTCCAATAATGTACAACAATAATTAAATCTCCATTCCCAATAAGCTCATCTAACTAGCCTATTGCTATTATTGATGTAGGTACTTACAAGTCAAAAATTGGAAGGGACCTTGTCATCAAAAAATTTGAGAAGGCCCTTGTAACTACCCTGCCTCCTCATGCCACCAGGTCAAGAACTCAAAGCAAGAAGAAGATTTAGGAGAAATAAAAGGTGATAAAGAATCTAATTCACCAATGGTGGAAGAGGTTAGTATAGATCAATAGATAGTGATTCCTTTTGATCCTACTAAATTAATGATTATTTCAATTGTACCTTCTAATCAACTAAATCTTGAAAGAGAAGTCTCAGCTTCTACACCTAAATGGCTAGAAAGTTCAATCAGTCATAAAAGGAAAGTAGTTCCATTTTCTTTACCCTTAGAAGATATGGTGAGAAAGTGTTTAGGGAAAGCTCCTAAATCTAAAAATTTAAAAATGACATCCAGGGTAGATGTTTACCCAAATACAGTGAACTGGAATGTAGAAATTTCTCAGCCAAAAACCAATGAAGATCAAGATCCTACTATTCAAGATTTTACAGTTGAAAAGGTAGACCTTGGGACTGCATCACATGCTACTGATGTGCATCATTTAGAAGTATCTACTAAAAGGATAGTTAGCATAACTTGGAAGGATGAAAAGGATAAAAGATAGTTAAAATAGATTATGCAGTCAATGACAGAGTATATTGATGCCATTCATAGTCCAGATCCATAACCAATTTCCCAAATGCCCATGTCTTTTGATCTAAAATATCTTGTCAATCAAAGAATGCTAGATCAGATACATAGAAGAAAAATGATTACCAAAGTATTTGATAATTGGTTAAATGGCATCATCCTGAAAGGTACAAAATACATTCATAAATTGAAGAATGTATATGATCTGACCATAATCACTGTTGAATATTTGAAGACTCAAACCACTTTGTGGATAAAAGAAGAAGGAAAATAGATGAGCGTGATGAATCGGATTGACAAAGTGAAAAAATATGGGATAACAAAGTTTTTATCAGAAAAGAACCTGATAGGATTTGATGAAGATATATTATATGCAAGTAAGAAAAATGTTGAATGGAGAAATTTAGTATCCAGACAAGGATGATTGGAAATCACAAAAATGATCAAAGAAATAACTGAATTTATTTAGTCATTATAGCATTATCTATAGAGCATTGATATCAATTACATAAAAGACAATGGAAAACCAAAGAAGGACATCAATGTTGTGATTTAGTCCTTTAGGGAAAAGATTAACTTCATTAAAGAAACTGACAGCTTATCAACTAAAAACTTCTCTCAAATTTCAAGGGTAGAGTCACTTGTCTATTGCTGTATTGACATACTCTCAAAGCACATAGAAAAGATGGAAAAAATTTAGAGGGAAGAAAAGATCTGGAAGGCAAGGATAAAACATGTCAACATTCCCAATCTTTCTAAAATTTAGGAGTTTGTTACAGTATTTTAGGAATGGAAAGCTCAACATGTCTACCCCACCGAACATAGCAAATCTGGAGATCCTAGTTCGTGACTTCAACAATAATTTTTTTTACTTACATAGTCTTTTTTATTTAGTTACTTTTCTATTTGGAACTTAATTTTTAATGAATTTGTAAAATCTAAATCCCGTATGGGTTAGAGTTACTTTAACTCTAGTTTATTTTAAAATATGGATGAGTTAAGGCAACGATATATATTTTTGGTTGTTAAAAGATGTGGAGATAAGAAAAAGATAGGAGTTGGAAATTTTAGAATTGGACCATTATTTTTACAAATATCTATGATGTTTGTCTAAAATTATTTTCATCTGTGAATGAAAATGAGAATTAATTACTGAGTACTTAAATTTGTAAGTTTGAGTATTTGAAAGTGAATTTTCTATGTGAAGTCTTCCTTCATATAGTAATTATTTTTTTATCAAACAATCTATTATGTATATTTTATCATTTACTAGTTCAACATATATACGTTTATCTATTTAATTATTATTGAAAATAGAATCTGTGTATTCTGTTACCTATCGCTGTTATAAAATCTCGTATTCATAACATAATGATGTATGGATATTAGTCTGCCTTTAAACACTTTCTGGTTAAAAGTGTATCTAAATATTTAAATTCATTGAAAATATTAAAGGGAGCTATACCTTAATTTAGAGGGGAAATAATCTTGATAGTTCACCCATTTGTTGTTTAACTTATTTGTTCTTGAGAGAAGAGTACAGAGTTAAAATAAAATATCTTTATATAAGAACAAATTTTTTAGCCAATAGTTTTTTGAGGACTCGATTGGGGAATGAAATTGATTTGGTCACCTTAATATGAGGCAACAATGGTGCTTCCTCATGAAAATATGATTCCTATTTTACAACCTAATCTTGGTTTTCAAGATGAACAGGAAGATATAATTAGCCAGTTAAATACTCTTGCTTGGCATTCTCATCAGAATATTGATGATTATAGATCGACAAGTAGAATATTAGAAAAATAAGAAGAATTGGATGATAATATAAGATTGCTATTACTCAGGAAAAGAAGAAGACAAGAAGAAAACACAACAAAGAATTAAACCCTCTGAAGTGTGAAAAGATTAAGAGCAACATCAAATTTAATAATTATTATATCATAAGATGGATTCTAGAAGGTACACAAGGTCTTTTAGAAGAGAAGGGACTGAAGATTCTACTTTTCAAACATTAAAAATCCTAAATTTTCCTTATATTTCCACCTATGTTAGAAAATCTAGAAGTAGATCTCCTAGCCCTCCAAAACCCTCTACATCCTCTGTCTATCAAGCCTTAAATCTTTCTGGTACTATCTTTCCTTCTACCATAAGTTTTCTTCTAATGGCCCAACCTTGGGGCACAACTATAGGACCTCTAAATTTAGGGGCCAACCTAAATCCTTTGCCTTAAAATGCAAGGGAAAATTTACCCAAATTTAATAGAGATGGGAGACAATCACCAGAGGAACATCTGAGTAGCTTTGCAGTGACATGTGGTGTGTTAGGCATGCAACATCAAGATGTAACCATAAGGATTTTTATGCAAATTCTAATTGATATTACAGCATAATGGTTTTATCATCTAACTAATTCCTCAATCATAAGTTGGAATGATATGAAAACTACATTTGAAAATAGGTTCAAAAGTATAAAAGATGAACATTCCCTTCTTGCTCAATTGACTCAGCTCAAGAAGGAGATACATGAACCCATGAAGGAATTTATAGCCAAATTCAATAGAATTGTGCATAAGATTCCTAATGCTAAAAGACTAACTGCTGAGAACCTAAAATATTTCTTTATTAATTTTATGCCTCCTGATATAAGTTTTCATCTTAGAAGAAGTATAATTTTCAATTTAATAGATGCATAATCATTGGCAGTTGAGTTAGAGGATGATCTTATTATGGCCAAAAAATGGAAGAAAGAGGTTCAGGTACCTAATGCTAATCCTTCATCCTCTATAGATCTTGTAGTTTAAATATTAGTCAATGATATGATTGATCTTAAAAGACAATTACCAAAGGCTAGTACTTCATTCCAACAACTATATCAAGATATTGGTAGGAGAAATCAACAAGAAAATACTGGTAAGACATTACCACTTGCATCAACACAACAAAGATTAGATATTGAAGCTCCTCCTGGAAGAAATAACATGTATATTTTTCATTTGACTACTAATCATGATGGACATTCTTACCTTGAGATGCTTATATTTAATCAAATGACTGCTACTCAAGATGTCTTAGGAGAAATTACTGAAGAAGAAAGGAGCTCTGAGAGACTTGACGACTCTAAAATACACTTCCTTGAATATGATTTAGATTCAGAAAGAGGAGATGAAATATTGGTTACTCATGAAGATCCTTCATGTGCTGTACTTACTAGAAGTGAAAAGAATCCAAGATTTTCTAATACTCAAAAAGTGTCCATTAAAGGTAAGGAACCTTTTACTAAATTTTTTGATGCTAAGACACAAGAAAGCAAATTGTTACACAAAAATGATCGTGAGACTTCTTTTGATATTTTAAAATTTTATAAGTCTGCAAAAATTCAAATATCCCCTACTAAATACCTCAGGATAAAACCCAAAAAACTTGATAAATTAGTTAAATATGTTAAAAATGGTCCTACACAAGTTGAACCTGAAAGTCAATTAAACTTTAATACTGAGTCTCCCATTACCCAATTATTTAATTCTCCACCTGAATCACCCATTCATACTTCTAGCATGACCCTTAATTCATCTGATGATACTCATTATATGATTGATATAAAACCCAATCCATTTTATGTTTCCTTATTCATAAATGGTCATAAACTCAACAATTGTATCATAGACTCCAATGCTTTTGATAATATAATGCCTTCTTCTATAGCCAAAGCCTTAGGCTTAGCCCTTATAAAAATATTTGGTAGATATTAATCCATGAATGGAAAATAGATCTCTTTGCTCAAACAAATTAAAGATGCACGAGTTGCTCTTGCAACCTATCCTGATAAAAAAGTGAAGTTGACTATCTTGGTAGTAGATATCCCCGCTAGTTATGGAATGCTGTTGAGTAGGACTTTTTTCAAAGATTTGGGAGGGAATATTAAATTGGATTGGTCAGAAGCTACAATTTTAGTGGGAAAGTAGAAAGTTAAACTAGAACCTAAACCTAAATGCAAGTTTATAGTATATCCTTCTGATATCCTAAATCTCAGATTCTATTTGAAGAATATGAATTTGGTAACTATTTTATCTCCTCTAAAGATTCAAAGGAAGAATCTGTACCAAAGTCTCTTCATTTAGATGATCTATGGACCATATAATTTCATGGAAATTGCGCTATCACTGGTTTAGGAGTAGGATTTGTGTTGATCTCACTTGAAGGTGAAACTTTTCCTTACTCTTTCAAGCTAGAGTTTAAAAAATACTAATAATACTACAAAATATGAAGCTTTATTGCTTGGGTTAAATGAAGCTAAAGGAAAGGGTATAAAAATACTCAAGGCAAAAGGAGATGCTAAATTAATTATCAAACAAGTAAGAAGAATTTTCTTAGTTAAAAATGATAGATTAAGACATTATAGAAATAGAGTTTGGGATGAGATAGAATGTTTTGATGCCTTTTCTATTGAGGCAATTCCCAGAGACTAGAACGCTCGAGCAGATTCTCTTGCAGTATCAGCTTCTCTTCTTCTCCCACACCCCGATTTTGAAAAATATTTGTATAGAATAGAATTAATCTATCATCCTAATGTCCTAGATAATGCTTAAAATTGGAAAGTTTTTGAGAATAATAAATAGATCAATTTTTTTTAGAGAATGTTGATATGTTCCTAGGGACTTATTTTGAAGGTTCAAAAATAGAATGTAAAGAATTCACTCCTGATCCTAGGATTAATCCAAAATATGATGTAATTCAATTAAAAGGAAACAAAATCCCTAAAGGACTGGTCTCTCTAGAACATTTTTTCACTAGACAAGATGAATATACTATAGGCAAACTTGTCCAGAATGCTAACAAAATAGAGGATTATGAGAAAATCAACATTGGAAGTGAAACTGACCCTAAATGGATCTCCATTGGTAAGTGTTGTTCACCAGAGGAGAAAAATGAATTAATTAATCTATTGATTAAGTATAAGGATGTCTTTGCTTGGTGTTATGATGACCTCAAAGATTTTAGATGTGGATAATTTTAGCATCATATTTCTTTGAAAGCAAATGCAACTCCTTTCAGGCAGAAGCTGAGAAATTATAACCCAAAAGTTGATGAAGATATCTTTAAAGAGATTGACAAGATGCTAAAGGCTAGGATTATTTATCCAATTCATCACTCCACCTGGGTGGCGAATATTGTTCTAGTGTGTAAAAAGAATGGAGAAATAAGAATTTGTG
Organism: Torreya grandis; assembly: GCA_037957365.1. Lineage (NCBI taxonomy): Eukaryota > Viridiplantae > Streptophyta > Pinopsida > Cupressales > Taxaceae > Torreya > Torreya grandis. The sequence continues at coordinate 74,703 of JARHVA010003804.1, read as the reverse complement.
TTGACTTCAGGAATTTGAATCAAGCTAGTTTAAAAGACAATTATCCCTTACCTATGATGGATCACATCTTGCAAATTATTGCTGGGTCAGAAATGATGTCCATGCTAGATGGGTTCTCAGGTTATAATCAAAAAAGTGTAGCTATGGCTAACCAACATAAAAATGCTTTCACTACACCTCGTGGAACTTTTGCTTATAACCGTATGCCATTTGGTCTAATTAATGCTAGTGCAACTTTTCAACAGGTGATGGATTCATCCTTTAAAGATTTAAAAGATAGAATTATTATTATCTATCTTGATGATTTGACTATTTTATCTAGAAAAAGAGAAGATCATCTAAAAGATCTGGAGACCATCTTACAAAGATGCTTGAGTCATGGGATATCTCTTAATCCTAAGAAGTTAGTTTTCTATGTTATAGAAGGGAAATTATTAGGACACCTAGTTTCAAAAGGTGGAATAAAAATTGACCCATAAAGAGTTAAAGCAATATAAGAGTTAAGTCTTCCTTCTAATAAGACTGGAGTTAAGTCTTTTTTTGGTCAGATTAATTTTATCAGAAGGTTCATTCCTGATTTTTCTGAAATTATGAAACATATTGTGGGGATGATGAGTGAAAAACAAGCATTCAAATGGAATGAAGTTGCTAAAAAATCATTTGAATATATTAAGGAAGCAATTGCACAAACACCTACTTTGGTAAATCCTAATTTCCAAAAAGATTTTGTTATTTACTGCTATGCTTCAGAACATATGTTGTCTGGCATCTTGTTATAGAAAAATGAAGTAAATGTAGAAGCCCCAATAGCATTTATGATTGTTCCTCTCAAGAAACATGAACTTAAATATTCTTTGGTTGAAAAACAAGCTTTTGATATAGTGAAGGCTGTTAAATAATTTAGGTACTATATACTTCATTCTCATTCAGTTGTATTTGTTCCTAGTTTAGCTGTGAAAAACATTTTGACTCAGCAAGAGGTTGGGATGAACAATAGAGCAACATGGGTTGCTAAAATTCAAGAATATGATTTGGAGATTAAGCCAACCAAATTAGTTAAAAGTCAAGGTTTATGCAAATTGATAGCCAAAAGTAAAGAAGAAGAAGAAGAACTCCCTACTATCCTATTCATGAGCTTACAAGATCCCTAGTTCCTAAATGTGGAACACCATCTTACTTATGGAGACTGTCCCAATCATTTATCCTCAAAGAAGAAAAGGAATATGAAGTGAAAATCAGAAAAATATGTGATATGGGGTGATGTCCTGTATAAAAAAGGATTAGATGGAACCTTTCTGAGATGTGTAGATAAAGAACAACAATGCAAACTATTGGAAGTTTTTTATAATGAAGCCTGTGGTGGACATTTCTCTTCATCGATCACATCTTTCAAAATCCTTATAAATTATTATTATTGGCTAGGTATGTTCAAAGATGCATATAAATGGGTAGATAATTTTGAAAAATGCAAATTATTCTTAGGAAGACCACAACTTGCAACATTATCACTAAGACCTGTCATTATTGAAAAAACTTTCAAATAGTGGGGATTAGACTTCATTGGTCCTCTTTCAACTCCTTCGAGTGATGGTCATACACACATTCTAATAGCAACTAATTATTTTATGAAATGGGTTGAAGCGATCCCTATGAAGAGAACTAATTCAGAAGTGGGGTTTGATTTTCTCAAAGAAAATATACTGGTACATTTTGGTGTTCCTCAGAAGGTTGTGGCAAATAACGCTACCAAATTTTCTTCAATGTTGCTTACTTCATTCTGCTATGAACATAGTATCTCTCTTTCTCACTCATCAGATTATTACCCTCAAGGAAATGGACAAGTAGAGTCCAGTAATAAAAATTTGATAGCCATCATGAAGAAATTGGTGAGTGATAACCCCATAGATTGGCATAAGAGACTATATGAAGCACTTTGGGCTGACAGGGTAACCCCAAAAAGAGCAATAAGAATGGCACCATTTGAGCTGGCTTATGGAATAGGAGCACAGCTATCATTTCCTCTAGAATTATCTACAGCTAGATTACAAAATGTTATTAAAGTTTATTACTTTCAAGACTCTTTCGAAAGAATATTTATGTATTTAACTAATATTAAAGAAGAGAGGAATGAACTAGTTGATTATATTACTACTCATCAAGCTAGAGTTAAAAAGATTTTTGACCAGAAAACTAGACCCAAAAAGTTCATAGAAGGAGATGAAGTACTGCTATGGGATAGATTCAATTTGGAAAGGACCTTTACAAATTCATCAGGTACTTGGTCCCAATTCCTTTAAATTGGAATATCTAGATGGAGCCATTTTACCCCTATCCTATAATGGATAGGATCTCAAGTTGTATCGACTGTGAAATAGGTATCCTCTATTTTGTACATAACCTTTTCTTTTCTTGTTGCATTTTGTGTTTTCCTTTCCCATTTTTGGTTTGTCTTTCTCCTTTTCTTTCATTTCTATTTCCCAGTCTACGTAACCAGAGTTTCTGAGTTCTCTACACTTTTCCATAAAATACAGTCCCTAGTCAGAGACAATGTTAGTTTTTGAGTCAAATTTTCATGAATTTTGCCATAAAAGAAGTTCACCCACCTATCATTTCCTGTGTGTAAAATTTATAAAAGAATTAAACCTTTGAACTTGAACCTTTCTCAGAGTTCATAAAGTTCAATGAGTTTAATGGTTTAATGGGTTCAATATTTATCAAAAGTGAATTGTTTGTCCCTTTGTGTATTTTAATTATGACTTTGAACCTTCTGGTTGAACTTGAACCATTTTTGAGGTTCAAAATTTAAACAGTTCAAAAGTTCACCAGTTCAAGAATTCAATACTTGATGTTTTATAAAGAGTCATGTTCACTCAGTTCCCTTACCTAAATTAATATACCACTTGAACCTACCACTTCAACCCATCACTTGAACCCACATAGCAAAGTTTAATGGTTCAATGTTTCTTAAAATGCACTATTCCTTTGTATTTCAATTATGTCTTTGAACCTAACGGTTGAACTTGAACCCTTTTTCAGAGTTTAAAAGTTCAACAGTTCAATGCCTTAAAATTTTAAGAGTTCAACAGTTATAAGTTTCAAAGTCCAAAGTTTTTGGAAAGATCATGTGACTATTGGTTGATCTGTGTGGTTCATTTCATATCATTGAACCCCAAAATTGAACCATATTTTCAAAAGTTTAATGGTTCAATGGTTTAATGGATATATTCTTATCTTCCTCTGAGGATTTCTTTAAGTTAAAATTAGTGAGAGATTTAGAGGAAAATATATCCAAAAATCACTATAAAGTGGAAATTTTTTAATTTTCATGAGGTTACAGATAATCATTACTCATCAAAATTGTGCATAAGATACACTTGCCATTAATGCATATGTCAGAATGTGTGTTTTATCAAGCATTTTTAGCACGTATTGTCTTGATTTAATATTTGATCTGGTTAATATTTGCATTGAGAGAAAACAATTCAAATTTAGCAAAAAAACATACTAGGTGATACAAAAGAGAATAGCATAGGTGATATAAGATGTTTGATTGCTTGAATCCATAGTGATTTTAGATAAATTTAAGGTGAGTTTTACTCTTATTGTAAGCTATTTCCTCTACTTGGTTGGAAAGAAGGATCCTTTTGAGTTTGTATCATTATTTAAAAATTCAAAACTTTCTCTTTTCATTATATTCTCTGACCTGTAGCCATGAAATCTGCTTGTCTTGATTATGAGCATGGCCCTAGTCTCATATGTTCTCCACCTAAAATTGGGGACATCTCTCTGGTCTAATATGATTTGGAAGATTTTAAGGAAAGGGCTAGAAATCCTATGATGCAAAAAATAGTAGAAAGTGGTCTGGTTGAAGCCATGTCCTTTCCCATAGCTATACAATGCCCTGAATTAGTCCTTAAATGCATGAATAGATATGAACCTTAAAATAGGTGCATCAGGACTATAGATGGTAATGTTCTATTACATATCAATAGACAAACCCTAATGTTTGTGATGAGAATCCATCATAAGGAACCATACTCTAACCTTAGTATTAATTCTTCCTATGGTTAATTTTCAATAAAGAAAACAATTTACTAGAGCGTGATTGCTAGGAATTGGCTCTTGAAATTCCAAAAAGGAGGTTCAAGATTACCTAGGCAATTAACAAGAAATCATATGATTCCAAAAGTACAAGATATCATGGTATTATTACATAGACTGAAAGGTAATGCTCATGCATATTATTTGGAAGACTAGATGTACTTCTTCATACAGGTGATCCTTTAAGGAGAACAATATTTGGATTGGGCAAAAATTATAGCTGAATGTTTGTATTAGGGTTTAAGTAATTATTTGGGAAATAGAGAATTTTATGTCTTCATACCTCCTCTACTGCCTATCTTATATGAGACAATGGGTAGGGTTACTTCATACACCCTTGGCTGAAGATAGTAAAATTTATGATTATTACTCACCGTTACAAATGCATAACTACTATGAGGATTACAGGAGGGTCAATGATGTTTTTTTTGGGAAAATGACTTTTGAATTGTCAAATAACATTAATAAGAGGTTGTCTAATGAAGATATGTAGTTAATTAGTATATATGGTAGTTTCTTCATTTAATTTTCTATCTTCACTTATATTAGAGTTTGAGGTTTTGATGGTGAACCCTTGAGGTTACCCAGGTATGTTTTTGACTAATTTGTGCTAATAGAAGTCTATAAGCAATTAACGCATGTAGATAAAAAAATTACCAATGAAGAATAAATCTAGTATATCTTTTCTTATTGAACTTGGATGTTATTCATGCAAAACAACATTTGATGCTTTAAATTTAGAATTGGATCTTAAGAAATTCAATTTTCAATACTTCACAGCTAGACCATAATTTAACAACAAAGGTTCTGCCAGAGATAATTTAGACTTTAGAATAGGATTTTCACATATTCCTTAATTAGAGGATTATTAGGAGGATTGTTTAGATGAATTTGAAGTCAGAAAGAGACCACAATCCAAGTTTTCCCTAGGGCAGATAATTACCCTTAAATTAAGCATGGACATTTTTGGAATTGTTGACAATGATGAATAGGTGATTGATCCACAATTTGAGAAAACAAAACAATCACCTATTACAAAAATTGACTGGGAGAAAAGTGAGGAAGATAGAATTGAGGTCAAGATCCTTCCAGTGATAAGGAAAACTAAAAAATGGCTGAGAGAGCAAAAATTGGGAGGAGCTCAAAACATAGTCTCCCAGTAATGTACAACAATAATTAAATCTCCATTCCCAATAAGCTCATCTAACCAACCTATTGCTATCTATGATACAGGTACTTCCAAGTCAAAAATTGGAAGGGACCCTATCATCAAAGAATCTGAGAAGGCCCTTATAACTATCCTACTTCCTCGTGCCACTAGGTCAAGGACTCAAAGCAAGAAGAAGAATCAAATTTCTGAAAAAGTGATTGTGGATTTGAATTTTGAAGAAGATTCAAGAGAAATCAAAGGTGATAAAGAATTTGATTCACCAATGGTAGAAGAGGTTAGTATAAATCAATAGATAGTAATTCCTTCTAATCCTATTGAATTGATGATTGTTTCAACTATACCTTCTGATCAACAAATCTTGATAGAGAAGCCTCAGCTTCTACACCTAAATGGCTAGAAAGTTCAATTAGCCATAAAAGGAAAGTAGTTCTATTTTATTTACCCTTGGAAGATATGGTGAGAAAGTGTTTAGGGAAAGCTCCTAAATCTAAAAAGTTAAAAATGACATCCAGGGTAGATGCTGACCCAAGTATAGGGAACTGGAATACAAAAATTGCTCAGCCAAAAATCAATAAAGAAGTTCAAGATCTTACTATTCAGGATTTTATAGTTGAAAAGGTAGACCTTGGGACTAAATCATGTGCTACTGATGTGCATAATTTAGAAGTGTCTACTAAAAGGATAGTTAGCATAACTTGGAAGGATGCAAAGGATAAAAGAGAGTTAAAACAAACTGTGCAGTCAATGGCAGAGTATATTGACACCATTCGTAGTCCATATCCACAACCAATTTCCCAAATGCCCTTGTCTTTTGATCCAAAATATCTCATCAATCAAAGGATGCTATATTAGATACATAGAGGCAAAATGATTACAAAATTATTTGATAGTTGGTTGGATGGCATCATTTTGAAAGGTACAGAATACAATCATAAATTGAAGAATGTATATTATCTGACCACAATCACTGTTAAAGATTTGAAGACTTAGAATGCTTTGTGGATAAAATAAGAAGGAAAATGGATGAGCATGATGAATCAGATTAAAAAAGTGCAAAAATATGGGATAATAAAGTTTTTATTAGAAAAGAACTTGACAGGATTGGATGAAGATATATTATATGCAAGTAAGAAAAATGTTGAATGGAAAAATTCAATATCCAGACAAGGACAATTGGAAATCACAAAAATGATCAAAGAAATAACTGAATTTATTTAGTCATTAAAACATGATCTATAGATCATTGATATAAATTACATAAAAGATAATGGAAAACTAGAGAAGGACATCAATGCTGTGATTTAGTCCTTTAGGGAAAAGATTAACTTCATTAGAGAAAGTGACGGCTTATCAACTAAAAACTTCTCTCAAATTTCAAGGGTAGAGTCACTTCTCTATTGATGTATTGACATACTCTTGGAGCACACAAAAAATATGGGAAAAATTTGGAGGGAAGAAAACATCTGGAAGGCAAGGATAAAAAATGTGAGCATTCCCAATCTTTCTAAAATTCAGGAGTTCATTACAACATTTTAGGAATGGAAAGCTCAATGTGTCTACCCCACCGAACATAGCAAATCTAGAGATCCTAGTCTGTCACTTCAACAATGATTTTTTTACTTACATAGTCTCTTTTATTCAGTTATTTAGTTACTTTTCTATTTAGAACTTGATTTTTATTGAATTTGTAAAAACTAAATCTCGTATGGGTCAAAGTTACTTTAACTGTGGTTTAGTTTAAAAGATGGATGAGTTAAGGCAACAATATATATTTTTGGTTGTAATAATACGTGGAGATAAGAAAAAGATAGAAGGAGGATTTGGAAATTTTAGAATTTGACCATTGTTTTTACAAATATACATGATGTTTGTCTGAAACATTTTTCATCTATGAATGAAAATGAGAATTAATTACTGAGTACTTAAATCTGTGAGTTTGAGTATTTGAAAGTTGATTTTTTGTGTGAAGTCTTCCTTCATATATTAATTATTTTCCCATCAGAAAATCTATTATGTGTGTTTTATCATTTACTGGTTCAACATATATACGTTTATCTATTTAATTATTATTGAAAATAGAATTATGTATTCTATTACCTATCGCTATTATAAAATCTCATATTCATAACATAATGATGTATGGATATTAGTCTACCTTTAAACACTTTCTGGTTAAAAGTGTATCTAAATATTTAAATTCATTGAAAATCTTAAAGGGAACTATACCTTAATTTAGAGGGGAACTAATCTTGATAGTTCACCCATTTGTTGTTTAACTTATTTGTTCTTGAGAGAAGAGTACAGAGTTAAAATAAAATATCTTTATATAAGGACAAGTCTGTTAGCCAACACATGAAAAGGGGTTTTGAAAATTGAAGCATGCATGAAATTTCATGTTAAGATCAGATATGTAGTGTTTGAAACTCCATGTTAGCTCCTTGAAGTTCCTTAGCATTTTGATCTCAGGCTCTTCATTTCTGCATGTATTCTTTTATCTAGTCTATAATTTTTTTGAGCTTTTTCCTTGGTCCTTTCCCATATAATTGACCCTTCATTTAGAATTTTTGATTATCACTTCCGCATGGGAATTATTTTGGGCCTTTTTCTTGAAGAATTCTTTTTCTCCTATCTATTTCTCATGGATAATTTATCCAAGACTTTTCTCTTTAGACTTTTTTCTTGGGCTTATTCCTTTATCATTTCTAAAAATGGACTTGTCCTATGAATGATTTTCCTGAAGGAATTATTTTGGGATTTTTATTAAAGGAATTCCTTCAAAAATATGTTAAGTGCCTTTGCCTTTATATTTTTTGGAAAGAAACCCTTTGGGCTTTATGAAAATGCCTTTTAGAAAAAATGTAATGGACCCTTTGAATTTCATGATAAGTACCTTTTCCTTTGAAAATACCCTTTAGCTTCATTAAAATTCCCTTCAGGATTTTGAAAATGAACCTTTCAGAATTTTTGAAATGGTCCTTTCAAAATTTTTGAAATGGCCTTTGGGCTCTTTGAAAAACCCTTCCGCACTTTTGAAATAGTCTTTAGAATATTTGGAAATGACCTTCAAGAAATTTGAAAAGGTCCTCAAAAAAATTGAAAAGGACTTCAAAATTTTTGAAATACCTTCAATAAATTTGAAAAGGTCTTCAGAAAAATTGAAAAGGACTTTCAAAAAAGTTGAAAAGGACTTCAAAATTTTTGTTAGTGACCTTTAAAAAAGTTGTTTTACATAAAATGTCTGAAACAATCCCTTAGAAAAGATATCCTTTAGATTTTTTGTTGCCTTCAATTTTCATGAACAATTTTCTCATGGACTTGATTCTTTTGACCTATTTGAAAAGTCCTTTCAACTTTGAAAAATGGGCTGTTGGCTGAAAAGTGCCTATTTCCTCAAAATTTAATCTTGAAGGAATTCTTTCAAAATTAAATTCTAAGGAAATGGGCACTTTGCAAAATCCAACGGTCCATTTCTCAAAGTCAAAGGGACTTTTCAAATAGGCTAAAATAATCAAGTCCATGAGAAAATTGTCAGCAAAAATTGAAGACAACAAAAAATCTGAAGGATATCTTTTCAAAGGGATTGTTTTGGACATTTTGTCTACTTTTTCGAAGGTCACTAACAAAAATTCTGAAGTCCTTTTCAATTTTTTTGAGGACCTTTTCAAATTTACTGAAGGCCATTTCAAAAATTTATAAAGGTTCATTTCCAAAAGCCCAAAGGGCATTTTCATGAAGCTAAAGGGTATTTTCAAAGGAAAAGGTAGTTTTCATGAAATTTGAAGGGTCCATTACATTTTTTCTGAAGGGTATTTTCATAAAGCTTGAAGGGTTTTGTTGATGCTTAATTTTACAACTAATCACAAAAGTCATGGGAAGATTCAAAGATGTAAGACTTGACCTTCGAAATAACTTCTAGATTTTAAAGAAGCTGGCTCTTCTCTTGGGGTTTGGTGTAAAGAGAAAGAAAAAAATGCATAAAAGGAGTATTTAAACTACTAAGGTGATACACCAAGATTGGATTCCTTTAATGAATAAAATAATGAAGATTACTAACAGAGTTTACTAAAAAAAACTAAATATCATAAATCATGATCAATAATTCTAGAAAATACTATAGACTAACTAAAGGCTCATAATATAAAAATTAACCTAGGTCATCATCTTATTCTAATAACATAGTATTAGTTTCAACAATTTTTCTTGAGAAGATTAAAGAGTATGCAACATGATTAATGATCTTAGTATTTATGTGAAACTAACAAAAGGCTTATAGCAAAAAATGAGAAGCAATATTGAAAAACAAACTATTATTACTTAGCACACCACTCTCTCTTTATATTAGAATAAGTACATAAGGCAAAATTCATAAAATAAAATCTTCAAACCCTCAAGAGAGGCAACTACTAAGGTAGTCAAATACTTCAAAAACTAGCTCCTAAAACTCTGTATTGGTCTAGATGAATCTCCAGTCCCTTTTAATCTTCCTTTTAAAGATACTTATAACCCAAAAAAAACCACTATGAGTCACTACCACTTGCCTAGGGTCTAATCACTTGTACAAAAATTTTAGGTTTAAGAAACTACATGTTATTGGATCTAAACCACTTGGGGCTTATTTCTATTATTTCTACTAACACTCCCTCTAATTTAGTTTTAAATGTTGTTCCTTATTTGTATTTAACATGTATTCTCCACAAATATGGACACATGGAGGATTTCATGGCCTTTTAGAGTCACTAAGACTCTTTGTTACTCTTTTCATAGCTTCTAGCATTAACGGCTCTTAGAGGTTCTACACCATTGGATCTATGGATCCCAACTGAGCCATTGATACTTTTCCTACCATCTACAAGCTACACATGGAAGAATTTCACAAGTTGGGATGTCTTTGATATTTGTCTTAGATTTAAGGAGCATAGTGGTGACACATGGATACCCTCCACATGATTCTTACTCTCTTTCTGCCTTTTGACTCAAAGTAAAATGCCATTTACCCATGTGTTAGTCTCATGTTCAATAGAAGCTTGTCAAAAGTCTTTTTACTTTAAGGGAGCATCAAGGTGACAAGTGGAATTAATCCATGTTTATTTTAATCTCAAAACCTTTTTCCAAGCTTTATCAATAGGGAACTCCATGAAGCTTAGTGCATACCATTTAATTCACTATTAGGACTTTTATTTTGATAACAAGGACCGCTATTGCACCATGTGTCTACCATACACAAGATAAAGATTCATTTTCATTATTTTGAGCTTAAAATAACACTAAAGTGACATGTGGATACCCTCCATGTTTAGATCTATACTTAGGCTATTCCAGCCTTGAAACTTAGAATGCTATATGGTACTTAACCAAAAGAAAAAATGAGAGTCCCAAGTATAAAACAAAACTTTGTAGAAAATAATTTTATAGTTCATGGTGACTCAATAGGGGATCCATGCCTATATGGAAGAATCCTTAGCCTTGCCTGACCAAAAATATGCCCAAAATTATGGTTCTTATCACTATTACCTTAGAGCTTTTGTAGTGATGTCTAGTACCCAGTCCATTCTGCCTCTATCAGGTACTCCCACTTTTGTAGAGATTGAGAAGCTCTATCTAGCTTGATGATCTCCTTATGAGAAAGGGATTAGAGAACTTGCACCATGAAATGAAATTAATACTCTAGTTTGGTCATTGGAGCCAAAATTGACTCCACCTTAATGACTTCAAAAGACTCACTTAAAGACTAAAAAATAGTCTGATCATTTTGTTTCTTAACTAGTAGATTTTGTATCTAATCTTCCATCAGGATAGTGGTGTCATCGAGGAAAGGGGAAGCAATTCCTAGCTCAACCAAACCTTAAATATGCCCCTTCATTCCTTTGACCCCTTCCTTTAAGAGATTTAGTATATTCTTGCATTTTAAAATGGCCTTATTGTAGCTCAAAATCTCACTGAACTTCCCTATGACTGTCCTTGTATTGGTGACTCTAGCTACCTCAAGGGTCTCCTCTATTTCATCATATAATTTTTAAATCAACTCCTGTGATTTAGGAACCTTAGCTAAGACTAAAAATAGGATCTTCTTAATATAGGACTCCACCCTTAAGCATTATTTTTTTGCATCAGATATGAATCTGAGTGTAGGCTTGAGCTACGTAACATCGGTGGAGATCCTTTGGCAATAAGAAAAATAGAGCCCCCTCACCATCTTGATAATACCTATTGCCTTAGGTTGTTAGGCTAACTATTGGGTCAAATAGGTGGCCTTATCCTCTACTACCTTACACCTAACCTATAAGCTAGTTCTTTCTGCCTCTACAACACTTAGCTTCTATTGAACCTGTGATGCCTCCATTGCTTTGTCACTACTTTTTTTCTGTAAGAGCTTCTTCTCTTGCTCTAAAAGGTTAGTATATGCCTTGATTAAATCAAGCTCCTTTTGGAGTGTGGATATTTTTTCTTCTAAAGTGTTCAAAACTTATTTGGATATTACTCCTTTTGAGTCCCTAGCTCTAAGCTCAAATGGCTTACTGTGTTTTGGGCTTGAGTTAACCCTGATTTTGCCTTCTAGAGCTAATTGGATATTTTCAAATAATCTATGGTAACCATAAAAGTAGTCTCATTCATTAGCTACAATTTTTATTGTGGCCTAAATTGAGTTAGGTCTATTGCCACTACACTTATTGTATAATCCTCAGGTTGTATTTGCTTGAGTGGCTTGCTCACATTAGGGACCATATGGGTGATAGTGAGGGAACACTACTTGTGGTCATAAAAATACCACATTTGTTATGTGGCCATAGATTTCATCTCCTTATTCCTCTAATTTTCTTTTCTTTCCTCTCTAGCCTTCTTTACCAAGTCAGATTAGGCATGGAATTTTGAGGGAGAGGCCACAATACCACCCACAAAAGAAGACCCATGGGGTAAACCATAAGGCACACTAATGGATTTCTGGGGCTAATCTTGTGAGGGAGATGGGTTTATCAAGAACCTAGGAGAAAAGGTTGAAAAATTTAACTATTGGGAAGCAAGAGTGAAGGGGGAATTAGATGGCATTAATGATTGAGCAGGTTAGCTAAGAGGCCAATGATGCTAAGCCATGTGAAGGGGATGGCATTAATAGAGTCTAAGTTAAAGGCTAAGGTAGAGTCATGTATGAGGCAAGCTTTGCCTCTTTTTTTTGTCTCCCTCCTAAAATTTTATTCTTTTCTTCTTCTTCTTAAGGCTCTTCATTGGATCCTCTTCTACTATTTGGACTATTACCAGTTGAGATGAGTTTAACACTTCTTGTATAGAATATGTTGTCTAAAGGGGATTTGAAGGGGCCATCACTGTAGGAGATTTTGAAGTAAGCTAGGTCATCCTTTATCTTTCCACTTCACTAAGTGGTAGTGGCCAGGTTAAAGTAGTGTGCAGCACCATAGATGCCTCTATCTCTTGAGACTCCCTTTAAGGCTCTAAAATATTACTGGTATCTAAATTAAAAACTAGAGTAATATGAGACTCATCCCATAGGGTCTCCCATTGGGCATCTATGGGTACATCTTCAAATTTTCAAGTGAATTCATTGATCTCTTGCCTATACCTCTAGTAGGCAGCTATTTTTTCTTGACTCTAGTCCATCTTGACTAAATATTGTCTTAAACCCTTGGTCATGAACTTTTCCAGGTCAAAATTCTGAATGGGTTGATAAAAATACTCCCATGGGGCAGTTGGGATGTCCTATAATTCCACATATAAGTCAGGTATATCTCTCTTAGGAGACCTCCTATCCTAAAAAAACTTTTTGCTCTCATGCCTAAAAGGGGCATGGACATTACTCTTGGCAAGGCAAGAGGTCATAAAGCCATCTAAGTCATATCTCCATAGATCTTAAATTAAGACTAGCCCATAAGTGGCTAATTTCCTATTCAAGATAAATTCTACCTATCTCTTCATTATAGTAATGTTGCATATAGTCAGTGGGATGTCATGGAAAGCCCTCTTCTTTTTTCCTAATCCAAACTCAAAGTTAATGACTACTAATTTCCATGCCACTTTTAAGCCTATTATTTTACTGGTCAAAACTTTGGGAAGCATAAAAGGCTCCTCCCCAAAACCATGAACCTTAATGAAAGAATGACGGGCCCTAAAAAATAAATCATAGGGGTAATGGGAATCAGACAAGATGGCCCTAACCAAGTCATTCATTCTATTGTTTATTCCATTTCAATCCATCTCCCCCATTAGTGGTGACATAAAACACTCAACAAACTCATAGGTGTTTGATGACTCTGAAAACACATAAGTCCATATAGACATAGGGATAACCTTATTAACGTCTACTACTTCTAAGTCCCATCTAGTAAAATCCATATGATGCTAGAAAAATTGGGTGTTTTGATATAAAATAAGGTGGAATAGATATGAATAATACCTAAAGGTATGGTGAACATTGAAATTAGCAAGTTGTTGGCTCATGGTGTAGGTGATGTGCTCTACAAAATCAAAATTGTATGCTTATGACTTGGAGATGGTCTTCAAATGGAAAATGGCTATCGGCTACTAGTCATGCACCATTTCATCACTATTGTCCCCAAAAATGAAGGTGAGCATCAAACACACATCCTAGGAGTCTAGAGTAGCCTACCTTTCTCAAAGGGTGGGGATGGAGTTTGAGTATTATCTTTTTCTAGACGTAGATCCTTATTTAAGAATACTTATTTCTAGTGTACCTAGGACCAAACATTCCTCAACGAAGTCATGTAGTAAAATATAGAAAAAGGGTCATGATATAAACCTATCATGTTTTATATAGCTTGGGGGGTGATCACTACCTTGATCAATACTTTTTGAAATGTCATGGTTTTGGGGTCAAAATTTCATGCACATAATTCCACTAATTCAGGGTATGTGTGCACTATGGGTATTATATGTTAAGCTAGCCATAAGATCCAAACCCTAATAATAAAGGTTTTATGCATCCTTTGATTCAAAATTTTAGCATGCACCACCTCTCTAAGGGTCTTAGTAATTTTTGTTAAAATAGGGTCAAAATTTTTGTCTACATAGTTGAGGATGAGGGAAGAGTCCTAAGAGACACCTTTGATCACTGATCTAGTTCTTGGGTATATAAATTTAGGTTACACATGAGCTAAGGCATATGAATTTGATGATTTTGGTGTAGTGGCCATTTTGACTAAACTCTACTATGAGAAAACTCTTTGATACTCTTTTTCTCAATTCCTATGCTCGATTAGACTTAGATGCTAGCTCCTTGCTCGTCTTTGAGTAAATGCTTTGATTAATAGTGAAGAACAATGAGACCCAAATTATCTTTTAACTATATTAATTTTATGAGTGAGAATTTACGAATTTCCTTGATGGATAGTCATGTCTCATTAAAAATTACATCAAGTCATTAAAAAACAAATCTTTGAGATTCTCAATTCAAAATTCAAAATTTTAACATTAAAGACTCTTGGGAACCCATTAGATAAGATTATTTTTAGAAAGGCATAGGAGACAAAAAAATAAGGGATTTTAGAGAGCCTCTATGGCTAACACATGTTCAAAAAACACTTATTTCAAAGAGAGGTAGGTGAACAACCTCAAGATAAAAAAATATAAAGGAAACTAGCCTAGCTATGATACATTGGTTGCATGATTCTTATACGAAGATTTTAAGGAAAATATTATTAACAAGAATATCTAGAAACTCTCCCTCCATTGTCTCTAATTCATAAGCATTATGTTGCTTATAAGCAATTATCTTGAAGGAGCCTATCTATAAAGAATCAAACTTATTATGGTTTCTGAGTTTAGCCACTCTTGCATCCCATTTGAAGACCTAGGCACCAATTTTAAAATTAAGCTCTAAATTTCTTTGTTCAAACCAAAATTTTATAGTTGCTTGTCAACTTATCATTGAATCATGTGCTAATTATCTTTTCTCTTGAATCTCCAACAACTCTGCTAGTCTAACTTGTTTTAGACAATTTTCTTCAACTTCTATTTGATTTATCAACTACAAAGCTAGAAATTTGATAGAAATAGGTATTACTGCCCCTTTTATATATACCAACTCATATGGATAGGCCTTTATTACCTACTTAGGTGTTATCTAATCTTCCCATAAATCCATCTTTATGTATTCATGCCATTTTTTTGTGTGTTCATTCTCCATTCTCTTGATGACTCTGATTAGGTTCTTGTTAGTTGACTCTGCCAAATCATTTCCTTGTGGATAATAATTCAATAAAGTATTTAGGTATATACCATTTTTCAATGCAAACTTAGATACTTTGGACCCTAAGAACACCTTAGCATTGTCAGATATAATAGCATAAGGAGCTCCAAACCTATTCATAATTTCTTATAGGAGATCTAGAATCAGATTCTTTATTGCTTTTTTAAGGCTACTGCTTCTATCCACTTTGTGAAATAATCTATTACAGTAAGGATCAATTTGTGTCCCATGATCTAAATTGGATTAATCATCTTAATAAAATCTAAACCCCATTTTACAAAAGGCTCTTTAATAATTATAGGGCTGAGTGGTTGAGTGGCAATGTAACATTTCTTCTCTTACTAATGTAAAACTAATAATATTGACACTTACAACCATAATATGACAATTAGAAAACATAATGGGATAGCAATACCTTGTCTAAAGTATCTTAATAGCTATGGTACTTGTATAAAAATGGCCTCCAGATGTTCCATAATGTAGTTCCTACAAAATCTTTCCAGTTTCTTTCCCCTCTATGCATATAAGTAAGATCCCATCAAAATTCATTTTGAAAAGGAAAAAGTCTATCAGAACAAAGCTGGACCCTTATTTTCAATAGTATCTTCTTTTCTTCTAGGGTAGATGACTTGAATATTGGCCATTATTTATGAAATTAACCCTATCAGTCACCCAAGACTCTAATTCATTTTCTTATATTCAAAGTACAATTTCTTCAATAACTTGTTCTTCTATTAGAGTTTTAGAATCTTGAGCAAGGTATTGACACAAGCCCCTCCCTCTTATTAATTTAGTGGGCTTAACTTTGATATCATATTAAAATATCTTAGTTATCTAATTGGCTCTCTTTTTATTTATGTCACCCTCCATTATGTATTCCCTAACACTTGAATGTGTTACAAATATTATGATCTTGTTGCTAGTAACTAAGTGCCTAAATTTTTTGAGTCCTTTAATAATAGCATAAGCTTACCTCTCAACAAAATTATACCTTAATTCATAGTCTTGGAGAGTCCTTGAGAAGAAGGCAATCATATGTTCTCCTTATTCTATGTCCTTTTGGGTTAGCACTGACACTATGCTATGTTTTCCCCCATAGACATACACGATGAAATATTTTGAGAAATTAGGGTTGCACAGGACTAGGGTGGATATAATTACCCTTTTGATACTCTCAAAATTCTATCACCCCTCAACCATACATTAAAAATTGAGATCCTTTATAAGCATTAGGGTGATGGGTCTAACCATTCTATTAAAGTCTAAAATGAATCTACTTACAAATTAAATCTTCCCAAGGAAATATTGTACCACTTTTTTGTTTACTAGTAGGGATAAATCTAGTATTGCCTTGACTCTTTATGGATCTATGGAGATCCCTTATTTTGAGATAATATGTTTGAGTAACTTCCCTTGAGGTACTCTAAACACACATTTTTTAGGGTTTAAAAAGATCCCATATTCTTTGCCCTTTTGAAAAATATCCTCCAATTAATCAAAATGATCCTTAGCTGACCTAGTGAAGATGGTGAGATCATCAAGATAAATTAAAATTGATTTATTTATTAATTCTCCAAAGTCAATGTCCATAGCTCTTTAAAACATAGCCCCTACATTAGAGATTTCAAATGGAATTTTAGCATAAGCAAAAGTTCCCCACTTTATTGTGAAAGTGGTCTCGTGTTGATCTTCTTCTACTAACCATATCTAATTATAACTTAAGAAGCCATCTCATAAGAAAAACATCTCTGTTCCCACCATGGTCTATAGAATCTATTCCATTGAGGGTAAGGGGTAGTGATCCTTAAGAGAGGCCTTATTGATATCCCTAAAGTCCACACAAATTCTAATCTCTCCATTATTTTTCCTTACTAAGACTAAGTTGGACACCCATATGGAGTGCTTGATGGGGAAGATAATCCTAGACTCTGATAATTTCTTGAGATCTTCTACCATGAGAGACTATCCTTGGATTAATTGGCCTTTACTTTTAGTGAATAAGTTTTGATCCTTCAATTAAGTCAATAGTAATTTGGACAATCTCTCTCTTATAATCGTGAAGATCCTTGTATGTCCATGCCATTACCTTATTGTATTTGTGACATAAAGCCACCAACCTTTCCTTTTCCTTTTGAGTGGTTACCTTCCCAACTTTTAATTTTCTCCCATTTAAGACTTCAAGTTTAGAATAGTCCTCTTTACTTGCCACAAAATTTCTTTTATCCATGTTTGCATCATCAGGATCAAACAAGTTATCAAGGATTATTAACCCCTTTGGAAACTTATTAGACCTTAATTGTATGATTTGATCACCATACACCTCTTCAATCTTAGGCTATAATTATTCTATGAAATCTCTCTTGACTATTGTATAAAAAGTATACTCTATTGATCACTCTTGAAGACCTATCAATTATCCTCATTATTAGGTACAATGGGTCAAATAATTACCTTGATATCTCCTTCATTGGTTAGTAGATCTTTGGTCAGATCAATTTGGGATATGATTTGAGCCATTCTATCTGATTCAATGTTTTGAGTCCTTAAGATGACTTCAATTTTGAAAGCATCAAATTTTTTGATCAAGTCCCAAACTCTATGGTGGTAAGACCTCATCTTTGGGTTCTTTCTTATAATATTTTCTCTAATCTATTTGACCACCAACTTCAAGTCCCTGAGGACTCTTAGATTCTTGATCCCTTCCTTATGAGTGAGAATCAAGCCATGCACTAGAGATTCATACTCTAATTTATTATTAATGCAACCAAATTAAAAATAAAACACCTTAAGGATCTTCTCTCCCCTTGGGGAAGTGAGGCATACACCTGCCCTTGATCCCTTCTTACTTCTTGATCCATCAAAATTTAGAGTTAATATCAAAGAATTCTCTACGGGGATTTCATTTTCAATGATTTCATCCTCCATTATTCAAGGATTTAAAGATTCTCATCATGAATGATATAAGTTCCTAAACCAGTGAAATAAAAGTTTCTAAAAGGATCATCTAATGTCAAAGCTAACAAATAGTTCTCACCTTCATGTTCACCAACTTATACTGATTCCTCTATATAACTTCTTTCTTCTCTTGTGATCATCACATGGGAGGCTTAAAATCTTGATTCCATTTGGTCCATAATGTTTTCCTTGTATAAGGGCTCTGATAACACTTTCATATTAGAACCATACTTGGTCCTTAGAATTAGATGTGACTAATCAAGGGACATATATCCTCTGATATTTGCTATAAAGTCTCTAGATAGGCATAATTTAAAGACATGAGGGATGTATATAAATACTATATCTTGCAAAACAATTATTTTTGGGTAAGAATATAGTTGTAATGGAAGTCCTTTGATGATCCCAATGGTTTGTATCAACTTCCTATTGAGCTACATGACTCCTTTAGTTAATGGCTCATATTTTATCTTTAAGGCATCAACTATTAACTTGGGCATGACTGTAGTGCTTGCACCTGAGTCTATCATAGAGTTGTGAAGAAAATTTTTAACCACTATAAGAGTCATATAGAATGGGTTAGGTTTAGGCTTCCTCACCTCTTTTTTGATGTTCATTAGAACTACTAGTTGTTGTGGTTGAGGTATTATTGATTGCTCTTTGCTTTTTTAAATGTAGCTTCCTTTGTGGTACTAGACTTTGGGTCACTATGGTACTTTAGTGCTTCTTTAAATAGTTCCTTTTACTCAAGAATGGTCAACATATCTCATAATGAAATATTAACAGGGACTTTCTTTAGCTATTCCATCACATTGATTGGTCTAAGTGGTTGTGTGTTACAGTAATGACTGGTATGGTCTTGATGAGGTCACTTCTTAGTTTCCCATTCTTCTTTATGTAGCTACTCTCTATTGTAGATTTACCATAGGGACATATCTTGGAATGTGAGAGTTATTACAAGGAAAACACCATGCATTTATGTCTTTTGCCAAGTTATTTTGGCCAGGGACCATATCTCTCCCTGAGCTTGGTCAAACCATCTAAAATGGTGGGGGTATAGGAACAATTTGGTTAGGCAGTTGTGAAGAAGCTGATCTTTGAGTCCCTTGGTACTGATTTGGCTGATAGGGGGGTTTATTCCCTTAGAAATCTTGGTTCCTCTTAAGATTTATAATTTCATTAGAGAAGGTTCTAGGGATGTTCCTAACATCATTCCTCTCTGATGAGGCATAATATGTAGCTGTGACTGGTATTTATTTAGATGAAGGAAAGATATATAGAGAAGTATTAGCCTAAGAATTACTAGGAAGCCCTTCTTGAGTTGGGAGGGATAATTTGGGGAACATAGGCATAGGAGGCATTAGGGGTAATTTCTTAGCATCTATCAAATTATTATTTTCTCTTATAATGAGTTCATAAGCATTGAGAAGAGTTTTCCCTCCTAGTGATTGAATCATGACTAAGATATCATAATTAAAATCTTTGAGATAGAAAACAATTTCCATACCTATAGGTGGTCGAGTTGAGATTAGGATTATTTGCCATGTCTTTTGAAATCTAGTGTTGAAATTGGTCATTGCTTCTTGGGGGACTCTCTTAATAGTGATTAATTACTATAGGAGGGATGATCTATCTCCCTTTTTATTGAATCTATCATATAATGTGGTTCCCAATTGGTCTTAGTTTGTAATAGAATTTGGCACTAAATATTTATACCAGTCAAGATATTTTCCCTTTAAAGAGGTGGTGAGTAGTCTCAAGGCTACATTTTATTGTGTAATAAAGTGGATAGTACATACATCAGCTACATCTTGAAGATGCTCTACTAGATTCTTGAAGTCCTCTCCAGTGAATTTAGATAATGCTTTTAGAGTATTAGATGGAATGGGATCCCATGTATCAGGAGGTGTTGGTAGGATAAGTGGACTTCCACCATTCCAATTGACAAAGTTTCTAAGTGGATCCTGAATAGCTATTTGACCTCCCAAAGTAACTTGCTGAGTCAGATTTATCCTTGAAGTAGTCATCAAAGGTGTTAATAAGAGTCCTAAGTTTATCATAGATTGAGATCTTGTAAACAGCCCATGACTCTACCTTCTTAAAGGATGTTGGCTCATACACTTCTAAACAAAATTTGGTATTATCCCATTGAACATGCCAGAAAAATTCTTGATGCTTAATTTTGAAACTAATCACCAAAGTCATGGGAAGATTCAAAGATGTAGGACTTGACCTTCAAAATAAACTCTAGATTTTAAAGAAGCTGGATCTTCTCTTGGGGTTTGGTCTAAAGAGAAAGAAAACAATGCATAAAAGGAAAATTAAAACTACTATGATGATACACCAATATTGGATTCCTTTACTAAACAACATAATGAAGAGTACTAACAAAGTTTACTAAAAAATATTAAAGAGCATAAAGCATTATCAATAATTCTAGGAAAGGCTATAGACTAACCAAAGGCTCATCTTAGAAAAAGTAACCTGGGTCATCATCTTATTCTAACAACACAATATTAGTTTCAATAGGTTTTCCTAAAAATATTAAAGAGTATGTAACATGATTAATAATCTTAGTATTTATGTGAAACTAACAAAAGGCTTATAACATAAAATGAGAAGTAATACTAAAAGTAGACTATTATTACATATAACATCACTCTCTCTTTATATAAGAACAAAGTACATAAGGCAAAATGCATAGAATACAATCTTCAAACTCTCAAGAGAGGAAAATGCTAAGGTAATCAAATTCTTCAAAAACTAGATCTTAAAAATCTGTATTGGTCTAGATGAATCTCTAGTCCCTTTTTCTCTTCCTTTTTAAGCTACTTATAGGCCAAAAAAAACCACCGTGAGTCACTGCCACTTGCCTAGGGTCTAACCACTTGTCCATAGATTTTGGGTTTGAGAAAATGCATGTCATTGGAGCTAAACCACCTAGGGATTATTTCTATTATTTTTTCTAACTATCCATCTCATTTAATTTTAAAAGTTGTTCCTCATTTGTATTTAACATTTAGCCTCTCCAAACATGGATAGGTGGAGGCTTCCATGACCTTTTAGAGTCATTGAGACTCTTTCTTACTCTTTTCTTAGCTTTTAACATTAATGACTCTTGGAGGTTCTACACCATTGGATCTATGGATCCCAACCAATCCATTAATCCTTTTCCTACTATCCACAAGCTACACATGGAATCCTTTCATAGGTTGGGATGTCTTTGATATTTTCCTTGGATATAAGGAGTGTAGTGGAAACATGTGGATACCCTCTATGTGCTTCTTACTCTCCTATTGGCTTTTGACTCAAAGTAAAACACCGTTTACCCATGTGTCAATCTCGTGCTCAGTGGAGGCTTATAAAAACTCTTTTTCATTTGAGGGATTTTTGAGGTGATAAGTGGCATTAATCCATGTTCATTTGAATCTCAAAACCTTTTTTGAAGCTTTATAAAAAGGGGACTCCATGAATTTTAGTGCCTACAATTCAATTCATTGTTGAGACTTTTATTTTGATAAAAAGGACCACCATTGCACCATGTTTCCACCATGTGCAAGCTAAAGGATCATTTTCATTCATTTGAGCTAAAAATATCACCAAAGTGACACATGGACACCCTTCGTATTTAAATCTATACTTAGGGTATTCTAGCGTTGAAACTTAGAGCACTACATGGTACTTAACCAAAAGAAAAATTGAGAGTCTTGAGTATAAAACAAAACTTTGTAGAAAATAATTCTATAGGTTTCTTTCCAAAAATCCAAAGGTAAAGGTACTTATAATATTTTTGAAGGAATTTCTTCAATAAAAAATCCTGAAACAATTCCTTCAGGAGAATTATCTGAAGGAAAATTCCATTTTCAGAAATGCCGAAGGAATAAGCCCAAGGAAAAAGTCTAAAGAGAAAAGTCTCAGACAAATTTTCCATGAGAAATAGACATGATCAAAATAATTCTTTAGGAAAAAGGCCTAAAACAATTCCCATGGGAAAGTGATAATCAAAAAGTCTAAATGAAGGGTCAATTCTGTGGGAAAGGACCAAGGAAAAAGCTTGAAAGAATTATAGACCAAACGAAGGAATACATGTAGAAATTAAGAGCCTAAGATCAAAAGGCTGAGGAACTTTAAGGAGCTAACATGGAGTTTCAATTGCTACATATCTGATTTTAACATGGAATTTCATGCATGCTTCAGTTTTCAATGCCCCTTTTCATGCAAGTAAGGCCTTTTAGAGTTGATTGGTCTTGAGTTTGAGTTGACTTTCTATCAAAGTGTCACATCTATTCTGATTTGTCTTATTAATTAAAGGATTCCAACACTTCTAACTTGTTCAAACTAAATTTCTTCAACTAAGGATTGACATAACATCATCTCATGCAGGATGGAGTTACTTGGAGTTGACTAGACAAGGCTTATCATGCATTTTCCTTGTTTTCCATGTAAATAAGGACTTTATTTTGTTTCAACTTAACTTCTAGGCATATAAAGTGGAGTTTATCTTTGAATATTTGGTGTAGCTTTCATGCATGAAGAAAATTAGTCTAAGATGGGCCCACCATCCTTTTCCAACACTAAATATCTTTTTCATGCAAGACATAAGAAAAAAAGATATTATTTGAAGGCTTAGCTATCTTTGATAGCTAAAGTTGGACTTGTGAGATGTGAAAGTTGATCTCTTCTTTTATTTTTAGTGCCAGTCTCTTGGATATTGTATGCTTTTACTATATAAGTTGACTTTTTAGCCCTGAAAAGGATCCCTCTTTTGGAAAGACTAGACTCTACCAAAATTTGAGTTTTGTAACCTTTTTTAGATAAATAGAAGGGTTGTTTTCAGATTCCAAAATGCTAGAATGGTGTATTTATGTTAGTAATTTGCATATGTGATAGAATTTTCTTCCTTATCAAGTCCTGATTCTTACCTAGTTACTAGTTGATCAGATTATGCAGGTCATGTTCTATGTTTGATGTCTTTTGGCTAAAGTTAAAATGGATGTAATTGGCTAGTTAGTGCCTTGAATCAAGCCTATTCCATCATTAACCTCAAGCTTTGATCACTAGATAAAACCTTTTCAAGAAATAATGATGCATAGGAGTCAATTGGAGTTGAAATTTTAGTATTTTTCTTATCTAATTAGTATTTTTAGAAGCTTAGATTAAGTTGATGAACTAAAATATAGGTGTATCACCATCACTAGATAGGATTTTATTTCAATTTTCTTTCTTACTTTTTCCCTCTTTCCTTTTCCCTAGCAGTTGGTAGCATAGAGTAGGGATCCTAATTGATACACCAAAGGGAACTAGTCCTTATAATCTAGTGATTCAATCTGATGACTAGGACATCCAAAGCCTAGGATTGTTTCCATGTTTTATCATACTTTGAAGGCCTGAAAATACCTTCACAAGGGTGCAAGTCTGATTGACAATTCTACCCCTTTGCTTGGCTTAGGGGATTGAAGACTAGTCTTACTAAAAAATGAATAGGTCACTGTGGTACTTAATATATATTGAAAATTGTTAGTAACAAAAGTGAATGTAAATCCAAAATTTATAGTAGTAGTGGACATATGATACACAACAATAGGTTGGGCTATGGTGGGCAAAATTGGTAAAGCAATATAAACCTAGGGTTGGGTTATTTGGCAACTAGAATACAAAAAATGTGCTATACCTATTGTTATTGTATAAATTGAATAAGTTATCATAGAATGTGGACTTAGAGGAATTACAACCAAAAGAGGAATATAAGGAGTATTGGACATTATGGTTGATAGTGATATGATTTGAGGTGGAGAGTTTGATATGTAGATATAGATGTCCCCTATAATATAGATTGTAGTTGTGACTCTACCTCTCTTGTTCTATCTCCCTTTCTATCTAAAAATAATTCAATAACTATGAAGCTATCATTATTTTGGTTGATTTATTTAGATCCATGTATCACCTCTATCACCCCTGACTAGGTACTTTCCTCAAATAGACATTCATCTTTTGCATCTAATTTTATTGTCTCATTGATTGACCATGACTCTTCAGTTTCTATCTTAGAGACCCAATCCTCTTTATTATCCATTCTTCTCTCTTCCTCTTCACCATCATAGACCATGACATGGTTTGATATTCAATATGCCCCCTCTTCTATCCTCCATCTCTTTAGGGTATTCTGCTAGGTCATTCTTCACTTACACCTTTTGAGGAGAAATAGGTAGGGTCTTGGGCTCCTTGCATATGTAAATATTATTTTGGTAGTAATAAAGGTTGGCCTAGTAATAAAGGCTAGCCTAGTAATAATTGGAGTGGAAAATAAAGGAATGTCCACTGTAGGTGGTGATAAAATGTTGAGAGTTTTAACTTATAGAATAATGATGGATGGTAAAATTAACTATCTAGTAGGCTAGGATAATGTTACTAGTGATTTGAATGAAGAACAATTAATATGTACTTGAGACAAGAATGAAGAGTTAACTACTATATAATGGTCAATGGAGGCAATGGTAGCATATAAAATATATTAACTGCTTCATCTAGAATTGAAGGCTATTCTTATTCAACTATGGGTTATGGGGAGGCAACAAAAACTATGTGTGCAGTGGAAGTTGGAGGACTTACCACTCTTTATTTAGTATGAGTTACCCTAGATGGGACAAATTCTTCTTGTTTTCCTAGTTCTACCTTAAGAGATGGTCTATGAATATGTTTTGAAACCCATTCTTGCTTTACAATTATTTTAGCATATTATTTAGTAGTAGTATATCATATTGGATATTCTCCAAAATAATAGACATTTTGGCCCTATGCATCCTAATAGTTAATTCAGAATCATCTTCACCATTTATAGATATGTTGCCATGGTCATAGGCCTAGTGCCCATAGTTGATCTTAATTTTTATTTCATATGTCTTAAGGTGTACTCTGACATTCCCTATAAGGTCCAAGTGTTTGTAGGGTGCCCATTTGAACCCATAATTCATCATAATTTTACCAATAATTTACAAGTAATCCCACCTTATGTATTACATTTTACCACTACTAAGAGGGGTGAGATGGATTGCTACCTACTTTGACTTCCTTAACTCAATGTCAACATTATTTTCTAATTGAAACATAATTTCTTGATTAGCAACCTTATCAGGAACAATCCTTGGTAGGTATAAAAGATGTACTCTAGTATCTTCCTTTAGGATTAGTGTGGACTCAGGGTATAACTAGTAGTCACCCATTTTTTGAATATACTTCTTTATTTGATTAGATAATTTAGGAATGTTATTTTCATAAATTATATGGTAAACCATAGGGTAAAATGTTTCAATCAACCTCTTCATTTATTCTTGAACCTGTGCACATGGAGAATGTTGAATTCATCGCATAAACTATTCTGAGGATACTTTGTTGATGGTTTCCAAGGTTCCTAAAATGGTGAGTGGACCATCATAGTTACAACATCCACTATGTATGAAATCATATAGAAGTTGTCATATATAAATTTTTTAGAATTATTGATTCTGAGAATTTAGTTAGATTTGATGATCTCTCCAATTTATATGACTTTGTTGGATGTCAGAATCATGTCCAATAAAGGGACCCATATCTCATTAAGATATGCAATGGTTGAAAAACCATATATTCTATTTAAAAGGGCCATATAAATTCTCACCCCTGGCCTAAGGAAAATGATAGGAATGGTGGAGGTAAGGCCCTGGACTATAAAGCTGCTTGGGTTATAAGCCCATTCTTGTAACTTGTTGCTAACATTATTGTTGATAAACCATGAAATCACCATATATTGATTACATGTCATATCAATAAACATAAGTCTATAATATTTTTCAAAGGCATTGCCACTAATATATGTAAATGGTGTTTGTCTTAGCCTAAAGTGTAGTATTTTTATATAAATTTTATCACTCATAAATAAATTAAAAAATAGGTTTATGCATGGCATTAACTCAATATTGGCCACCATGTTGTGGAGACCAACTAATTTGATAGCCAATAGGTCATCTATGTATCTCTGCATGAAGATGGAAAAATGATCCTTAGCTCTATAGGGTTGGGATACCTTGACCACATCTAAAATGGAAGAATAATTCTTAAATTTATGGTTATAGGCTACCAAATCAAATGTTGTATCAATATATGTAGTCAAACCTATAGTAGAGTATGTAGAGGAAACTAGATATGAGCTATAGCTACCAATGAATCTCTAGTTAGAAAATCCTTTATTCTAGGAAAAGTTATAAATTTATTTATCACAATAGAGCTCTAAATTCATAGTATGTGTTGGGGATCAACCAACAATATGATTACACTTATGAAAGCAATAAACCACGGAATTAAATCAGATAGATAAGTAACTAGAATGATAAATAGCAAAGAACAAGAGATACAAGAAACCACCCTGAAAACTTGTATTAAACTCTTTACAGAAGTAATACAATTGAAGAAAATTCTTTCTTCCACACCTCTCTCAGATGTACAGATCTCTCTCTAGATCTCTTTCCCTCAAGAGCTCTCTCTCTCAAGTACAATCAACTCCAACAACCTGGATTGATTCACCTATACAATTCTATACTGTTCTTCAACATTCACATTGTTCTACAATAAGCTAAGAAGATCTTTCCTACATATAGAATTAGGAAACTTGAGCATGCATTTACAACCAACAGTTAAGCCTCTTAAACAAGGGCTCTAAAAATAGTCTTACTAATAATAGAGATGCATACTTAAGACTACAACTTAATCTCATCATGCAAACACTCGGTTCTATCCTCAGAAATAGCTCTCTGGACGCACAAGTAACCGACGCCAGTTCCTGCCTGCTTGCTTGTGACCGATGTCGGCCGATCCCTGCTGACATCATCATCTCTTGAACTGCACCTGACCAACATTGGTCACTCCTGATTGACGCCGATGACTGTGTAAACCTGAAAACTACCAAATCTACTCCTTGGTGAAGGTTTTAGGCTCCACACCTTAACAATCTCCCACTTGGAGATAAACAACTACACCAGTACCTGTACAACAACATCTTCTAGCTCCTCCATCTTCAAATCAATCATGAAGACCAACAGAAGTTGAATGAAGATTCAACTTCTCCTTTGTAACTAGCTTGGTTAACATATCAGCAGGATTCCTATCTGTATGGATCTTCTCCAGCTTCAACTCACCATCCTCCAATACCTGTCTTATGAAGTGGTACCTAAGTTGTATATGCTTTGTTCTTGAATGAAAGGCTGAATTCTTAGCCAAATGAATGGCACTCTGACTATCACTGTATAGTCTGCAACTCTCTTGCTCTTTTCCAAGCTCTTCCATGAATTGTGTCATCCATATCATCTCTTTGCTAGCCTATATGGCTGAAATATACTCTGCTTCTGTAGTTGAAAAGGCAACAACCTTCTACAAATTTGATATCTAGCTAACCGCCATTCCACCAACAGTGAAAACATATCTTGTGGTGCTCCTCCTACCATCCAAATCACCTACCATATCTGAATCTACATAACCATGTAGAGAAGTATCTGAACCTCCATAGCACAAATGCCTACTGCTGGTTCCTCTTAGATATCTAAGGATCCACTGAATTGCTTTCCAGTGCTCCTTTCCTGGATTGGCCATATACTTACTTACAACTCCCACTGCTTGGGAAATATCTGGTCTAGTACACACCATTGCATACATTAAACTCCCTACTGCGGAAGAATATGGAACTTTACTCATGTACTCTACCTCATCATGTGAATTAAGACATTGTTCTTTACTCAACTTAAAATGTCCAGCCAAAGGTGTGGTTACTAGTTTTGTATCCTGCATATTGAATCATTTCAACACCTTGTTCACATAATCCTCTTGAGACAAAATCAACCTATGATTTTTCCTATCTCTCTTAATGCTCATGCCAAGGATTTTCTTTGCTGCTCCCAAATCCTTCATGGCAAATGTTTGAGCTAATTTCACCTTAAGCTCAGAGATATCCTGCATGTGTGATCCTGCAACTAGCATATCATCTACATACAACAATAGAATAATATATCTACCATTATCCAATCTCTTAAAATACACATAATGGTCAGATTGACACCTACTATAGCCATGCTCAGTCATAAACCTGTCAAATCTCAAATACCATTGTCTAGGAGCTTGCTTGAGGCCATACAAGCTTTTCTTTAATATGCACACTAACTTCTCCTTACCTTTGACCTCAAATCCTTCTAGTTGTTCCATATATATTTCCTCATCCAAATCTCCATGAAGAAACACTGTCTTAACATCAAGCTGCTCAAGATGCAAATCCTCAATAGCAACCAAAGACAATACAACCCGTATAGAAGTCATTTAAACAACAGGAGAAAAAATCTCACCAAAATCAATACCTGGCTTTTGTGCAAATCCTTTCACTACCAACCTGGCCTTATATCTCATCTATCCATTCTCACCTTCCTTCAATCTGTAGGTCCATTTATTCTTTAGTGTCCTCTTACCAGCTGGCAACTCAACCAAATCCCATGTTTGGTTCTCTCTCAAGGACTCCATCTCCTCAACCATCCCATGCTCCCACTGACTCTTGGACTCCACCTGTAATGCTTCTTGAAAACTCTCTGGTTCTCCACCATCAGTTAGAAATAAATAAAATAATTAAGGGGAATATCTAATTGGAGGCTTACTTACCCTTTCTGACCTCCTGATGGGCATCTGAGACTCGTTCACAACACACTGTCTGCCCAAATTCTCTGACAGTGACCGACCTCAGTCACCTCTAGACCTGTTACTGGCCGACATCAGTTCTTGTTGGCCAACGTCGATGCCTGTCCTACCGATGTTGGTCTCTGTATGACCGACATCAGTTTTTGTCCTACCAACATCGGTTTCTGCCTTGCCGACATCGGTCTCTGTGTTTTCATACAAGTGATTATTTCTTTTTCTCGTGAGCTCATTTTGGACCATCACCTCGTCCAATTCTCCATTACTCTGCCTAGATTGATTCAGCTTCCTCAACTGATCACTATACATCACTTTTTCATTGAAAACAACATCACAGCTCCTAATTATCTTGTTAGTTCCTAGATTCCAAAATCTAAAACCAAAATCATCTAAGCCATAGCCAATAAATGTGCACCTCATATACTTAGCATCCAGCTTTTTTCTATTTTCCTTATCAACGTGCACAAAGGCTTTATAACCAAAAACTTTGAGATATGAGAGATCTACCTTTTTACCTATCCATGCCTCTTTTGGGATTCCACCATCTAGTGCTGTAGAGGGTCCTCTGTTAATCAGGTACACTACAGTGTCAACAGCTTCTACCCAAAACTCTAAGGGCAAACCAGCATGCAATCTCATACACCTTACACGCTCCATTATTATTCTATTCATCCTTTCAGCAATTCCATTCTATTGAGGTGTCCTTAGAACCATCCTTTGCCTGTGGATTCCATGCATATAACAATAATCTCTGAACTTATAGCTACAAAACTCACCACCATTGTCAGATCTCAGGCACTTCAATCTTCTGCCTGTTTCATTCTCAACCATAGCTTTCCAAATCTTAAAAGTCTCAAATACATCAGATTTCTTCTTAATATAATAGATCCATACCTTTCTTGTAGCATCATTTATGAACATAACATAGTACTATGATCCTCTAATAGAAGCTACTTGAGCCGGTCCCCACACGTCTGTGTGAACAAGCTGCAACTTATGCTTCTTCTTTGTTGACCCAGTCTTGAGAAAACTCACCCTCTTCTATTTTCCAAACACACAATGCTCACAAAATTCCAGATCTATGCTTTTCAAATTTGAAAGTTTACCTCTAGACTTAAGAATTGACATCCCCTTCTCACTCATGTGGCCAAGCCTTGAGTGCCACAATTTAGCATCCATATCTAAAGTAGATAATACAGAAGGAGAATTGTTAGTAACAAAATTACCTAAATAGAGAGTACCAACTCTCTTACCTCTGGCCATAACAAGTGCACCCTTGGTCACCTTCCAAGATTTAGCTATGAGAGTTACTGTACAACCCTCATCCCCTAACTTTCCTATAGAAATCAAATTCTTCTTCAAGCTAGGAACATGCATAACATCTCTCAACACCCATGTATTGCCATTCTGCATTTTCAGCTGCACTTTACCTTTGCCAATAATTTTACAAGGCTCATCATCCCCTAAATACACTATTCCAAAATCTCCATGGATATAGTCACTAAAATATTCTCTATTAGGGGTAGCATGAAAAGATGCACCAGAATCTAACACCCAAGATTCTATATTATTATGCAAAGAGAATATTAAAGCATCTTGTGCAATACCTGTAACCTTTGATTTTTCCTTTCCTTCATGCTGATTGTCCTCCTTAGGCTTGGACCAACAATCTCTACTTATGTGCCCCATCTTTCCATAATTCTAGCATTATGGCTTCCTGCCATTTCTAGATTTGGATCTACCTCTCACCTTTGACTTAGACCTTGATCTCCTCTTACTCTTCTCTTTTTGCCTTCCCCTGCTCTCAAAACTTAAAGCATTCCTTGATGTTTCCTCTGTGCTTTTCCTATGAATTTCCTCATTCAAGATAACACTAACAACATCCTCTACTTTTAAAATATTTGAAGCAGATGCAATATTACTAACTACCATTACTAAGCTATGCCAGCTTTCAGGCAAAGAACATAATATTAAAAGAGATTTAATTTCATCATCAAACACAATATTGACTAAAATTAATTGATTTACAATTCCATGGAAATCATTCAGGTGATTAGATACATATCCACGTTCCTACATATGCAAATTAAATAACTGCTTCATAAGATATACCTTATTAGAAGCTGAGGGTTTTTCATACAAATTTGCTAAAGTAGTCATTAACTCTATCATAGACTTTGCTTGTGATAAATTAGATATCACAGTAGATGCTAGACTCAGCCTTATAGACCCCAGAGCCTTTCTATCAAGAACTTCCCATTCTTCATCAACCATGTCTGTGGGCTTCTTTGCAATCCCACCTAACGGTAAGTATAGATCTTTCTGATACAGATAGTCCTCTATCTGCATTCTCCAATGTTGATAATTTTTGCCATTGAACTTCTCCATTCTCAGTTTACTTTATTTTGCCATTATTTCTCCCACTCAAACAGAAATCCCTGCAGAAACCCTTGTGAGCAACCTGTAATCAATACACACTACATAGATCTGAACCACCTGTTAGTGAACCTGAGCTCTGATACCACTTATGGATATCAAGCTCTAAAACCTATAACCAAGGCTCTGATACCACTTTTTGGGGATTAACCAACAATATGATTACACTTATGAAAGTAATAAACCGTGGAATTAAATTAGATAGATAAGTAACTAGAATGATAAATAACAAAGAACAAGAGATACAAGAAACCACCTTGAAAACTTGTATTAAACTCTTTACAGAAGGAATACAATCGAAGAAACTTCTTTCTTCCACACCTCTCTCAGATGTACAGATCTCTCTCCCTCAAGAGCTCTCTCTCTCTCAAGTACAATCAACTCTAATAACCTGGATTGATTCACCTATACAATTATGTACTGTTCTTCAACATTCACATTGTTCTACAATAAGCTAAGAAGATCTTTCCTACATATAGAATTAGGAAACTTGAGCATGCATTTACAACCAACAGTTAAGCCTCTTGAACAAGGGATTTAAAAATAGTCTTACTAATAATAGAGACGCGGACTTAAGACTATAACTTAATCTCATCATGCAAACACTCGGTTCTGTCCTCGAAAATAGCTCTCTGGACGCACAGGTAATCGATGCTGGTTCCTGCCTGCTTGCTTGTGACCAACGTCAGCTGATCCTTGCCGATGTCGGTGTCTCTTGAACTGCACCTGACTGATGTCGGTCGATCCTGACCGATGCTAGTGACTGTGTAAACCTGCAAACTACCAAATCTGCTCCTTGGTGAAGCTTTTAGGCTCCACACCTTAACAATATGTACTTCAAATGTTTTGATATAAATGTGATTAAAGTGGATTTATAAAATCAAAATATATTAATTTAGTTGCGTTGGCTTTTATAATTGAATGCAATAATTCATTGCTTCATGTAAATTAATGGTTGCAATAACTTTCATTACTTTTCCCTACCTAGTATTTTAATTTGAAATCCATAAAACTAACTTCTAAATTTTTTTAATGTCATGTGGCTTCTTCCACATTTGATATATGCTTAGTAATATTAATATAACAAATGTATCTTTTCCACTCTTTCAGACTAATGGGTCTCTTACCACACAATATCACTAGAGAGGGTTCCAAAGCCTCTAGTCAAGTAATACCACACAATAACCCTAGTTAGATCCTATATTTTCTTATCAAAATAAATGACAAAGTAAAGTAAATATAATATAGTGCTCACCAAATCATGTGGCAAAAAATGGGTATAATAAATATAAAATAAAAAATTCAAAGAATAAATCTATCAAGTCAATGTAGAGGTAATCTTAATGCATGGAGAGAGAAACATATTCATAAGCTAACACATGAAAATCTATCTACTTAATAAAGAAGAACAAGAGTTAGGAATACTTACCTTGAATATGAAACCATAAAGTTTTAATATCTCCCTTGGCTAATTGTTCTTTTAAATAGGTTGTTTTGGTTTGTAAGAATAACAAATATAGGTCAACTCTAACATATACAACTTCTCTTATGCATCTAAAAGACTTTTCCCACAAGACAAGATTCTTATCTCCAAAAGAAGCATGAAACCCTAAATAGTGGATCCTTAAGTAGAATGGTAGATAAACATATGCAAAAATAAATTATTATCTCTATCTCTCTCTAATGAAAGTGGAAAAAATGATGTGTTTATATAGTTGAAATTAACCCTAAAAACTTCCAATGTTTTAGCCAACATAGTTAGCCTAGTCGACCTAGTTCTTAAATAAATAAAGTAGTTAGGTTCTAAACTAGGTAAGCTAGGCTAACCTATTCTCGTAACATGATATTTTTTAAGAATAGGGTTGATCCATGTGACTTTTTTTGGTAAATTATAAAAAGAGATTTTATCTTAGGTAGGGGCTATTTGAGGTAGTGAATTTCTTGGAGGAGTGTGTAATGGAGGTGTAAAATCTTAGGGAAATGTATAAGAGAGGTTTGTTTTGGTTTTAAATTATGGTATAGGGGAAAAAAATATTATGAAACACCAATGGTCTTCACACACCTTTCCTGGTGCACCTAGGTGTGCACTTAGAGAGATTGAACCTTGACAGGTTCTTATAAGAGAGAAAGCATCAATAATTGACAAAGTTTAAAAATATTGTGTGTATACAAAAAATTTTTATTAGGGAAAAATAATATAGAATAATTCAAAGGCACAACAAAATAAATAAACAAACAAACACACACAAAATTGAAAACAAAAGTAACATAAAACATATTGTAACAAATCAAGTCAAAATCCATGTGTGGGATTTGATAATACATATAGATGGATGGTGGTGTAAAAGTGACCAAGGATTTGAGCTTGAGTATGGAAAATAAAAAATGTTCTTAGATTTTGTGGCTTTATATCTCTTTTAGGGATATTTAACCTTTTATAATTTTTAGGTGTTTTTTGATGTTTACAGTTTTATGATTTTTTATTGTTTAGTGTTTTTTTTGGAATATTTAAGGGGGATAGGAGTAAAGATAAAACCTATTCTAGAACTAATCTGAGAGATGATAATGAATTTAGGATAATTTTCAAGGACATGGATGAATTAGGGCTAATGAGTAATGGATTTGGGATCTCCAAGGACCATGTTATATGGAAAATAAGTGTCTAGTTTTAATAACCTAAAAGTGATATTTGAGTGCTAATAGTGTTATTTGAGACTACCTATCCCTATCTTAGCCCTAAAATATCTTAGAGCCTATTTTCACACTTATAAAACCTTCATGTGGGCTATATATGTCCTTAGTCATCCCTAAAGTAGTCCTAGACCCTTATTTCCTGATTCTAGCCCTTCATGCCTAGTTTTCTTTTAGCTGGATACTGGCGCCATAATAAGGAAACTAACACCACATGGTGATAATGTCCTAAAAATTGTGATAATTTCCTTTAAATTTATATTTCCCAAACAAATATCTATTTAAAACTAGAACATCCTAGGGTCGACCTAGATCTCTTTTATCACTTGAACAAGCATCAAACACACACACACACACACACACACACACACACACACACACACACACACACACACACATGAATTTTATCCCCCTAACCAATATATGGAAATCATATGCAAAATAGGCATTCAAAATCAAAAAAGGTTGTGCATAATTAAGGTTATCAATCCTTATTCTACCTTACTTCTACATATTACCATCTAAAATATCTCTAAGTTTTGATTACCCATATTTATAGTCCTAATATAAAACATTCAAGGCACTCAAGGCCATTATCATACTATCACCACTTACACTTGTAACAACACTTAGGTGGGGATAACTACATCAAGCTTGATCCCTCCTCATAGGCAACTCTCTTCATAGAAGGGTATTGAGGATGTCTAGCCTACCCTACTAACAAACACACTTTTTAGCTCATTCAAATAAGATTCCATAGATACATGGAAGATTAAGGTTTTATCACTAAATCAATCATTATTGGTAAAATATAGGGTTTCAGAACTCAAACACATAGGAACATACCTCAGAGATCTAGACATAGGTGCACCTAGAAGCTTTAGATAGTTTTGCACAGAGGATACTAACCCTAATATCATAACACTACCACAACATTTAAAATAATGGTGATACTACATAAGAGGGGTTATAACATTAGGATCTATTTTTTGACACTCAGACTAGCTTATACCTTAGTTTATGGCACCCATATCATTAGTCTTAGTTATTTTCTATCTAATTTCTTACTTACACTTTTTTATTACTATTTTTAAAAAATTCAAAAGCTAGTCAATTCTATAACAAATTAGTGGTTATATTTATTGCATATTATTTCCCCAATTTTGTCTACTGAGATATTTAAATAACATAAAATTTACATTCACTAAGTCCTAAAAGGTTAAAACATTCAGTGAACCCAACTTAATTTGAACATTACACAAACCCTAATCCTAGATAATCCCAGGGTTCATATTTCCAACATTCATATATATATATATATATATATTTATTAGATTAGTTAAAACTAGGTTAATGGGGGATATTCCCATACAAAAGATACCAAAATGTAGGCATGATTAATCATAAAAATAGAGAGGGACAAAAAATAAACATGATAGTTTAACACCCAACCACTAAAAAGACACTAAACTTTAACCAAAATCCTAAAGAAACAAAAGAAGGCAGAGACGTAACTGACTAGTCAGATTCAAAATAGATGACTAGTTTCTTAGCCATTGAAATTTCTCCTTTCATGTTAAATTTCCCTCTAGTGTGGTTCCCCATGAAATTTTCCTTTTCATCACCCTTCCTCTTGCATTTTAGGCTGGTAAACTTGGTTTATTCCTTCTCCTACTTGAGCTCCCTACTATCTTCCACCCTTTCACTCTGAGTGGTATTATTAACTTGTGGGATGAGATCCTCAGTACCTATAGGATATTTTAAAACTTGTGTGTCTTCTATATTGAGACCTAAAATCCATTTTAGATTATCAAATTCCTCCATAGTGTCATTATAGAGTAGTTTTTGTATTACAATCTTAGTGAATAACTTATCTATTGAGTGCTCAATAACCTCCTTATTTATAGGATTTGGAAACCCTTGGCCCCTACTATAGATTGGGGACATGTGAAAAGGGATGACCATATTGATGCATCTCCTTTTGGAGTCCCCTTATGTGGACTCTCCTTTGGATCCCTCAAACTATTCCTTACCATCTTTTTTAGCATTTGAATTAGTAAAAAAATCCTCATCCTTGTCCAAATATTCCCACACACTAGGAATATTGATCACCTCTAAGATGGTTTTAGACCATATAGGTTCTTTTTTCTTGAACAAAAAATAATCAAACCTTAATGGATGATATCTACCAAAGGGTTACCATTGAATTTTATCACCATAGCATTTAGTGATTTTAATAAAAAAATAAGAAACTGATAGTGTGCCCTTTGAAATGAATGAGTAAAATAAAGTGATGGGATAATAACACCATGTTTTTACCCTATAATGTGATATACCACATGATTTTTAAATAAACATCAAGCCACTTCCTTGGTAATTCAATCCTCACATTTTTTAGACACTGCCTTGGGTTTTTATTTTCCTTACTGAAGAAAATATTAATGAGCTCCTCTTTCCTCTTCTTGTCCTTAAAAGCTTTGAAACCATAATAGTCTATAATTTTTATGTCCCCAATAAGCTCTTATATTATAAATATTCTTAAACCATGCATACAAACCTCCCTATCTTTCCATCCCTGGGTGAAGTCCTTAGATAACCCCATATAATGGCCGACCACTCACTCCATGAAGGTCTCCAAGCCACCTTTGACCATTTTATGCCAAACATATTCATTTTCCTTGACATCCTCATATGATATCAGCGTAAACTGGTCATGATCACCACACATGGTTTGTTTCTGCAAGCTTATACCACAATCTTTCTAATATAAACCCTTAGAGATGTGATGCATGTTAGAATTGGGGCCAAATAAATTAATGTTGTGAAAGGTTGAATTGGGACGAGCATGCAAAATCTAAAGAGATGATCATATAATGATGTCGTTACATGTTTTTACATTTATTTCCTTGAACTATATTTGATTCATCATTAAAGGGGTCATCATTCCATTGTGTGGGTTGTCCTCTATCTAATTAAATTAAGGGAGTGACATCAATAAAGAAGTTAGTACCATGCTAGCTATGAAAGGAGCTAGAATGACCCCTAAGGGTAACCATATTATCAACACTTTTTTTCCCTTCTCTATACATGTGCACTAGTGATACCCCTTTGAAGTGCGACATCAAGTTTTTAGCATCATTTATAATCCTAATAATGTTTCATGATGAGTGAGTCAAGCCTTTTAGGTAATTTATGATGTTCATAAAATCACCCTCAATTTGAAGAAACTCCATGCCCAACTTAATAGTGAGATAT
The DNA here is from genome assembly GCA_037957365.1 of Torreya grandis. NCBI lineage: Eukaryota > Viridiplantae > Streptophyta > Pinopsida > Cupressales > Taxaceae > Torreya > Torreya grandis. Next base: position 37,177 of record JARHVA010003804.1, on the reverse strand, counting down.
ATACCCCAAAGAGTTTCTTGGGCTTCTGTAACATGATTTTTTTAGGTCCCTAGAGGACCCACGTAGGTAGCCCTAATTTTCTTATAAGAATCCATGATGATACCTCCTATTCCTACTAGGCTTGGGTTACCTTTTATAGCCCTATAAAAATTAAATATAATATAATTATGCAGGGGATGAGACCACTTGAATTTAGATCTATATATGCCCTATTTATGGGAGGTACCTAGGAGAACAAGGTTCAGGTGATCAAAAATCTAGGAGAAAAGAGGGGAATTAGGATTATCAAAAGAGGAAGCATAGGATAACCAATTATCTTTCACAAGGGCCATGATTCTCTTGAAGGTTGAGGAGGGAGAATCACTATGGTTATCAAAGATAATCAAATTTATATAAAACCAAATTCCCTAAAATTATGGGGAAGGGCTAAGTTTCACCAAAATTTCAAAGGGGAGGAATCCTAGGGTGGCTTCCATTAGGTGATCAGATCCCTGACACTTCTTGGGATGACCTAGGAGAAGTTAGAAAGATTGAAGAAAGAGTGATAAATATAAGAGGAAAAATAATAGGAGAGGAATAAATGCTTAGTAGATTCAAACTCCTTTTTGTAGATTACACATTGATTAGGGATAGGGATTCCCCTCCTCATCAGATTGTCTACTGTGAGGATCTTGTTATGGGAAACCAACTAAAAGAAGACATTGATTTTAGGGATGATATTTTTAATCCAAATGACATTAAAAAATCCTCAAACACCTAATCCAAAAGATAAATATATCCATATTTGATTGAGTAGAGGTCGTTGGGGTCAACTTTCTAGATTATTTCATCCTCTTTTAGGAATATGCTGATATGAATGTTCTATAGAGTTAAATTTAAATCTTGGGGAATGATAGTTTGGTTTTGATTGGCATCTTATTTATGCAAAAAATTCCATCTTTTTTTTTCCTTATATAACCTTCTAGCAATCACATACCTTGTGACAGATGGTATCCCTAAATAAATTTACCAGCGCCAAGTCTTTTAAAGAGGAGGCTAGAGGGGATTAGATTCAAGAATCCTACCAAAAGTCAACTTTATTTCCTTTGCACATGTTTCATTTAAGACCTTTTTTTAGGATATCCTTTCCTTCTCTCTGTGCATGCCAAAAAGATAAACCATTACCTAGACCTTCATCAGTTAGGAAGGAATGATCTTCCCTAGAATTCATGTATTTAGCCCTAATAATTTTAGTCTAAAAGTTATCTTCATTTATCACCCTCTAGCCTTGTTTTGCTAGGAGTTCTTGGTTAATATATCTCACCCTTTTTATCCCATGTCCTCCTTTTGAGGTCAGAATACAAGCCTTATTCTGAGAAATAAGGAGAATATGAATCTATCCTCATATCCTCTCCAAATATTTTTTTTGAATTTGTTTGATTTGGTCTACCAATTTTCTAAGAATGATAAATAAAGACATGAAATAAATTGGGATGATTTGTAGGGAACTCTTCATAAACTGTAAATTTTTAGCTTATGATAGGAGGTTTCCTCTCCACCCAGATAACTTTCTCTAAATCCTATCAATGAGGAGATTCTAAAATTCAAATTTCACGGGACCATCAAATAGAGGAATATTGAGGTATGAAGAAGGAAGGTTTTTAATAATTCAACCCAAAATCCTAGATATCTTTTCTTGCAGGGATACCAGAGTGTTAATGAAAAATAATGAGATTTTAAAGAAGTTGACACTCTATCTGGAAATAATCTCATATATTTCTAGGATTTTTTTAAAGCACTTAGCTTCAATAACTAAGGCTTCCCCCATAATCAACCTGTTATCTACAAATTATTGATGAGTGACTAGTCTAGTGTCAGGGGCCACTATGATTCCTTTGATGATATTAGAAGTTTTAGCCTTGTCTATAATCTCACTCAAAGATTTAGCTATGATGATGAAGAGATATGGGGAAATAAGATCTCTTTATTTGAGCCCTATTCTAGCCATAAAAAACCCTTAGCGACACCATTAATTATAATCAATAACATGGGAATAGAAATGCAAGAAGAGATCGAATTTATGATAGATTGTTTAAAGCTAAACCTAATAAGAATTTTGTTGAGAAATTACCAAGAGACTCTATCATAGGCCTTGTTCATGTCTAGTTTGAGGAACATTCATTATCTGGAGGAGTTGGCCATTGAGTGGATGGTTTCATAGGTTATAATAATACCATCTAATATATTTCTACCAAAGATGAACGCCCCTTGGTGTTCTTTAATCATTTTGTCTAACAACATTTGGATTTTCAAAGATAAACTTTTCATACAAATTTTGTAGAAGGTGGAGCATAAGCTGATGGGCATGAAGTCTATTAGATGAATGTCCCCCTATTTATTTAAGATAAGGAAAATAAAAGTGTTTTTGAAATATTGTAGCATAGTTCCAACTTTAAATAACTTCAAGACTTCTAGGAAGACATCAGTTTGAATAATGTCCTAGAAAACCTAAAAAAAGAATAGAGGGAAACAATTAGAACTTGGGGCTTTGTCCCCTTGCAAAGAAAATACAATATATCTAATTTCATCATACAAAGTGGGGGGGAGAAGATGGAAGCATTAGCCTCCTAGGAAATAACCCCTTTAATGAGACTGACCACCTGATCTTCAAGCTGAGCATCCTGAGGGGGAACAAAGGCTAGTAAATTTTTGTAAAAATTGAAAATTTAACCCTCGATGGATTTTTATTCCTTGTACCAAATTCCATCCTCCCTTTTGATTTTTGAGATGAATAGGTGTTGGTAATTTTGAGATGTAGAGGTTGGAATAACTTAGTAGGTTTTGAAGGAATAGTTCAGGACATCATAGGTTTTATAGATTTCTAATTCTCTTTCAAATTCAATCCTTTGATTCTAGATCCTATAGTTGGATTTAATCTTAATGGAGTGAATTAGTGGTTTATCAGTTGGAATGAAAACACAAACTTGAGCCACTAGGAATCATCTTGTTTGGGTCACTAGATTAATGGAAATGGGTTGATAAAGAGCCCTAGTGATTCCTAATATAACCTCAAGTGCCCAAAATTCTAGGGGGAGTTCTAGTAGACTAATCTAGATAGGAATATCCTCCAAGATTGAGCTATCAAATTTAAGGTCTACCTTCCATGTACGAAGGCTTAAAATAGATTTGCCCATAAACCAAGGACCTCTCATAAGGATCCTTAGATAGTCTTTAGGGTGGGAGAATTTGAGAAAGAAAAATGTCTTAGGCATGGCCACAATGTTGATTTGACCTTTTAGTTTCCATTTAAGGTTAGACCATTTTCGAAAAGAATCAATATTTGGCCTAAAATAATTAAATTTGGTCAAAATAGAATGTGACAAAGATGAGTCAATGTTTTCAATGATGACATTTAGTAATTCAAGACATACCTCAGATCTTTCACCTGATGAAACAAAGAAGGACTCCTCTAAGGTTTGTTTGAGGTGACACTCACTTATAACCAAATCCACCCATGAAGCAAGATTTTTACCTTTGGTGGGGTTGATGTCTAGTATCAATGGACCCTGAATCATCTCTAACATGAGTACCAAATGATCCAATTTGTTATCCAATGAAACAAGAGCATTTTTTGGAACTATCACAAATTTTATGAGATTGTTGAGCTTTATCTCTCCTTCCTCCCACTCGTCATTAGCATTCAAAATCCCTGCACCTAATGTTTTCCTGATCTCTCCCATTTTTATAGGAATAAAGGGACACTCTTAATAAGAAACAACCAATATTCATATTTTATATCCCTATTTTTTTTGATTTTATTTCATATAATCATGATAATAATGATAGAATAATTATATCACTTTTTTTTCCAAAGTTTAATACTTTCCTTTACATGCTTGTTCCTTTTAATTCATAATGAACTTAGAAAAAACATAAACATGTGCATAGATGATGATTTATATAAATTTCAATCTGTGTCATATTTCATCACATATTATCTTTCTCTTATTTAGAATTACATTAATAATAAAACCCTTACACACATAGAGGATTTAACACATAAGCTAACAACTAGGTTTCAAGTTTCAATATCACATCTTATGTATAGGAAATAATCTCCTTCTCCTCTACATCTCCATGAGGGTGATAGATAATTTTCATCTAACTAGGTCCATGTTATCACTCCATAAGATGAATTAGCCTATACCAATGTAACTAATCTCAATACTTAGCCTATTCCCACCTCTTCCCTTTAAGGTGTGTGCCTACATGTTCAATAAAAAACAACTAGGGTTTGAACTTATGAGACTCTAAGGGATCAAATTATCAGTATGAGCAAGCTAATATCAGATTTATAGAATTGAAATCAGTTATTAATTAAACATGTCACATTATTGGAAAATCACATCAAATGTACACAACATTCAAAATATGCTAGCATAAACCACATATACGCATCTACACCTAACACACTTGTTCCTAACAATCTTTCATATCCAAATCATAAATAAAAAAAAGTACATATAAAAATAAAATAAGAGTTCAAGTGAGTTACTAAAGGAAATGATTAAAGTTAAGTTGATCAATCTACCCCCTCTATACCCATTGAGGATATCTAGATATTATTATGCATATCATAGAATTCATGGGCACCACACCAATTCATGTTTAGCATTGAAAAGAAAAATACAATAGATAATGTATACATATAACTCAAATAGTGATACATCATCTAAATAATAAACAATGACACATCTACAAATTTAAAAAGATTCATATGCAAGAATAGTACAAAAATGGTTACCAAAGCATAATTCCAAACAACAAAAGGTTTACACAACATAATCACAACAAGAAACAATATAACAAGCATAATTAAAGCAAGTAAAAGAGGTAAATATACCTCTTCAAAATGAGGCTCAAATTTTACAATAGTATGGGTTTGGTTAAAAATATCTACAATAGTTTGATTATCATGATCAAGGTTTGGGAAAGAAGGTCCAAGGCATCACTACTCCTATTTTAGTAGTTGATAATGTTGGTCAATAAGGTTTCGGATTTATTTAGCATATTAAGGCAAATAATTTACAAATACAATTTATCAAGGTAAAATAACTAGATACATAGGAAATGTTATAGAAAGAGCAATAACTTAAGTTACAAATTCAAAATAATGTTAAGCCAATAAGCATTTTCAAAAAAGGATTTCTAGTAAAAAAGCCTCTAGAGCACCATATGCCTAAAATAAGCATAGTTTCAAAGGGTAAAATCAAAATTAACATCCCAAAGAATAATTCAAAAGGGTAAATTCCATAGTATGAGGTATTTCCCTCTAGAATTCTAGGTTATTTGGATTTTGATGATGAATAATGCTCATATTCATATTACAACACCATTCAAATACAACATATCAATCACATTGCACGACAAATTACCATTCTTATTTTTGACAAATGTCACAATGATATTGAATCTCTCATGAGACTCATCGATTAGTATTGTTCTTCCCTTCTTGTACAAACTTTCCTTCTCTCTTTCTCATTGTAAATAGTTCATTTTCATGTTGACTGTACATAAATCATAGCTAGAAAATTAAAAAATAATATAATATGTCACAAAACACAAAACTATTCAAATATTTACTTAGAAAACATAAAATTATAGATTGTATGCATTTCCATGTTTACACTTAATTTATAGATTTCTTAGTTTAGACTTGATTGTATTTTCATGATTCTTATATTCAAGGGCATTTTAATATGCCATTACTCTTTGGATCCACACCACTTATTTTCATAGTAGTATGCTTTGGACATGTGCCCATGTCCTTGTGTGTGCCTTCTTGATTATGTATGAAAACATTTAAACATGTCCTTCTATGTGGATCTAGGCCAATTTGCTTGTTTCTTGAGTGTGTGGATAGTTGAACATGTCATTGTATGTCTTATTTTTATCAAATTTAATGACATGTACCCATATCCCTTATATTATGGCCCCTTGGCCTACTTTACATGACTCATGTGTTTTTTATGTATTCTTTATTTCATGCATCATGGCCATGATACTTGTCTTTTCTTATTACACACACCAATTTTCAATACCATGAGAGACCTAATGCATATCCCCTTCTTACTTGGGTGCCATGATGGACACCATGCTACATACCCTTAGGTAACTACTCAGTTATTACTTAGATTTGTTATTACATACATTTATATATATATTTACATCCTTGTGAATGATATACATAAAATACATATTACATTATATAATTATGCTCAAATTATCTTATATTTTGATCTTATGTATACACATTATAGTAGACTATTACACAACTATCATATATGCTCTAACGAACACATATTTTTTAGAGCTTTTTCTTTTGAGGATAGTTATTATAAAATTTCAACAAATCCCCTCCAAAGAGGGGGAATTATTAAGGGTTTGTCACAAAGATCAAGCTCTTATATTTAAATCATAATACATTAGTAGCACACAAGATCGGATTACATAAATTAGAATCAGGTATACACAGTGGGAAAATAGTGACCCAAAAAGTAGTATAGTTTCACAAATAAAAAAAGGACACTAACACCAAAATTGGAACACTAAAACCCCATTTTCAAAAATGACACTACTATTCAAGACATGGCATTATTGTCTAGTAGCCTTAGTTTTAGAAAAACCCAAATTGGCCATAAAATTATAGTAGGTACAATACATGTTTACATAGGTTCAATTATAGATTTATTAGATATATTAAATTTTACTTAGATTCATATCAATTTTAATAGATTAGGGAAATAATGCATGAAATAACCATTCCCATATTCAATTTAGATACTCAAATATAATTTATTAAAACTCAATCAAGAATCTATATGATCAGATATTAGATTTGGGGGCATGTGTGCAACACATTATTTTTATATGCTCACATGCACACTAGTTGATTAAATGGAATGAAAAATTATATGTCATTATATATGTTATATATACCCAACATCATATTTTAGTTTGCATACCAATTTTATGCCTTACTCCATCTATAGTGGTTAGCATTCTTGAGTGGTTTGAAGCTACCTAATATACCTGAGTGCCCATAGAGATGACATACGTAGTTAGACATTTACAATTACTTCATGCAGTTTAATTTTAGATGCATCTACTACACATAGGTGGGAGATGATGGATTCATATCCGACTTGAGTTCTTGATCCACCGACATGAGAATTTTGGATACACCATCAGTCCAATCTAAGCTATTCACAGTTCATGATCCACCAAATAGGAGTGGGTAATGATTGAGTCAAAATTGATTGAGTTCTTGATCTACCCACACATGAGGATTGAGTAAGACATCAGATCACTCTAAGTTATTCTATAGTCATATAAAATGCAAAAAATGGTATCTTGAGTGTGGCTTGTGACACCTAACCCTTAGGTCCCTCTTGCTAGCTCTCATGACCCTCATAGGCATCTTTTCACTAATTCCTAGTCATCTATAGCCTTCCAAACTTGATCCCAACTAAGCCAGACCCTTTTTTCCATGACTAATCCATCCCCCTAGGTCCCATTATCTTAGGTTAATAGCACCACACTTGAACTATAGAGCTGGTGCCACTCTTGTCTACTTTTGGTGCTCTATTTCTTCTTATTCCCCATACATCTCCTTATTGACCTAATGAGAACACATTCAACCCATAACCAATAGATCCCTATAAAATCCCATTCAAAGATCATTTGGAATGGGTTAACAAATATCACTAAGCAAGCAAGAATACAAGCAAGACTACTTAAGCAATCTTCCCTATTCTCTGTATATAGCTAACCAATATACTTACAAGCTTATTAAAATCCTTACGCCAGTCCCTAGCCACTTCAAGTACATCCAATTTATTATTTTTCATATTCATACACTCAATTTCACAAATCACATGAAGTGGGAGAACTACATATGGCTTGATCCCTCTTTGAAGTGTTGGTATGTAGATAGTGTGCCCACACAAAGGGTGTGGATACACGTTTAGTGAATCTTAAACACACTAACCCCCCCTTCTCAAAATTGTTCAAATCTCAATGGAGTATAGGGTTTGAAAATAAAACATGCTCTATATGGAGCTCTACAAAATTCTAGCCATAAAAACTTCACAAATAAGGTCATACAGACTTGGCAAATAAAACCCAGAAAGCTAGAATTATTCCATATAGAACAAAAAGGAGATGATAATATTGAAGACTATCTTGATTGTTTCCTATTTTCACATAGAAGATGTGGATATGAGTTAGAGGAATATTTTAGAAAAATAAATTTCTTAAAAATATTTGATGGTAATGCTAGATAATATTTGAACCTAATGGGAAAAGGAGACATAAACAAACTTGGTCTTAATTGTATTGCTGAACTATGCAAGAATTATTCAAGAATAAGGGCTAGTGTTAGGAAAATGAAAACAAAAAATGGAATAAATGATGTAGGACAAATCAAGGGGTAATTTTAAAATAGAAATTTTGGTCTAATTAAACACCAAACTAGATGGATTACAAGTAAAATCTAATGCCACTACTGAACCACTTACTATGTATTGTCTAAAATGTAGGTTGAAACATACACTCTAGGGTTACCCTCTTGATAGGATAGACATGTTGGTATTTTTGATACAAATTATCATGATACTAAAAAATATGCCCCCTACCTATCCTAAAAAACCAAATATAAAAATATACCCAACAAATAAAATATCTCAAGTATGTGCAAAGATAGAAAAATCAATTTTCTCATAATCAAAACCAAAATCATTTTGTTCCAAGAGCTCCTTCTAACCCATGGATGATGCCATGGGATAGACAGGCACCTCCATAGGAATGGTGACTACCAATATGGGGTCTAAAATAATGATTTCAAAAAACATGGATGTCTCACCCTCATCAACAACCATGGATGTCCAAAAATAATTAGGAACTATTATCAAATCAACAATGGGTACCCTAAAAATCCTTTAATAAGTAAAGGAGGTTTTCATAACAACAAGTGTTGATTCCTCCCCATACCACTTAGCATCCACAAGATAAAAAATTAACTTATTCCCAACTACCTTCACAACTAGTAAATAACCCCAAAAATAGATTTGTAGCTCTTATCTATAGGACTGAACAAGAAAGAACCTTAGGGGTTGGTGATATTGACCATAAGAATGTCTAGTTGAGATTAGGTAAGACATTGAATAACCCCCCAATCACCATAAATAAAGTCCTAAACAAAAAAATAGACCTCCCTATTGAGTCAAATAAAGAAAAATATAATAAGGAAAAAGAAAGGCTTGGAAAAACTAATATAGTACCTCCAACCATTCCTTTTCTATAACAACTTTAGGCAACTGGAAACACAAGTTAATTTGATATAGTCTAAGAATTGAGAAAATTGAGTATTAAAATACCATTGTGGTAGGCTATAATAGACATTCCATAAATAAAAAAATTCATGAAAGGATTGTGTATAATAAATCTTGGGAGAAGAAGGTAATACCCTAAAACTATATAGGTAGATGGTACACTTGATGATTTATTAATAAGGAAATTATTTCTACGTAAGTATGGAGACCTTGGAAGCCCAATCATCATTGTGACTATAGGAAAGAAATAAATACTAAATATATCATTTAACTTTATAGATACTATCATTTTAATGATAACATACACTTTAAAAGCATTGCCCCTTATAGGGGTAAAACCTACTTCTACAGTCTTATAGATAGCAAACCAATCCATTGCTAAACTAGAAGGAACCATAAAGGATATATATGTAACAATGAAATCTTGGGAATATCTTGTAAATTTCATGATAATCCAATCTAAGAGTATAAAATTTAGATATCCATAGATCTTAGGGAGACCATGGATAGACATAATATCAACCCTTATGGACTATAGATCATGAGACATGACTATTTAAAAAGAGATAAAAAACAAATTTCTTTGTACGTACTTGTAAAGCCATCTCTAGACTCTTTAGATCATGTATAGGTGGATGAAATAGAACAAAAACATAATAGCATGTCCTCATTGGCCATGGTAGTGGTCAAAAATCATGTAAATGAGATATAAGAGGAACTAAAAGGAGTTATGGAAGAGCCTAATTTGGATCTAAAGTCCACTATTTTGACTATAGAGTCTACCAATCTGGGCCTAGAGTCTACCAGTCTAGATTTGAAGTATATTAAACCATATTATGAAGGTCAACCAATAAATTTAGAATCCAACCCTGATGAAATGTATGATCACACACCCCTCTAATAAAACATTGTTAAGTGGGCACAAGATAGTTAGGAAACATTTCTAATAGCCTTCTAGTGCCCATTAATAGGTGAAATTTCAAAAGGTGAGTATTTTTTTAAATACATAACCACATTCCATATGATCCTACCATATACATTCTATTTAAACTCTATTATGAGTGAATATAGGTAGGTCAGTTCCATTTATCTTGAAACCAAGAAAATAGTTGTCTAACCAAGAAAATTTTGAAGTATAAATAGTTGATTAGATAATGAGAAAGAAAATAAGATATTTGATATATTTAGGAACCATAAAAAAGTCTTTCCATGGGAATAAAGTGACATAAAGGGCATTCATCCAAGTATATACACTCATCATAGCTACATAGAAAACACCAAATTTGCTAGACAACCACAAAGGAGGATCAACCTATAACTAAGATACATGGTTAAAACAAAGATAAAAAACTATTATAGTTGGGATTTATTTATCCAACATCAGATAGTTAGTGGGTCTCACCACTTGTGATACTATCAAATAAAAATGGTAAGTGGAGAATATGCATAGAATACCAAGAGCTTAACAAGGCCACCATGAAAGAATATTTCCATTTTCCTTTCATAGATGAAATTTTAGATAACTTATTTAAAAAAGGTACTTCTCCTTGGATGGGTTCAATGGATATAATCAAAGAAGAGTAGCTCTATAAGGTCAAGATAAAATAAATTTTACATGTTCTTAAGGAACATTTTCATATAGATTATTACCTTTTGCCTAGTGTAATGCACCAACTACCTTTCAAAGGGTATTTTTAGCTATTTTTACCAATTTAACCAATGAATATGTACATGGTAATTCATTTGATGAATCCTTAGATATTTTAAACAAAGCACTAACTAGGTGTGAGTAGCATTAATTATCCTTAAGCCATGAGAAATGCCTTATTATAGTTAATCAATGAATTGTCCTATGTCATCACATATCATCCCAAGGTATAAAAATTGATCCCAAAAATATAGAAGTCATATCTAATATACTTGTACCTAAAAATCAAAGTGATATCATAAGTAGTTTAGGACATGAAGGGTACTATATACATTTTATAGAGGACTTAAGTAAAATTGTTTCACCTATGTCTTATTTGCATACTAAGGAAAATGAATTTTTGTGGATTAATAAGTGTCAACAAGATTTTGAGTCAATAAAATAAAAATTTATCTATGCTCTAATTTTAAGAGATCCTAATTGGGATCAAACCTTAAAAATACATATAAATTACTCTAACAATGTTATGGGGTTATTAGTTGGATAAAAGGATGAGGAAGGGAAGATGTATGCCATTTACTACATTAGTAAAAATATAACTCCAAATTAAAGAAACTATATGACTACTAAAAATGAATTCTTAGGTATCATATATGCCATGAACAAGTTCTATTATTACATAACTAGATATAAAATCTTCATCTACAAAGACCATTTAACCATAAGATATTTAATGAATAAACTAGTGGTAGGTGGTAGGATCATCAGATGGCTACTATTCTTGCACAAATTTGACATTATAATTATCAATAATCTAGGAAAATATAATATGGTTGATGTTTTTATGTCAAGGTTAAATGATCCAGGTTAATATGAACCATTAAAGATGACTTTTTAGATGAGCAGTTATTCACAGTTTTACACACCATGGTTTGATGATATGGCATACTACCTATCCAGATGAAAATTTATTTATGATTTTAATAGTAAATAGAGAAGATGTTTTTTTATTAATGGTGCTCACTTTAAATGGATTAATGGTGTTTTGTTTAAATGTGGACTTGACTTAGTGCTTTGTATGTGTGTAAGAGAGGATGAGACCTATGCCACTATAAGAGCTTGCTATGATGCACTTGGAGGAGGCCAATATTCATCTAAAAGGACTATTCATAAGATCCTTGAGGATGGATACTACTAGCCTTTACTTCATATAAATGTGAAAAGATATGTATGGCAATGTGATCCTTGCCAAAAGATGGGAAAACCTACCCTATCTAATGAAATGCCTCTCCATCCTCAAGTGGTTCTAAGACTTTTGAGAAATGGGGATTGGATTTTATTGGTCCTATTAATCCACCATACCAAGGAAAGTATTACATCCTTACATGTATTTACTATGTCACTAAATGGGTATAAGTCCAAGATCTACCCTTTGGAAAGTAAGAACTAGTTGATGACTTTTTGTACTACAGGATCATGTAATAATTTGGAGCACCAAGAGCCATAGTATTTGATTAAGTCCCTCAATTAATATATAATATGATCAAATATTTTATAAATCACTATAAAATCACCCATAAGAAATCATCACTATACCATCCACAGGCTAATGGTCAAGTTGAGGTTCCTACCAGGGAGATAGAGAACATCTTGACTAAGATAGTCAACACCAATAGAAAATATTGGTAAAGTAAGTTACCTGAAGCAGTATGGGCTCATGATACCACATGGAAAATCACCACAAGTTTCTCACCATATGATCTTGTGTTTGGTAAGAATCCTTTGATTCTAATAAAGTTTGAATTAAAGACCTTAAGAATAATATTAGAAATGGGCATATATTTGAATGAATCATAAAGAGATAAGATTATTTATCTCAATGAATTTGATGAGATGAGATTGGAAGATTTAAAAAAAATTAAACTCCTTTAACATTAGAGGAAACAATGGCATCACACTCACATCAAATAAGGGAAGTTAATGGAATAAAATTAGACTTTTCTATTTGATTCAAAGTACCAACATTTCAAGGGAAAACTTTGTAAGATATGGTTGGGACCCTATCAAGTAGAAAATATATTTGATAATAGATCAGTTCAATTTATACCAATTGATCGGAATGAAAGAAGACTCTTAGTCAATGGACATAGACTAAGACTTTATCATAAACCTCCAAGTAAAAAATAATTCTTCAAGGAAATTAAGTCTCAAGATGAATTTGGATATATGGGAGAACCTTTTTCTCCTATAATAATAAAAGGATGAGATTTGAAGGTTAATAAAGGGGATGTTTGAAAAATAGTAAATGGTAGTATTTGTTCCAAAAAATAGAAAAGTGATAAAGTGATATATATATATGAAATGCATATATAATATACTATAAGCACTAATTGTATTGCTTTGTTTCATGAAAATTTATCATTTCTAGTTTTCAACTTTTCATATATATATATGAAAAGTTGAAAACTAGAAATGATAAATTTTCATGAAACAAAGCAATACAATTAGTGCTTATAGTATACTATATATGCATTTAAATTAATTGATTTGGTCTTTTCATCACATGAAAAGAGGTAGCTTAAGGATATATATATATATATATATATATATATATATATATATGAAAAGTTGAAAACTAGAAATGATAAATTTTCATGAAACAAAGCAATACAATTAGTGCTTATAGTATACTATATATTCATTTAAATTAATTGATGTGGTCTTTTCATCACATGAAAAGATGTAGCTTAAGGAATAAAGACAACATCACAATTGTGTTGAGGTATTTTATACTTTATTTCTCTAATATAGTATTAAATTTAAGTTGTCATAATGTCAATCTATCAATTTTTGAAAGGATATTTTTTAAAAATTGGAATATGTTATAAAAAGGGGTTCATTAAAAAGGTCATTTCAAAAAATTAAAATGTCTTTTAAAGGGAAAGTAAAAAATGGGATATGTCTCTCAAATGTGAAAGGTGATATAATGTCACCATGATGATGCAACTCGAAGAATCATGTGGAAAAAACATTTTCAAAAATAAAAATGATGAGGATGTCATCTTAAAGAACTTTCCAAATTAAATAGGAGGAGATGATAACATAGTTTGGCATGAGGACAAAGACAAGGGTATATTTGAGGGTCCTTTCTAATCCTTCCATAGGCTACAATAAATTCCTAGTTTCTCAAATGGTTACACCTCATGATTCACTTTAGCTTTGAGGTATCCATGAAGCTAAGGTAAGATTAATTACAGAGTTGTTCTAATATGCCATGTTCCTTTTAAATCCTACTCATAATATAAAAGCTTGCTCAAAATATCATTTCACCTTTACAACATGCCCTTCAAAAATGTCTTTGATAAAAACTAGAAAGATGGGATAAAAAAAAAAAAGAACTAGAGTTTGCATAATTATTGATAAAAGATAACATGGTTACTGTAATATTTGAAGAGGCAGGTTGGTTGGAATTTCTCAAGAAATTCTAGGGATTTAATGAATAACTTGTTAAGGAATTCATAATTAACCTAAAATGAGACCATTCTAAGGTGAGGGGAATTAAGATTTATGTAAGCAGTCATGTTTATAATGAACTTTCAAGAATCCCAAATACAAGTTTAAGAATTTTAGGAAGATCTAATTCAAAGACTTGTTTAAATATTTAATGAAAATTGGGAACTTATACCTGAATTTATTGTTAGCCGGCAAGGTGTAACAAAGAAAATTAAAAAAAGATTGTATTACAGATCCCTAGAGTACAATTGCATTTTGGGTAATAAAATATTTTAATTATGATGGGTAGTATAGTTCTCTCAGCTGTGATATAATAAGAATGCTTACTCACCTTAGACAAGGACTCCATAAGCCATAATGGAGAGTGAATTTTCTCAAATTTCTACATGGAGCCTTTTGGTCATGGTGGAGAAATATGTGCAGGTAATAGTGTTATGTACCTAGGAATATGATACTTATAATATTAATAATAAGCAAAATATAATGTAGATCAACATAACACAAAAGATATAGGTGGAACAAGATGTTAAAATATTCAATATATGCCAAAATAGAATAACTAACTTTGAGGTAGGGTAACCCCATACAATACTCCTTTAGGAAGGAATAACTCCACAATGTTTCTTCTAAGGGAAAGCCTCCAATATCCTCTTATAATAGAAGACTCAATGCTTAATTCACTCATTTAAAATGATATTTAACTCCTTTATATAAACTTATAAATAACTAACAATTGATGGGTAACCTCCTAATAAAAATGTAGGTTGATCATTACCTAATGCATTAATTCTACAAGTTACTCATTTATCCTAATATATAGGACCCATATAACTAAATAAGGGGGATATGTTCCACATGTCAACATATCCATAAACCTATATAAATTAATATATCATATCCCTCAGTACATAAAATTCCTTCCCTCCTTGACATGTTTCATCCTCGAAACATAATAAGAAACTAAATAATGAGTGTGCTTCAAATCATTACATACTTATCTCCAATATCAATCATCTAACCATCCATATGTGATCTTTTTAGGTGATTTCTTCAAAATTGTTTACAAATTCCATTTTTCTACTTTGATTCCATTCATGATCATAATTGTACTGCCTTGGTGTCCATGCATAATTATTCCTCCTTTGATTCCATGTACTATATTCTAATAATTACTCTGATTCAATTCATGACCATAGTGGTTATTCTTCCATGCATAGTCATAGTGATTTCCATATTAATTCCATGTTGTATTGGCCATTATGCTACTCTGATTCCATACTTGAACATAATAGTTGTTCTTTAGATTCCATGCATATCCATAATGATTAGTGTTCTTATTTTCTATATAGTCAAAGTGATTATTGTTATGACACTCTCATACATGGATTCATTATTTTTTCCTCTTATGATGATGTGGGTGTATATATACCTCAACTTATTTTGATACTTTGACCTTATCCATCTTTTCTTGTACCTCTTACACATTTTCCTATGGTGGTTCCTATGTATCTTGAGTAGATCAAGTCTTCATTTATACTTGCATTGTTTCTTCATCTATATAATCATCTAAATCTTTATCATTCTCTTCATCACCTATTTCAAGCTCATCATAATGCTCTACCTTGGCTGTTATTTATGCCTTTCCAACTATGATATCCTCTATAATGACATTCTTTTTCCTATACCAAAACTTCATGAACTTATTTTGAACATTAATATTTATTGTTCATAAAGTCTCTATCCATGGATATACAAGAACCATATCCACACCATCCATATCCAAAGCATTAAAATTTGAATGGAAAACATATTTTTCCATAGTGAGCTTCAAATCTTCAAAAACTTGAATATTTTGACCATCTATTTAAGCCTCCTTGATATTATTTACTTGAACTTGTAGATGTTAGGGCACATTTATGTTGATGAAGTTATATTTTTTCTAGGGTTTATGCACACAATTACCTTTTTTTGAATGAATCTATGAAAATAAAAAAATGACTCTAATTTCTTTAGAGCCAAATTATTTGAACCCTTATCATCTAGTACTTATTCCTCCTCTTTGGGATATTTTACCTCTCCTTATACACCTTCTATAGCTTCTTCATCATAATTATTATACTCTATTTATTATTATTCATAAGTACTTGCATGCTCTTCCTCATTTCCATCATTAAAATTATTTTCTTCCTCTTTGTTGACATCATGATCTATAACCTCTCCTCCTAAATCATCTATAGATCCATCTTCATCATCATTATCTACATCTCTTTTTCTTATTCTTATTTTTATTATTATTCTTCATATTCAGTCTCTTCTTTTTCTTATGTATTTTATTTTTATTTTATACCCATTTGATCGATGAAAATTTATTTCATTACTTCCCATGAAAACTTCCATCTTTTAACTCCCAACTGAGCCCTCCAAAGTTGTGTTGGACCCTTAAAATGAAATGACAAATAATTTTTCCATGTGATTATATCATAATAATAATTATTAAAAGGGATACACCATTATCTAACATAAATATACCCTTCTCCATAAAAAAAATCCAATTCCATGATCCACACATAGATTAGGGTTAATGAACAAAGCCTTAAATTTTAATAACTCATGCGAATATAATCAAAATAGTCCCAAATTTTGTATAAAACTTCCTTGTATGATAGTAAAATGTAAGAAAAAATTTTGTGGAAAAATTCCAATTTTTTTGGCCAGTAGAGTGAATCTATAAAAAATAATAAAAGCACAATAAATCACTCAAAATGTTTCAAAAAATTCTAAAATTTTGATTGTATCTCCGCTGTAAGCTAATATATTATCAGTAAAGTTTTGACCAATTTTTTTTTTATGTTTTGACATATATGATGAAATTATTAAAAAACATAAAATATTATTAACTCCATCAAAATTGATCATAAAAAATCAATTGTTTTGTTGTGACTTCTTTAAAATATTTTCAGCTCTAGTTAAAAAAATGTGAAAAAATTCACAACTGATTGCGAAATAATAACAATTTTATAAACTAGAGTTTTTTACCACACAAATTACCAAAATAGAAGCTCTGATATCACTTGTTATGATCCACACTTATAATATTAGAATATATAGAATATGATGTAGATAAACATAACACCAAATATATAAGTGAGCCAAGATGCCCAAATATTCAATACATGTAGAAATAGAATAATTACCCTTAAGATAAAGCAACACCATACAATACTTCTTTAGGAAGGAATAACTCCACAATGTGTCTCTGAAGGGACAACCTCCAATATCCTTTTACAATAGAATACTCAACACTTAATTTATTTACAATCATATTTACCTCCTTTATATAGACCTATATATAACTAATAATAGATGGGTAACCTCCTAATCTGAATGTAGGTTGACCATTACCTAATGCACTAATTCCATAAATTACTCATTTATCCTAATATATATGACCCATATAACTAACTAAAGGGGATGTGTGCCACATGTTAGCATCTCCATCAACCCATATATATTAATATGACATATCCTTAGGTACATAACAAATAGCATCCATCAAACATCATGGGATTATTTAACTCATTTTCCAACATCATTTCATGAAGACACAAGATGGAGAGGTTGTATGGGAAGAATTCCTAAAAAATACATTAAAAAAGAGATCTAAGGTAAAAAGGAGACATCTTTAGTCTTCCTTTACACCAAGGTCTAGTTAAAAATAAGAATCTTATGGTGAACATCCAACTCCAGAGGTAAAGAAGGAAAATAAGTTAAAAACAAAGGTGCCTAAACCTAGCTCTGAGGAAACCCTAAAATTATCCATTACCCAAGTTCCTATCTTGTAAATTTTTGATGAGTGACCAGCCCCAGGAGTATCAACATATAGGGTCCTAAGGAGAAGTTTAATAAAAAAGGCTCTAAGGGCAGAATCTAGGCTAGTATCTATACCAAAGAGAAGAAGACTTATATTGAATAAATATGATGATCAAGTTAGGGATGATATAAAGATCCTTGATAGCTTGAATTAGGGACATCCTATTGAAACTCCAAGAATTGAAGAAAGAGCTATATAAGAAGAAATATGAGAAAAAACCTCATTCAAAATTGAATAATTGACAACCATGGTAGAAGTATTTGAGGAATCTATGGAATAATTTATTCCATCTTATTCATCTCAACCAAAGGACAAAGGAAAATACCTAGTCATAGAGACAAAGGAGACTCACTCTTCTAACCATGACAAAGAAGAACAAGCACAACAAAATCTAATCCTATCTGAGGCTACTCTAAGGTAATAAAAGGAAGAGTTTTCTTCCCCAAAATGAAGCTAAAATGCAAGGAAAAAAATATCTCATCTCTATAAAAATAATTATAAGAAACTAAGATTCAATCTTTAAATAAAGATAACGAGATTATGTTATTGAAAGAGAAAGTGGTTGAGCCAAAAACACAAGAAGACCAAGGGGTTTAGATAAAGTTGTCTTATCATGACATTATGACCACTTGGAATGAAATTTTTCAATAATTAAGAAGACTCAAGATATAAAATAATAAATTGAGGATAAATGTTGAAGGAGAAAGAAAACATAAATACAAAGTAGAGTCCACCCTTTAAATATCTTGTGAACTAGGGGATAAATTTTAGCTTGAAGAAGACCTACCATAACCTATAGTATTTTTATCTATGATTAATTCCTTAGATGGAAATTTTTAATACTTTATTATGGACTATATCATGACTTAGAGGATGAAAATGAATTCATTCAAACTAATATTCTAGAGTATAAAAATTTATTGTGTGAATTCTATTTATGTAGCTTTCTCTTGGATCATATATCTTCTTTTTAGATAAACCTATTTGTAGGATAATCTTAACTTAGAGTTTACATATCTACCCTAAAAATATAAATTTAATGGAGTAAAAGAACTGTTGAATATTTTGGGCAAGTAAAAACTATTAGCCTTTGTATAAGATCTCAATTTACTAATGCAAATGAACAAATTATACAGTTTAGAAGCCTTGTATACCAATCAACATTCAAGGAACATTATCCATGAATTCTAAAAAATAGTATAATATATTTTAAGGAACATATGAAACATAATTGCAATGAAGCATTAGATTTTTATGATAAATGGTAGGACACTTTGATTATTCCATTGAAGATAAGGGAGGTGATTTCTCCCACCAACCTTAGATGTTGTTTCAGAAGAACTAGGACTATTGTTGATATAATTCAATAATTCAATCAAATGTCTAGACAAGAGTGGATAGGTATGAGATTAATACCTCTAATAATACTTATCCCTATGTATCCATGTCATAATGTGTCCCATCATTACATTGATTAGTTTAAAAAATGGAGAGCACTAGTTTAGAGACATAAAAGGTTTATTGATCCAATGGAGAAAAATTGAAACACATACTATGACGTCTATGATCTCAGCTAAAATTTGGAAAAGTGAGTGCTTGATCATGAGAAGGGAAGATAGTATCTTTCAAGAGGACTTGTAAGAATTAAAGTGTGGGGGGATGATGAGTTCATATAATGTCTCATTATATCCAAGTAATGACTTTCTTTATCCCCTATTAATATTATTTTTAATGGATTTGAATGCATTTTATAACTTTTTCTAATCTAAAGTAGAAGATGAATAATTTTTCCTTGATTAGTATGTGTGAGTCAATTTTTCTTGTTGTCACCACTTCATTATATCCTTTTATATGAAAATCCACCAATTTTGTATGTACAAGTTGAATAAATGTACTATGATCAGATACTATGGTTTTAAAAAATAAGTAGACCCCTGAAGATCAGTTCAAACCACCAAGGATTGACCTAACAAAACTATGGAGTTCACTAGTTTGGCTCCAAAGTTCATCAGGATGGATTTTAAGTTCACCAATCTGGCTCAAGAGTCCATTAGGGTAGTTCTAGAGTGCACTAGTCTGGATATAAATTTATGCAAATCAGTCTCAAAGCTCGTTGGAAGGCATTTTAGAGGCTATACACTAATATACATATCTTGCATACCTAATCAAGGATATTTAAAGCTATCTTTGGGTAATTCCAAACTCATGCAAAAACTTACCAAAGATCGTATTCCTATATATATATATATAATATTTATATTAAGGTTTTGCAAGAATGTCACTATGGATATTATGGAAGATTGGTTACTATAATGTACAAGATTATAACTAAAAGATTTTGTAACTAGGTAAATACTATACATGTGCACCTACATAATGTCTTCCACCATTTCTCCTTGAAACATGAAAGATAGTTGTCACCTTTTTCTATTTTGAAATAAATAAGATTTTATTAGCAATCTTGTTAGGAGGTTAGGTATTGTAGATCAAATGTTGTAAAAGCATTGTGGTATATAAAAAATGTCTTGTTGTTAATATAAAGATGATAATATAAACAAGAAAATTTTTATTAAACATAGTTGTTAACATATTTTTCTATATTGTAATCATTTCATAAGTTAAATGAAGATTTGATGTTCTAAAAGATATAAGTATTCACTTATATCCTATTCCAAGGGAAAATAAGGGCCCACTCAATAAAATAATTAGGATATTACGTGTGGTATTTTATGTTTTATATTTTTACTACCTAATATTTTCAATCTTTATGTTTAATGTTGTTTTGATTTAACTTACAGGTTTGTGTATGTGTGTTCTAATTTCACATTACTTTCTGTATCTTTGATTTCAACATTTAATTTTAAAATAATTTCATTCAAATCATAATTAAAATAATATTAATGTGTGTTTTTATTAACAAAAAATGTGTTTTTATTTACAAAAAGTGTGTTTTTATTTACAAAAAGTGTGTTTATTTCCAAATCAATTTCCTTTACATCAAGTGTGTTTATTTCTAAGCAACTATGTTTACTTTTTAGAATTTTTAATTATGCAAAGTGTGTTTATTTTCTAAATGATAGGTTAGAATAAATTGAATAAACTATAATATATATTTAGGAAAAATGATCTAAAAATACCATAAGAAGACAATTGTTAGTTACTATTTTTGACACTTTACTATTGACTACCACTGGACATTAACCCTAGTTTGATATGACAACAACCAAGTTGATTGGATCTAAATGAATATATTGATGACTCTAATCAACCCTACTTTTAGATTTTGATTGGATTGATTGTTGGATTTATTTTTATTCACCTAATATGGTCTCATAGAAGATAGGTTCATCAAGGACTGGTAGTTCATCAAAGATGGTTGGTCAAAGATTAACTGACCAAGGATGGGAGATTAAGCAAGTGATGGTTCATTAAAGATTGGATTATAAAATATGGTCCATTTATTAGAGATAGGTGGGACATTAATGGTTTTATATTGGAAAAATATGGCTGATTTGAAAAAAATAGGTTCATCAAAGGTTGATTGGTCCTATATGGAGTGATCGTATTGATCTTTACTTAGAAGTGGATGAGTTTGATTATGATTTAGAAGGGGGTTTGACATATCCATAATGAATAATTCTTGGAGTTGGATATACCTTTTTACCAAATAGATAATATCCTTGGAGGGGTGAATATAGGACATGATTGAATTTTAGATTGGTGGATGAAGGATCAAGAAGGGATGCTAATTAGGATACCTATTGGCTAGCTATTAGAGTTAGTCGATCATGTTGTGACCTTGGGATAATGATTCTATAACTATATTAGGATAATGGTTGATATTGTTATTTATATGGTTATTAGTAGGTGGGGGATTTAAATATATTATGTGGGATTCCATTGGGTCTATATTGGACTTGGACTTGGATTTGGATATTAATAATTTGGTTAGGTTTGATGTGTGATGCTTGATTGTGTAATTTTGATGTGGTTAATTGGAATTGATTTATATGGGAGAAAGGATGGATGTTTTGATTTTGTACTTCCTAATCAAAAAATTATAGGAGATTGAATGGAAATATGGGGATATGATTTGAGTGGATTGAGATATTTAATGTGTGGATTTAATTTCAACCATAGGATAAGCTTAAGATAATTAAGATTTGATTTTGATTAGACTTTTAATTTTTTTAATTTTATTTGATGTTGAAATGTTTGACTTGATTTTAAAGTGGTTTTACTTAGACTTGTCTTGACTTTGGAATGTTGGATTTTGGACATGATTTGACTTGATTTTTTGACTTATTGATTTTGAATTTAAATTTGATTTGATTTGGTCAAAGGTATATGTTTAAATTTTCATTTAACTTTAACCTAGGTTAACTTGATGTTCTCATTTAAATTTAACTAGCTATTTGATTTGAATAATTGATGTTTGACTCTTGAAGGTTGACTTGGAATAATTAGTGTCTAAATTTTAATGTTGGAATGTGAAGAGTTGATGTTGGATTGATTTGACATTATTTTAAATATTTAAGGTTTGAAATCAATACATGTCTCGACAATAATCAAATAAAAACATGCAAGTGATAAACCCTATGCTTAATATAAAAGGCATGGAATAAGAATAGTATGCCACACATATACTCACATGAAGTGGTGAATAAATTGGTCTCCCAAACCTCACTCCATGGATTTACACTGTGTTTATCTTGGGGGAGTTTAGTTTCCATCACACTATTAACTTTTTGTGGTTGATCAACTTTAAACTAGGCTTAAATAAGGCCTTACAGGTGAATCCCTTAGATACCTCATAATATGATGGGGCCTAAGTCCATGGAAGAGGTTAATTTAATTAATCCATGAGAGGGTCTATTCCCTTTAAACCCATTCTATCTATATGATTTTAATGGAGTATCACCGAAAAATCATTCCTTAAGGGGTGATTTTTGGGGTCTAGGTATTAGAGCATGGAAACCTCTCACTTCATGGTGTGCATAAACCATGACACCACTCTACTAGTAATAAAAAATACTACCTTAATTTATATACCCTAGTGGAACATGGGGTTAGTATTAATGTTGGGGGATGAAATCCAAATCACCAAACTCTAAATACTTACACTTTGGGATCAAGGTCCAAGTTACAAAACCAAAATAAAAGAGACTCACACTATTTCTAATTCCAAAGATTTACTAAATGTGTGAGGAAAGATCATATTTAACATTTATTTGGGACAAAAAAATAATCTAAGACATTTATTATTCCTAGGAATTGACTTATGGCACAATGGAAGATCATACATGGTTTTATATTACACAAACAATCAAACAAAAGTGAAAAAGTAAAAAAGTTGTTTTTATAACCAAATTTAAATGTACGTTCTATTCTTAAGCCCCAAAAAATATGTAAGAGTTTGTTTGGTTAATTTAATACTTTTATAGGCAAAAACCTAAAAATGATAGATTATTACTTTGTTTTATTTATCTTTGTCAAGTTTAAAATAATGCAAAAACTTGTTAGATCAAAAATTGTCTATGATTTCATGAAATGATAATGATTTGGACAAGATTCAAGTTAATTCCACCAAACCATAAAAAATATAGAAATAATTAGATACAAAAAGTAGTGCTTCTACCAAAATTAGAGTTATTTTACTGAAACACATTCTATTTTGCTAATCTATAAAAATAGACTTAGAAAACAAAAAGAGATTTCACTAAAATCATGATGATTTAGCCAAACTTAGGTCAATTCTTCCACTTTACAAACACAAAATATTAAAAAATAAAGCTTTTTCACCAAAATTGAAGTGATTTCATCAAACTAAGGTCAATTTCACTACTCTAAAAACACAAGCTTTCAAAAAAATAGTTTTTTTTTATTGAGCTTAAGTCAATTCTACCACTAAAAAATAGATTGTTATGAAAAATTAAAAAAAATTTCATTAAAATTAGGGTGATTTCACAAAACTTAGGTCAATTTCACAACGTTCCATGCTCACACAAATAAAATAGATAGAAGCATTTCCACTAAAACATAGTACATTTCCTCTAAAGTTAGTTTGATTTTGCTTAAGTTTGGAAAAGAGGATTTTAAAGACAAACCATAATTTATCTAATGAATAGGGTTATTCCCCCAATTTTATTCACAATTCCACTAAAAGATGGAGATATTATACTAGGAGTTTAATAACGAAGATTTCAATAGTTTTAAAGAAAATTTGGGGGAATTTTGGCTTGAATGCACATAGAGTTTTTGGATAAATGGACTTAGATGGATTCAAAGGTGATCATGGGGTGTGTAAGGTCCCATAGGGCATGCCAAATATAATATAAAGAACAAATATTAGTTTTATTATAAGAAATAAAAAATAAATTGAAATGCTACCTAATTAATGAAAGTGTCAAATTAAGAAATAAAAGGATGAAAATAAACATATGATTACCTTCCCTTACCTAAGAAAACCTTAATATTATTCTTGTCAATTGGATATGATTAGAAGTGATGAATGTAGTTACAAACATCATGGATGGCATGTGGATGATAAAAAAATGTAACCCCTTGAAAACTAGAGGATATGATTAGATCATTAATGTTTGATTATTTGGTTGACATTTATTTTTGATAGCATTTTGTTATGTATCACTACTTGATAAGAATTGAGGTGGATTTTGTTGATGTGGGTTTTATGCACACCCCAAAATAATGAATGAGATAGCCTCTAACATTTTAGGATATCTATGAAATGAAGTTATACTCTATGGAATGAGTTGAAGGTATGTAGTTAAAATAACCAAGTGGTGGAATGACAAGATGAGATTTCAAGTTGTTTAACTAGGTTTGTGGATGGATGTGTGAAATCTGATAGAAAAGCAAACACTAAGTGAGTTGGATGGATGGAGAGTTACTTAATGGTGGATAGATCTCAAATAAAACTCAAAATAAGGGAAAAAGGTAAGGTAAAAAAGAAGACTTTGTGTTCCTAAAAGGTCACTTCTAAGACTATTTATTCGGTGGAAAAGTATCTCTAATACTAATGTTTGTTGTTTGTAGATTTTGCACACTCACAAATAAGAATAGTTAGCAGTCTGGGAAAACAAGTATATAAAGATTACTAATTAAAACTAAATATTTCTCTCTTTAGGGTTGCTATTACACATCCTTATCTGAGAATTTACAACTCATACTAGAAATTTATCTAGAGTATCTATAACACACACCTAAATGATGATAACAAAGGAAACACTCATACACACCTCATATTATCAACTCAATATATACTAATTGATTAAAATAATGAAATTTACCAATCATCAATAGTTGTAGCACATCCAAGATCAATATTTATTAATTAAAACAACCAGATTCATCTGTAGCGTTATCACACTTCAAAATTATTGAACTAATAAAAACAAAGAAACTAAAAGTTCAATAACACAGATAAGGAAGAAGAAAGAACAAACACATTTTCATGACAATTAAATGATGTGAACTTTTATGTATATTGATAAAAAATTAAACCCTTTAAAAAGAGAGTTTGAGATGTATTTAAATGACTTGAAGAATGGGTTACCTCATCCTCCAAGTATATCAAAACTTTAGTTTACATAAACATAACTAGAACATAAGTTTTGGTTTGATTGAAAACTTCATGTTATAACTTAGATATTACATTAGTCATGCATGTGTGTATGCTATAAAAACAATTCATTCAATTAAAACATGGATGTAACAAGACTTAAATTTCCATTAATAATCATTACATGAAAAATTATACAAAATTATCCTTTGACTAAGGATGACTTGGATCCTACTTGATGCTACTCATGGTTGTTAGAACTAAAATTGTAGCTAGAGTTGAGGTGGTGATTGGAGTTAAACTAGTGGTTGTAGTAGATGTGGTAACTAAAGTTGTATTAGGGGATGAAAGGGTAGATTGAATTGAAGTTATGACTAGAGTTGAGATAAGAGGTAGAGTTGATGTACTTTTTGAGTTGGGAGGGACTAAATTAGTAGGTGATGTTGTAACTGACACATTAGGTTGAGTTTGAGCTGTTGAACTAGTAGATAGTGTTGAAGCTCCTTTTTCTTGGCCTCCAAATCTCAATTGTGTTTGTATCCTCTAGCATGTTTCACCCATAATAAGATCATATCAAGAAGAGGAGGTCTATTTATCATATCTACTTATTATACTAGCCTTGCATGCTTAGTTTTGGTAGCTCATAAGTCACCTAAAAGACCTCCACTTCAGTTGACTTCTTCCTCTCCACACTCAATTTTGCCTAAATATCTTATAAATACAGTAAGTTATCTAAATCTTATTGTGTCATTTGGTTAAAAGTAGACTTGACCACCAAATTCCTAGTGTTATCTCATGCTTGTGTTAATTCTAGCTCATCCAAAATTTGCATTATATGCTTCTCTTGTTTAGTGATCTTTGTAACTATAACATTAACAAAACTTACCCATTCCTATGATTATTAAGTCATTATGAAATCTAGATTCAATGCATTGGTTGCCTCCAAGGGGTTAATAAAATTCAAATGGTTGAATGGCTTATTAGGAGTATACAAAACCAAGAAATTTAATCTATTTTCATCTTACTTGAGAACCTTAAATAATTTTGTTTTTATGGTTACATGGGAATCTAATTATTCTTTCAAATAATGAATGGTATCCAAAATTTCATAAATACTTAAGGTTAGATTTTTTACATCTTGCTCTATCCCAGAGGGAATATGGATTACCTATTATTGTTCCCTAAGGGTTTCTAGATCTTCTTCTAATTATTTTCTTGCCCGATTTGTCCCCTCATAAATGGCTAGTATTGATCTGGTGTGGGTATCCATGTAGGAATTAAGGTACTCAATGTAGGGGGATTGACCCTTCTTTCTATCTTGTCTTTTTGAAAGAGGGTAAATCTCTTATCTTTATTCTAGAATTAGGCCTCTCCCACTACTATCTTCTATCTTCATCACCCTTTGTACTAAGGTTGTTTCCTTATAAAAGAGAGATCTCATAGTGGGTATCTCAATGATATTCAAGTTTTTCCTTATATAAGTTGATGTTCATAATTATTTGGCAAAATCTATAAGAGTTAGATTTGATGGATCTAATGGCTATGCCTCTATTTGAGTGTCTTGTATGCACTTAGTCTTAAAGGTTGGCTTAGGCATTGAAGGCCATATGATTTTGGACCAGTATAAATTACCTAGATGTGGCATGGGATCAATAATGTAGACTAATTTATTCTTATGAGCTCTTTTTATGACCACGACTATTATGGTTTACACTACTCTTAATGAGGGCATTGGTGAACCCAATTGAGTAGAAGAAGATAATAATTAAGTGTTGGGTTGGATGGTAGTAGTGAAAGTAGAGGTGGAGAATGAAGGATTAGTTATTGGTGTAATGAAAATAGGCCCATTAGGGAATGATAAATATGAGTAAAACTAATTTTTTTGGCAATGATAAAGAAGAAACAACTGGTAATGACATAATAGGAGAAAGGTCTCAGGGTAATAAATAGAGCACCCTTACTTGATTGGTCACCACTAAGGGGTGAATTTCCTTTTAATCCTTACAAGCTTAATATATTGGCTTGATGTAGCTCCTCTTCATCCACCTTATGGCTTGGATCACCTTAAATTCAATGTTATGTCTTTCAACTTATTACCTTTGTGGATGGAGTCTATGACCTTTCCACCTTGGATTTTATCTTTTAATAAATTATTGTCCTCTCAACTTGAGGAGCCATTACTTATTGGGTAAGAAGGGGAAGAGTCATACTAGATTTTATGGTTGATGAAGTCACCAAAATAGGTGAAATATCTTCCTCATCAGAGGAGTCTAGGCATATGATTCTTTCTTCCACCCCCATAGTGTTGACCTTCATTTAAATTATTCTTCAAATAGTTATTTTTTGACATTACTCAGTTCAATAGTAGACATTCAAACTTGAGGATTCTATTCTTCCTTTTGCTAAGTAGTAATTGATGTCTACCCTATAACTTACTCTTGCTCTTGTTATGGATTTATCATCATAGTGGGTGCATGTTGGAGGTCCTAGCTATGGTTTTATGGCTACTAGAAAGGTTTGCCACTCCAAAAATTAGATGATGTCTATCCCTTTGGTATCAGGATCTTAAATTTGGCTTGCCTAAGTATAAGGGAGGGATTTTCTTAGATTACCCTCAATAAGTCTTCATTTATACTAGTAGTCTCAGTCTTTTCCTTGACTTATTCATAATATTTTTCATGGAGAAATAAAATGTCATGATATAAAGTTTCATGTTTGTAAGGTATGCCCAAATTATGAATCTTTTATTGCATTCCCTATGGGGGTCCCAATCCCTATGGGGTAGAATAACTAAAGCATAAGACTTCCATTCATTACCAACCTCTTTGAAGTGACTATGGTATGTTTATTGAATTATCCCAATTGTGATGTGGGAGTCAAGGAATATACTCTTCTTACTCTTGGTTATGTCCTCATCTATCCCATTCCATAATTGGAAAGCAATTTCCTTCTTAGCAATTTTTTCTAGGATAAATTTGGGGAGTTGAAGAGGATCAACCTTTAGTCCAAAAAACATCATAGCTATATAATTTGGGTATAAAAAATAATCATCCAAAGATATGAGTATATTAGTGATTATATTAGATATCTTGGCTAGAGTTTGGCCATGAATTTACATCCAAGCTTGTAGATACATATCCTTTGTAATTCTAGCAATGTTCCTCACATACGCATAGATGTGGATGAAAGAGTAGAAGTTACATATTATATTCTTGATGTAATTTGGGTTTGGATTCCCAAATGATCAATTATGCCTATAAATAGTCCCCATGACTACATCTAAAATATATGACATCATATATAAGTTTTCACCCTAGAGCCTCCTATCTTTGTGTAGTATCAATTTTTATAGGTGGGCACTAATAATTTACCCTAGTGCATACGTGCACTCTAAGGTGATGTGAAGGTCAAGTAGTGGTACCTATTATAGATTAAGGAAAGAATAATTAGGTGGATAAATAATTTATTTAATAATTCCATGCCAATATGAATTCCCATCTAGAATTAGGTGATGCGTATGGGGTTCTTATTGGTTTCTTTGACTGTAAAAGTCTCTTTTATAAGAACCCATTTACTTATTGCTTGTTCCATATTATTGATTTTCTTCCAACCAAACACACTATGTAAATCATATGTAGTATATAGAATGGACAAACATAAATAACTCATGAATGCCTTGCCTGATATATATGTGATGCTAATTTTGTTGTTGACATAATATAAGAAACTATCATCTATAACTCTCCCTTTGAAGAAAAGGGCTCATAATAACTCAATACATAACTTTAATTATGGATTAATAGTTATGTAATATATATCTTCGAGTTTTAAGTGTAGTAAATCTACTACAACTTGTTTTTTTACAGAGATGTCTTCGTCATAAGCGAATGGGTCGACATTCCCTATGACCTCCCACAGAGCCAAGTAATTAGTACAGAGACTATCAAACACTATTGCATCAAAAATTGTATCTAGGTATTCTTTAGAATACTTAATGGAGAACTTAAATAGTGGTTAAGTTCCTTTGTATGCCCTAGATGAGGATGCCCTTGCATATTTTTAGTGTTGGTAAGGTTTGATCTCTTGAAAATGGTGGCCAAGATCTCTATTATGTAAATTATAGATTGTATTAGATACAACTAGGGATTTTAAAATCATATAAGGATATGTGAACTCAAAATCAATGATAATCAAATGATGTGAGCTTGGTTAATAGATTGATGTTATATATTTTGGCATTCATTCTTGGTCATGTGCCATTAATCACCAATGTCTAAGATCTCATCACCTTTATTTAATTTGAACTTGACCACCTAGACCTAGTGGCCATGCCACATAGGAGGCTTACTTATTTAGGATACCATGGTGTTACTCCATTTTTGACACTTTTCCACATATGGTTTAGTTAAGAGCTTGACATTTGCATTTAGGATAAATGATATGATATGGTGAGCACATAGTTTCAAATGAAAGACCTTGAAGAGCAAAATATTATTCAAAGAGATTTGTTGGGGAAGATTTGTCAGGGAAAGTCACTGAAGAGAAAAATACCAACCAAAAGGTTATAAATGAAATTTTTTGAAGAGAAAGATCCTTAAAACCTAATGTTCTTTAAGGATATTTTCATTCAAGAGGAAGTTGCTGAAGATAAAGTTATCGAGTGAAAGTCTCCAAATAAAAGATACCAAAGAGAAAGTTTTAGAAGACCAAAACCTTCCAAATACCAAAATTTATGAAGTAAATTTGTCACATAAGGGGTGATAAAAAAAATGATTCAAAAGAAAGTTTCCATATAAAAAGCTATTAACCAAAACAAAATTTGAAAGAAAGTTCTTGACTGAAAAGTTCTCGAAGACCAAAATGCTGAAGACTAATTTTTTTTGTGAAATTGAAAGTTGTTGAAAACCAAAAATGTTCACAATTCCAAATAAAATGAACCCAAACAAGTAAACCAAAATAAACAAACTTGAATACCTATCATATATGGAAAAATTCTAAAATTTCCATCAATAGATTAGTTTCAATAAGTACTTCCAATGGAAATGGTTTGTAGGAGAAAATAGGTACACACAATAGTGATTTATTGCTTAAAATATCCAACTTCCAAAAGTAATAAAAATAGCCAAATATACATGCATTGCCCATATAATAAATATACCTTCTAAAAAGCAAAGTGGGTCCCCACTTTTTAAAAAAATCCAAGGTGGGGTGTGTTGAATACAAAAAATGGTGACTCATAGGGGTGAATACTCTTGAGTTTCAAGAATCCATAATCCATGTTTTTACAATCCCAATATCAATCATGAACCATATTATACAAGAGATGATTAAATTGAAAATATGAAAAAGATTCCTAATAAATCAATACAACATACTTACTTTACCCATACCTTCAACTAGTGAATGTCTAAGTGATAAATTTTCTCTTTGTATATGGATTTTAAAAAAGATATGGGATGAGATATAGGTTTAATTATGATTAGGCATTAATCTAAAATAAATTTGAGAAGCTCAGGCATTACTCTGCTATTATCTAGGGATTCATAGCCCTGATAGAGATACTTTTAATCACCCTTCCTTTATTCCATCATATATTTCCATGATGCATGATACATTGATCTTATTTCATCATATAATATTTTAATTCATTTTAATTTTATTTTGGACTTTTGGATTATGCTTCTTTTTATTTTTATTTTTTGAATGGAAAAAAGAAGGTGACCACCTTGAACTGGGGCTAATATATTTGGGTTCATCATAATGCCCTTATCAAATTTACCCACATCAATGGTTATTACCCCAAAAATGTAATAGCATTTAGTGTGCATCAGGTCTAAGGAGATAAGAAAATATTTCTAAATTTACATGGAGTTGTGGGATCAAATTTTGTATACCTAGTGAAATCATTTGCTTCATAACAACATCATGATTAACTCTCTCATTACTTACCTAGATTAGGAATTCTGATGTATAAGGTATAACACTCATTGATTCAAGTTGGATTCAAAATTTCTAGGCTATTTATTTATTATACTAGGAGTAATAAATTATATTTCCAAAAAATCAAAGGAAAACTATTCTATAAAGTAGAAAGCTACCTACAATAAACTACTAGACTAAGCAAAACAAACTACATAAAGAAAAAAAAAACATCTATTATAGAAATCATGAATTATTATAGTGAAATTAAATAGCTAAAATTAAAAAGACTATCTTAAAAAATTAAATCTAATCAACCCCTACCTCTATCAAAACATCCGTTGTTACTCAAAGACCTCTTTGCATGGAGCAGCCATGAATTAATGCTTCAAAAACTATCCATTGAATGGATATGTCAATTATTTACCTTAGAAGTACATTAAATGGAAAACATTATTACCCAATATTTCAAAGATCTAATAAGTCCCTATCCATTGTGGGGTGAACTTGTGATGCATTCCTTTCTTTTCATGTTCTTTGTCCCATAAAAGCACCAGGTCAAAAAATCCTGAATGCATTTGATTTTGTTCTCTTATCACACCATCATTTGAATATGTCTTGATGTCTATTAAAATTTTGTAATGATTCATTCTTGGAATCTTCCATTTCTATGATATCCAACAATTTGGACTTTATCTTCTCATTGGGCTCCATGTATTCTTGCATAAATTGATATGTTGATAGCTTTATCATGATTAGGATACTAAATATTTTTGATAAAATAGAATATATGGAAAGGCTTTAAGGGCCCATTTATAATGAGTTCAATCTGGCTAGAGTCCTTATTTGATCAAGAGATGCCATTCTCTAGGTTTATTCATAGTGGATTTATTAATATAATCAATTAAGTTATTGTTAGTTGATTCAACCAATCTATTCCCTTGTGGGTAGTGATTAGAGGATGATCTAATTATGATTTGATTATAATGGGCCCATTTTTTAGGCTTATCTAATTAAAATGTTGGCCCATTGTCATAAACCAACAAAATAGGTGTGCTAAACTTGGTTGTGATATGATCTTCAAGGTTACTAATCATGTCTTGTGCTCTTGATTTTTTGGTCGATATTACCTTTGTCCATCTAGTGCAATAATCTAGATTAGTGAGCACAAATTTGTGCCTAGTTGAATAATTTAGGTTTATGACACCAATAGAATCTAAGCCCCATTAGATGAATTACTTACCCTCAATCACAGGCTATAGGGGTATTATTATGTGTACCTATCTTTTCACCAAGACCTAACATTAATGGCATGTCCTTATGTGGAAGTGAGAATCATTAAATTATACTGGCCAAAAATATCCCATTTTGAGTATTTTATGGGTTGTGGTATTACTAGATGGGTGGCAACTGCCAATCTTTTAATGCAAATTTTCTCAAATTTCTTGGGATTCTTCATGTGACACACATCTTAAATAGATGACTTCATAGTTATTCATGTATAATATGCCCTTATTGATCATGTAATGATCATATTTAAGCCCCAAGTCTTTATTTTTATCTTTCTTGAGTTTATGAGGACATGTTTGAGTGAGTAAGAACTGAATAATACTTAAATACCAATCCTCTTTAGAAACCTATGTTTGGCAAACTTCTTCAATGGTGATGCATGGGTCTATTTTAGTCATAAAATGAATAATGCATTGTCCTTTGATTATCTTGGTAGGTTTAATATCAATATAAAATTCTTGTATTTTTTCCATCTATTTACCCCTACACTCTCCCAATTCATCTTATCCCAGTGTAATCTTGACAACAAGATCTGGTATAATAACAATGGTCTTATTCTTGAGGATGTAGTGTCTAACATTCTTGACCACTTTGACAAGGTATAATATCTACTTGTCAATCTTGAAGTATTTGAGATTTGCATATTTAAGTTAGTGCTCATAAAAGTGATAGGGTGTTCACTTTATTCCCTCTTTTGCATAAGTATAACAACAATGGTATGCTCTAAAGCAAATGAATATAGGAAAAAATCCTTAGTAAAGTATGGGCTCACCAGCATTAGGGCCTATGATTTAGCCTTATTAATGTTTTGGAAGGAATTTTACATTACACTTTAGTATCCTATTTGAGCATTGGGTTTAGGGGTCTAAAAATTTCTACAAATTTAGATATGAATTTTCTCACAAAATTAATATTCCCAAAGAAAGGCTTCAGCTCCTTTTTGTTGTGTAGGAACATTATTTTTGAAATCCCCTAATTTTTGTCTAGATCAATGGTGATCCCATCTTTAGTGACAATGTATCCCAATAAATTACCTTCAGTAATGCCAAATATACTCTTTCTTGGGGTTTAGTGAAATACCAAACTTCTTACACCTTACAAAAATGGACTGGAGATGATTAATATGATCAACCCTATTCTTAGAGAAAAAAATGAGGTCATCCATGTATATAATTATGAATTTTAATATAAATACCTATAATGTATGATCCATGTCCCTCTAAAAAGTATCCCTTGCATTGATTATCCCAAATGGCAATCACTTATACACTTAAGTTCCCCATTTTGTAGTAAACATGGTTTTAATCCTATCCTTTGATTCTACCAATACTTGATTATATATTAAAAATAAATATACAAAAGACATAATTAAATAACCACTTACAATTTGTATCACCTCATATAATGAGGGTAGGGGATAGTTGTCTTAATCAGAAGCTTTATTTACATTCTTTGTTGACACACAGTCTAATTTCACTACTCTTTTTCTTGACTAGAACTAGATTAGCCACCCAAGTTGAATGCCTGATAGGAAAAAATATTTGGGCACTTAAAAAATTCTCTACTTATTTCTAGATCAATGGTTATAAGATAGGATTATCCATTCTTTGCCTTTGTCTAAATGGTTTACGATCAAGTTTTAATGGAATTTTATGGGTGATGACTTTAAGAATAAATATGCTTAAATCATCATAGGTCCATGCAATTACATATTTATACCTTATATTTAATTAATTGACATTTTTCCTTTCATTTAGAGTGTATCTTAAGCTAATATTAATGAGGTTTGCATTCCTTTCATCACCCATGTTTTGTGAGCTAAACTTAGATTAATTAAAATTGAGCTATCTTTGTTGCTACACTTGAGGGTCTATATCAAAGGCCCTTTCCAAGGTGACCATCCCTAGTGAGAGATGATTTTACTTCAATTAGATGGCATCATCTTCATCTAATTCTTCATGACACCCATGGCTCCTTTCCTCATCATCAATTATTTGGCTTGAACTGTCCTAAATTGGTCAAAAAACTAGACGATTTACTGATCATCATCAAACACTTGAAAATTTTCAACATTGTTTGGAACCGAGGGACAAGGTACCAATTCAATGGAGAACTTATACACTTTTGACTCCTATAGGAGTCCCAAATTTTTTGCTAAAGTAGCTAGTGAGTCAACAACTTGGTTTTGTTCTCTTAGAATGGCCACTATATTGAAATCCTTAAATGACTCGATTAAATCCCAAGCTTTATGTTTTTACTTCTTTAAATATGACACTTTTCACTAGTAATTATTCCTAACTTGGTTAATCATGAGTTTTGAGTCTTTGTATACCACCAATTTCTTGACATTTTTTTGAGGGAAAACTATAATCCTAAAATTAGGGCCTCATACTCTGCTCTATTATTGGTGCATGAAAACTAGAGACTATACATTACTAAGTATTTATTTCCTTGTGAATTAAGCAATTTAATACCAACACCTAATCCTTTCTTGGATCTTGTTCTATCAAAATGGAGGGTCCATAATTGGGGAGGGCCCTACACCTCTTCCTACATTTCATTCTTCATAATAAATGTATAAATTCTAAGACTTAGAGACTTAGAATTTACTTCTTCATTAGTGGTGTTGTACTATATAATAGGGTGTTTAATAATTTTATCTCAATCAATCCTATTTGGTTGGTGATACCCATCTATGGTATCCAAATGTGAGAAAAGTCTATGAAAAGACATCCATTGAGTGTATTTAACCAATCTCTACTCAATAGTATCCCATACCCCTTAGGAATATCTAATACAGACATGTCTATAGTCATTTGTACTTGAGGTTATGATGCAACCTAGATTTTTACATCATTATGTTCTCCCAAAACATGCACTACTATTTTATCCAATTGTGAAACAATCCTCTTAGATGTGTTAGGGGTTAAACCCAACTTATAGAAAATTGAGGTTGGCATATCTATTGATGAATCTTTAGAATTTACCAAAAAAATTTGTATGTTCTTTCCAAATGCTTGAATGGTTAGCAAGAAAGGGGAAACCTCAGGCTTGGATTTGTACTTAACATTTGTATTAGCTATTTTGGATTTTTTTGAAATAGACTTGCCTGTGATAGACTTAAATAAGAGATCCTTTTGATCTATGATTTGTGTTAGTTCATGAAGAGTGATATTGGTATTGATATTAATTATATCCTCAACAATATTATATTCTCTATTGCTCTACTCTTCTCTATGATGAGGATGATCATTCCCTTTTGGGGGAGGAGGATTTATCAACTTTAATATTTTAGGGAATAATTATATTATTAGGATGAGAAAAAGTGGTGATAGGCTATCTATTCCTTAAATTGTAATTATTCTTATTAAACTAATGGAACACTTGTAATTCATCAAAATTATCCTTTGGAATTTTGTCATCTTCACTGGGGAAGGGAAACTCATAAGTTTCAAAGGCCATAACTAAACTTCAAGGGCCAGATTAATGAAGTAGATCTACATAATATAGTTCCCCATGCTATGATGTGTTGTGAATCCTACACCAATTAGACAAACCTATCTCCGTGATATTGATTTTTGGTAGTTTATTAGACTATTATGGCTCTACATTATTGGTGGGTTTATTAAAAGGTCTATTGTATCTTGTTTAGCCAAAAATTTTGGTTATAATTTTGATTGGTGTTATTGCCCATCCTTTTTTCATATTCAAAAAAATCATTTCTAAAATTTTGGACCAGTCTTTGTATAAAATCCAATTCAAATTAGTGGAGTTAAAAACCCTAAGCAATTATTGCAATGATGTGAGCTAGATTTGATTTTGTTGGTTTTTATGATGACCATTCCTTTATACTTGATTAATTATAAAATTGTAATTCTAATTTATCACTTATTGTGTCATGGGAGGCAGAGTGTATAATTGATTCGGGTTGAATATAGGGGCATTTTGATTAACATGTAGAATTGGATTCAAAGATGGAATCC